>OY796656.1:71612385-72226635 GCA_963680705.1 Rhagium mordax | reverse complement strand
TTTGACTTGTTTTATACCTTTTTTTGTAAGGTCTCTTAAATTAATAAATTACTTACTTACTTACTTACTTATACTTACTTATTCATTTACCGGCAGTGACACAACATCTAAAATTTTAAGGAGAAGCAAGGTGGGCTTCACAGAATTGTACTTAAAGTCAGAAATAATCAAGGAAGCGGCAGTGATCTTTTACAACCCCTCCTCCACTCACGGCGAGGTTGAAGAGGCTGGGAAAATTTGCTTCCTCAAATGGTATGGGACACCAGCAAGACAGACCTCCCTCAACCAGGTACCGCTTCCAGTCGTGCATGAGGTCAGTGGCAAATATTAAACCTGACATCAGCTCCCTCCCACCAACTGAGGGTGCAGCTAAACAGAATTCCCGGCGCATCTACTACCAAGTGCAGCAGTGGCTCGATAATGAGCTGCCTCCTCAATAGTGGAGGTGGAAACATGTAGGAGACACCCTGGTGCCAATTACAACAGAAGATCCACCAGAACCGGAAGTCCTACTGAAAACGATATTTTGCCGCTGCACAAAGGATTGTGGTAGTGGCAAATGTGGATGCCGGCAGGCAATTCTGAACTGTTCTGCGGCGTACCTCCACTGCCAAGGGAAATGCCTTAACGACGTGTGCCTGTTTACAATGAGGACGACGATGAAAGACGACGTAGAGCCCCTTCAGCAAGAACCACCCACCACTAAGGATGAGGATGCCATGGACGAGGAACCCTTGCTTGAACCCTCACGATCAAAGGAGATGAAAACGTGATTCCTGATAAAGTTGACAGTTTAACATTAAGAAGTTATGGACAGAGAACAATAGAACTATTGAAATCGAATAAAATTACTTACCTTATATGTGACTTTTTTTAATCATCTTTAAAATACAATTTTCCATTATTCAGGTAAAAATCTATTTTTCGAAAATTTTCACTTTTCCGAAGCATGTAGCTCGGAAATGGTTGCGAATTCGAAAAAAGTATATAGAACGAAAGTTGTAGAGAATTTCATGAGCTTTCATTTGGTATATGAAAACTTTCCCTATGACGCACCGTTTTCAAAATATAAGCGAAAAACCCAAAAGTGGGACCTTCTTTGTGCCCTCCCTCCTCCGGCTCACCTCCTAGACGTCAGGACTTTTAGTATGTTCACTACCTAAGCACCCTGAACAAGTTTCTGTAGGAATTGCTTAGGTCCCTGCTCACGCACTCTACACCCCCTTTTGGGTCATTCGTTGACTGGACTAAATACCTTTGTGTAGTGAAGCAAGGAAGCAACTAGGCAACCTTATGCTGCTGGTTACATTCTGATGAAAATTAGTTTTGCTGATTGTACTACCCTTGTGTATGATGTGTACTACGTTTGTTCATCGGTGCTCAAAAATATTTATATACTCAGTTCGGAGTATTCGACCACCAAAACAGACTGAATTGTGTTGTGTTTTAGAGTTAATTGGTACATGGTGATTGTATGCAGCAATCTTAGTATTAGTTGTAGTTTTTTCGAATACCCGTTCACACAGAGTATATTGTATGCGTAATGTTAGAAAAAGTGATATATCATAAATTAATCAATTATAACTTTAATTCATCAGTGAGTAAAATTGTTTTCATTGTAAAATTATTTGTGTTTTTGTATAATATAAATGTTTGTTTAATAGAAATTTTGTTTTATTCTTGCGAGTTTCTTATCTCCTGTTAAATTTACTCAATAGATAATTTCCCGGAGTACAATTACATACAAAATTGTCTCCGTGGGATTTATTTATTGAGTAAATTTAGCGGGTAAAAAAACTGGAAATTTATTGTAGTAAATAAACGTTTAAAGAGCCCGCCTAAAGTTTAGTTCTTGCCAGGATCACCCGCGCCGTATTGTCGCATGCTTGTCTTGTCACAGATGATTCCATGTAGAGGTACGGTTTTAAGATTTCTTCCTTTATATATTCTGTGCCTAAAGTTCTGTGGATGACTCATGCCAGAGACAACCCTCATGCAAAGGTTGTAGAGAAACCAAAAAAAGTGGCTCTGGATGTGTTTTGTCCCTACTACTGCCACCGGAGTACTAAGTGAAAAAATGGCATCGTCGTTGGAAAATTTAGAAACTCAACTTGAAATGTTCATTGAAAATGTGAGACAAATTCACATAATTGTGAGTGATTTTCAACCTCAAAGTCAAAATGTTCTTAATCAAAAACTGTAAGGTTACGTTGGATTTATAATGAAAAGAAAATAATAATATAGATTTTTCTTTTAAAGGCAAGCTTTGGTTCATGGACTACAAGAAGTTGACAAAATGAAAACTCAAGTACAAGATGTTCATGTCCCTTTGGAGGTATTCGAGTACGTACTGAAATACTTTACCAATAAGATGACATGGTAAATTAATGTTTTAAATGTTTTAGTTATATTGATCAGGGTCGTAATCCACAATTATATACAAAGGATTGTATTGAGAAAGCATTAGCTAAAAATGAACAGGTTAAAGGAAAGATTGATGCATATAGAAAGTTTAAAGCTAACATGTTATTGGAGTTAAGTCGAACTTTCCCAACTGAATTAAGCAAATATAGAGCATTGAGAGGAGATGAATAGATGTAGTAGGAATAAAATACAACTTTGTAATTGAAGTTAATGTCAATTTTATAATTAATTTAAAGGTGTAAATTTTATTTTTAATAAATTGCTGTAAAGTAGTGGTGGATATACTATTGTACCTAATATTTTTTACTAATGTGTATGGAATTTATACTGAGAATTATTATCAAAACACTTTATTTTACAAACTAGAAATTAAAAGAAAAAAAATGTAGCCAAGTACGTACATGTACAAACTTATGCGTAACTAAAATTTCATATTCACGGTGAACAGATTGAATGTGCAATAATATTAAGAAACTTGAATGGTGGCTTGAGCGCTGGCGTCATTCTACAGTCTAGAAGATCACAGCTGTGTGCGCTGCAAGTTGCCCACTTGTCTCACATGTAAACTGGCCCTATGTACGTATTTAGCTGCATATTACTTTATATGTTTGCTTTCTATTCTTATTTTTGTATCAATTTAACTTAGACATAAATGTTTATTATTATTTATTTATGTAGGTGCCTATATTGTCGAATCTGGATAACGTGAGTTGTCTTTATTCTAGCAAATGAAACGAACACAATTTTTTAAATTTACGTAAGTTTTTTTTCAAAAAGTATTTAACATTTACAGCTGATTTATTAATTATTTAAATATTTTTACACATTTTATTAAGGATACTTCTTCCCCAGACTTGCAATTGACACTGATTTCCGCATAATCGCAAATTAAACATTTCATGAATGTTCCTATATTGCAACAAAGAAAATATCGCCCATCTTTATAATGTGCGATTAACGAGATTCAACTTTATTTTACTCTAATAACAACAAGACGCGTGATCGTACCTAGTGTTTGTAGTTAATTATTTTTTAGCAGGTCTCGTAAAAGTGGTGGAAAAAAAGATCCTATAGGGCAACATTTTACTTGAAAAGTTCAACAAATTTGACGGGAAAACTAGAAGTAGATCTATCTGCAAAAAATGTAATATGAAAATGTGAGGCTTTGGGAGACAATTGAAAACTCACTGTGATAGATGTGCGCAAACTGCTAGAACAAATGTGGAAAGTGGAAATTGAAAGCATTTCTACCTCGTGGTCAGTTTTTAATGTAAGTTGTAAACTTCGAAACTTTATTTAGGTATTAGGTATTACAAAGTACAAGTACAAAGTATAACAAAAATGACAATATAAAAGAGATAAATACATATGAGGAAATAGTTATATTGTCTTTGCACCTAAGTGTGTGAACACTTGTATTGTGCAAAAAATAGAAGCTTTTTTTTTATATTAAGAAAAGAAAAATAAAGCCTTTAATATGTGCGAATGCAAAACAAAAACGGTAATGTTGAACAATGTTATGAAAATGAAAGGAGTAGTAATTGTAGCACTAACTCAATTACTAATGTATACCTATAAATATTATTATTATTTATTACAATAATTTGATAAAATCCTGATAATGGTGAAATACAAAATCTTTTGTTGCAATGGTAAATCTTTTAAGCCATTTTACATTTCTTATATCACAGGGTAGGAGATTATATGCACGTGGAAATATACAAGACGCAAACCGATGGGTTTTATCTTTATTTGCAACAGGTCTTTGCAATAATTTTTGGATATTACTACGAGTGGTGTAATTATGTGTTATGAAGTTCTTTATGTTTAAATGCGAAAATACACATGCTTATAAAATACAAGGAGCGAATATTAGACACATCTTTTGTATACAACAACCTGGTTAATTGGATGTCTCCTTTTTTTCATGTGTATAATTTTTAAAATAAAATTTTGAATCACATTAAGCTTTTGCAGAGAATTGTGTTATACAAGCCACCCCACACCAATATACCGTATCGCAAAATGGATTCGACAAGAGCTTTATAAACATTTAGAAGTAAGGACCTGGACATAATTTCTCTTAATTGGTAAAACTTATACACTAATTTTCTAACTTTATTTGTTAGGTAATGTGCATGGTTTTCCCATTTAAGATTTTGATCGATTATAACACCTAAATATTTCACTTCATGAGCTTCTTTAATGACATCACCAGTCCCATTAATTTTTATTGTGTTAAAATTAGGTCGATTAACGTTGGTCAGGGAAAAGGCAATATAATGAGTTTTTCCCGCATTAAGGGATAAGTGATATGCACTTGGCCAATTTTTTATTACACACATTTCTCTTTCAACTAAAGTTCGTGTTTCAGACCAACTGTTCTCATTAAACAAAACAACAGTATCATCTGCGAAGGAGATAATACTAGCATTTGGTGTAAGATATAGCATATTGTTTATATACAACAGAAACAGCACAGGGCCCAAAACGGTCCCCTGTGGTACACCAAGCTTTTCTGTCATGGAGTCACTCAAGATGCCGTTGATTTTGACCAGTTGTTGACGATTTGATAAGTAGCTAGCAAAAACAGACAACACAGCACCACGAACGCCACAACGATCAAGAATATCGAGAAGCTTTCCGTGGTTCACCGTGTCGAATATGCCTTTGCCAAATCCAAAAAAACTGCAATGCACTTTTTATCATTATCCAGGCTTTCAGTGACTTTCCTGACAACAGCAAACATAGCATCCGATGTTGCCTTCCCCTTTTGAAAACCAAATTGATATTCATGTAAAATATTACTTGTGGTAACAAAATTAACTAAACGATCATTTTAGCTCAGGGTCGATCTGAAGATTTATATAGGAAACCTTGAACAAATTAGAGACAAGCTGAAATTTGGTATATAAGTTTGTATTGGGGTCCTTAAAATACCACCAAACCCCACCGGTAATCCGCCGTGCCTGTCACCCCTAAACAACCCCCGAAAGGGGTGAAAATCGGACTTTTTTTAGTTTTTTGGCAATATCTTAAAAACAAAGCTATACGAAAAAATATGAAGACAGAAAAATTAAAGAGTATACAATTTCCTATAAAATTACGTTTAGCAGATATATTTTGCTTTACCAGTGGCGGAGTTATGATATTTTTAATAACTGGGTATTTTGTAAAAATACTCCCCATTACTTATTGGATTTTGACATTAAATATACATAACAATATATATGGGTATTTTGGTAAATGCATTTAATACATCCTTACGTTAATAAATTAGAAATAAAAAGCATACCAGTGGAGTAGGTACTATATTTCTAATTTCATACATTCTTTTGTATTAGCTAATAGAACTTTAACATTTTACGTTCCTATTAAATATGTAACAAAATAATTATTTTAAATATCCGTGGAATTTCTGTTAGAAATTGAGAGGAATTATTTTTATATTAATAATATTTAGGACATAATACCACATAGCCCAGGGTCGATCTGAAGCTTTATGTAGGAAACCATGAACAAATTAGAGACAAGCTGAAATTTGGTTATATAAGTTTGTATTGGTTAAAATACCACCAAACCCCACCGGTAATCTGCCGTGCCTGTCACCCCTAAACAACCCCCGAAAGGGGTGAAAATAGGACTTTTTTTAGTTTTTTGGCAATATCTTAAAAACAAAGCTATATACGAAAAAATATGAAGACAGAAAAATTAAAGAGCATAAAATTTCCTATAAAGTTACGGTTAGCAGATATATTTTTCTTTACCAGTGGTGGAGTTATCGTATTGTAAATTCCAGTATATTTTAACAAAATACACATTTCCCACAAAATAATTACGTTACATTAATATATTTTACGTCTTTTACACCAAAACAGATTAAAACTATAATAATACATAAAATATGAGTTTTTTATGTAGTAAGTAGCACAGTTGCTTTTTCTTAAATAAACTAAAATATTTACAGGTTATGTTTAAGTAAATGAATGTAATGTTTGTTTTTAATTACTTATTATCCAATATATTTTATCTGCATGTTGAGATGTCGTCTTCCGCCTGTAAATCCTCAACTGCCCTATTAAAACAGGTTACGACATGAGCATGCACTTTTGCAACCACCTGATGAACAGTTGCAAAAAATTTGTTTAAGGAACCCTTTGGGGGTCTATATCTTGATCCATCTGGACTGGAGAGATTCCGGAATCAATAGAAATCCATCCCCAGTCCTGGAGTGGTAAGCTATTATTCAACCATGCTTGAACCTAAAAGTTAATCATACATGTAAATAAAATATGTATGTAGAGTTGCTGGATGAAATGTCCTATATGCATTTATGATTGGTGGAAGTGAAGCCAGATTAAAATCTTTATTTAAACTTTGATTTGCTACATAATAGGCATTTACGATAATTGGAGCGGGTAATGTATCCTGGTACATTGTGGTAATCAGCTGTTTTATGTCAATACATCTACCGAGCTAAGAATTACCGAACGCAAAATTTCAAATGTACACCTAAAGCATCACTTGACTAATTAATAAATAATTGAAAATTGAATTACTTTTTTCTTTTATGCTTATTCATAAGTCCATACTGCTCGCCATGTCAAAATGGAAAGTAAACAAACATTTATATGTATTGCATATTTAGGTATACCTACTTACTTACTTAATTCATTATACATATACATAAATGTTTCCGTCCTCATCTAAAATTACTTCATTATTTTCGTCAGTGATGAGTTTTATTTTTCTCCAATACTCACAAAATGTCAAAAATTAAGTTTTTTTAATCATATTTTAAGGTTGTACCGCATTTACCAACCGATGTAGTCGATCCATAAATTTTGGATCGGGTAGATGTAGCGAATACATTCGATACATTTACCGAACGCGGTTCGGTAGATATGTTCTTATTATCGAACGCTCTGATACATTGCGGTATGTAGCGCTCCAATTATCGTAAATCCAATGCTGTTAGAGAATGTATCTGACGTTATTCAAATCGGTACTTGTTCTATTTTTGACGTATACCGAAATAAAAAATGTCGAAATTAAGGTCCTCAATCTGTCTTTGGCTTTGGATTTGGGGGTTGTCTAATTTCTGTGGTGTGTGTTTTATTTGGATTGTAAAATTATTCAAGAAGGTCAACCAACTTCTTCTTTTTCACAGTATAAGGCATTTGCACGTGACGTCACAGATTTCAAGGTCCTTGCCTGGAGGATAAACAAATAAAAACATCATAACCTCACTTTAGTTCCTTATATTAATATCGGCCTTTAAAGAACTGCTTTAATTTTTATTTTATTACATTTTGAGTAAAAATGTAGAGTTTTTGTATTGTGGTTGATTGTGGAAGCAACGCCAAAAGATCTTTGATAATTACAAACAGTTTATTCAACTATCGTGCGACAAAAGAAGGGCTTGGACAAATGTTTTGAAGAGGGACGATTCTAAATAAGGGAGGATTTAACCACATTTTCTTTACATAGGTTGCAGGTTTAACATGCTTTATTTTATTTTCTAGGAATTAATAACTTTTAAATATTAGGTAACAGATATTGTATACTTCACATTTTCTGTGACTTTGTTATACCTATACATCAAATATGTACATATAATATTAGGTACAGGTCATTGAATTAATGTTTTCTTAACTGCCTCTCAAGTTACCGAAGTATCCCCCAGAAAATCCTAGAAGTTTGTGTTAGGTAAAGAGAGACGAGGCCCTACAGTTTTATTGTGGAGTCCGAACCACATTCAGGGCTTCAATAATTCTCTCTCCATCCAAATCCGAGGCAAATCACTCAATAAATTTTTTATTTGCTCCAAGATTATTGATCTTTGCAACCAAGTAAATAAGTACTAATGCATTTATACCTATTTATAACACACTGAATTCAAATATCAAATTAAATAAGCCTGAGCAAAATGTTACCAAGGTTTTCGATTAAGCACATAAAAATACGAACAAGATATCGAAACTGCACTGTACGGTGTGTTTGTCCAACGAACTCTATGTAGATTCAGTGATATATTACCTATTTGACTTTAAAATTTTATTAAGGTATTTTGAATAAACTTCTATACAAAACAAAAGAAAATTAAAATCGGGCATTGCCGACTGCGAATACCTATTTGGTGAACAATAAAATTTAAAAAATATTGAATGTGTATTTAACCCACGATTTAACCTCAGCGGCATCACGTAAATTGTCTACGCACTTTTAGTATACAGTTAAGTAATTAACGATATCTAGATATATTATCTGGAAAATGTTCTGCTGCATTGTTTTATATCTATTAAGTACTGTTCTCCACTAATTATGACGATTTTTCTTTGTATCTGGAGCATTTTCAGCATCCAAGGTGTAATAATCACTACACAGAAAGTCAAATTTTCTTGGAGCACACGCAAAAAACACAAATAATCCAAATAAATATGTCATTCACAATGAAGCCAAGTACCTATTACAATTTAGGTTTTACATAATATCGAGCCTGGCATAAAATACACAACATAACAGCAGGTTTTGAGGTTATTTTGACCATAGACTTATTATAATAGACTCCAAGATAACTCATATCCTTGGGGCCAGAATAGTTACGACGATATGTTCTCGCTCCGTCTCTTTTTATAATGTAAGATGCGTATAAAGCTATCTTTCTTTGGGTAACTGCGAGCCACAGATAGTTGACTCTCAACATAAGTATGTATAGTTGGTTGTATAAATATAACAGAATGTATTGTTAGTTGCATAAAATTACAGTAAGCTACGTAGTTGATTAGAGAAATCTGAAAGGCATTTATGTATGTACAGGAAAGGAAATAAATTTTATGTTCGTTCTTTTCTAATATCCAGTGTTTTGTAAAAGGAATATCAGCTATTACCCATAGACAATAAGTATGCTAATACCGAATACACAGAGGCGTCGTACGTCGTAGCACATACCTGAAACAATAACCCGAAAGAGAGATGGAAGATACGAATTACATTGTAGAGAAAAGCGATAAGGCTAAAAAGTCATGTGGATACTCTGAAGACAGGTTTTTAAGTAAACGTATATAGCATCTTGTGGTCTATTATATTACGTCTATGATTTTGACAGGTTATTTTTGTTTTGTTTTACCTCCAAGCAAACTAGCCACGCCCATAAGGTCACGTGACGCAAATGCTCTATTGACCAAATTAATTTTTCCCCTGGATGGTAAACAGGCCAGATGTAGTATCACATCCGGAAATGGCGTGCAAGCATGGCAATAATAATAATAATAAACGTCTTTATTGATGGGCGAAGTTTAGTACAAAATACTATTCTTACACTTTATTTATTTATTTATTTAACATTTACATTTACAATAAAGAAGATCATATGTAAGTGGACGTGTCGCTGAGTGCGTGAAATTATCGAAGAAAACTGTGCATAAGGGTGAAGTGTTATAACGCCCTGAAACATTGAAATATTCTTAATTTATCATACTCAATGTTATGAATCAATTTGATTCATTTCAACATGACTACAAACAGTCTGCGGTAAATGTACGAGTGCGATAAACAGGAGAGATTCCTGTGTTTTTTGCAGTGTGTGTAATAGTATATTACGTAATAAGAGTTGTAAATAGCGTATTACGCACGAATGGAAAAATTATGCACGAGACGCGAGTTATGGACGGGCCTGTACAGCATTCCAACGGTCAAAGACGCCGGACGTGTAAACGCTGACACTGCTGACAGTGCAACGATAATATTATAAATATATCCCATACAGACATTTTTACTCAGTTCTTATAATAATGTTCATTTAGTTCACTTCTACATATCTTTGTAGTTTAAATTTATATTGTTATATTTACTCATTTATTATTTTCGAAATAAAAAGTGTACCTCTTAAATCTTAAAGTCACTTTTTAAAAAGTCAAACCGCTCGACGACGATAATAACTGGCGCAGTCGGAACGGATTTTCTTTGAAGTTTTTCGAACGAATATCGGAAAACTCTTCGTCCCTTCGATTAATCAGAGAAAACCTGCGAATCAAGTTACCATACCTTTGGTAAATCAACGTAATTTTAAGAAGCCTAGCAAGTAAGAAAACTCAAGCAAGAAGATTCAAGAAACGAAATTTAGCAAGTAAGAAAACTCAAGCAAGAAGATTCAAGAAACGAAATTTAGCAAGTAAGAAAACTCAAGCAAGAAGCCCTCTGCATACCTAGACATACCATCCCCTCTAAAATATCCTAATTCCCTGAGATATAAAACTGGTGTACTTTGGTTAAGCAAATCCCAACTAAACCAATAAGCTAGACCACCAGGCGCTCAGTAACCTCTCATCGGAAGCGCCGTGAGGCTTTGCACTTGTAAAAGCAATTTTACATAAGCCCTTGAAGAAACCAAGATCGTGCACTCTCTTTCCTAAGACTACATGTGACCCTAAATCGTGTACAGGAAAGATTGGCCCAAGCAAGAAACCATCTCTAAAGAAAACATCTTTAAAAGCACGTAGCCTCGCGCTACTTAGGGAACTGACAAATACAGACTAAATACCAACGTGACAATAACTGCCCTCCAGCTCGAGAAAAAATATATAATCAATCAAAGTGTAATAGAGCACGCCCTGAGAATATACTTTCGAGTACTCTTGGCCTCCCTCGTTATAACATTGTAATCGATTATATATACCAGAGCCTTCTTGTTTTCTGCCATCAAATTATTATTCCTGTAAGTACCTTATGACAGACAATAATAACGACGACGAAACATTAGCTAATCTTGTTTTACAAGTACTTGGTCCTAACCAATTTTTATTAACAAATACCCCACCTATTGAAATAACCGTAGAATCAAATTTAGATACAATGGCTAAAATCGATATTAGTGTTAAAGATTATTTAGATCTCATTCCACAATTTGACGGAGATGCTCTAAATTACCGATATTTTTGGACACGTGCGAGCAAGTCCTCGGTATGTTAGTAACTGATAATAATGCCGCGAGAATCCAATTTTTAATGCTACATTTTAGAAATAAAATAATAGGCAAAGCAGCTCAAATTTTAGCAGCCAAAGAAATTCATACTTTCCCTGAATTAAAATTTTTATTACTAAATACTTTCGGTGATCAACGCAACGAAGAATCTCTACTAAATGACCTAATGATGTTAACACAAAATCACAACGAATCTCATAGCCAATTTGCAGACAGATGCATATCGCTAAGGAGCCTTTTACTCTCTAAAGTACAAATGGCAGACATATCAGTCGAACTAAGACAAGAAAAAATAATGCTCTACAACAAAATGGCACTAAGAACCTTTTTATCTGGACTTAACGCACATCTGAGTCATTTACTAAGATGTAAAGAACCAAGAAGTTTAGAAGATGCCATAAACATGGTAGTCGAAGAAGAAAATATGAACTACAATCGTCAACAAAAGTTAGGCACAAAAAACAACTTCCAGAAAAATAATCAATCACAACCATTGAGTACAAAATAATAAAGAGGCACAACTGTCAAGGTTTCGAGATTTTAGTGTTGTATTTTTTCACCAATAGCTTCATGATTGTCTTCAATTTTAAGGGCTATACAGCCACATTACAAATACCTTCCCGTAGCACTAAAAATTGATGACAATCATGAAGTTATTGGTAAAGAAATACAATACTAAAATCTCGAAACCTTGACAGTTGCAACTCTTTATTATTTTTTACTCAATGATCACAACTAAGGACAACGTCAAATAATTATGAACAACAAAAAAATAACCCTACCTCTTATTCACAACAGTTCCAACCTAAAACAAATCCCACAATGTTTCGTCCTATGACAAATAATTCCCATCGTCTACCAAATTATTTCAACTCCAGATACCCGCAACAATCATTTCAACAAAAACCATTTCAAACCTTCCAAAATTTCCAAAGACAAAATTTCCAAACTCCGCAAAACTTCCAAGCCAATCAAAACTTTCAAAATCCCCAACGTTATAATTTTCAACCTAAACCACAACAAACATATCCCCAACCTATGGACACCTCATCAGGAAACACAAGAACGAAATTTCCACAAACTACAAACACACCTAGATGGACAGCGCAAGAACTACACTTACAAGAAATACCCAGCACCTCTTCAGAAAACTACGAATACGAACCAGACTTTTATCAACAAACTACATTTAATCCAGAAAACACAGAAAACTATTATTACCCCGAAGAACAATTTTCAGAAGACTATCAAAATTTTAATGAAAACGAAAATTTTCCTATGCCAGCCTCGGAGACGGATATCATGAATCCTATGAATACGAAGAACCAACAAAACAACTAGAAATAAACGTCGCAGCTAATACAAAACTTCCATATATTATTATTCCGGAAATAGAAGCCAAATTTATGATAGATACAGGATCTACAAAAACGTTAATAACAAAAAATTGCTGAAACATTTTTCCTGAACAAAATTAAAGAAGATCCCTTTCAAATTAAAACACCTCACAGCATTTCACTACATTACTATTCAGCTGAAATTCCAATCTCGAAAATTTTTAAGAAACCCGGAATGTTACATACACATTACATTTTTAACTTCAGCGAAACTTACGACGGACTCATCGGACTAGACCTTTTGCAAGAAATAGGAGCTACTCTTGACTTCAAAAATGGTTATTTATTAACCGACAAAGCAAAAATCCCTTTGTTCATTGAAGGAAGAAGACTTGTAGAAGATAAAACAAATAAGAGACAAATTAAATACGAATACAACATTCAACCCAAAACAGAAGTTGTTGCAAAAATACCAACGATGCAACAATCTGGAGAAGCCTTAATAAATTCCATGATATTCAAAAACCAAGTAGAAATTCCAACAGGACTCGTCAACATCGAGAATAACGAAGCAACAGTACTACTTATCAACAACACGGATGAAGAGAAAAACCTTATAATAACTGAACCAATTCCATGTATACCCGGTTGCGAATTAAATAACTTTACAACAGAACCAATGGACATCGACACAGACAGCTCTCATAATACAAATATAAACTACGATAACTTACGAAAGAAAAACTTAGAAAATCTTGATTTAGGACATTGTAATAAGGAAGAATACGATGCTATAAGAAAACTTTGTTACGAATATAGAGACATATTCTATTGCGAAGATCTTCCTCTTACCTTCACAAACCAAATTAAACATGAAATTCGAACCACAGACAATATTCCAGTTTACACGAAATCATACAGATTCCCGCAAATCTACAAATCAGAAGTTAAGAAACAAATCGACTCAATGTTAGACCAAAACATAATTAAACATTCGACATCACCATGGTCCTCACCCATTTGGATTGTTCCAAAGAAAATGGACAATAGTGGCAAAAGAAAATTCCGAATTGTTATAGATTATCGAAAACTCAACGAAAAAACTGTGCCAGACAAATTTACAATCCCAAATATTACGGACGTTTTAGACAAATTAGGCCGCAGCCAATATTTCACAACCCTAGATTTGGCGAGTGGATTCCACCAAATCGAGATGGAACAAAAAGATATCGAGAAAACAGCATTCTCAACAGACGAAGGTCACTTTGAGTTCTTACGTATGCCCTTTGGACTCCGAAATGCACCCTCGACTTTTCAGAGAGCAATGAACCACGTATTATCAGGCCTCCAACACAAATGTTTAGTTTATATGGATGACGTACTAATATTCTCCACATCACTACAAGAACACATAGAAAGTATACGCTTAGTTTTTGATAGGTTCAGAAATACAAACTTTAAAATTCAGTTGGACAAATCAGAATTCCTGAAACAAACTGTAAAATTCCTTGGACATGTCATTACCCCAGAAGGTGTATTACCAAATCCAGACAAGATAGATGCAATTGTAAAATTCCCGATACCAAAATCAAAAAAGGAAATACAATCATTCCTTGGACTAATCGGATATTACAGAAAATTTATAAAAGATTGTTCGAAACTCACGAAGCCCTTAACAGCTTGCTTAAAGAAAGGTGCAAAGATAGAACACACAAAACAATTCATAGAATCATTCGAAACTTGCAAGAAAATTTTAACAAACAGCCCACTCTTACAACACCCAGACTTTTCAAAACCATTCATCCTCACCACAGATGCATCCCAATTTGCGTTAGGTTGTGTTTTATCACAAGGAAGTGTAGGAAACGACAAACCCATTGCATATGCATCCAGAACGCTAAACGAATCGGAAAAAACTACTCAGTTATCGAAAAAGAATTACTAGGCGTAATTTGGGCCACCCAGTATTTCAGACCTTATCTATACGGCAGACGTTTCACTATATACACAGATCATAGACCACTTCGATGGTTATTCTCGTTAAAAGATCCCCAAAATTCCAAGTTTGTCAGATGGCGCACCAAATTGCAAGATTATGACTTCGACATCGAATATAAAAAAGGCAAACTAAATACAAATGCCGATGCACTATCACGAATTGAAATTCACCCGATCGACACCGAATCTATGCAGGTAAACTTAGACGATCCAGAACTTGACGAAATAATACAAGAATTAAACAGAGAAAATGCATTAACAACACCAACACCAGAAGATGTTGATCGAACACTTAATCCAACCGAAAATATACAAAACAGAGATGTCGAAACCAATGACCTTAGATATCCCCGAAATTTCTACTATTCATTCCAACGAAGATGATGAACCACGAAACACAATTCCAATCATAGACGACATAATAAACGCAAAACCCAAACAAATATTCATAAAGACGGTTCTTATGAACCCCAGAAAATGCAGAACATTAAATGTAGACAATAAAACCATCCTATACGCCGAAATAACTAAAGAAGACAACGAAGATCAAATTATTGAACTAATCAGAGACCACACAATAGAAAAGTCCACGTTCTACATGTACTTCGATAAAGATAAAACATACGAAGACTTTTGTCGAATATACGATCGACATTTTAACAACAACGGACCGAAACTGATAAGATACAAGAAAGAACATTTTTAAGAAAAAAGGAAGAAATTAACGAAGTAATCCAAATATACCATGAAGGAAAAACGAATCACAGAGGTTCACAAGAAACATACGACAAACTGAAACAAAGATACTATTGGAATAACATGTTACCTACGATACAGGATTATATTAATAAATGCAATGTATGTCAAAAAGGCAAATATGATCGACATCCACCTAAAATACCGATGAACTTAACACCCACACAACAGAAACCCTTTGAGATAATTTTTATGGATACATTTACAATCGAACAAAAAATCTACCTGACCCTAGTAGACGCATTTTCAAAATTTGGACAAGCAATTCCTATCAAATGTAAAGAAGCATGCGAAGTAGCTAGAGCCCTCACCGAGTACTTCGAACATTATGGAACCCCAATTGCAATCACAACAGACAATGGTCGTGAATTTATCAACAACCAGATAAAAAATCTATTAGCATACCATAAAATTGACATTCATTTTACAACACCATTTCATCCAGAGTCAAATGGCATAGTGGAACGATTTCACTCCACTATAATTGAACATTTCCGAATATTTCGATTAGACCCACAACTAAATAAAAAACCTGATGAAGAACTTATGAAATTAGCCATTATTGTGTACAATCATACCAACCACTCTACCACCGGACATACACCATTTGAGGTCATATTTGGAAAATCATCCAGCAAAAACTTGTTTGATACGAAAACAAACCAAATAATATTTGATTATTCGCTAGACGAACATAGAAAGACACTTTCTCAACTTTACGACAAAATTTATGAAAGAACTGAAACGAGAAAAGCAACAATTGTTGACAGAGCTAATAAAGAAATAACAAATCCACAAGAAAAATATAAAATAGGACAAAATGTTTACGTTAGAGTGTTATGTGCCCACTGAGGATTAAATTATTACAGCCACATCATGGTGGGGGGGTGTACTAGACCCCCATACAAAAAATTTTAACAAAAAGTACAGGAGACTTCAGTTATAGGGATTTTAAGAAAAATTTTATTTAATTTTTATCACGTGACAGGGGCCTTTTGAAATTATTTACATTTAAAACCTTCTAGAACAAATTTTCGTTCTGATTTTTACTATAAAAGAAAAACCAAATTTTGGGAATATTGAGTTCCCGCCGAGCATTCATAACATCAACGTCGGTTCTTCTCCCGAAACTAACTCGTCACCATTAAGCGTCGGCGTAGTAGTTCCGAAACTTCATACGTGTGTCATCCATCGCGAGTGCCTACCTTGTGCGTGTGTGTCTGCTGTGAAGTGTTTTTAATCTTAATTAAATACAACTCATACGTGTAATAACCAACGCGAGTGCTAACCTTGTGCGTGTGTGTTCGCTGTGAAGTGCTTCTTACAAACTCGTCACCATTAAGCGTCGGCGTAGTTTAGCTTTGAACATTCATACGTGTATCATCATCTCGAGTGCTTACCTTGTGCTTGTGTGTTCGCTGTGAAGGGTATACAACATAACCCTACTTTAACTCATTCGTGTGTAAACCATCGCGAGTGTGAGGTGTTTATAACCTACCACTACACTTTACGAACCTTTCTATATATATACTCGTATTGACCGTGTGTGTCCGTAGTCAGGAATTTTTCTATATATACGCGTATTGACCGTGTGTGTCCGTAGTCAAGACTTTTTCAATAAATACTCGTATTGGACGTGTGTGTCCGCTGCCGAGGATTTTTTCGAACTTTTAACAAATACTACTGTGTATCTAGTGCGTGCTTTTTTAAACCAATACTTATGTCGTGTTAAGCCCTAGTGAGTCTTCTGTAACGCTCAGGATTATCAAAGCGAGACGTAACCTTACTCCAAGAGGGTAAGAGAACTATTTATTGGCTATTGAATTAGAACATTGACATTGCCGCCTGGCATAAACTGTATCGCGATTGACTGATACTGTTACATTGGCTACTTATAGAATCAAAGAGCATTTATTTTATATTGTTAATGACTTATTGTATTAAACTGTTTATGTTGATGTGATGTGTAACTGAAGTAACCCGTCCAACTTTCAGGTGGTCAAGGCCAAATATACTAACATCAAACAGAGCTAGGAATTTATTCCACTATTTTTTACTAGTCTAGTCATTAATGGTGAACCCTTCCGGTTACACCGGTTGCAATTCATATAAAGCTCAAGTGCCAGTGCTATTATTTTTTAAGTTCACCTTAGACCTTCATTATAAGGTAAGTGCAAGTACTATAACTCCTTTGTTGATTAAGCAACACACCCTGAGATCAATCACATCAAGTACGACCCGGGATCGAGATCTAGTTAACACGCTGCCACTGGCGCCCAACAACTTTTTTTTTAATATACAAATTTGTGGTGGACACTTAACTAACCCCAGCCAGTATCCAGGCACCTTCGGGGAATTTTTCCAAACACTTTCAAATCTCGTACCCCTAAGGCGTTGTCATGGCGAGCCCAACTAGGGGCCTTGCTGAATAAAGAGTTATTCAACGAATCAAAAGCTACAACAAAAAAGAGTTACTTGCACTTTTAACTTCAAAGACTAAAACTCGACTGTCAAACGTTACGGTGCGCGTAGAACGTGTGAGTCAACCCGAAGAAGCGGTGCGTCGGCCGATTAGGAATGACTGATCCCACGTATCGACCAATCAGCGGTGACCAACTTTTTATGAGCGACACTTCAACGAGCAGTTCCGAGTGTTCAACGATTACTTATTTTGACGATAAACAAACAACGAACGTCGGCCACATCCACGGACCATCTCGTGTCAGCTGGGACGCCGATTATATCAACTGTATACAACCAACACATCCCAACACGGACAACATGGATTTATCTTGTATTTCTGTGTGCCCTCCGAGTCCAGGGATGACGCCCATCGTTCCAGAACGTCTTATCGACCGGCTGGATACAGAACCAATGCAAAATATTATGACGCAACATGTGCGTTCACTGGTGGAAGATGTACCAAACGTCAATCCTGATCAAACTAATGCGGTACCAACACCGATAATACGTCCCCGAGCTCAGGAAGTACCCATCATGGATGCGCCTGTGCCGCAATTTGAAGCCTTTTTCCGGCAAATGGCCGAGACAATGGCGAATACATTCAAGCAAACAATGGCAAACACTGCACAACCAATCAACCGACATGACCGTCTGTTAAGCGCCCCAACTTTTTCAGGACTGGACCACGAAGACCCGGAAGGGTTTATTCAACAAACAGAGGAATATTTTGCTCGGCAGAATATAAGAGAAGATCGCGACAAGCTGGCAGTAATCTCGGAATTACTACGTGGCGCGGCTAAAAAATGGCACGAGCCTTACAAAACCATTTTACCCAGTTTTCGCGCCTTTGAGGAAAGGTTCTTGAATAATTTCAATTCAGTATCGCGTATCACACGCGTAATGACGGTACTGTACGGTTCGAAGCAGATTAAGGATGAACCCGTAGGCGTGTTCATTACAAAAAAAGCCAATTTGTTTCAACGAGTCGACCCTTACAAGCCTGAGGTATTACAGCTAGAAGTCATTTTGGATCAGCTGCTTCCAGACATTCGTTCGCGTCTGCGTGGGCACCAACTGCGCAGTCTGGACGAATTAACCAGCATAGCCACATTGATTGAAGCTGACCTCAGCGAAGTGGATGTCACTAAGACATTCCGCTCAACAAAACCAGCGACAGATCCCCCAGCGAGAAATATGGTCTCCAATAGGAACACTACTGGACCCCCATCTCCGTGCAGGTATTGCCCCGGAGAACAGTGGCATTTCTACAAGGACTGTCCTACAAGGCAACAACGCTATTCCCAAGGGAATCAGCGAAATGCCAATCAAAATTACAAGGTATCGGGAAACTCCGAAGGGGCCCGGGGAGCCACAGCCTCCTTACCTCCCCCAAACGGCCCGAACACAGCTCCCAGTCAGCACTAAACGAGTCTTCCCCCCTTGGGAGGGAGAACTCGGAACCAGTTGGATCCACACACCCTTTGCTCGGATCGCCAGCCACTAGGGAAACGCTCTACGTCGAACCTGCGATGATTCATCAATGCGGAATGGAGTCAGCAACCCAGCCACTGCCTAAGCAGTCAGTTGCACCCATTTACCCGTTGTTAGGATTGCCAGCTACTAGAGACACACTCTACGTCGGACCTGTGACGACTCCACAAGGCGGAATGGACTCAACTTCCACAATTACTAGCTTGGACCCTATTGCTTTAACTTACCCGTTGTTAGGATTGCCAGCCAATGAAGACACACTCCACGTCAGACCAACGGCGATTCCACGATGCGGAATGGACACAGCAACCCAGCCACTGCCTAAGCAGTCCGTTGCATCCATTTACCCGTTGCTCGGAATACCCGCCACTGGAGAAACGCTTCATATGGAACCTGCGATGATTCAACAATGCGGAGGGGAATACGCAACTAGGCCATTGCCTAGAATAACCATAAGTATTGCTGGCCATGAGTGTCAAGCACTCATCGACACCGGCGCTACTGGTAATATAATCCGATCAAGCCTAGTGAACATGGTCATTAATGACAGGGCTCATCCGACTATCACACTAGCCAACGGAGACAAAATATTATCAGTAGGAGAAACGGAGCTAGCAGTAACGATACAAGGTGTTTCTACAACACATAAGTTTTTCGTACTACCCGATCTAAGCGAGGAGGTCATGCTTGGCGGCCCATTTTTACAGCAGGAAAATGTCATCATTGACTACGCTCGACAATGTATAAAATTTGGACGACAACAACGACTGACCGCGTATTGGAATCAGGCTGTGCCAAAAACCGAATTACCACAAGAACTACATCCCGAATTGGAGATCCCAGCCGAATACGCCAGTGAACTAAAACCATTATTTCACGAATTCGCAGATCTATTCGCGGAAGTTCCAATTCAAGTTACAACATCAACAACTACTAGCTTGGAACCTATTGCTTTCACTCACCCGTTGTTAGGATTGCCAGCCAATGAAGATACACTCTACGTCGGACTAACGGCGATTCCACGATGCGGAATGGAGCCAGCAACCCAGCCACTGCCTAAGCAGTCTGTTGCATCCATTTACCCGTTGCTCGGAATACCCGCCACTAGAGAAACGCTTCCTATGGAACCTGCGATGATTCAACAATGCGGAGGGGAATACGCAACTAGGCCATTGCCTAGATTAGATGACAAAATACGAAAACCACCCGATGAAGATCGGCTACTTATGCCCAAATTTACACCAACTCTGAAGGTGAATGCTGTAACTCACGCAGCCTTAATGCAAGATGTATCCCGTGCACAAGGGCGTTCACGGCAGATACGATCCAATCTTGACAGATGGGAGCGGATTCGAGATGCAGAACAAGAACCCGAAGAGGAGGAAGAGCAAGCGTTCTACGCTCATTATCTGGTACAAGACGACCTATTATGGAGGACAACTAACGAGGGAAAACGCCTTGTAGTCCCCAAAAATGCCATAACAGAAGTCATTAACCACTACCATGTTCGTGAAGCAGCTGCTCATCCAGGCATAACAGAAACTCTCAGACAAATCAAGCGGGGTTATTATTGGAAGGGCATGGATACCCATGTCCGGAAACAACTCCGGGAATGCTTGGTCTGTAAGACTGTCAAGGGGAGGCAATTGCAGCCGCATGCCCCTTTCAGAGCAACATCGCCGCAACATGCATTTGAAGTACTCAGTATCGACATTCTGGGGCCCTACCAGGAAACCCATCAACGAAAAAACCGTTATGTCATCATGGTGGAAGACATATTGACTCGGTGGACAGAAGCCTCTGTATACCCCGCAGTTAACGGACCAACGGTGGTTGGATTCTTGGAGAACTTAACAGCACGATATGGTACCCCCAGAAAGATTTTATCCGATAATGGTGGTCATTTTAAAAGCAGAGAATATGTACTCTGGTGTGCCGAACAGGGAATCAGCATACAGTACGTAGCTGCTTACCATCAACGGGCAAATCCTGTTGAACACAAAGTACAAGATTTAAAAAAGGTGATGAAAACTTTGTTATTAAATAAACCTCCCAACACTTGGGACTTGTACGTGGCACCGGCCCTAAAAGTGATTAGGAACCGGCAAAACGCCGCTACAAAACAGACACCAGCTTGCCTGATGTTTGGCTTCGAACCCCCAGCGCCTGGCGACTGGGATACACCAGCATACTTAGCCGAGCGCGAACGTTTAGCTGGAATCTCCCCACAGGATCGCCTGGAACAGGCTCGACGAACCCAAACAGGCTATCAAGAGCGATACGCCCCACGAGACAAAGCGACCCCAATTCAGTTTCGAGAACATGACCAAGTCATGGTGAAAAACCTTCGACCTCACAAAAACACTTTTGAGCCAGCGTGGCAAGGGCCACACCCAGTCGTTCGTAAAGTCTCTGACGAGATTTACACAGTGCAAAAGGGACGACATCGCACCGATGTACATGTGGACCATTTGAGACCTGCGCCAAAGGTTCCCGAGAGGGATATTCATCATGAGACTGAAACCAGCTCCCCAGACACATCGTCTGATGAGGATCTTCCGTTACCGGAACCTCCTCCAAGCCCAATTCCAACATTGGCATCCCCCATTACAAGCCCAATTCCAACATTGGCATCCCCCATTACAAGCCCAATTCCAACATTGGCATCCCCCATTACAAGCCCAATTCCAACATTGGCATCCCCCATTATAAGCCCAATTCCAACATTGGCATCCCCCATTACAAGCCCAATTCCAACATTGGCATCCCCCATTACAAGCCCAGTTCCAAAATTGGCATCCCCCATTACAAGCCCAATTTCAAAATTGGCATTACCCCTTAGAAAACCTCGCCTAGACCGAGTAACAACACGACCTGGCTCAACTTCAGAGTCAGGAACCGTAGAGTCACAATCAAAGTCATTTCGTCCACTACTAAGGGAAGTAGCGCGATGTCGTCCTCAACCACAATCCGCGAGCCAAACACTTAAGTCTGGTTCGTCGGCACCTAGTCAGCCACAATCCGAGAGCCAAACACATATGTCTGGTTCGTCGGCACCTAGTCAGCCACAATCCGAAAGCCAATCGCTTAAGCCTGGTTTGTCGGCAACTAGTCAGCAACAGATGTCAGTTCCAGCACGAATGCCTATTCGGCGAAAACGACGTACTAGGATTGTCATCAAATCATCGGACTCCGAATAGTCCCCATATAATGTCGGTTACGCTAATGTCCAAATGAAATAACCGCGAGTTCTCATATTTAGTAGGGCTGACATTCTTATATAATCATTATATAGTTTAGTTCACATATTTAGTAGGGTTTAAAATTTTTTAGATCCGACCTAGAATAAGCTAATCTTAAGTTTTTTTATACATTACTTTTTAAGCTCATCGATTTCTATCCAACAGCCAAGGATAGCAAACGCCATCGCGAAAAGCCAATCTCGGTGGGGGTTTGTTATGTGCCCACTGAGGATTAAATTATTACAGCCACATCATGGTGGGGGGGTGTACTAGACCCCCATACAAAAAATTTTAACAAAAAGTACAGGAGACTTCAGTTATAGGGATTTTAAGAAAAATTTTATTTAATTTTTATCACGTGACAGGGGCCTTTTGAAATTATTTACATTTAAAACCTTCTAGAACAAATTTTCGTTCTGATTTTTACTATAAAAGAAAAACCAAATTTTGGGAATATTGAGTTCCCGCCGAGCATTCATAACATCAACGTCGGTTCTTCTCCCGAAACTAACTCGTCACCATTAAGCGTCGGCGTAGTAGTTCCGAAACTTCATACGTGTGTCATCCATCGCGAGTGCCTACCTTGTGCGTGTGTGTCTGCTGTGAAGTGTTTTTAATCTTAATTAAATACAACTCATACGTGTAATAACCAACGCGAGTGCTAACCTTGTGCGTGTGTGTTCGCTGTGAAGTGCTTCTTACAAACTCGTCACCATTAAGCGTCGGCGTAGTTTAGCTTTGAACATTCATACGTGTATCATCATCTCGAGTGCTTACCTTGTGCTTGTGTGTTCGCTGTGAAGGGTATACAACATAACCCTACTTTAACTCATTCGTGTGTAAACCATCGCGAGTGTGAGGTGTTTATAACCTACCACTACACTTTACGAACCTTTCTATATATATACTCGTATTGACCGTGTGTGTCCGTAGTCAGGAATTTTTCTATATATACGCGTATTGACCGTGTGTGTCCGTAGTCAAGACTTTTTCAATAAATACTCGTATTGGACGTGTGTGTCCGCTGCCGAGGATTTTTTCGAACTTTTAACAAATACTACTGTGTATCTAGTGCGTGCTTTTTTAAACCAATAATTATGTCGTGTTAAGCCCTAGTGAGTCTTCTGTAACGCTCAGGATTATCAAAGCGAGACGTAACCTTACTCCAAGAGGGTAAGAGAACTATTTATTGGCTATTGAATTAGAACATTGACATTGCCGCCTGGCATAAACTGTATCGCGATTGACTGATACTGTTACATTGGCTACTTATAGAATCAAAGAGCATTTATTTTATATTGTTAATGACTTATTGTATTAAACTGTTTATGTTGATGTGATGTGTAACTGAAGTAACCCGTCCAACTTTCAGGTGGTCAAGGCCAAATATACTAACATCAAACAGAGCTAGGAATTTATTCCACTATTTTTTACTAGTCCAGTCATTAATGGTGAACCCTTCCGGTTACACCGGTTGCAATTCATATAAAGCTCAAGTGCCAGTGCTATTATTTTTTAAGTTCACCTTAGACCTTCATTATAAGGTAAGTGCAAGTACTATAACTCCTTTGTTGATTAAGCAACACACCCTGAGATCAATCACATCAAGTACGACCCGGGATCGAGATCTAGTTAACACGCTGCCACTGGCGCCCAACAACTTTTTTTTTTAATATACAAATTTGTGGTGGACACTTAACTAACCCCAGCCAGTATCCAGGCACCTTCGGGGAATTTTTCCAAACACTTTCAAATCTCGTACCCCTAAGGCGTTGTCAAGAGCACCCAAGAAAAGAGGTTCTAAAACAGTTCCCAAATTTAACGGACCATTTCCCATAATTTCTATTAATAATGATAATACATGCTTAATTAAACTAAAAAATAATAAAGAACGCAGAGTTCATTTGTCTGATCTAAGATCTACTCTTACAGATGGACAACCCTTGCAGCAGCCGACAACATCCAATTAAAGAACTTAGATGCTAACCACGGACTTCTACCCATCCGCCTGGGCACAGCAGACAATATCATATCCGAATGGGAAATAATCAACGCATTTGACCTACAACCACTATTTGAAACATTCATACAAGAAAAAGACGAAATTATTAGAATATTGGTAAACATCAATAAATACATAGGACTAAATCTATCCTGTGAAATAACAAAAAAAGAGATACCTGTAGCTAATACCATACTATACCAAATTAACAGGATACTATCCTTTGAAATCAATAGAACTTCTCTACTATTCGAACAAGTTCTACCAAATCATATTAGAAAACCAAGAGGACTATTTAACTTCCTAGGTACTTTTCAAAAATCAATTACCGGTACCCTAGATGCTAACGACGGTGAACGATATGAAGAAAACTTTAAAAGAATGTTTAAAAATGAAAACAAAATAAAAGTAGACATTGAAAAACATTTGTCTATTACTAACGACCTTATTAAAACCACCAATAAATCAATCATCACACTTGTAGAAAATCAAAAGAGAATAAATACAGCAATGGCCAATATCCAAACCAAAATAGAAAGAATGGGATTATGTATTCACTTACTAGTTGTACAAAATATTCTTGAACAACTATCGCATTCTCTCTCGCTTATTTGCAACTTACTAGAAGAGCTTTCCACTGCAATATCCTTTGCAGAATTGCGACAAATGCATCAAACAATTATAAAACCAAACGACCTTAGAGAAGAACTACTAGATATCCAAAATCACCTGAAAGAAGTAAATCTTCCATTCAAACCCACTTTTCAAAACATCATGAAATACGAAAAACTTTGTAAAACCTCAGTCTTCCAGAAGGACTCTTATACCTATTTTATTATTAAAATACCACTGATAGAAACAATATCCTATGATTACTATAGGTTATACCCATTACCCGTTCAGAAGAATGATTCTTATATCACTATTATACCACAAAGAAATTACCTTCTAATGAAACCTATATAACTGGTATTCATACAGCGACATACCTTGCGAGGAAATAGAGACGAGAAAATTTATCTGTATGCACAATTCTATTATACAGAGAAAATCAAACGAACCTTGTGAAGTACAACTTATCGATTACTCTCAAAATCAAAACAATTGTAAATTCACTAAAATAAATATTAACAACCCGAAAATACAAAGAATCGAGAATTCGAATTCATGGATAATAACAAGCCCCTCTACCATCATAGCTGAAACCAACTGCGAAGAGAAGAAAAAGAAACAACTAAGAGAGAACTATCTACTAACAATCCCAAATAGATGTTACAGCATTATCGACAAATATAAACTCACTCCAAATGCCAATTTTCGAAGAAAATTAGAACCAATAGATATTCCAATGTTAAATATTCAAAACGACTCATCATTTTTAAAATATCATACAAACAATCCCATAATGGATCACCTTAATCTAGACCAATTTTCGGAATTATCCAGACGTACAGAAAACCTACAAGAAGAAATTAAAAACCAAATACTAGAATCAGATCTAAATCAACCAAAGTCATGGCTTGCTTATACCCTCATCACCATTGTAACTATTGCTGTTCTGATTATAGTATGGAGCATTTATGCCAAATACTGGAATAAAAGAGTTTCAATATTTAATATATTTTCATCCGAAACAAAACCAGAGGAAAAACCCCAAGAAATGGAAACAACGAACGTCGGTTCTTTCTAACGAAACCCCGAGTTCTCTTCTAAGGGTGGAGGAGTTATGGACGGCTCTGTACAGCATTCCAACGGTCAAAGACGCCGGACGTGTAAACGCTGATACTGCTGACAGTGCAACGATAATATTATAAATATATCCCATACAGACATTTTTACTCAGTTCTTATAATAATGTTCATTTAGTTCACTTCTACATATCTTTGTAGTTTAAATTTATATTGTTATATTTACTCATTTGTTATTTTCGAAATAAAAAGTGTACCTCTTAAATCTTAAAGTCACTTTTTAAAAAGTCAAACCGCTCGACGACGATAATAACTCGCGTTAGCGTCGAGTGTGATAATTCCATGAGTGCGTAATTGCTTTACAACTCGAATTATGTACTATAATGAAAGTTTGTATTTCATTTTTATTATTTATCGCTTATTAACTGTGAGAGATAAGTACATCCCTCTGGTGGTCAGTTGCTACTACCAGTCAAGACATCGAAGATGTCTAGTGACCGATAGCGGCTTGCCAAGCAAGCACCAAGAGCGGCGACCTCTAGCCCTGATGGACTAAAACATGCTTAATAAATAGGATTATAGGAAACAACTACTGGACGGGCAAAGGCCCCGACTCCCATTGAATTATACCTATAAATCCAAAATTGGTAGCCAAATTTGTTATTTGTCTTTTCTCCACCAGACACAGACCGGTTTCGAACTCTTTATGTTCTCATCAGTGTGCCACAGGTAGCTGAAAAGACAAATAACAAAGGCAAACCAAACTGGTCTATGGCAGACCCAGCACATAGTAACTGTGAGAGATAAGTACATCCCTCTGGTGGTCAGTTGCTACTACCAGTCAAGACATCGAAGATGTCTAGTGACCGATAGCGGCTTGCCAAGCAAGCACCAAGAGCGGCGACCTCTAGCCCTGATGGACTAAAACATGCTTAATAAATAGGATTATAGGAAACAACTACTGGACGGGCAAAGGCCCCGACTCCCATTGAATTATACCTATAAATCCAAAATTGGTAGCCAAATTTGTTATTTGTCTTTTCTCCACCAGACACAGACCGGTTTCGAACTCTTTATGTTCTCATCAGTGTGCCACAGGTAGCTGAAAAGACAAATAACAAAGGCAAACCAAACTGGTCTATGGCAGACCCAGCACATAGTAACTGTGAGAGATAAGTACATCCCTCTGGTGGTCAGTTGCTACTACCAGTCAAGACATCGAAGATGTCTAGTGACCGATAGCGGCTTGCCAAGCAAGCACAGCAAGCACCAAGAGCGGCGAGATGTCTAGTGACCGATAGCCGCTATCGGTCACTAGACATCTTCGATGTCTTGACTGGTAGTAGCAACTGACCACCAGAGGGATGTACTTATCTCTCACAGTTACTATGTGCTGGGTCTGCCATAGACCAGTTTGGTTTGCCTTTGTTATTTGTCTTTTCAGCTACCTGTGGCACACTGATGAGAACATAAAGAGTTCGAAACCGGTCTGTGTCTGGTGGAGAAAAGACAAATAACAAATTTGGCTACCAATTTTGGATTTATAGGTATAATTCAATGGGAGTCGGGGCCTTTGCCCGTCCAGTAGTTGTTTCCTATAATCCTATTTATTATTTATCGCTTATGTCAGTTTTGACAGCGTCAGAAAATTAAGTATTGCACTTGTCATTTTTAATAATTTTTAGAGAATAAGTTTGTTTGTATTGACCGTTGCTAGGCGGTTGCTAGGAAAACTGTACGAATTGTGCGATTTTTTTACCAAGTTGTGCGATTTTTTTACCGTGCGTAATAGGAATCTTACATTGATCGCAGACGGTGTGTTTTTAAGTACTTACAGTAGTGGTCGTAGGTAAAAAACAATTTCATGCCGTCTGTATCTCTAAGTCAGTGGAATTTTTAAACTTGCTTAACAAGTAATAGGCCTTTCATGGAATTGCGATGTTTGTATTCATAATAGCGTCCTCGTCAATACAATGGAGTTGAGTAAGTTAATTGAAGATAAAATCCTTATTGCAATCTCATCTTTAATTAATACGGTGGAATGTCTGAAAACTGATATTTCTAAAATTAATGCAAATAAAATATGTCACTGTAATGACGTTAAGGCTCCTGACAAAAAACCTAAATATTCTGAAATAGTGAAAAACAAAACTAATCCCGCTGTTATTGTCCAACCTAAAAACCAAGGTCAGGAGTATTCCCAAACAAAGTCGGACTTATTACAAAAAATTAATCCTGTAAACACCCAAGAATAGTATACTAGGAGGATAGTTCAAATACGCTAATTTGTCGGCGGTGGGCGTGGCTACGATGACGTAGACTCCTGACCAGAATTTAGAAATCATTATTGTAAGGGACCGTATATGCTAAGAAATTGTGATATTAATTTAAACTACTGCTGGGGGAGAAAACTAACATATTGAAAATCGAAAGCAAGTGGCAAATACTAAATGTTGTGGAAATATGAAACCTCAAGTGTAACTCGTTCTTACAAAAAAATATATATGTATATATTTTACCCACGAGATTCGCGATTTGCGACCTATCATCGCGAACGCTGCAAAAACGGTGCAAGATACGATAAAATTTCACTTATACAAATTTGTAAAGCACAAAATTTCCTACAAAAAAGCCAGTGATGGCATATATCTAACTTGAATGGTGTAGGCGCGAGAGGCCACCGAAAGAGCGCGAGCACATAAATATGACATAGTGAACAAAATTTATTGTTACTTTAAAAGAAATTGTTATTTTCAATGCCTATTTACAAGATTAATTGTACAGAGTGCTTTGATTAATGACATTTTTTAGCAACATGGGATTGTAAATTGTAAAAATTTGGTAATATAAAATAATTTTGCGTCCTTGAGACATAAATAGTTTATACTTACCTCTATTAAGTAGGTATTTAAAATATGTATTTGAATAATTATATTATTATTATTATATATACATGTTATGAAAAAGCTATAAACTATAATAAAAACAAATATAATTTTTTTTATGAATATTTATATTAATTAAGGTTATATTTGCACGAGGCATGAAATTTCATCATCAATCATGCTGAGTGCAACAGATACACCACATTTTTACGGTCGAATTAAATAGATTTTTTTAAAATTTTTATTGAACAAAATAATTACATTGAACAGAACACATCGCACTTGTATCAGGATTAAATTTATCGGCACGTTTACAGCAATTAATCCATTCTTTCAGAATAGTTTTGGAAACAAAATATTTTCCTTTAGGAAAACAGTGATGTACAATGCTTGCATTGCTGATTTTCATAATCATCCTGCTATTATTGCAGCCATAAATAGCACACCTACCAGGTATATTTCTATACACTATTGGTAAGGACGAATCTGGGAGGCCGATATAAATGCATCAGACGGAGATAACTTAAAGCATTTACAAGTTAAACAGACAACGCGGTATCCCCTACCTCCCACCTTCCATTCTTTACAACACGCAGTCGAAGGGGACAACGGAATCAGCCAAATGTGTCGTCCGGCCGCGATGTCGCGTCCAACAAAGTTATTCATCAATAAGCCTTCCTCCTGCGAAGTACAAACTGTTATTTTTAAAATACAAGTTTTTATTTCGTTTTTAGGTTTAAGGCTAATAAATAACATCAACTCTTAAACCGCTATTGTATTGTCAAATGCAACAGCGATAAACATGATAAAAGAATGAAAACATCGTAAAAATATCTCACGGCCGTAAGCTGAACCGATGGCTGTCGTCGCACACATCCCCTCTTTAGTAGGAGTGTAGGAATGGTTAGGCGTCTCTTGTTAACTGAAGGCTTTGTACCTATGTACCTTCTCTCTTAGTTGCATTACAGATTTCGCATTCCTAGATTAATATTTGCCAATAGTGTATACTACCTACTCGGTTTCTGAAATTATTTAATTAAGTTTTTACCAGTTATCCATCAAGTTTAAAGCAAAGAGAAAACTTACAATAAACAACACTAAACACAATAATCACAACATCCACTTTTTAAGTCTATATTCAACAAAGAAACAGTTTAAAACAGTCTAAACACAGCAGAACAAACGTAAAAGCAAGCGAAAACTGAAAGTTTAGGGCAGGAGGTGACGTCACAAGCACACGGTACGTGACGGTCGCAGAGCCAACATAGGGTCTTATGGGAATAAACCATCCTTCTTAGTATATTATTCTTGGTAAACGCCAACCTCCAACTGTCGAAGGTAGTTAATGTAAAAAATGGTGGAATATTTAATTAGCTGTGGAAACAAAAATGAAAATGATCGGTTCAAAAAGATAATCTTTCTGATTCTTACGTAATTAGGGAAGTCCATGGAGTTAACCCGAGAGTGCGAATTGTGGGAATTACAGAAAAATATACTGAAGAAGAATTACTTGAATGTATTGTTAAATGCAACGCTGATCATTTTTCTGTTAATTCTGAGTGTAAAATAATTAAGCTTTGTCCAACTAAAAAAAAACGCAGATATATATCAGGCAGTTCTACAACTTGATAAATACACATATGAGAAAGTTTTTCAAACTGGAAATTTAGTTGTTAATTATGATAGTTGTGTGGTTTTTGACGCAGTTGATGTATATCGCTGTTACAAATGTAATGAATTTCACCACTCTTCTAAAACTTGTAAGAATTCTGTTTCATGTCCTAGATGTGGTCTTATGCATGAGTTAAAAGTATGCAAGTCAAAAACATTAACGTGCTCTAACTGTGTTAAACTTAATGAGAACCAAAATAACAAAGTGGATATTGGTCATGCAGCCTGGGATACCAGATCTTGTACCGTGTACAAACAGGCTTGCGAGAGAATTAGGAATGATATTTTAACCAGACAAGCAATTAGGTACCTGTTAATATTTCTCCCTCTCCGTATACTTCTACGCATGCCAATCATATATGAGGGCCTCGTTGAATTTAGTTTCGGACAGTGGTAGCTCTAGACACTTATCAATTTACTATCAAAATACTCGTAGTATTAAAAATGTTACATCCAATATCTATAATTCTCTTGCTTGTTCGAATTTTGATATTGTCGCTCTCACTGAAACGTGGCTAGATTCCTCTGTATGTGATAATGAAATATCTAATAATAGGGTTCAAATTATGCGTTCTGATAGAAATTTCACTGCCACTGGTCTTACAAGGGGAAGTGGGGTACTCCTTGCTGTAAATGAAAAATTTAATTCTTCTGTTATACCTATTAATTTTGCGGGTGATCAAGTATCTCCTTTCATTGATATACTGGGTGTGAAAATTGCCCCCCATTATAGTGTAATCCACATTTTTGTTATTTATATTCCGCCGTGCGTTGGTAGTCGTGAATATGAAAAACTTTTTGACTTTCTTTCCACTTTACCATGTATTTATAATAATAACAATGTGCTTTTATTAGGTGATTTTAATATTCCTAAGTATGCGTCATATTTGGTTGATTCTCAGCCTGATGGTAAAATATTAACATTAAATAACTTTTTAAATACGTGTAACTTTCAACAAAATAACTTTGTGTACAACTCTGACGGCAAACTTCTTGATTTAATATTATGTAATAAGGATTGTAATCTTGAGAAATCATATGATATTTTTACACGTGAGGATCACTAACATCAAGCATTAAGCATCTTGTTTGATTATAGGTATCACACTACCGCTAAAAATAACTTTCCGACAACTGCGAATAATAACTATAATTTCCGTAAGGCTAATTTTCTGATGCTATATGACTTACTTCAGAATGAAGACTGGTCTTTCGTATCTTCTTTTTCTCATGTAACACCTGCTTGCAAGGCTTTTTATGATAGACTTCATCAAATTTTTGACATATGTGTACCTAAATTCAATCTTTCCCGCAGTAGATCATATCCACCTTGGTTTAATGGAAATATCATAAAGAACATTAAACTTAAAGCAAAATATTGGCGCATGCATAAATTAAATGGTAATCCTGCAGCCCTTAATGATTTCAGGCGACTAAGAAATATTATTAAGTCGGATATCGACATTGCCTATGCCAATTACGTTAAAGACGCTGAATCTAATATTGCAGCTGAACCTGGCAAATTTTGGTCGTTTGTTAATAGTAAAAAGAAAGAGTCAAAAATCTCCACTCAAATGTCATATAATGGTCTAAAACTAGATAATCCTAACCACATAATTGACGCCTTCGCTGATTTTTTTAGTAACTCTTATCTACCTCCCTCTGACAATCCAGAATCGGATGATAATATGACAACTAATAATTTGACAATTATTATTAGGAGTTTTGATGAGGATGAGGTATTCAACGTGTTAAAGAAACTTAAGCCGAAATTAACTACTGGACCTGACGGTGTTCCAGCTTTCTTGGTCAGAGACTGTGCTCGTATTTTTGCTCATCCGCTCTCGATACTGTTCAATCTTTGCATAACTAACAGCTGCATTCCTGATATATAGAAGTATTCAAAAGTTTGTCCAGTATTTAAAAAAGGCGATAAATGTGATATTAATAACTTTAGACCAATTTCTATTATATGTAATTTCTGCAAAGCCCTTAGTCCAGTCAACGAATGTCCCAAAAGGGGGTGTAGAGTGCGTGAGCAGGGACCTAAGCGGTTTCTTCAGAAACTTGTTCAGGGTGCTTAGGGAGTTAACATACTAAAAGTCCTGACGTGTAGGAGGTGAGCCGGAGGAGGGGGGGCACAAAGAAGGTCCCACTTTTGGATTTTTCGCTTATATCTCGAAAATGATGCGTCGTATGGAAAAATTTTCTTATACGAAATGAAAGCTCATGAAATTCTCTAACAACTTTCATTCTATAACTTTTTCGAATTCGCAACCGTTTTCGAACTACACGCTTCGGAAAAGTGAAAATTATAAAAAAACAGATTTTTACGTCACATTTTTCATCAAACATTCCTTCATATCGTCTAAACTATTCATCTGAGAAAGAAATTCCCTTTGAGGAAATTGTAGAGAATTTAATTCCCTTTAAGAATATATATATATACATACCCAATCTCCAACCGGTCAACAGTTACACCAATTTTAAGATTTTTCGTAAAATTTCGTCATTTTCAGAAATAGTTTATTGTTTTATTTGGAGTACTTAAAAGTGATACTTTTGTGACAATTTTGTAGGTTTGACACAAGAACAGAGGCGACGATACAGACTGAGGAGGTTGGCTGACATCAATTTAACATGGAACACATCGATACCTGTGAAACAATTAAGAAGATTTTTTGTCCAATCCTACCAACAAAAGTCAGTTCATCTCCTTACAACAGATAACGCTTCAGGAGACAGACTCCCCAAGCCACCAATATTGCTGAGGTTCTTATCTATACTAAAAGTCCTGACGTCTAGGAGGTGAGCCGGAGGAAGGGGTGGCACAAGTCCCACTTTTGGATTTTTCGCTTATATCTCGAAAATGGTGCATCGTAGGGAAAGTTCATGAAATACTCTCCAACTTTCATTGTATATACTTTTTTCGAATACGCAACCATTTTCAAGCTACACGCTCCGGAAAAGTGAAAATTTTCGAAAAATAAATTTTTACCTGAATAATGGAAAATTGTATTTTAAAAGTGATTAAAAAAAGTAACATATAAGGTAAGTAATTTTATTCGATTTCAATAATTCTGTTCTCACTGTCAATAACTTCTCAATGTTAAAGTCTCAACTTTCTCTGGATTCACGTTTTCATCCTCTTTAGACGTGAGAGGCATCTTCATCCTCAGTGGTTCTTGCTGAACGGCTCTACGTCGTCTTCATCGTCGTCCTCATCGTAAACAGATACGCCGTTGAGGCATTTCCCTTGGCAGGTTAGGCACGTCGCAGAACAGATCAGAATTGCTTTCCGGCATCCACATTAGCCACTACCACAATTCTTTGTGCAGCGGCAAAATATCGTTTTCATTAGAACCTCCGGTTCTGGTGGATCTTCTGTTGTAATTGGCACCAGGGTGTCTCCTACATGTTTCCACCTCCACTCTTGAGGGGGCAGCTCATTCCCGAGCCACTATTGCACTTGGTAGTAGGTGCGCCGGGAATTCTGTTTAACTACGCTCTCAGTTGGTGGGAGGGAGCTGATGTGAGGCTTAATATTTGCCACTGACCTCATGAACGACTGGAAGCGGTATCTACTGGTTGAGGGAGGTCTGTCTTGCTGGTGCCCCATACCATTTGAGGAAGCAAATCTTCCCAGTCTCCTCAACCTCGCCGTGAATGGAGGAGGGGTTATAAAAGAACACTGTCACATCCTTGATTATTTCTGACCTCAAGTACAATTTTGAGAAGCCCACCTTGCTTCTCCTTAAAGTTACAGATGTTGTGTCACAGCCGGTAAATGAATATAAGAACAGGATGTGTTCAAATCCATGCTGTTGCATCTATCAAAAGGACAACGAGGCCCACATCCTCACCAACGACAGCCACAGAACTGTGAGTAAATTGTTCAACAGAAGTATTCACGATAAGGACCTCAGCATTATTGGTGGCCTGGGGAGTCTGTATCCCATTCTCCTGAAGCGTTATCTGTTGTAAAGAGGTGAACTGACTTTTGTTGGTAGGATTGGACAAATAATCTTCTTGTAACAAACCTACAAAATTGTCACAAAAGTATCACTTTTACTCCTTATAAAACAATGTACTATTTCTGAAAATGACGAAATTTTACGAAAAATCTTAAAATTGGTGTAACTGTTAACCGGTTGGAGATTGGATATGTATATATTCTTAAAGGGAATTAAATTCTCTACAACTTCTTCAAAGGGAATTTCTTTCTCAGATGAATAGTTTAGACTATATAAAGGAATGAAAGAATGTTTGATGAAAAATGTGACGTAAAAATCTGTCTTTCGAAAATTTTCACTTTTCCGGAGCGTGTAGTTCGAAAACAGTTGCGAATTCGAAAAAAGTATATAGAATGAAAGTTGTAGAGAATTTCATGAGCTTTGAATTTTTCCCTACGGCGCATCATTTTCGAGATATAAGCGAAAAATCCAAAAGTGGGACCTTCTTTGTGCCCCCCCCTCCTCCGGCTCACCTTCTAGACGTCAGGACTTTTAGTATGTTAACTCCCTAAGCACCCTGAACAAGTTTCTGAAGGAACCGCTTAGGTCCCTGTTCACGCACTCTACTCCTCCTTTATTGACTGAACTACCTGGAGATATTACTTCATGATACCATCTACCCTAATGTCAGTAATCTAATATCTGAACACCAACATGGTTTTATGAAAGGGAGATCGACCACCTCTAATTTAATTTGTGTTACCCAGTATATTTCTAAAGTTATTGATCAGCGTATGCAAACTGATGTAATATATACGGATTTCTCGAAAGCATTCGACAGACTAGATCACACTATACTACTAACTAAACTGTCTAATTTTGGATTTTCCCCTTCTCTTCTGTCACTTTTTCATTCTTATCTTTCGAATAGGAAGCAATATGTAGCGTATAGTGGGTTCCAGTCTGGCGATTACATTGCAACATCAGGTGTTCCACAGGGATCAATTCTCGGGCCGCTGCTATTTAATATTTTTATTAATGACATAGTGTGTAATATTCATGTCTCACTTTTGATTTACGCGGACGATCTTAAAATATTTACAACTATTTCTTCTTTGGAGGATTTATCAAATTGGTGTGATAAAAATGTCACAAATAAAACCAAGCCTCTTATTTTTGACTACAGTGTAGATAACGTAGTCCTTCAAAGACCTGCTACTCTTGTAGATCTCGGTGTAACTTTTGACAGTCAACTTTCATTTTCACCTCATATAAATAATTTAGTGTCAGAATCTTTTAGAACTCTTGGTTTTTTAATCAGAACTAGCAGGGACTTCTCAAATGTCAACACTTTAAAAATTTTATATTTTGCTTTTATTCGGTCTAAACTTGAGTATGGGTCCCTTGTCTGGAACCCCCATTATACCCCGGCACAAAATTCCGCCACCCTAAAATTTTGGTCAATTTTGATGTTTTATAACTTTTTTATTTTTCATCTGAATTTCATGAATTTTTCACCAGTTTGTAGATCCATTTATTGTTTGTCTTTTCAATTATTTTAATAAGTAACATTTTTCGTTTAGGCAATATTATACAGGGGTAAAACAAAATGTTGTTTTTTGTCGTAAACTCAAAACACCCTGTGGGAAAATTGAGGCAAATAATTTTGTTTACAAACTGTTTGATGTAATCTTAGACGTATTCCGAACATTTTGATTTTTGGTTCATCTCATTATCTCATTTCTTCTGCGAGCAGCAAAATTTTAAATGAAACACTGTTAATTTTACTGTATTTTTAGTTAAAAATTTTCGACGTTGGCTAAGTACGCGGTTATTGTAACAAAATGTTTGACAGTACAGATGAATCCAGGATTTGTTTAAGGTCGCCGGATGATCGTGAACGGGTATACAGACGTAGAAATGAAAGACATGCAGACTGTACCATATCAGAGCGAATGCAATATTACGGTGGTTCAGTCATGGTTTGGGCGGGTATTTCTACCGATGCACGTACCGATCTTGTTTTTGTTGAAAATGGAGCACTAAGCAAGCGCCCACCGTTACATAGAGGAAAGCCTCCAAGACGTTGTCGTTCCTTTTGCTCCTTTCGGGAACCAATTTACATTAATGCATGATAATGCTAGACCTCACGTTGCACGGATAGTGAGCGAATATCTGGATGAGATTGAAATTCCAAGATTGGAATGGCCCGCGTGTAACCCGGATCTCAACCCAATCGAACATCTTTGGGATCTTCTTAAAAGAGCAGTTCGTCGTCGTCTTGTGCAACCACTAACCTTGCAAGGCTTACGACTGGCGCTGACAGACTATTCCTCAAGAAAGAATAAGTAATCTTATTCATTCGATGCCACGAAGAATGCGAGAGGAGGAAATATACGTTACTAAAATGTTTGTTTTTGTTGATTAAACATACCTAGGGTTTGTTTTTGTTATTAAAAATAAGCTTCAAATCAGCGTTTCATATAAAATGTGGCTGCTCGCAGATGAAATGAGATAATGGGATGAATCTAAAAACAAAATGTTCGAAATACGTCTAAGATTACATCAAACAGTTTGTAAACAATATTATTCGCCTCAATTTTCTCACAGGGTGTTTTGAGTTTACGACAAAAAACAACATTTTGATTTACCCCTGTATAACATAGCCTAAACGAAAAATGTGACCTATTAAAATAATTAAAAAGACAAACAATAAATGGATCTACAAACTGGTGAAAAATTCATGAAAATCAGATGAAAAATAAAAAAGTTATGAAACATCAAAATTGACCAAAATTTTAGGGTGGCGGAATTTTGTGCCGGGGAGTTTAGTTGTTATATAAATTCTCTTGAGAGTGTTCAAAGACGGTTTTTAAAATTATTATGGTTTAAGTCTGATGGCGCGCGTTTATCCTACGATTGGTTTTCCGCAGTTAGAGTTTTTGGCAAGATTTTCAATGACTACTCTAGACAAAAGGCGAGATTATTATTCTCAGGTATACCTGTATAAGATCATACATAGCAAAATTGACTGTCAAGAATTATTAAGCAAATTAAATTTTTACGTACAAAGTATAAATTCTCGAAGATCACAAACTTTTTACCTTGATATCACCCATACTAATATTCTCAAGTTTTCTCCTATCTTTTCAATGTGTGACAAATATAACAAAAATTGCGAACTGTTTGATATATTTTCTTGCTCACTTAAAGATATAAAACAATCTTATGAATAATTCATGTTATTTTTGTTTTTTTTTATATATTTTCTTTTTAAGTTTTTGTGTTATATTATGTACTTTTGAATTTCATCTGTATTGTATATTGTTTAATGTTTTATTATTATGTCTCTTTGTTTGTCCTGCTCTATAAATGGGTTCGCCTGTTGAGCAGTGTATGCAAATAAATAAATAAATAAATAAATTTATTAAAGGTCCCAACTTATGCTGCAACTTTGAAATATTAGTAATTTTATTTGGTTTTGAACTTCTTCCTGGGCGTAGCATATACAAATTTTGTTTAGCGTAATGGAGTCGTATCGAGAATATACGAAGAGAGCATACATACAGAGGCGAATGGCGACGCGGAAAACTACTCAGCTGCCTTGACATGCGGTATATGTCCTTAATATTATTAATATAAAAATAATTCCTCTCAATTCGTAACAGAAATTCCACGGATATTTAAAATAATTATTTTGTTACATTTAATAGGCACGTAAAATGTTAAAGTTCTATTAGCTAATACAAAATAATGTATTAAATTAGACCACTGGTATGTTTTTTATTTCTAATTTATTGATGTAAGAATGTATTAAATGTATTTACCAAAATATCCATATACATTGTTATGTATATTTAATGTCAAAATCCAATAAGTAAAGGCTAGAGAATATAATTACAAAATACCCAATTATTAAAAATATCACAACTCCGCCACTGGTAAAGCAAAATATATCTGCTAAACGCAATTTTATAGGAAATTTTATGCCCTTTAATTTTTCTATCTTCATATTTTTTCGTATATAGCTTTGTTTATAAGATATTGCCAAATAACTAGAAAAAGTCCGATTTTCACCCCTTTCGGGGGTTGTTTAGGGGTGACAGGCACGGCGGATTACCGGTGGGGTTTGGTGATATTTTAAGGACACCAATATAAACTTATATACCAAATATCAGCTTGTCTCTAATTTGTTCATGGTTTGACTGGATCGACCCTGGGCTATTTAGACACTTTTCAAAGATTTTAGCAAAATTATTTATTAAGCTTATAGGTCTATAATTACTTATCATTGATTTGTTACCAGATTTATGGATAAGAACTACAACACTTATTTTAAATTGAGAGGGAACAATACCATTTTGAAAAATTAGGTTTATAATGTGTTTAAGTGGCGCAAGAATGTGAAGGTGGACAGACTTAATAGTTTTAACACAATACCAGAGAAGAACGATCACAGAGAAGCGACAGTGCGGGCGGAACGTTTGAAGTTCTATGGCCCAGCCGATATGAAGTAAACACACACGTTTACACTGAGAGAAGTTATCCTTTGGTACATGTACACCGAGATGTACACTGAGCGCATGGGTAAATGTTATAAAATGTAGACCAATTAAAATATTTATAATCTCTATTGCAAAACTTTGGCATTATTTATAATAAAATATAAATTAGTTTGATTCACATATAAACTAATATTAGAGATGTTTAATGCATTTCTTAAAATACATTTTAGAAGGATTTTGTGCCACATTCACACACTTATATTTATTATTAATAATATGTGTTATATTAATAGTATGTATATAAAAATAAAACAAAATGTTTCACAACAAATATTTTTATTTATATATGGGTTACAATTTTCAATTTTCTATCTACTTTATTTATTTTGAAATCCCTATTAGTATATTTAACAGAATAAAATATTTTAATACTTTTTCCTGATGTAATGTGTTCGCATATACCTACCTATTTCAATTTACTTCATAGCGTTTTTATAACCTAAATAAGTACATCAAAATTGGCAAGTTGATTAGATATTTCGTTTACTTTGTCTTTAATCGTTAAATGAAATAGATTTAATAGTCGTTATTTTACTGCTTGAACAAATATTTTCAATACTTAGGTATAACCTAAAAAAATATTGAAATATACGCAAGTGACAAGTGACAACAACACACCATAGTTGGCGCATGCGCGTACGAAAATTGTTCACGCTGAAAGCCTTTATGTCGCTTCTCTGTGATCGTTCTTCTCTGACAATACCGTCGTTCCCAGATGCACTATTGTTTTTTAAGGCGGAGATGTGCTTAACTAGATCATTTTCAGTTACAGGACCTAACAACATGGACATCTCATTTATTTGAGGATTTTCTGCAAAGTTATTAGGCCTTTCTATGCTTTGTGACATTTCATTGCCGATGTTTATAAAATAATTATTACAATAGTTGGCCATTTCTTTATCGTCTTTAAAAGAAGAATCATCACCTGCAGAAATTTGCATGGTTTCAAAATTATTTTTCTTAGTATTTGTCGCATCAGAGATAACACTATATATTTTTTTCATGTCATTGGGATTTTCATTTATAAGATTCATCTAATAGTCATTTTTGTTTTTTTTTAATAACCTATTTAAAGTATTTCTAAAATTGTTATAATGTAATTTGAGTTCAGGAGGGGCATTATTACGTAAGAGTTGCTTTTTTAGTTTATCCCGTTTTTTTATGGATTCAATTAAACCTTGGGTTATCCAAGGTTTAATTTTTTTATTCTTATGATGTGTTTTAAATTCAATCTTGCTTAGTTGAAGAAAGTTATTAAATTTATTATAGAACAAATCTGTGGCCACTTGGACATGATTAGAATGCAGAACTTCAGTCCAACTTTCCAAGCTAAGCAGACGGTTTAATTTTTTTAAATCAGTCTTGTAAGATGTTTTTGCAAGGTGGTTGTCACTGGTTTTTGTTTTAGCGACTGAACTAATATTCATCATCACTGGATAGTGGTCAGTAATGTGGCAGTTAAAAATGTAAGATTGAAAATTATATTTGTGAGCTATTCCTAATTGAACTTTTAAAAATATATGATCTAAACAGGTAGAAGTTTCCGGAGTCACACGAGTGGGGTTACGTACAAATGGTTCAAAACCACGCTTTGCAAGGACAGCCATATATTTCGTTACGTTATTTTCATTTTCATTTAAAATGTCTACCGGGTGACCACAAGATGAGGTTACACTCTATAACTTCTTTGTTATTAAACCGATTAATTTGAAATTTACAGGTGAGGCATAACATCTAAATGCGCAACTTTTGACACTTGGTGGCTTTATTTCTTACTTCCGATTTAGCCGGAAGTGATATTAACTTTCTTATTTTAAATACAACTTTACCTGTTTTTGTAATGCATTTAGATGTTATGCCTCACCTACAAATTTAAAATTAATCGGTTTAATAACAAATAAGTTACAGAGTGTAACCTCATCTCGTGGTCACCCGGTATATTGATATCACCGATAAACATTTCAACACTACAATTTATCATACCCTGACTCAAAAGTGTATCAATTTCTTCAATGAACGACACCAAGTTGCTGGGGTTGGGTCTATATAATGCTATGATCTTAAAAGAAATACCATTTACAACCAAATTCACAATGCTTACAGTAACACCACACATGACAAGCTTAGATGTATGCACATTATAACTGAGATCGTTTTTTATAAATATGATTACTCCATCATTTCTATTGAAGTCTGCATTATTATACAGGGTGGTCCAGATTTTAATACATTAATTTTGAGAGGCGATAGAGAATCGAAAAATAAGGGGACTTTTCTTAATAAACATACCTCGAAAAATGTACCATAACTTAGATACAGGGTGTTGAAGTTTCATTAAAAAAAACTTTATAATTTAATATCTAAGTAAAGACAAAAGCCATCTTTTTCAAATTTGGCACACCGCCTTTCTATGTAAATCTGCATCTACCATTCAAGTCAAAAATAGTAACAGAAAGCCATTGGCGCAGATATGGGGGTTACACATCCCCTTTTTAGAAATATATAGTGCGCCACTGGATATTTTAAAAAAAATTATTAACCTGCTAAATTGCCCGTGAAATTCTGAAGGAAAATGTGTTCTTATAAAATTTTGATAGAACAAGCCGTTTCCGATTTATTCGTCAAGCTTGCCATCAATTACACGAAAATCGACTTCAAATATTGGTGGAAATCAACTCCATTTCCAGAAAATGTCAAAAGTGTATTGAAGCCGAAAGATGGCACTTTGAAAATTTATTGTAAATACATATGTGAATTTCTTTCGTTCTGTTTTTTGTTAATTTTTTATTAAATATCAATAAAACATATTTTTTAATCATATTTGGAGGGCTATTATCTCCTTTATTATGCCTGCACAAAAGTGTTTAACTGTAATTCGGAAACGGCTCGTTCTATCAAAATTTTACAAGAACACGTTTTTCTTCAGAATGCCATAGGCAATTTAGTAATTTAATAATTTTTTCTAAAATATCCAGTGGCGCACTATATATTTCTAAAAAGAAGATATGCAACCCCCATATCTGCGCCAATGGATTTCTGTTACTATTTTTGACTTGAATGGTAGATGCAGATTTACATAGAAAGGCGGTGTGCCAAATTTGAAAAAGATGGCTTTTGTCTTTCCTTAGATATTAAATTATAAAGTTTTTTTTAATGAAACTTCAACACCCTGTATCTAAGTTATGGTGCATTTTTCAAGGTATGTTTATTAAGAAAAGTCCCATTATTTTTCGATTCTCTATCGCCTCTCAAAATTAATGTATTAAAATCTGGACCGCCCTGTATAAGGTTACATAGCCGGGAATGTTGAAATTATTTATATTTTCTATTTGGAAACATTCACTTATATGCTATTCACATTTTATTTACATGAGGGGAGGCCTTGGAAAATCTGAATTCTGTTGGTATGAATGACTGTTTTAATTACTGAGGTTATGTTGAAAAGTCAAAAACATAACCACAAATTCAAATTGGTTCTACATAAGCTTTATTCGTTTTAGAAATGTTGAGGCAACAACAACTTGCACTTAAAGTCATGCAGCGTCAAATTCATCACGTGGCTGTTGTGAGTTGTGTCAACACACGCTTTCCACCAAGCCGGTTCTATAACGAATATAAAATTGGTGCTAGATATAAAAATCTAACCTAACTTTCAGTTTATTATTATTGTTATTCATACCTAGGTAAATTTATACACGTTTATATAAGTTTGCAAGTATCTAGGTGTCACAGATGGTACACCTGTGATAATGTAGGTTGGCAACGGTTGGTTGCAGATGACAGACTTGAGCACACGGGGGTGAAGGTTGTATTGGAAATCGGGCAACAAAACTCGTCCTGCGCAGTAGTGATGCCAGTTCAATGAGGCAAGGAGCAACGTTAGGTGGCGTTGCAAGATGATATTTTTGTATTTCCCGCGAGTGTCAAAAATGAAGATGGAACTCGAGATGGAATTTTTAACAAAAATGGCTGACTGTCGTTAATGTGCATCAAAGTTTATTTTCTTATTCTGAAGAACTTTTTAAAAAAACGTGTCTTTGTATCTCTTAGAAAAAAGTTTCCATTGTGTTCTGTGGAAAGAAATTAACACTAACCTGAAAAAAGTGCCTGTTCTCCAATTTCCAAATACGAAAATTCGTTATTTGAGGTAAGTAATATTAGATACATAACTGATATTATTTTATTATTACTGATTGTTTGGTTCTTGGTTCATCCGTACTAAACACAACTCATCATTCGCCGGCTTTTTTTAAGAAATACATGTTTTGATATATTGTATATTATGTAATAAAGACCGACTGCCCATACCTCGGACAAATGTTCTGAGATTCAAACTACCTTTTTATAAGATGTTTTTTAAATTATTAAATAGCACTTAAACAATTTTCCAGTATTCAATGTCCGATGACTAGCATAATTCGACTTTCCAATCTTACGTTACGTAGTTTCAAAAATACATTCTAAATATTTCTAAACTATTAAATTATGTGAACTAACATGACCATATATGTGTTCATGTATTCTGTTTGTTAAACACTGTATACCTATTATAATTTTTTTAAATATGCAAAGACGCTTTGATTCCAACTTCTTTTAAAGTAGATTTTCTTTATTTCCACACGATTAACAAAATTCTTTTGTTTAATTTTTAATTTTGTAATTATAAATTTAATTTTATATAAATTTTTTACAGGTGGTTACTTCAAATCATGGGCGATTAGTAATTATTTATGGCTGCCGATGGATATTCATACAGTAAAAATAAGACGACGAGCCGAATGAATCTTCTATACAACCATGTAATAGCAGTGCCTACAACGGGTCTCAACAGGGATAGGATGCCTTACTCTATGTCGACAAATAACATTGCTGATATTCGACAGACTTTCTAGATGGAGATGCTCAAAGCCCGGCATATCTATTTTCTATTTTCACTATAATATGTATTTCTGTTAAAGATGGTTATATATTTTATTTATGAGATACATCTCTAAACTTAATTAATTATTAATTATTTAATCATAGCTGACCAAAGATCATGTTTGTTATTATGTACGATTTATTTTAATAAAATTCAAATTCATTATAATCATTTTTATTTTAAATCTATGTATGTAGGTAATCAATTTAGTATTTTCCTTTTTATTATTGTACATATTAAACAAACAAGCATGATCTCATATTTTAAATGGTTTACCGTTTTCTTTCATTCTAAGATTTATGATATGAATTGTTTCTTATTTTTGTTGTTAGGTAATAAGTTATGCTCGAATTAAAAAAATATACAAGTATATCCTTATTTGAGGCAAACTTAAATTCTAATTTCAGAAATATGTAAATATGTTTTTCCACATCAGGGAGTAGAAATCGATTTTTATGGTGTCGAAATTGAAACAGAAGTGAAACATTTTTCCTCTCGGTAAATAAAGTGGCCATAAATTGCTCTAGGGAGCTTTTATTACTTTATGTGAATAGAAATGATCCAAAGGTTACTAATATATGGTTAATAAGTGTTGTCAGTATGGGCGAGTTGCTTTATTCACCGGTGGATCCATCAGATGTGTTTTATCTCATTCTATCTCCGAGGTTAGAATAAGATAAAACACAACTGGTGAATAAAGCAACTTGCCCTACTTCTATTTTTAAAATATTGTTTTTTTCTGATGTTTCTACTCGCTGTCGTGGGAAAAAGTAGTTTATATAGCCCGTTAGAGAAGCTATTGTTCCTCTGTGTATTTGTAGCCCTCGGCCTTTAGAAAGAATAACGCGTTGCTCTTCCTTGCTATATAATGTACTAATGCATTATCATAATTCTTAAAATGGAAGAAAAATGGATTAAGGGTGGAATTAATAATATTTGGCGAGGGTGGAAAGACGATATTGGATATAGTGTGCAATAAGTATATTTCAGTAAAATGGGCTACGTTTAAGAAACAAGCAACATGTCATTAGAAAAATAAGAGTGTAAATTATCACTATCCACGGAAAAGTTGGATGTTTCAAATCGTTTTGATATGCAAATTAAATCTAATCACTAAAACGGGTATTTTAACCTATTTCACTGGGGACTTGCACTGAAATTTTAACTCTGAAATATTCTGCTTTTCCATGAAAGTAATATTTTATAGAATCTTCTACTTCGAGTGACATATTTCTTGTTTCTCAAATATAGTTCATTTTACCTAAATAAATTTGCTTGTTGCGCACTGCCGTATCGCCTACCTACTATTCCGGCCAATTTTAATCCCATTCTTAACCATTTAAAATGTGACATGCTTGTTATTAAATTATTTACGGTGCAGGTACAGGCCTACCGTGCCCTGGACAGCAAACCCACTCGCCCCTACTAGTTTACTAAATTGCCCTGCTCCCACGCGAAAGTTGAACTGGCAACACTAGTTTCCATCAATTTCTATAGAAGTCACATTTCTCTACCTTTATGTTCTGTGCTTGAGCATCAAGCAATAAAGGACTCTAACAGTAAATGTAGTTTTAATAAGTCCATCCATCTACGATCCTTAAAATATAACATGGCGCAGTCGAATAATGGTAAATAGAAAAGAAAAGAACCATCGCATTGTGAAGAAGATATATTTAAAAAGCAGATGAATGAAGATTAGAAGATTTGTAACGTGGTGAGTCCACCTTTAAGTCTAAAACTAACGGGTGATTTAGCTCAGAATTGGATATTCTTCAAGCAAAAATTTAATATTTTTCTGGCAGCAAATAAATTTAATGACGAAAATGACTCTTACAAAGCAAGTTTATTGCTAGGAGTAATTGGAGATGAATCGTTGAAAATATATAACAATTTTCAATTTGACAATGCACAAAATAAAGTAAATTATAAAAAGATCGTAGAAAAATTTGATGCTTATTTCATTCCTCTAAAAAATGTAACCGTGGAGAGAAATAAATTTTTCACAAGAGACATGGCAGAAGGAGAATCGTACGAAGAATATTTATTGGCGTTGAGGGTTCAATTAAGTGCCAATTGTGACTTTGAAAACTTGTCTGATAGCCTAATTAAAGATAGACTAGTATTAGGAACAAAGGATGAAAATATAAAAAATCGTCTACTGCGAGAAAATAACCTGAATTTAGAAAAGTGTATGACCATCTGTAAAGCAGCTGAGAACGCAACAAAACAAATGAGAACAATCCAGAAGGAAGTTTCCCAAACATGTGAAATAGACAGGGTGAAGTTCGAGCGTAGAACAAGACAAACCCAGGCAGGAAACAAAGCACGAGGGACCAATGAGACGTTCGGAAGCAGAGAACCGGCGTTCCATCCGACAACCCACCAAAGAAGTTGGAGAAAGCCATCGGATAACCAGAGGTCAGGTACTATTTTATATTCGTGCAGTAGATGTAGTACAAAACATAGCTATAATCAGTGTCCCGCATGGGAACAAACATGTAAAAATTGTAATAAAAAAGGACATTTTGCTAAGTGTTGTAGGAGTAAGCATGTTAGAGCTATAGAGACTAATGACGATAGTGAGGACGATATGGAATATTTATTTGTAGGAACGGTACGTGATAAAAATAAGAATAAGGATTGGAGAGTAAGTCTAGTGTTGAATGAATGTTTAAATGTTGATTTTAAATTAGACACAGGAGCAGATACTACCTTTTAATGTGTTTAAAAAATTGAATATTGATAAAAATAATTTACAGGAGTTTAAGGGTACGTTGATGGCCTATAATGGCCAAAACATAAAAACATTAGGAATAAGTAGAATTAAAGTGACAAATGATAAAGTAAATAATAAAATCATTAAATTTCATGTTGTAGAAACAAAAATGCAACCCCTGCTAGGGTTGGAAACTTGTTGCGAGTTAGACCTTATTAGAAAAACTAATAAAGTAGATATTGTGAACAAAAAAGATGAAATAATAGAAATGATTTCTAATTATAGTCATGTTTTTCAAGGAATAGGTAACTTAATGACCGAATACAACATAGAACTCGATGAAAGCGCAGTACCTGTAATCCACCCCCCTAGAAAAGTTCCATTTTCACTTCATGGTGAACTTCGAAGTAAACTGGATGAGCTGGAGTCCATGGGGATAGTCACCAAAGTTACCGAGCCAACAGAATGGGTAAATAGCCTAGTAATAGTTAGAAAAGATAATGGTGAATTGAGATTATGTTTAGACCCTAAAGATCTGAACAAGTACATAAAAAGACAACATTATTATATTCAAAATTTAGATGAAATAGTATCAAAAATAACAGAGGCCAAGGTCTTTTCTGTCCTTGATTGCACTCAAGGGTTCTGGCAAATTAAACTAAATGAAAGGAGTAGTAAATTATGTACGTTCAATACACCATTTGGTCGGTATAGATTTTTGACTTTACCTTATGGACTTAGTTCAGCTCCAGAAATATTCGAACATCAAATTAGACAGTTGTATGATAGTGTTGAGGGTGTCAATACATATTTTGATGATATATTAGTGTGGGGTAAAGATAACGAGGAATATAATAAAAGATTATTAAAAGTTTTAAAAATAGCTGATCAAAATAAATTAAAATTTAATAGAGACAAATGTAAGTTTAGTCTTAATAAGATTAAATATATGGGAAATATCCTGTCAAGTGCTGGCATAGAACCAGACCCTGACAAAGTATTAGCGATAAAAGAAATGGAAGTTCCTAAAGACAAAAAAGGTATAGAACGATTTTTGGGAATGATTACTTACCTAGGACGTTATATAAAGAACCTAACACAACTGACAGAACCTCTTCGAAAACTCTTGAAAAAAGACATAATGTTTCAATGGAATGTAGAACAACAAAAGTCATTTGAAAATTTAAAAAACTGTATAATAAAAACACCAGTGTTGAAATTTTTTAACGTGAAGGAGCCAATTACATTAACAGTTGACGCGAGCCAAACAGGTTGTGGGGGAGCAATTCTCCAGAATAACTCGCCAATAGCATACATGTCAAAGGCCTTTACAGATACCCAACAAAATTGGGCACAAATAGAAAAGGAAATGTATGCTATTGTCGCAGCTTGCGAAAAGTTTTATCAATATATTTATGGACGGAGTGACATAACTATAGAAACTGATCACAAGCCACTAATATATATAAATAGCAAACCTTTATCACAAGCTCCTCCACGTTTACAAAAAATGTTAATAACTCTTCAAAAATATGATTTTCAGTTAGTGTATAAAAAAGGAACGGATTTAAAAGTCGCTGATACTTTGTCAAGGGCACATAGAGTGTTAAAAGAGAGTGAAAGCTCTCAAAGTAATGAAATAGATGCACAATTATGTTTAGTCTTAGAAAACTTACCAATAGCCGATTATAAGTTGAGGGAATTTCAAATGGAAACTAAAAAAGATAGTCAACTAATGGAATTAATACAGTTAATAAAAAATGGGTTCCCAGAAAACAAAAGTGACTTAGATAATGAATATCGAGTTTTCTGGCCCTATAGAGATGAGTTGTCCTTTGGTAGTGATTTGGTTTTTAAAAGCGAGAAATTATTGGTACCCAAATCACTGCGCAAAGAAATGTTAAAGATAATTCACTTATCTCATTTAGGTAAAGAGAAATGTAAGCTAAGGGCTAGGGAAGTATTATTCTGGCCTGGAATGTCTAATGACATCGATAATTTTGTTGAAAATTGTGATATTTGCAGTACTTATAAGAGAAAAAATTCAAATGAACCTTTGATTAGTCACGAAATACCGGAATATCCGTGGCAAAAAGTAGGGGTTGACCTATTTTATTACAGAAATAAAGATTACTTGCTTGTAGTAGATTACTTTTCTAAATTTGTTGAAATTGCTTTATTAAGTTCACAAGGTTCAGTGATAACCCAAATGAAATCAATCTTTTCGAGACAAGGAATACCGTTAACAGTAATGTCTGATAATGGACCGTGTTTTGCATCCGTTGAGTTTAAAAAGTTCAGTAGGCAATATAACTTTCAACATAGTACGTCAAGTCCGTACAACCCACAATCTAATGGCGAAGTAGAAAGGTCAATTAGTAGATAAGTAATGACAGAGCTGCGTGTTCAGTTGTGATCAGATCATGTTCATGTTCAAGGTCCCCCCCCCCTCTACCCCCTCAAAAACTACCCCCTAAAAAACCACCCCCTCAAAAACGACCCCCTAAAAACCACCCCCTCAAAAACCACCCCCTCAAAAACTACCCCCTCAAAAACCACCCCCTCAAAAACTACCCCCTCAAAAACCACCCCCTCAAAAACCACCCCCTCAAAAACTACCCCCTAAAAAAACCACCCCCTCAAAAACTACCCCCTCAAAAACAACCCCCTCAAAAACTACCCCCTAAAAACCACCCCCTCAAAACCACCCCCTCAAAACTACCCCCTAAAAACCACCCCCTCAAAAACTACCCTCAAAACCACCCCCTCAAAAACCACCCCTCAAACTACCCCCTCAAACTACCCCCTCAAAACTACCCCCTCAAAAACCACCCCCTAAAAACCACCCCCTCAAAAACCACCCCTCAAAACCCAACCCTTAAAACTACCCCTAACCCAACCCAACCATATAGGGTTACAACTTGTCGGGACAAGTTTGTATACATGTCTAGACGACATCCGGTTTATGTACAAAGATGAATGACCTTTAATAATATCCGGAGGTATCAAATGCGGGGTCAATGTATTTAGACATCTGGTGAACACTTGAGACCAAATGCAAACGTCTATTCCCACGCAGATAACATGTGTTCAACACGTGTGCGGGGTCAATGTATTTAGACATCTGGTAAACCCATGCGTGAGACCAAATGCAAACGTCTATTCCCATGATAACATGTGTTCAACAGGGTCAATGTATTATACATGTCTAGACAGCATCTGGTGAGAACCGTAGCAAATGTTTATTCTCAGGGATCATATAACATGTGTTCAACACATCACGTGACCCCCCACCGCGATATATAACACAGCGATAAGATACGTTCTTCAGTCTATGTTTATACAACAATGAAGTGTGAGCATTGTGGAAACGGTTTTTCATGTCAAAGCAGTTTAGTTCGGCATATTCGCCAATATTGTTCTGTTCTTCATGACAACAAAAAACGGAAGGCTGATAGTATGCCTTCTACAAGTGGTGTTAACAAAAACATTTGTGAACATTGTGGAAATGATTTTTCATGTCAAAGCAATTTAGTTCGACATATTCGTCAATATTGTTCAGTTCTTCATGACAATAAACGAAAAAGTGACACTGTACATGACCAAAACAAAAAACAGAGGTTTGATAGTGGGCCGTCTACAAGTGGAGCCAATTCTAATAGTGGTGGAAATAGAAACATTTGTAATCATTGCGGAAAAAGTTTTTCTTGTCAAAGCAGTTTAGTTCGACACATTCATCAATATTGCCCCGTCTTAAATAATGCAATTTCATATGGTAATAAGAAAATTCATCGACCAATTGTTCAAAGTGTGGGACAGGGTGTTGATAAACTTCATCATGCATTTAAGAACAGGATAGCTAGCTACCGTTTTACTAGCCCTAAAACTCATATCGACTACTCTGATTTTTTGGAAGAAGTGAAACAAAAGGTACTTGGAATAATTAATGAATACCTGCAGAAATACAATAACCTCAAGATTAATTTCGAAGTGTTTGGACTTTATGTTATACCTGAAAAGGAGTTGTCTGACATTAAGTCATTTAATACTAAAAATAAAATAATCACTATTTCAACAAACCTGCAAGAGACTTTTGAGGATTTCGGGGAAGAGATGAAGCTGCAAGCATCTGAATTTCAAGAAAAGGATTCTGGCTGGACATTAAAACATATAATGTTTCTTGATGTGAACATAAATAAATATACACCAATGTCTGCTTCATCATATATTAAGTTACCCAAAGCCATAGAAGTAAAGAAAGCGGTTTTAAACATACAAAACACAGACAATGCATGTTTTGCTTGGTCAATTAATGCAGCCATTTTTCCTGCAGAAGGCGATCCAGTGAAAACAAGTGCATACCCACATTATAATACTTTACTAAATTTTAATGGATTAGAATTTCCTATGAAATTGAAAGATATCCCTAAATTTGAAAAAAAAAATAACATCTCCATTAATGTGTTTGGCATTGAATCGGAATTCAAAGATGGAAAAATGATTACTGAAGTAGTTGGACCGCTACATTTTACATCATGTCGTCAAGCTACACACGTTAATTTGCTACTTGTATCAGATAATACAGGTAGAAGCCATTATACTCTCATAAAAGACCTATCAAAATTAGTTTCGAAACAAAAATCGAATCATGACGGACGGTTACATATTTGTGACGGATGTCTACAATCGTTTAGAAAAATGGAACATCTGAAAGCACACGAGAATAATGACTGTAACCATACATGCACGAAAATACCAACTACCGATTTAAAGATAAATAAATATGGAGAATCAGTTCCAGAAAATATTCTTAAATTTATAAATTTTGAGAAACAGTTGCCGGTCCCATTCGTCATATATGCTGATTTCGAGAGTTTGCTGAAACCCATCCATCATAATGAACCTTGCGATGAAAAATCATTTACAGTGAAAGTATCTGAACATGTACCATATTCTTTCGCTTTTTACGTGAAATGTAATTTTGACGATAAATACTCAAAAATTCTGACATATCGAGGTTCCGATGCTGCTGAAGTATTTTCTAAAAAATTGGATGAAACAGCTCTGGATTTATATAACACACACTTAAAACATGTTAAAGAGATGCTCCCCCTTTCAGACCTAGAGAAAATAGAATACGAAAATGCTGTGTGCTGCCATATTTGCAAAAAAGACTTTAAGCTTGGTGATATAAAAGTACGCGATCACTGTCATTTAACGGGTTGCTTCCGTGGAGCCGCACATTCAATTTGCAATTTGAATTATAAAGTTCCGAAATTCATACCAGTGTTCTTCCACAACCTGACAAATTACGACAGCCATCTGTTTATAAAAAAGTTGGCCTGTAAAAAGGAGAGTGTTTCCGTCATAGCCCAAACCAAAGAAAAGTAAATATCATTCTCCAAATCAATTCTTGTCGAAAAATCTGCAGATAAGAAGATGCCTGACACATATTTGAAACTAAAATTTGTAGACTCTTTTCGATTTTTACCAAAGTCCTTAGACACATTGAGTCAGAGTTTAGAGTCCCATCAGTGTGAGGAAACTAGAAAGCACTTTGAAAAGGATGATGAGTTTAATTTAATCAGGCGGAAAGGGGTCTTTCCTTATAATTATGTGAATTCTCTTGAAAAACTAGAAGAACCACAATTACCGTCAAAAGATAAATTTTACAATGATTTAACAAATGAATCTATTTCTGATAAGGATTATAAGCGAGCTAATAAAACATGGAACACCTTCAAATGCAAAACGTTGGGAGAGTATGCAGATATTTATCTGAAATCGGATATTCTATTATTAGCCGATGTGTTTGAGAACTTTAGAAAATTGTGTTTGGAACATTACAAATTAGATCCGGCTCATTATTTAACAGCTCCTTCTTTGAGTTGGGACGCCATGTTACGTAGTACCGAAGTCGAACTACAACTTTTGACTGATGTAGACATGATACATTTTTTTAGAAAAGGTATTCGAGGTGGAGTGGCTCAATGCAGTAAAAGAAAAGCTGTGGCTAATAATAAGTTCCTACCAAACTATGATCCTACGAACCCAACATCATATATTATGTACCTGGATGCAACCAATTTATACGGAGCAGCAATGAAAGAATACCTACCTACCGGCGATTTTAAGTGGCTTGAAAAAGAGGAAATTGAAAACTTCGACTGTTCAGCCATTAAAGATGATTCACCAAAAGGCTATGTTTTAGAAGTTGACTTGGAATATCCACCACACTTGCACAATGACCACAACGATTTGCCTTTTTGTCCAGAGCAAATGACCCCTCCAAAAAGTAAAACTGCCAAATTAATCCCGAATTTGCGTAATAAAGAAAAATATATTATTCACTACAAAAACTTGAAGCAGTGTTTAAAATATGGATTGAAACTAAAGAAAATACACAGAATATTAGAATTTTCTCAATCGACTTGGCTGGGGTCATATATTGATTTGAATACAAAACTTAGAAATTCCGCAAAAAACGAGTTTGAGAAGGATCTATTCAAGTTGATGGTAAATTCAATATTTGGCAAGACAATGGAAAACGTTGATAAAAGACAAAATATTAAACTATGTTCGTGCTGGGAGAATAAAAAGGGTCTGTTGGGTGCAAGAGCGTTAATAGCCATGCCACATTTTAAATCCTGTTCAGTATTTGATGAAAACTTAGTAGCAGTTCAATTGAAGAAATTGAAAGTTGTTTATGATAAGCCACTCTATGCAGGTTTTTCAATTTTGGATATTTCAAAGACTATAATCTATGAATTTCTATATGGGTACATTAAATCCATGTATGGGAATAGAGCAACTGTTTTGTATACTGATACCGACTCACTAATTTTGGAGATATTCACAGACAATGTTTATGATGACATCAAAGAGAACATTCAATATTTTGATACATCGAATTATAGTATTGACAACATCCATAACATGCCCAAAACAAAGTCTGTAGTCGGAAAAATGAAGGATGAGTATGCTGGAAGACCTATTGAGGCCTTTTATGGTACCGGTGCTAAAGCATACTGTGTTAAAGCTGGTGATGTCATGAAAAAGGCAAAAGGGGTTTCCAAAAGCGTTGTTAAACATCAAATACATTTTTCTGATTATGTCCAGATTGTTGAAAAGGGTGGTATAATATTTCGTAAAATGTCTATATTTACCTCCAATTTGCACACAATTCACACCGAATTAAAAAATAAAGTAGCGCTATCTTCTGCTGATGACAAAAGATATGTCTTACCTGGAGATGTTAGGACCTTGGCTTGGGGGCATCATCATCTAATTACTGGAAGTAGTGATAGAAAATTAGAGGTTTTACTAAAATATGCTGACCGTTTCATGGAAATGGAAGAGCCTGAAGAAGGATGGGATAGTATTGATTTGGATTCATTAGATTTGTAATTTATAAAATAAAAAAACATATACATTATAAATTGTTTTATTTGTTTTACATACAATGGTAATATAATAAATATAACATTAAAATTAACCACATCTTTCCAATCCCCACTCACATATGTGGCATTTAGATTGTCTGCATGGAGGACCATCTACATGACTATGCCATTCGGGACGATTGTGATGTACAAAACAAGGTAGTTGAATTTCAAGTTCGAAATTTTGTCTATGTTCTCGTGGTAGCTTATGCCATGAATACAGAAGCTCAATTGGACCAACTTTTTCAATTAGATACTGCAGTGGAAAATTGCGAAGTTCTTCCTCAGTAAAATCATACAAATTTTTACCATTCCTATGCTTATCTATCAACTCCCTCGTTAGACAATTCGAACAAGTCAGATGTTGAGCCATTTTAAAACACTTGTAAGTATTAAGTTAAGCACGAGCGATGAACAACAAACTGCTATATACCAAATTACAAACTGATTTGTGTCATGATTCATTTCAGTATTTGTACTATTATTAATAGTGGTGGGGGGTTTGCTATAGAGTTCCAGCCATTCCGAATCTTGAGTGAGATCATTGCCTTTTCTTAGTTTTAGTTTATACATAGTACTGTTGGTGGGTATTGGATATCTGAGGGTTGCTGCATTAGTGGCTGCATATGGTTCCATTCTATTCCATTTAGAAGGCCAGCTTTCATTTCGGCTTCCATTACTATCGAAGCATATAAACACTTCTTTTGCGCTGTGAGGGTATTGTATAAAAAGAAAACTTTGAAAAATTGCTTGTAAAGCTATGAATTGTGAAGCTATCATCGTAATATCTATAAACACACTAATGTATTTTTACATCGTTATGAATTTATATTCTATTATTGATGAGGGTGTTTTACTGAATCAATGAATAAGTCAGGTTGGCCGAGCGGTCTAAGGCGTCAAACTTAAGATTTGATTCCGTAATAGGAGCGTGGGTTCGAATCCCACACCTGACATTTTTCTTATCCCATAACTGATTTATACATCTGATTCCCTGCGGAGAAGGAGAGGGGCATATATATTTAATATAAAAAGTTTTTACTGAATCTATAAGTCAGGTTAAGGCATCAAACTTAAGATTTGATTCCGAAACGGGAGAGCATAAACCATTCTTCTTCCCCATCACCACAATCACAATCCCCGTAACATCCTAATATTTTAATGTAAGAATAGTTATCTTTTAGATTAAATGTTTCTTTAACACATTGAAGCTTATAACTCTCCATACATTCTTGACCAACAAGTTTATCGTTTTCATCATAAAACTTGATTACAATAAAGAATGAGTAACCCATGCTTCTAATTATAATTATGACCTTCTCACTGTAACATCTGGCGAGCAACTGAATGATGACTCACAACATATGCCTAATTAACTTGTCTAGACAAGATATGTCCGGCGACATGTACATAAATGTTACACGTGATAACATCTGGTGAACAGATGGTGACGTTGAGGTTAATGACTCTCATCTGGTTTCGTTAAATGTCTAAACTTGATAATAAATAAAAATACAATAAATATGTTTCATTTTTTATTATGACATAAAATTTTCATAAAGATAAAATACATTTGACAAAGAACACATACATTTAGATTTTAAATGATAAAAACATCGAGGTTCAGAAAACCGGAGCGGTGGATGGTCTTCTAACTCGTATACAGGTTTAGATGAATATTTTCTTATGTACGAGGCCTTTTCTCCTCCCTTTACATGGATTATTTCTTCAGTATCGGTTAACTCTCGGACAATTTTCCCAAACTTAAAAAATGGAGTACACCCTTCATTCCAATTAATACAGTGATAATTATGTGTTAACCACTTCACTTGCTTCTCCAAATCTGGTGGTAGGAGCTTTATAGAAAATGGAGGTTTAAAAATATAATGTGCTGTTTTATAACCATTGTAGGCTGCCAGTTCCTTGACAATAAACTTATTCTTCTCCACTTTAAACCCTTGCACATCCAAAATTAAGGGCATATTTTTATATCCGCTAGTTTTCTAATCACATAAACTTTTAAACTATATATTTCAACTGCTTTTTTAAGTCTGCAAGTTTTTTCTGGTGTTCTCGCAACGACTTTCTATACTTTGAGATCATCATGAACTAACTTGGTAGTCTGCATCGTTTTCCTTAAATAAGTTAGGCCTGTCTAACTATTTTTGTCATTGGATTATACCGGAATACACGATCATGCAAAATTAAGCAGTATGCTGTAGTATCTTTTGGAATATTTTCACTTGTTTCAAATTCAATGCGCATGACAACTGAACCTGACTGAACAGTTTCCTTTTGACGAGAACAGTCGATGTGAGTTATAGGTGAAATAGATTTGAATTCTTTAGGTGTAAATATGGGTTCGTTTCCAGTTTCATAGTATGAGTGGCGGAAATTTGAAAACATTTCATATAAAGTCGCATATTTGTTATTTTTGAAATCCAAATATAAATCACTGTAAGGATATCTCTCCGAATTTAAGAAAACTCTAGCGTTAGTAATATTACAATTATCAAATGTACTCATGTTGGAAGTTAGTTTATTTTTTTTATCAGTTTGTAACGCGAGAATTAAGTGTCGTGCAGTTTCTAACTTTATACTACTCTTCAAAGTATAATTATGTCTGGTGGTTTGTGGAAGTAAGGTGTATTCTATAATTTCCCAACTTCTAAATGCAATGAAAATTTCCAAGTTTTTATCTAATATTTTCGTTAGCGCCAATTGTTGTGGTATTCCTACGGAAACATGTGGGTTTTTCCGTATCATCGACACTAGTTACCGCATCTAAGTCGTTACTACTCCGAATTAAAACTAATTCTTGCTTCATATTTAATATAATTTTTCTGTAATCCTCAAAAAATCCCATTAACATTTTGAGTGGGATGCAAACATTAAATTTATCAGTATCCGGTATAATACTATCTTTAGGAAACCATCCGGCATTTTGAAGTTTGACGCTTTCGCTTTCATTGAATGACAAATACCCTTTAAGAGTAGAAGTCACTCCTACATTTCGAACCGAATCAAGTACAATACCGCTGAGTTCATATCGAATTTCTCTAAAGAGAAAACTGAAGGCATTATTTATTAATTTTAGCTTTGTAACTGGTTTCCCATCATCTTTCCTTAGATTTCCCTCTAAATATAGAAGACTTTCGCATGGTAAGGTGTAGGCATCCAATTCTTGGATTGGGATTCTAATTTCATCATTGTAATTAAATTCAGTGGCTACAAAAGGCTGATGGTTATGGTACTCGAAATAATTGAATTATCGACTAGGGGTTGCTGTGTAACATTTAGAATATCCATTATATGAGTACTTCAAAACCAAGAGACTGCAGAAAAATTTTGTTCTGAGGTGTTACTAGGCTAACACTCTTCTTATTACTGATTAAAAACTCATCCTTAGATTTTCTTTTATAACTGCGTTTAGATATTTGAGGAATATTGTATTTAGAATTATAGCGGAGTACCATCGTTTAGGATTTCTTCAAATGCAGTCTGACTGTAATGGTCTCTTGGCGGAAATTGACAACATTCGAATCTTGATCGACTATTTTAACGGTAATCGAGTTGATTGTCTTAACGCTTACTGGAAAATATAGGACGTTTAAAGGTGATTCTACTATTTTATAGCCTGGAGCCACTGTTGGAAAGAACTGGTGGATTATGTGAACAGGGCTACCATTAGAATAAGATCCAGTAGCAATATTGCAATCAATACATAAAGCATTCACCTTAATTATTTGTACTGGAAAGTCGGATTCATTTAGTTCATTAGCTTTAAGAACCCTTTTCTCAAATCCCAACAGATGTCCTATAGAGTTTTCAGATGAGAAATCAATATCAACATTTGATTTTATTTTAACTGTTGACGTATTGCGATTACCAATAACATGAATAATATTGGGATGTTCAATGATTTTTTGAAGATAATCGTTAAGGTCATCAATCTCATAAGCCCCAACAGGAATAGTTGTGGTTATATCCCCGTAAGTAAATTTGTTGTTTGTTTCATCAATGTTTGGTATTACATTGAAAGTTTCAAAATTCACCAAGCCAATAACGTAATCAAAATCGTCCTCTAAATATATTGGTGGATTGAAATCGGCGCTCAAAACGGAGGAATTTCCGGTAAGTGAAAATGTTAGAGACATGTTACACAATTCAAATGTATTTATGTAATAAATGGATTTTCCTTATTTACATACATTATATAAAAATTTTATACATAAATGTCCACAATTATTTGAATTATATGTTTGCATCTGATCATGATTATAGTTAACTTTATTCAAGCTACCATCACTAAAGAAATAACTTGTTACTTCATTTGGTGGTCTTAAGTTTCCATAACTATCAAAATAGATTATTGAGTTATTATTCTTCACATATGCTGTCCAGTGAGTACCCGGACCTGATGATATATCCAAATTAATAATACCACATTCATTTTTTCTTATCTTTACTGGTAAAGTATTTCTCATATATATTCCACGAAAATTTGGGATATGTAATTTTTTTACGTATCTCATTAAATCTATGTTTGTTAGTGCTCGACGAGGTAGCTTTATAGGGAGTTTTTTGAATATGGTGCTAGATATAATCCCATGCCTTTTTTATATGGTCTTAAGTATAAACCTTTTCCTACAGCAACTTGCTCCATAGCTAAGTTATGTCTTTTATCCTCTTCCAGCTTTTGTTTTGCAGCTTTTGCGTCGTTAACAGCCTTCGCAATTCCCGCTGCGCCGCCACCAATACTTCCAAGAGCTCCTAATGCAGCAAATAGAGGAATAAGGAAAGGTAGAAAACCACCTGTTTTTGGGATGGGAATTATTCGTTTCCTTGGTGAAGAGAGTTTCTTTGTTCCTATTGATGATAAAGCTTGTTGTGCGACTTTAATAAGATTATTAGAATTACTTCCTTGAATACCACGTCGTGCTCGTTGTACTGCGTTATTAAAACTTATCTTACGTAGCCCTCTACCACGTCTCTGTCTGGAATGCTTTTTTCTACGCATACCCATTCCCAGTTTGGTTTTAGCCTTCATAATGCCTGTTATACCTAAGGCGGCAATTTTTTCTCCAACTGAAGAATCACCCGCTTTTAACCGTTGATATGCTTTTTCTGCTAATACTTTATCAGCTTGATGTCTATTGCTTATATCTTTTGAACGGGAATAAGCAATGTCGTGTTCTTTGCAAAATTCGTCTAATGGATTAACACCAGTATCACCTCTCGCAATTCTCTTAGAGAGTTTTGTTCCTGGGCCACAATAATTGTAGCCTGGTATATGCAATTCAAAAGGGAGTTTATCAATAAGCTTATTAATAAATCCTGACCCTCTCTTTACAGCCTTTAGTTTACGATTAACTAAGGACGGGTTATGTATAATCATTATATAACTTGTTGAAAGTCTTATACAGAACTAATTTTTTAATGATATACAATCTTATATATAGTCAAGATAATGATTTATAACACAGTTCGTTAGATTTAGTTTTACAATGAAGATCGAAAAACAAAATGTTACATTACCTGTTACTAACCAAGATGAGTGTTTGTTAGAAAATAATTATCAAAAACATGGCGAACTATTTGGGGGTTCATCCAAGCGTGCATTGATCGTTGGATGTTCGGGTTGTGGCAAGACTAATTTACTTGTCACATTACTGACACACCCTAATGGACTCAGATTTGAGAATGTTTACCTCTACTCAAAGTCCCTATACCAACCAAAATATGAGTATCTGAGAAAGTTATTTAAACCAATGAAAGAAATAGGTTATTTTGAATTTAGTGATGGAGAAGATGTTATACCAGCTCAAGAGATCAGACCCAATTCAATTATTATCTTCGATGATGTAGCTTCATGTAATCAAAATATAATGCGAGATTATTTTTGTTTTGGGCGTCACAAAAATACAGACTGTTTTTATTTATGTCAGACGTACTCATCGATCCAAAAGCAACTCATCCGAGACAATAGTAATTTAATAGTAATTTTTCAACAGGATAATACAAATCTGAAACATATTTATAATGACCACGTAAATGTCGATATGTCGTTTCAATTATTCAAAGATCTTTGCTCTCTATGTTGGAAAGAGCCTTTCGGGTTTGTTGTTATAGATAAAGATTGTACAATAAATAATGGTAGGTATAGGAAAGGTTTTGATAATTACATCAAGTTGTAAGAGTATATTAATACATAATGAGCTGAGCGAAATGTAGTGCTTATTAATAATCCGAAGTGTAAAGATGGATAAAAAGTTAGCTAAGGAACTAATAAAAACCAGAAAATCAGTGAGGCAGAAATATCAGTCTCTAAAATCTGATGTCGCACAATCACAAGTTCATTTGGAGAAAAGCTTCAAACCCATTACTGAGCCATTGCAAAAATTATTACAAAACATAAAATCAGAGGTCTCAATTAAAAAAGAACCTGATGAATTTAAGTCAGAGCAAAGTAGAACTTCTACCCCTAGAAAATCTCCAGTAAATATTTTAAACAAATATATGCCCGCATTGCCTATGACTGGACTTAGTTTTTTGGAGGATACTTATCAATTTGACCCAACCCAACATTCAATCGTGGATGAGCAGAATAGTAGCGATTTAATTAATGAAGAAGTTGATAAAAGTCGTGCGTATATGCAAGAATTATCAAAATCAAGGGCTTATGCAGATTATTTGGAAGCGTACGAACCCTTACCAAGAACGTATATTGATGAATCTATAACAGGGGATGAATCATCATATGATCGTACATATGGCATAACACATGATGTTGAAACTGAAAAATTTAAAATAGGTGATTCCGAATTAAAAATTGTTGGTAAAGACGTAAAAGTGAAGGACATTGTATATCCTGGTACCGTTGGGCTGTATGAATTACTGTTTAAGAAAAATCCTACAGCTTATAATAAGTCAGAATTAGATCATTATATGGACATATTAAAACGTACTAATACCTATCGAAGAAATTTTGATTCTACAGAGCAAATTCAAAGCAGTAATACTATAAAGTATAGAAGTATCATAAGACCTTATTTAATAGATAAAGGTTTATTGAAACCTACTACGGTTCCAAGATCATCTTCATTTAGTAAACCACTACCACCCAATACTAGATCTCAAAGTAGTATTCGCCCCAGATCTAAATCATTTAAGCAAAGTGGTGGAATGTTGAACTTATCTGACAACAAAATTGATTATATTGTGGAAAAAATAGAATACTACTCATAAAATTCCTTTATTGGACGTTACCGGTTTCGTGAACAATATTCTTTGCTTCACATCCTCAGACGTAACAGGACAGTGAAGCAAAGAATATTGTTCACGAAACCGGTAACGTCCAATAAAGGAATTTTATGAGTAGTATTCTATTTTTTCCACAATATGAACAATTACTCATATGGGATTAACCTTCCTAACTTACAAAATTGATTATGTATATTTTGATAATCCGAATGAGCTGGTGAATAGGTTAAGACTTTTAGTAGCTTCCCAAATGGCTGGAAATAATGGACACAATAATGAAATTGCCTCAATACTTGAAGAACTGAGAGAATTAAAAATTATTAAATAATGGTCACACATCTATCTCCCTCACAGTATACATCTAGCGCTCACCATGCCTATTGATAAATTTGGTAGACATATGCTTGGCTATCGGTCAAAACCTTACCCCATAACATCACCTCCTTTAACTACAACTGAAGATTACGCGACCAGTCTATCCAGTCTTTGCCTTATACAAATTCGAGGTGTGGCAAAGAAAACATCAAACCATAAAACACTAATTTATTATGTGTTAGATGGTGGTACTACAACATATACATTGCCTATTTCGGGTACAATTGAAAGCATACATTTACCTTTGAATGTCACCATGTTTTTAAACAATGGTAATTATGATCAGGATAATAAAACGCTCAGTAAAGGAGATAATCTATCATTTCCACTTCCAAGTGTAGACCCAAAACCACCTCTTTTTGTTGAAATTGTACTGCGTTGCCCCTTAGTAAGAAATGAGTAAGATTAAAGAGGATGTAGTTAATGAATTACATAAATCAGCCAGGAAAAATTTTCGAAGGAGACATGTCATTGTTAAAGGTCTAAACGACCTTATACAAGCGGATCTTGTAGAGATGATCCCATATTCTAAAATCAACAAGGGATACAAATATATTCTGGTTGTTATTAATGTATTTTCAAAGTTTGTTTGGTGTGAAGCTGTGAAAAATAAAACTGGAAAAGAAGTAACTCATGCAATGGAAAAAATATTATCTCAGAATAAAATAAAGCCTAAAAATTTACAAACCGATATGGGTAAAGAATTTTACAACAAAGAATTTAAAGAACTAATGAATAAATTTAAAATTAACCACTACAGTACATATTCCAATTTAAAAGCTAGTGTAGTGGAACGTGTAAATCGCACTCTAAAAAATTTAATGTGGCGACAATTTAGTTTACAAGGAAACTACAAATGGTTAAATATTTTATCGGATATTGTGGAAAAATATAATAACACTAAACACAAAACTACTGGCATAAAACCAATAGACGTAACGAAGAAAGAGGAACAGCATTTGCTCCAACATGTGTATAACCATATAAAAACAGTAGATCCACAGAAACAAAAATTTGAAGATGGTGACTCGGTAAGAATAAGTAAATACCGAGAAGCTTTTTCAAAGGGGTATACTCCCAATTGGTCAAATGAAGTTTTTAAGATACAGAAAGTACGAAATACAAACCCCACTACTTATATTTTAGAAGATCAGGAAGGTAAAGAAATTCAAGGAGGATTTTATCAGTATGAAATTCAGAAAGTAAAACACCCTGATATATATCTTGTGGAGAAGGTTTTACGAAGAAAACAGAACAAACTCTACGTCAAGTGGCTTGGCTTAAACAATCAACATAATTCCTGGATTAATAAAAATGAATTAGTATAATATTATGTAAACTTATTCTATTAAATAAAACAAATTTTATTTGATATATGTTGTTTTTATTTCAAATCTTTCATTAAATATATTACATCTGTGATTTGTATCTAAAATAGGATCAAGTAACTTTGAGGCTGCCTCGATTCTTCTATAAAAGCGAAATCTGTCCACTGCCAAAAATTCCCAATATTTCTTCCTAGTCATACTATAAGCAAAACTCCATGTAATTAGATGATGTAGTTCATTATACTTTTCATTAAACGTTACTTTCTTCATTACACTATTGTCAACATACACTTTCAAAGACATCAGGATAAGTATAAATTAATTCCAGAATCATGCAGATATTTTCACTTTTTGGATTATCTTCTGGTTTAAGTATATTTAGAGCATTTTCAATAATGTCACCGCTTTGGCTTTGTAATCCTCTACGTAAAATCTTGAAATAGTTTTCAAATTGTAGATTTTTTATCATCTCGATTGTGTACTTCACTAGGGGTAGTAATTCTATTAAATAACATACTGTTTCATATGCCAAATATATGTAGTTATCACCCTTTGAAATCTTGATTACTCGAGCATTTGGAAACTGATGGAAATGTATGCAAATGTTTCCCTCATGTACTGTATCTGGTTTTTCATTGTAATACAGATAATTCATTATAGTACCTTGATGAGTTAGAAATTTCTTCCAATCAGATTCATCGAAAACCACTTGATCACCTTTGTTTCCAGATAACGTTACACAAGGCACATAACCAAAATCACATGAAATTCCCACCGAAACAAATTTGCACTTGGATTTATTTAGCTTATATTTTTTCTCACCAATTATCTTTGGAGTATCTTCTTTCTTGAACTCGGGTAAACTTGGTGGAGCGTCCAGCTGAGGCACATACTGAGCGAAGAAATTTAAAGGTGCTGACATTTTGAAGACTAATACATGTTAGGGATATCTCATGAGTTATATATGCAGTTCCCCCCACCACTTGCTGTCCTCCCACCGATCTAGCAATCCGTTGTAACATCTGTTCCACACGTGTACACATGCTACTTGTTTAGACAAGTTAGTGATGAGTCATATCTGCTTGCCAGATGTTAACTGAGGTCATCGACCACCTGCTCGCCAGATGTTGTGGGAATATTCATCTGCACTGGTTCCCATAGTCACATGTTATAATTTTTTTAAATTATACAAAGATTATCTTGAAATTCATGTAATGGCTGAAGAAAATATCAGAGAATTAGAGCTTAAAATAGAATCTTTTATGTTTAACATTCATTAGACATTTTATTTTTATTATAAACCTCGAGGACTGGTGACACTCTCTCATGAATTTTGCTTCTTATTTTCAAGAGTTTTTCAGGTGCTACCGCGAAATACAAATCTGTACATTGCGTTGCTTTAAACACTTGATATGCCGATATCATTAAATCATCTTCTAAACTTCTAATAATACAATGCCCCTTGTAATAATCAACCTGTAGATCTGGATGTTCTCCACGGGCGATAGCGAGCGAGGGATCGTATATTTTTTCATTAACCACATTCCAAAAATGTATAGATATAAGTTTTGCTTCTGCCTCTGATTCACGTAATAAACCCAATTTTCACTTCAGAATGTATACCGAATCGTTCAATTTGCTCATAAAACATCAGCGCAGCGGGGAGACAGCAAGAATAATATTTAAATCTTCTAAATACAGCCTCCATAATTTCGTTTATCTTGTTGGCTGGAATAATTTCTTCACGAATTGGAGTAGCATTGACACACTTTTTAGCATGTCTCTTCATATGTTTCTTAGTTGTAAAAGACTTTGTGCAATTATTACATTCAATCATTTTGTATAATATTGTGCGAGGATAAAAGAGTTAAACTAACAAACATATCTTATCGCTGTGTTATATATCGCACATTCATCGCGGTGGGGGATCACGTAATCATCTGATGTGTTGAACACATGTTATATGATCCCTGGGAATAAACATTTGCTACGGTTCTCACCAGATGCTGTCTAGACATGTATAATACATTGACCCTGTTGAACACATGTTATCATGGGAATAGACGTTTGCATTTGGTCTCACGCATGGGTTTACCAGATGTCTAAATACATTGACCCCGCACACGTGTTGAACACATGTTATCTGCGTGGGAATAGACGTTTGCATTTGGTCTCACGTGTTCACCAGATGTCTAAATACATTGACCCCGCATTTGATACCACCGGATATTATTAAAGGTCATTCATCTTTGTACATAAACCGGATGTCGTCTAGACATGTATACAAACTTGTCCCGACAAGTTGTAACCCTATATGGTTGGGTTGGGTTAGGGGGTAGTTTTAAGGGTTGGTTTTGAGGGGTGGTTTTTGAGGGGGTGGTTTTTAGGGGGTGGTTTTTAGGGGGTGGTTTTTGAGGAGGTAGTTTTGAGGGGGTAGTTTGAGGGGGTAGTTTGAGGGGGTGGTTTTGAGAGGGTAGTTTTTGAGGGGGTAGTTTTTGAGGGGGTAGTTTTTGAGGGGTGGTTTTTTAGGGGTGGTTTTTTAGGGGGTAGTTTTTGAGGGGGTGGTTTTTAGGGGGTGGTTTTTTAGGGGGTAGTTTTTGAGGGGGTGGTTTTTGAGGAGGTAGTTTTTGAGGGGGTGGTTTTTTAGGGGGTAGTTTTTGAGGGGGTGGTTTTTGAGGGGGTAGTTTTTGAGGGGGTGGTTTTTGAGGGGGTAGTTTTTGAGGGGGTGGTTTTTTAGGGGGTAGTTTTTGAGGGGGTGGTTTTTAGGGGGTAGTTTTTGAGGGGGTGGTTTTTTAGGGGGTAGTTTTTGAGGGGGTAGTTTTTTGAGGGGGGAAGAGGGGGGTGACCTTGAACATGAACATGATCCGATCACAACTGAACACGCAGCTCTGTCATTACTTATCTACTTCAATTCAAACAATTAAAAATATAATGAAAAAGTCTTTTGAAGAAGGTACAGATACCTATCTTAGCATTTTAGAATACAGAAATACACCGATATCACAAAATATACCAAGCCCAAGTGAATTGTTGAACAGTAGGAAATTAAGAAGTATTATTCCAGTCCAGAATAAGAGCTTACTGCCAAAAATAGTCAATAGAAGTAACGTAAAAAATGAGTTTAGAAAACAACAAAGCAAAAGTAAGTTTTACTATGATAAGAGAACTCGAGAGCTCTCACCTCTAAGAAAAGGAGATCAAGTTAAAGTTTTAAATTTTAATAATAATTTATGGGAATCAGCTATTGTGTTAAAACAGATAGATAATAGATCTAGAACATACCTAATTAAGTTATATAAAACTGGCAAGATGTTGACAAGAAATAGAAAATATTTGAGGCTAGTAAAAAATAAAAGAGAAAATGTAGTAGACGTTTATATAGATGATGACATATCTGTTGTACCTGTATCCGTAGAAACGGAAAATAGAAATGTATATGTAGGCAATGATGAATTAGAAATTAATATAGAAAATATACCTTTAGATTTACCTTTAGATAATGATGATGTAGAAAGAATAGCGTTAGAGAATAATGCCGAAATGAATGAAAGCGAGTCTAGTAATAGTAATAGCGTTGAAAAAATAATTATAGAAATAGTAGATGATAATGTGGAGAATGAAACTCGTGATGAAAGTTTCCACAGCAGTAGTGAACAGTCTCCACCACATTCCACAAAATACTCACGCTGTGGTAGGGCTATTAAGAAGCCAAGTCGATTAAATTTGTGAATTGTGTACATTTATGTTTGTGTATTTTATAAATAGGGTACACTTTATGTATGTGTTCAAATATTTGTATATGTGTATATTTGTGTTGTTATGTAATAAGAAATTAAAAAGAAAAGGGATGTCACAGGTGGTACACCTGTGATAATGTAGGTTGGCAGGTTGGTTGCAGATGACAGACTTGAGCATCAAGCAATAAAGGACTCTAACAGTAAATGTAGTTTTAATAAGTCCATCCATCTACGATCCTTAAAATATAACACTAGGCATGATTTTTCCCTCAAAAATGTTATATTTGAAAGTAATGCGAGTGAAATGCTATAGAATAGTAGTGAGATGACAACTCACGTCACTATTTTCAGGTTACGACCTCCATGTCTTTTGTTCATCCTAGGTTGCCACAACTAGAACATGCTCATGTAGCCAAACATTTATAAAACGAATGCGTTGAAGGCGGACCAAGATATAAAACGAATATAATTTTTTGTGACGCAATGACTTGCGTCATACAAAGTCATCTAAAACGAACATAGCTATAGTTGCCACAGTGAGACCCTAAAGAAAGCACGGCAATGTCATCAATAAAAAATTTGGCAATTCAGCCAAAAATAAATGACAGTGACAATCAATTAAATCTGAAACCTCAATATTTTGTCAATAGTAGACAACCCTGAGACAACCTAAGAAAAACATATCATAGCCTCCCCTCATGTAAATAAAATGTGAATAGCATATAGAACGAATATGTCACACCTACTTAGATTATATGATTCAATTAAAGCTAGTAATTCATCAAAATTTTTTTTAACACTTCGTATATTGAAGTGAATTACATTTAATAATTTATATGAAGGATCAACCAGTGTGACATACTCATCTACATCTACATAATTTCCCCTGTGTCTTCATCCGCCTGACTTAAATTGTCTAATATAACATCTTCATTAATCAAGACCATTGAGAATGATAATCAATTTTATTACGAAGGAGTTTAATTTGATGCTGTAGTGTCGGACATTCCAAATTGTTGGCTTGATGGTTAGTATCATAATTAAGGTTATATTTGCGATTCGAGTTAGAGCAATTGACGCATGAGTTCTTTTGCTTCTGGCATTCACTTTCATCATGATTTTCGCTACAAATTGGGTAGATGATATTTTTTGTACAGTTCTGGTTTTTATGGTAAAAGCCCTGACATTTAAAGCAGTGAGGTATACTTAAATCTTCATATACAGGATAACGCTCCCATCCAATACAGACTTTTTTCATATTCATGATCTTATTAAAAGTAGATGCAGAGCATTCTCCAAACACCACACTGTTTCCTGACCTACCTTTTTTAATGTAAGTAACCTTGAAATCATCCATTTGCTCAATGATAGATTTCTCCACATCAGCGTTTGCCATGCCTTGGTTAAAATTGGTAATCTTTATTCTGGGTTTTCTCATCTTAGTGCGTTCAACATTGTACATTATAAGTGTAATGAAATTAACCTTTATAGAACTAGGCTTTATTCAGCAAAATACAGCATGACAGTATTAAAACGTCAGAATTACAAGTTACAATATTTCTATAGAAACAGAACATACGCATAATAACAATACACACCACATTTTGCCCGGCTTAATTTAGGACATAGTCCTCTAGCTTTTTAGGTGGGTATTTATTTCTTAATGATCTGCGATGTGAATTTTGCAATTGAGGGGTATTTGAGTTTCCGAATTCCTCAACGTTTTGTATATCGTCAGCATGAGTGGAGCTCTCACGACTATGATTATTAAAGGTATCTTCTAAGCATAGTTCAGGCTCAAGATGCAACTTATCACGAGGAGCTATTTCAGTCCGATTTTTGTTCATAATATCGTTCGACATAGTGAAATCTTCTGGACGGTCGTTAGTATTATTCAAATTATCATTAGTTTCATTAAGAAGTGTTAGATCACCTCGTGGAGCTAGATTTCTTAAAGATACTGTAGTCTCTCGTCCATCACGATGTTTAATAAGGGCATATTCAGGATTAGCTTCGATTAATTCCACCTCTTCTACTAATGGTTCATACTTGTTATGTCTAACATGCTTTTTCATTAACACAGGACCCGGTATGGTAATCCAAGACGGTAGGGAATCCCCAGTTGAGGATCTTCGTAGGTGATGGAACATTCGCTCATGGGGTGTACAATTAGTTGATGTACAAAGCAAAGAACGAATTGAATGTAAGGCATCCTCTAAAACTGATTCCCACTGCGCGATTCTCAGTCCTCTTGTTTTCAGAGCTAATGTTATACTTTTCCAAATTATTCCATTGTATCTTTCAGTTTGGCCATTTCCTTGTGGATTATAAGGAGTTGTACGACTTGTTGCGATTCCACGAGAATGTAGATAAGATTTCAGTTCAGCTGACATAAACGATGAGCCTTGATCTGAGTGACTATAGGTTGGCATACCAAAAATAGAGAATAGATTATTGAGACATTTAATAACTGTACTAGATGTCATATCAGGACAGGGAAATAAAAAAGGGAAACGAGAATATTCGTCAATGATTGTTAAACAATAACTGTTTCTAGTTACTGATGGAACGGGTCCTTTAAAGTCAATATTTAGTCTTTCAAATGGAGAAGTAGCTTTGATAAGGTTCCTATTTCCGTTTCTAATGAATCGAGGCTTTATTTCAGCACATATAGGACAGGAAGCAGTCATTTTACGTATATCTTCGACGGAATAAGGCATATTATGTGTTCGGATTCAATGAACCATCCTTGTTATTCCTGGATGACAAAGTGACTGATGTAGGCCAAATAAAGTATTTTCCCTATTTGTGCCACAGAGACTCTAGAGAAGGTATCAGCTACGACGTTATCCTTTCCAGGCCGATATACGATGTCATAGCTATAGCAGGATAGTTCCAAACGCCATCTCAATATCTTCTCATTTTTAATCTTATTAGTAATTTTGTTATTGAACATAAAGGATACAGATTTTTGAAATGTCTACCAATAAGAAAGTGTCGCCATTTTCTTAAAGCTTCCACGATAGCATATGCTTCTTTTTCTACTGCTGAGTGTTTTTGCTCACTTTCAGATAAGGTTCTTGAAAATAACGCCACAAGCCTGCCAGACTGACAGAGAGGCAGCAATAGCATGTTCAGAAGCATCTGTCTCAACAACAAAAGGCACATTGTCATCAATTGATGCTACTACCGATTTTGATATATCATTTTTGAGCCCTTCAAAGTCAGATACAACTATTGATGGTAATGGAAATGTTCTACATTTCACTAAACGATGAAGTTTCTGTGAAAATTGTGGTACCCATTTCGAATAATGGGCAAACATACCAATGGCCCTTCGCAATGACAATGAGTCATTAGGTAGAGGAAGATTCAACAAAGTTTCAAGTCTAGTAGGATCTGGTTTGATTGTTTTATTTTGAATTAAGTATCCAAGTAATTTAATAGATTTCTGAGAAAAAATACTCTTTTCCTTGTTCAGAGTTAAGCTATATTTCTTTACTACAGACAGGAATTTTCCAAGATTTTCGTCATGATCTGATTGGTCTCTCCCACAAACCGTGACATCGTCTAAATAAGCATACACACCTAAGAGTCCTTCTTTCTTAATAATATCATCGATAACACGCTGAAAACAGGCCACTCCATTTGTTACGCCAAAAGGAATTCTTCGAAATTGATATAGTTGACCATCCGCCTCAAACGCAGTAAAGAGTTCTTCGTTATCACGTATAGGTATTTGATGATAAGCACTTTTTAGATCGATCGTACTAAATACCTGAAATTTCGAAACACTATTGACAATCTCTTCAATTTTTGGTAAAGGATATGCGTCAAGATATGTAAATCGATTGATTGTCTGTGAATAATCGATCACCATTCGTTTTCTGTGATTTTCGTTTTTCGTTACAAGAACTTGAGCACGCTAGGGAGATTTACTTTCTTCGATAATTCCTTCAGAAAGGAGTTGTCTAATTTCTGTAGTTATAAATTTGGCATCTTCATGTGAATGACGACGAGATTTTGTTGCTATAGGTCGACAATCTGAAGACAAGTTACCAAAAAGAGCTGGCGGTTCTACCTTAGCCAAAGTTAAACTGGAAACTCGCATTATTGGTTTCGACCCACCAAAACTTACTTCAATTTTCGAGTGTTGTGAGAGTATGTCATGTCCAATTATAACGTCAGCACACAAATCAGGAATGACAGATAATTTAATATCTAAATAACAGAATCCTAATGCCTCAATATTTACATAACAGTGACCGCTTATTTGTGAATGTAAAGCCGTTGAAGCCATAGCTATTAGACCACTACTGGGAAATAGGTTTATTTTTGCATTTCTGACAAATGCTTTACTAATATGTCTCTGAACTTCCTGTATCTATTAAAGCATCGGCATGAATGCCATTCACTTTGATTTTAATTAACGACTTGGAAAGGCAGTCAGGGGCTGCAGCTAAGAAGTGATTTCCAGACATGAGAGAAGCAGAAGTAGACTTGTCCCTCTTCTTTTTACTTTGACATACCTTTGAAAAGTGACCGAGTTTTCCACAATCTTTGCAAATAGAATCTCTAACAGGGCAAGTGTTACGGGGATGCCTTTTATTCCCACAAAAATAGCATTTAACAAAATTAGCAGCTGCAGCTGTAGTTTGTGCACTTTCAGCGGTTTCTTCAGATTCTTCTTTACTACCGGAGAAGGCATTGATAAGACTAACTGGTAAGGCATATGCTTCGGAATTTTTCTGCGCAGATTCAAGAGTCAGGGCCTGGTTAATAGCATCTTGGAGTTTAAGTGTAAAGTTTTCTAAAAGGCGTTGTCGAATTTGAGAGCAGTTTATTCCGCTAATGAAAGTATCACGAATGAAATCATCTCTGTTTTCGTCAGCACTAACTAAGGTACAATACTTTTATTTTATTGACAATTTGCACTTTCCTGCCTTAGTTTTGTCAAAATCTATCAGTTAAAATCAATTTCTGGTCAAGGCCTGGATTTTATATTTTTACAATACGGCTCATTTAGTGAAAACGTCATCTTACAGATAATTGGATGCAAACAATATTTGAAGTTAGTAAAAGCGATAATAATTTAATTAAATAAAAATATTTAAGCACTAAAAAGGTATGCATATGATTGATTTACCAGTATTTTATAACCTGTTATAATATAACGTAATATAAACAAAAATAAAATAGTCTTGTACATACCTTGCAAATGGTTATTTATAAATAAATACAGTTTATTTGATCAATGTTACAAAATTACACGTGTTTATATCAGTGGATGTTATAAATTCATAAATTGTTTGCATCCAATTCTTTGACATTATATGACTTATGACGCGCACTAAATGTGCGTATTTGAAAAAATGTGTCAAGTAATAAAATATCAATTTTCAAAGGCCAATAGGAATACTAGGTTTAAGTGGTCTGGTTTCTATGACGAAAACTTGGGAACGATAGAACATCGAAAAATAATACGAGTTTGCGGAATACGGAACGTTTTGGAGATATATGTTGAAGTTTTTATTTTTTAAATGAATTTTTTAAATATCTCATACGAACGACAATAATAAAAAAGTATTTGGTAATGTAATATATCTTGTGAAGCACTAATATTTCCCTATTACAAAAGTTTCCGAACATCACCAGTGACGTCAAACTGGGGGTGGTGGGTAGTGACGCTTCATACTACCAGAACTTCTACGCCACTGGCCCTAGCCACAGCTTTGATTTATTTCTTTCTCTTTAATTCTGATATTTTTTGCACAGAGAGTCTCCTTGTATTTTTTTTATAAGATGCACCGTTTTCGAGTAAATTGCTAAAAACCATCGACATGTGCTTGGAAATTAGATTGAGATTCATTTTGGAAAATCCCAATAGCCAAAAATAAAATACATCAAAATTATGTCAGAATTTGTTGGAAAATTCTAGTTTTTTAGAGCAAATCAACACCTAAAATCCACTCTACATTAGGTAATGGTAGAAATTGGATGGAGTTTTATGCTTTTCATTACAACCACAATTTTAATGTATTTTATGCACGGCTATTGGGACTTTTAAATATAAATCTAGAAATAATTTCCAAGCACATGTCGGTGGTTTTCAGCAATTTACTCAAAAACGGTGCATCCTATGAAGAAATTACGAGAGGATTTTTGTTCAAAAAACACTATAAAATCTATATGAAAATCAAAATTTGTGGCTAGGACCAGTGGCGTAGTAGTTCTGACAGGAAAAGAAGCCACTATCCCCCAGTTGGACGCCATTGGTGATGTTCGGAAACATTTGTAATAAATCATTTAAATAATGAGATCTTCAATCTCTGTATCTCAAAAATGGTGCGTTTTGGAGGTAATGTTTCTGAAGCAAAATTCATATTATTTTTCGATATTCTATATCGTTTCCTGAAGTTTACACCATGGAAACCGGACCTACCTGAATACATGAAGTATCCTTAGAATTCGCTATGAATTAAATAAATTAATAATATAACTTATTTTATTAAAAAAATACAGGGCGTCCCGAAAATACAGGTCAATCTTTTAAGGGTGTATTGTAGAAGCAAAATTATGGCATTTGAATCATACATACCTCTGGGGGCGTAATCCTCGGATAAAAATAAGACAAAAAGTTCCTATCAACATGGATCCGGAAATGCTTTCTGAGGAAGTTATGGCCCTTTGAGTGGGGCACCCTGAAAACGGTTTTTCCGCAATATTTCCGAAACCGTTAACAATGAAATTTCGAAAATACATACACTGTATAAACTTTTGACATTAAACTCGATGCTGAATTCAGAATTTAAAAATTTTAGTCAGGGGCGTCACATACCGGGAAGGTTAAGGGCTAAAATAACCCTATTTTTTTTTCGTTTCAGTTTATTACGGTTTCGTTGAAAATTATAAAATTTCAAAGTTTTCTACATAAAAAAGATACTCTTAGTTCATTCCGATGGAATGAACCGTTTTCGAGAAAATTGATTATGAAAAAGATACAACAGTTGATCATACAAACGTTTGTCATTTGTTTTCAAGTAATTTGAAGTTTTACTGATACCAAAGATTATATTAGACATAGTCTTTGCTGATACTGATTGTCATTGTGACATGTGATTTAATTTTGGTCCAGTCTAGTTAGTAAATATTGAAATTAAAGGAGTCAATAAAATAAGAACCTTTTTTATTCGCTATTTAAAGGGCCGTAATTTCCTCAGAAAGCATGTCCGGACCCATGTTGATAGGAACATTTAGTCTTATTTTTATCCGAGGATTACACCCCCAGAAGGTTTACGTTTACTTTTGAAACACCCTGTATAATTTTACATGCAGGTAATAAGAATGGGTTTATTGATGAAGCTGGTATTATATTTTCAACAAAAAACAAATCTATCATGACAATATGAATGCCGATTGAACAGGAGGAGCAACTACTACCAAAACTAGAAAATCCATCTCTAATAGTAATGGACAATGCTAGTTATCACTCAAGACTAAGTGAAAATGTCCCAAATACATCTGCAAGGAAAGAGGATATAGTTAAGTGGTTAAAAGATAAAAAAATTGAGTTCCCAGAAAATGCAATCAAATGTGAATTGTTAGAGCACGTTAAAAGGTATAAAGCAACATTACCATATGCTGCAGACGTGCTGATTTCTAAAATGGGGCATAGAGTTTTACGCCTTCCTTCTTATCATTGTATTTTTAATGCTATCGAGTTAATATGGGCACAGTGTAAAAATTTTTTTAATAAAAATATTGTAGGTGAACTAATCCATAATGAAACAGTGGTTTTAAATGTATGGAATCAAGCGTTACACAGTGTTACTAAAGAAAACTGGACAAACTGCATTAAACATACAGAACAAGTAATCGAGGAATATTGGCAGAGATAGTGTCTTCTAGATACTGAAATACAACCCCTGGTGATACAACTTAATGAAAATTCCTCATCCGATAGTGAATCAGATGCTACGGATATCGAGCTAGTTTAATGTTTTTACACTTATGTCCACATCGGCTACTGTAAAATTTATATTTGCTTTCTGTATTTTAAATAAATAGGCTACAATTCATCAGTTTGTATTTAATTTAATTTGCACGTAGATGCACTATTTTAAAGTCCGCCACTGTACTGCACATCTGAGGACAGTATAATTGTCGCAACACTTGATATTCACGTTCTTTGTCTAACTCATACTAGTTCACCAAGACGTACGTTCGAATGCATATTAACGATTTTAAAGGAAAGTCTAAGAAAATGTCTTTGATTGTATTTGCGTGGAATAAGGTAAGATATACATTTATCTTTGTCTGTTGGTTTATTGCCGAGTTCACCTTTATAAAATAATTGGACTATAAATACTTTATGTAACTACATATTATAAAATATTAAATTACATAACCGAATTCGTAGCATCCAAAGTATCAAAAAAAAATATATTTAACTTACCACAAAATTCATTAACTATGGCTAATATTCAAAAATCAATATCCCCAAGCAGATGTATATTATGCTCCTTCATTCTGTTGGAAATCATCAGGAGGATAGTACGAATTAACGATTCATTTATGTAAACATAATTTGACTTTGACATTGACGTTGAAATATGGAAAGTTTTTCATAGTAACCATAACAAATATAATCATTCATTTTTCGATTGAGGCCTATCCCTTCCCGGTTTTTTTTTTACAAATTACTCTACTTTCTTTTTACGTCCAACATATTTTACATTTATATAATCAGACATTGAACATCAATGTCATCAATATACGTATATCAAATTTTTTAATATTGTTACCCGATGATGGCAGTATGCTAAAACTAGTTGAGATCGGTTATATGTATATCTAGTAGAAATAAAAAGGATTATAATATGGAAGAAATTTAAAATGTTCCATCATAAAATAATAATTTTATTTTGCTTATAAGTATTAATTACAATACTTAATAATTTATTAAAAGGCAGTTGTTTAAGTTGGTTAAAGAGATCATCAACATGTCCATATATAGAATTAACCGAGTATGCAACTTGCACAGCTTGAGCAAATCTATCGAGGGATAGTTGTAAAGAATCTTCATTCAAAATCTGATCCAATTTTAATTCTTGTTTATTCTTTAAGTCATTAACGTAAGACAATATAGGACTAATAGAATATGCCAAATGTTGTGCACAAATTGCTTTAGGCGGATTAGTTCTTGGAATTTCTAATACATTATTAAGTAGAGCCAAATGTAGATCGTTATATGAATTAATATCTTGCTTAAATATTGGCGCCAAAATACACCATTTCCATAAACCGGCAATTGGTGTTGTTGCTTCCATTGCAATTGCACCAGGGGGTAATACTGCTTGTCTTTGTTGCGCTGCTATACATAAACTGGAGTTCTTAGATATCTGAAACACATACATATATTGTTAATTATATCTTACTTTAAAAATTTTACGATGATATTGTATACCATGGATACAATTTAATTAATTTTTTAATTCCAATAGATGACACCCAGGCCCGGGGCGCTTTAACAGGCCATCGTTATTTTAACTTTCTAAGAAATTAATTATACCAGTCACTGCAAGAAGCTAAGGCAACGTAATCTGGCAACAAGACGGAGCACTCCCCACAAAACCTTTACCAGTGGTTAATTATTTAAACAATACCTATGGTCAATGGATGGGTAACCGCGGTCCTATAGCATGGCCAGCTCGAAGTCCGGACTTGAGTCCGTTGGATTTTTTCTTTTATTTGTGTTCAGAATGAAAAACTACACCAACTACGATAATTAGATACAGGGTGTCACACAAGTTTAAAAAAACTATGCAACACTCTGTATATGACGCGATATAGAAAATTATGATGGACATATTTGAAAACTGCGGAAAAAATCGTATAGGAACGAATTTTTATTTTTCAAATTATGTCAAAGCGGAGGGATCTAGGCGGGGGGGGTTCAATTCTCGCGTGAACACCCTGTACACTCATATTTTTATCGCGTATAATACAAAATATGTGAGAAAATATGTAAATAATAAAATTATTGTTATACCTCATCATAGTTACAAAAAAATCGGGTGGGGTGGGGCCGGTAAAAAAAGTTGCCCGGTAGCAAAATGAGGTCCAGTCCGGGCCTGATGGAACCATACCTCTAGGTATGAACAGACTAGGTACTTTAATTTAACTTTGATTTCAGATACAATAATGTGCAACAATCAAGCTGAGAAACTGAGAAACATTCTTGTTATGTAATTTATTATTATGGATGTAATTGTAGGAACTTATCGCCTTATATTTTACTTCGTAAGTTAAAAAGCCATAACACGTGTTTCACCTTTTGCTACACAACAAGCTCACTGTGTGCTTTATTAAAATACGGGTGTATTCATGACCTATGTCCCCCCCAATATTACATACTAATTGATGTATTGTAATTTTGCAATTTATCTACCACGAGATACTAATAATAATACGTATCCATCGATAAACATTTACAATATTTTGTACTTTAGACACGGGTTTTTTATGTGTACTATTGTAACTGTTTGAACTTTTGTTATAAATATTTATATTATTTTGTGCCTTAGACACTTGTGGTTTTTTATGTCTAGTGTTGTAAATAACCTAACTATTTGAGCGTTATCAACTTTTTTATTACTATCAGTATTATATTATTAAAAAAGTAAATTATTCTAAATAAAATTTGCATCAACTTGGTCAAATACTTCTGAAGAGGGATTGGAATCTTTGGTGTAGAACTTGCACTTGGGAGTAGTTTTCCACACACACCAAAACACTTTGCACACACTCGACGCGCGTTTCACCAACCAAGTTGGCATCATCGGGAGATGAATAAAACTAAGCTTAACCTAACAATGGAACCTATTTACACCTAAAAATGAATGTCGGAGGAGTTCGAAAATTTACCCATTTCACAACCTGGTTTTTCAGTTATTAATTCAAATGATTTCATTAATAAAACTAGCAATATTCAGCTGCAAGATGGGGAAATTTTTATCTCCTTTGATGTTTGTTCGTTGTTTCAGAGTGTACCAATTCCACAAACCATAGACTATCTCAGGGATTTACTCGATTAAATAATTTAAGACTGTAGTAATTAAGGATTTATATTGGAATGTTATTCCTTATCAGTATTATTTCTTTGGTATTTTTCTTTTGTTTCGTTTTTATATACACAGCTGACATGTATCGACTTGGGCGAGGAATAAAACAATGTGAATTTAAATGATGTTTAACTAACACATCCCTTATGATAAATAATAGGTAAAGTTATTACAAATGGCGACGAGGATTTTTAAATAAATATTATACTAGTTAATGAAGAATTGTGAATATAAGAAATTAGAAAATTTAAAAAGTGCAGTGAACTAAGGTACAAAATGTCGGTCGGCAAGATAAGTGAATTCAAATTAGGTAAGGGCAATTGGAAAACGTATATTGCTCGATTAAACCAGTATATCATAGTAAATAAAATTGAAGAGGATTTTAAAACACCGACTTTACTGACAGTTATTGGTGAGGAAACTTATGAACTTATCGCAGATTTATGCAATCCAGACGAACCAGCTACTAAAACTTATCAAGAATTAATTGCCTTAGTAACAAATCATCTTCAGCCGGAACCTTCAATAATGATGGAAAGGCGTAAATTTCGTCACAGATATCAAGAAAGCGGCGAAACTATTTCACAGTATGTAGCAGTGTTAAAGAATCTAGCAAGAACATGTAAATTCCAAGATAAATTAGACGAAAATTTGAGAGAACAGTTATCTTCGGGTCTCAGTAGTGAGTCAATCAAACAACGTTTATTAGTGGATGATGATAAGGATAGGAAACTAACATTTACAACAGCGTATGAAATAGCACGAAATATGGAAGCAGCAGAAAACGACGTAAATATTTTGGAATCGACGCAGCAAGTATTGAAAATCCAGGGAGAAACTGTTCGTGCCTCCACTTCGAATACATATCCTTCAGGTACCTCGACTAGACATTGGCAGCAGCACACGCAGGCTATGCGTTGGAGTGAACCATCTACATCAAGAGAGAGAGGACCAGTGCGTGAGTGCTTTTGTTGTGGTAGGGTAAACCATCAGACAAGTGAGTGTTTTTTCAAAAATGCTACTTGTGATATGTGCGGGAAGAGGGGGCATCTGAAATATGTTTGTTCAAAGAAGCAAGGTAGACAAAGACAGAGAAATAACAGAAGAAATTTTTATATGACGGATGAAACCAACAAGTATGTAAATGTAAAAACTATACATGAGGCCGATTCGGATGAATCTGCAGAATTGTTCAATATTTTCAGTTCTAATAAATGTAGCCCTATTCATATCAATATTTTAGTAGAAAATGTACATTTAGATATGGAAGTATACTGGATACTGGATCGGCGTTATCATTAATTTCTAAATTTATTTACATTAAACATTTTTCAGAAATGGAAATTTATCAATCAAAAATTAAATTAGCCTCTTATACAGGTAACAAAATTATTACCGAAGGTTTCATAAAAGTCAAAGTAATGTTTAATGAGTATTCTGAAATATTAAAATTATATATTATACCAGAGGGGGGACCTTCACTTTTAGGTCGCGATTGGCTTAAGGCCTTAAAAATTAATATAATTGATAATGTTGCGGTAAATAATATTTCTGCGAATGTTAAAGGAAACATAGAAGCAGATATTTTTAGGACCAAAATTACCTTGGATGGTCTGATTAATCAATTCTAAACAATATTTGATACCAAGTTAGGTTGTTTTTTAAATTTTAAAGCTAAATTATACCTAAAACCTAATGCATTGCCAGTTTTTTGCAAAGCTCGTTCATTGCCGTTTAGTATGAAAAACAAGGTTGAAAAGGAGTTACAAAAGTTATGTAATGATGAAGTATTAACTCCGGTAGACCATAGTCACCTATCGTACCCGTAGTAAAAAAAAATGGTGACATAAGAATTTGTGGAGACTTCAAGGTGTCGGTAAATCCAAATCTGCACATATATAAATATCCAATTCTTAAAATAGAAACCATTTTTAGCTCCTTATCTGGAGGAACTTTATTTAGTAAAATAGATTTATCGCAGGCATATGCGCAGATTGAATTAGATGATGAATCAAAAAAAATTGTGACAATTAACACGCATAAAGGGTGATTTAGGTTCAACAGACTTCCTTACGGAATCGGATCAAGCCAGGGGATTTTTATGAAAATTATGGATGAAATATTTAGCGGACTGGACGGTATAATTGTGTTTCTAGATGATATTCTAGTTACAGGGCGAGATTATCAGTGGCGGCTATTCAGGTGAAGTAGGTGAAGTGCCTCTTCACCAAAAATATTCATTCAATATTATTTTTTTAACTCGGTATTCGTTCATCGAAGATATTATCAAAATACATTTTCTTAATTACTAACGTAGGTAATATAATAATAATAAGTATATTTAATAAATATTATTAATATATTTATCATACGTTACACACATGTAAACGTTGCAAAATATAAAAAGAATAAGACGTAGGTAGACCTGTACGTGTACGTACATAGCCGACTTTGTTTGTGGTGAAGAGCGTCGAGTCAAAACCGCTAAATCTGCACCAGCACAGTGCGTTGCCATGGCAACGGTTTCACAGAAGGGACGAACTCCCACTCCTTGGCATGCACAAGTGAAGAGTTCGGCCGACGGTCATCATACTCATCATGGGGCAGACCAGTGTGCTTCGGGTTGTCATAAGCTTATGCAATTTTGATTTCGCAAACGCCGTTGGCGATTTATATTTATGTGCATTGTGCATCGTACATTTTTATTATTTTATTATATAAAGGCTAAAAATTGGTTTGATGCAAGTAAATTAAGTCTCAATCAAAATAAAACGGAAAATATAATATTCACACTAAGAGAGCACAACCTGGACAGCAGAAAATCTGTTAAGTTCCTAGGTGTTTTTCTTGACTCTACTTTATCATGGCAGGCTCATGTTGATTACATATGTCCTAAACTTTGCAGTTATACTTACCTATTACGCAATCTATCATATATTGTATCTTTTAATGTAGTTTTAAAAGCATATTTTGCATTGTTTCAATCAGCATTTTCATATGCAATTCTCTGCTGGGGTCATTCGTGTCATTCAAACAGAGTCTTTTCCATTCAGAGAAAAGTAATTAGATATATCTTAAAGCTTAACTTTAGAGAGGATGTTAAAACTAAATTCATCGAACTAAATATATTTACAGTTCCATCTCTGTATATCTATGAATGTTTAAAGTTTGTTTATGATAACAAACATAATTACGTTTTAAATGAAACAAGGCATAACTATGATACTCGTATAAAACATAATATATCAGTAAATTACTTACGGTTGAATAAAAGCAGAAATTCTGAAAACTACTATGGACCTATGTTCTACAACAAATTACCAGATCATATCAGAAAACTGCCCAAAAATAAATTTCTAAATATTATAAAAGATTGTCTTATTAGAAAAGCGTACTACAGCGTTAGAGAATTCATGGACGATAACACATTTTTATGATTGAGTCTGCCTTGTGTAAGCCATGTTTTACTGTTTTACCATTTAATTATTTCGTTTAATATCTGTAATTTTTATACTTTTAATTTGTTAGTGTAATCGTCTTATACAAATAAATGTTATACTTAACTGTTTTTATATTGTAACAAGAAATTGTAATTATTATTATTGAAACTGACTGACCTATGTAAACATTTTTAATGTTCTAACATGAATAAATTACTTTACTTTACTTTACTTTATATCTTAGTTTACGAATTTTTAAATGTTAACTTGATGTGTATTGTGTGTTTAGACATTAAACGTAGTGTGTGTGTTGTGTGGTGGCAATAATGAATCCAATTAACGATATTGTTTGCAATTTGTTGGAAACACCATTCAGTCGTTGGAAGGACGAAGACAAACGAGACATTTTAAGTAACGGACGACCTACGGTTGTTCTGTCGATTTTTGCCAAAAAAGAATTAAAAAAAAGTGGCAAGTCTTATAATATTAATTTTAAATCTTCTTGGTTTTCGGAGTATAAATGGTTATGTACCAGTGACATTTTGCAAAAAATGTTTTGCTGGCCCTGCTTGCTCTTTTCTAATAAACACTTATATAGTTTGGAATAGGGATGGATTCACGAATTTATTAAATATTACGCGGGCGTTACATAAACATGTGGAGTATCACGACCAGATCTAAGTAAAACTTTAATTAATCAAGGTAAACAATCTCGTGGTTTCATTGATGCATGGTATGATAAATGCTCGGATAAATGCAATTGGTTAAGTGGTAGTTTAACTTTAAAAAAATCATTTTGTTGGCCCTGTGTATTATTTTCAAATCGGGATGTTTGGTCAAAATCTGGATATGACGATCTTAAAAATTTATCTCGCGCAATGAACAGGCATTAAAAAAGCCACGTTTATTAATGTCAATGTAGAGTTTAATACAAATTTTGGGGTACTTGTAAAACACAATGACCTTGAAATTCCTGAAAAATTTTCGCCTGTGGCGCTTCGCGGGGGGCCCGCACCCCCTGCAGCTCTTGCCCCGTGTACACAGCTTTTTAGCTCTGAGCTCTTCACGCATTTCTGAACCCACGAGTCGCCACTGGAGATTATGAGCAACACATGCAAAGATTATGGCAAGCATTTGAAAAAGTAAAAAAATGTGGTTTGAAAATTAATTTAGAAAAATGTAGTTTTTTTCAAAAATCTATTTCTTATTTAGGGTATACAATTGATGCCAACGGGCTGCATCCATCAAATGATAAAATTCAAGCAATAGTAAAAATGCATTATCCCACAAATAAAACTGAATTGAAATCATTTTTAGGTATGGTATTCTATTATGGCAAATTTTTACTAAATTTAAGTACGCATCTGAGTAAATTATATAATCTTCTGCGAAATAATGTAAAATGGTGCTGGGATAATGAATGTAAAAAGGCTTTTTTTTAATCGGGTAAAAAGTGAATTAGCCTCTCCCAAAGTATTGGCGCATTATGATGCAAATTTACCTTTGGCATTATGGTGCGATGCTAGTTCGGTAGGCGTCGGGGCAGTAATAAGCCACGTTTATCCAAATGGGGATATAAAACCTATTGCACATGCTTCTCACACACTGAATAATTCCGAAAAAAATTTTTCACAAATAGACAGAGAGGCACTCAGTATCATATACGGGGTGAAGCGTTTTCACGAATATCTATTTGGTAGAAAATTTATTTTATATAGTGACCACAAGCCACTCTTGACAATTTTCGGTGAAAAAAAAAATATATACCACAGTTGGCGGCAAGCCGTCTTCAACGTTGGGCAATCATTTTAGCGGCATATCAGTATGAAATAAAATATATAAATTAAATCGGAAGAAAATCAGGCAGATGCTTTATCACGTCTGCCATTACCCAACAGTAATAATAAAGTACCTGATTTTGGCCACATTTTACATATACAAGAAGTATATGTAAAATGTAAAATTGATTATAAGAAAATTGCTTCGGAGACACAAAGAGACAAAATTTTAAGCGTAGTATATAAATATTGTTTTACAGGGTGGCCAGAAAATATTGACATACCGGTTGAATTGAAACCGTATTTTTACAGAAAGAAGGAATTACATTTGGAGCATGGTTGTATTTTATGGGGTTATAGAGTAGTTATTCCAGCTAAATTTCAATCACTTATACTACAAGAAATTCATTCGAGTCATTTGGGAATCAATAAATGCAAGTCAATTGCTCGATCGTATTGTTACTGGCCTAAAATCGATAACGACATTGAAAATTTATGTAAAAATTGTAGTATTTGTGCCAAAATTCAAATGAACCCTCAAAAAGCTATATTACAGCCTTGGCCTCAAACAAACAAGTCTTGGTCAAGTTTGCATGTGGATTTCTTAGGCCCTATATTTAATGAAAAATATATAATAATTACAGATTCGCACACAAAATGGTTAGAAATTTTAAAAATGAAAAATACCGGGGCAAAAATGGTTACCTATTCATTGGTTTCATTCTTTATTTGCTCGTTTTGGTTTACCAGATACATTGGTTTCCGATAATGGCCCACCTTTTTCTTCTAATGAACTTTCCGCATCTACTTATTTGTAAATTGCAAAATGGCTTAGCCGTATAATAAATAAATAAATAAATAAATAAATAATTAACCAAGTACTGAGAATAAATTATTTAAACTTATTTATGTTTTTGGAGTCGCTGATCACGAATGTGAAGTAAGAAATTAAAACTTTTATGTTGCACCCTCAATATGGTCGATATAAAACTCATCTCCTAATAAGAAAATTAATTGATCTTACCCCTAAGAGGATGAAAACCACCTCTAAAGTTAATAAATCAATAATTAACGAAGTTCAGAGACTAATAAATTACCGCCAAACGAGCAATATCGTAATTTGCTAAAATGAGGCGCGCTTCTTATTTCGGTCATATCTCCTTTGCAATTAACGTTAAAAATCATCAAAAAAAATCATTTCGAAGGTCTTTTAATCCTCTTTAAGATCAGGTGGGTCAAAACAGTACAAAGGTTGTCAGTTTTTCTATATTCATCAATGTGTCAATTTAAGAAAAAATATAAAAACGGTAGCATTTTCCTTAGTTTATTGCCATCATTTTTTGTCTTTGGTAAGATTCTTCCCTGCTAAGTTTTTTAACTTCAAAGCCATAAAATTCATTATTTCAAAAATTTTCAAAATACATTAAGTGTAAAATCTTTTAGATAATGCACTCATCATGGTAAAAAAAATTTGAGCGTATATATAATAGTAATGACTAACAAAAAAACATAATTTGGAATTTTATATTTTCAATTTGGAATTTACTGAACCAAAAAAACAGGCACTTTTTTTGTCAAAAATCAAAATTTTGCCTTTATTTTCCTTGTATCATTTTTGATTTAGCAGCCAAAACACAATTTTAAGCTACTGTAATAAGTTTCAATTTGATTCAAGGTACATGTCAAAAGGTTTTTTAAACCAGAGTTATGACTATTTGAAGCGCGTGCCCTTTTCAGGTCTACATTCAAATGCACCAACTGTATCTCGACTACGATGAGCCTAAACTAATTTTTATTTCATTAGTTACCTTTTTCGAAAATGTGATCCTCTTTGAGTAATTTGCTTATTTAAAACCTTTGAAAAATCAGTGTCTTCTGCTTAAAAATCAACGTTTTCAACCTCTTTAACTCGACGGGTATTAAAGCAAAAAGTACGTTATAGAGGGGTTTTTTTGGGAGTAGAATTCGATGATCCACACGTTCCAACAGTCACTTTTTATTTTTTCGAAACTCCTCAACGAAAAGCACCCTTATTCCTTTTTAATATTTAATATTTGACCCATTTTGAATCAAACTATCCAAAAATATTTTAATTTAAAATAGCTATAGAATTAGTTAGAAGTGAGATCACCAAGTAACTGTACTATAAACTATTTAAAGCATAATAAATTCATATAAAAAATAATATTTCGTTTAAATAAAATACATACCTAATACAGTTTAGTTCGTATTTTTCATACAGTTAGTCAAATGCACGTCTTTATTGCGAAAACAGGCGATAATGGACCTTAAAATGATCTCTCTCGGTACGAAAACAAACGAATGTCGACCTTAAAAGATCTTATGCGGGCGCTCCTAAAAAACCCATTCAAAAATTGGGGAGCGGTCACATTAAAAAAGTTTAAAGTGCCTTAGCATCCTGAAATTCCAATCTACAACGTTATTAAAGGGTGTTTTTTGATCATAATGAGAATAAAGTAGCTAGAGCGGTGTTAAGCGAAAAAATTGCCTGTGCAATAAGACACTTTTCACCAGCGTACAATAAACATAGACGTCGCCCATTTAACTCCGTGCTTTTCGAATTGTTTAATATTTTTTTCCTAATATTTGCCTTAGTCTAAAGCATATTTTGCTTTAACAAAAGTAATCTTCGTGTTTTGTAGATTAAAATGGTGGAAAAAAATGTTTAGGGTGTTTTTCACATTTCATCCCCTACAGCCACCCCTTACAGGACGACATTTTGACGACCATCGGATTTTGATGTTCCAGAAGGTAACGAATCATTTGAAATAGGTTTTAGCTTTTAACCTCGAAGTGCAAACAGAAATCATTTCTAGAGGCTTTTGGTGCAGCCGTGGACTCTACTAATATGAGATTGAAAACAACCAACAACTGCCATTTTTAGATGTACTAGTAATTAGAAATAATGAAAATAATTTAGAATTCGATGTATATAGGAAAGATACCAGCACTCTGAGATATATCCCTAATGATTCTCATCATTGTGACCAACACAAGATGACAAGTTTTAATTTTTTAATTAATCGATTATTACGTTTTCCTCTAACTAAAGAGAGGTTTGAAAAAGAAAAAGAATTAATTAAGGATATATACTCTGTCTGTCCAAAAGATAGAAATACACTCCGCCCCAAAAATGTCCACTAAATTTGAATGGAATTTCTCTATTGGTCGTATTTATAGAACCCAAATTACAATGCAACTTCTAGATTTGACTGAAAGGCCGCCTCTACAAGAACTTGCGTCACACATTAAACTTTTACGTATTTTGCAACAGACCAATCAGCAATCAGCTTATGTTATGGATTGTCGCGAAACGCATAAACGCTAAACTTACGAAAAATGCGAATAAATGGGGATCCGGCCTGCACTGTCAACTGTCATGTTCATTTTTATTTATTTATTTATTTATTTTATTACAATATCCAACAGACCTAGGTCCATTTACAGGATAAGGGTAGGTAGTTCCTACATACTGGAACATAGATATAAAACATTTAAAACAATAAGCAGAAATACTATAGAACATACAAAATATATGACATTACATAATCATAAAATTACAATAAACAAACTGACAGTAACATACACACTTATATAAATAGCATGCATATTACGAATAAATATATAACGTAGAAAAATAAAATAACTCATAATTTTTTTAAGCTGTTAATGTTAGTATTAAAAATGTCTATCTCAGTATTAATACTATTATAGTTTGAAAACATTTGGAAGAAAGGAGATTGTATTAATATATTTGTTCTAGGAGTAGGAAGTAAAAATGTTTCATTGCGCCTTGAAGCAATACGAGGTACAACATAAAATATGCTGTTGTGGAGATCTTCACACTTTATATAATTGTGGATAATTTTATATAAAAATATTATCGACTGAGTAGTCCTTCTCTTTAAGAGACTGTTAGAGTTAAAAGTGGACAGAAGAACATCGTGGGAAAATCCTTGATAAGGATACTGCCCATTCGTTTTGAAATATAAATTTTTTAAGAAACGCCGTTGAATGTTTTCAATTGCGATGATATGACAGTTGTAAATTGGATTCCATATAATTGAAGCGTATTCTAATTTTGATCGTACGAAAGAGTTAAACAATAATAATAATAATAATGGAGCAATTGAACTTTGTTGAACATATATAATGGAGCAATTGAACTTTGTTGAACATATTAACACTATATCAATTAAAGCATCAAAAATGTTAGGCTTTCTCTTGCGTAATTGTAATGAATTTTCGTTGAGGTCGGTAGTAAATGTTTATACTATGTTGGTTAGATCTCAAATCGAATATGCCTCAATGATATGGTCTCCGATGTACTTAGTGCATGTAAATACTCTGGAAAGGGTTCAACATAAATTTTTGAGGTATTGTTCATTTAAACTAAATCAGCCAATAATAGACCACAGTTATGCGGACATTTTAGGACTACTCAATTTAGACACTTTGGATAAACGAAGATCTTGCGCTGATATCATATTTATATTCAAATTAATAAATGGATTCATTGTATGTCCAGATCTGTTAAATATAATTCAATTTAATGTTCCTACCAGATTGCTTAGAAATCAACATACCTTCAACATAAGGCATCATTCGACCAATTACGGCAAAAATTCTCCTATTGATAGAAGTCTCAAACTTGTTAACGAATATAATTTGAATTTGTTTGATTGTAGTTTGGAAAACTTTAAAAGAAATGTGAGAAGCACTCTCTAAAACTGCAATTATTGATATCTATTTAATTTTGTATTGTTTTACACTATTTTAGGTCACTGATAATAGGTGTCTGTCTGCAGCATTTTCCTCACTGTCCTGGAAGGTCGGACGCATCTGAAATTAATTTTGTTTTTTACATTGGATCTGATTTCCACAAGTCTGACATTTCAGGACAGCGGAAGTTGTGGCATGGACAAACCTATAAAAACCATATTTTGCTACGGTTGCTATGGTTATTGTGCTCGTTTATAATCAATATAGGTATATAAGCGGGTGATATAAAGTTAAATAAGTTAGTATGTAGTTATGAATATCTCACTATTTATGGGAGGGAATAAAGCGAGAGCGCTAACATTCTGAGATCGACATGCAGTCACGCATGTGTAGTGCTCTCGCTTTACTGCTATCTCCTATTCACTCACAAACTGCTTTGGTTCAAAAGTGAATTTACTGTATGTTTATATTCGTATCTATGTAATTATTTGGAACAATAATAAATTTATTTATCATTTATCATTATATATGTGTATATAAGTATGCATTACATATATACATATAGCATAACAAAAAATGTCTACTCTATATTTTGTCTGTTTATGTACACCTGTAATGGGGTTTTCCCGTATATTAAATAAATAAATAAATAAATAATAATAATATTTATTGAATGGGGTTATTTCACAATTTATATTTATGTTAAATGTACAATCAGGAACACTTAAAAACACTATATATTTCGAAAAAAAGTATTTTTTTTGCGCCTACGTATTTTTAAACTCGGTTTGTAATTTGAAAATATTAAGTTCCCGCCAACAGTCGTGACGTCAATGTTTACGCATGCGCAGTATGTGTAGATGAAATATCTGTGTGGCAGCACTGAGTTTCAAACTTCATTAACAAAAACAAAACTGACAGCAGTGACAGCTAAACTAGCAGTGTAGCAGTTAGTTGTTTGGTTAGTATTTTCTTGTGTTCTGTTTGTTTTGCGGTTTTGATTTGTAATTTTTTGACTTTGTGTATGGAGTTATATAAAATCAGTTGTGTTTTTTTGCATCATTAAGTGATTTAGTTTTACGAGTATTATTGTAAACATCAGGTAAGTAAATTTTTATACTCATCTTAATTATATTGAAACACTATAATTGAAATGGACTACAAAAAGTGTTTTGTACCAACCTGTAAAAACACTACCACAAATTCAAAGAAAATATTTATATCTGTTCCAAAAATTGAGAATATTCGGAAAGCTTGGAGTCTCGCTGTTGGACGAAGTAAAATTCCATCGACGTCTTCAGCGGGAATATATTGCTGTGAAGATCACTTTAATGTAAGTTTTTGTTATGCAGTAAAATATCAGGTTTCTGAACGTTGAGAATTTTATGATTTTCATGGAAGATAATAATTTTGTACAAGCTACTAGATAAAAATAAATAGAATTAGGTATTAGTAGTAGTAGTATTAACGAAATCAAATTATTGACCTTATTATTAAGTTTGTGTTTATAATTTATTAACCATTCTTTTTACAGATGGAGAATGACTCCGAGAACTGGATGGCTTTCAAATTATTTCAAGTACAGTTAAAAATGAAGAAAAGTGTTGTGCCTCATAGAAATATATCAGGAGAGTCTGACGTACCTCAAAATGTTTCTCAACTTTCTGGATCTGCAGAAAAGAGGAAACATGACAACGTAAAACAATATGTGACAAAAAAACAGATGCTCTCAGCTAGAAAATTGGATTTTGATGATAAATCGTCACTCTCTACTGCAGCACTATCCATAGATGCTCCAGAAGAACTGCCTGGTTCATCTGGCCTGCAAACCTACAGCAATAAACGTGCACATAAAAAAGTGCAAGTAAATATTGAGAGTGCTAAAAAGTCAGTCAGAAATATAGGCATTAACACTACAAGTACATTTAGATCATATTCAACAGTACCATTCAAAAGAATTAAACTATCCAAAACAGAACTCGCAAGCTTTTCACCAAGTACATCATCGGTGTCTATAAAAGATGACTCTGATTACAATATATCAGAGTCGGAAGCTTCTGGTAGTGTGCAACAAAAAACTTATTTAAACATCATGAGTACCAAAAGAATAAATTTAATTATTAAGGAGCATTCCCGTTTTTACTTGGGGTTACCTGAAGATGCATATTTTTTGGTAAAATTATTAGAGAGTGAAGCAAAAATAAGTCATACAAATATATTGATAATTTTAAAGAAAATACGCCTTAATGATACATACTATAGGTTAGCTGTGGATTTTGGGTTACCGATTGCATCAATTTTCAGAGCATTCAAAAATGACCTGTCAAAATTAGCTTCATATTTAAAATATCTTATATTTTGGCCTGAGGAAAATAAAATTAATTTAAATTTACCACTTCCTTTTCGTTATAGATACAACAAAGTTCAGTCAATTATTGATTGTCTGGAAATTGAAATAGAGCAACCTTCTAATTCAGTACATCAGGCGTTAACCTGGTCTAATTATAAAAAAACTAATACATTAAAGTATCTTATCTCGTCGACTCCAGATGGTATAATAAACTTCATATCTGAAGGATTTGGTGGTAGAATTACTGATAAAGAAATTGTTGAAGCAAGTAACTATTTAAATATTTTACCACCTAATTGTGACGTAATGGCCGATCGAGGTTTCAAAGGTATTGGAGGGCTATTAAATAAGAAAAACTGTAATTTGATCCGTCCACCAAGCGTTCAAACTGGAATACAAAGTACAAAACAAGAAGTAAAAGAAAGTAAGAGGATAGCAAGTTTACGAATTCATATAGAACGAGTCATTAGGCGGTTAAGAGAATTTGCAGTACTAGATAAGCATGCCTGCCTTCATCATGAACTTGTCCCAAAAACAGATTATTTTATAACAATTGTTTGTGGGGTAGTCAATCTGCAAGGACCTTTAATGAAATAGATGCCATGTCTCGATATTTATAGCTCATTATTATAAAATTTTTTATATTATAGGTAAAAAATAAGCCGTCTGTAACATTTCTCCTGCAATAAACATTTTATTTCAAATCATATTTTATTATGACAGTTATCTACATCTAATGTACAATGATTCATAGTAAAGTAGCGACAGCTTTCTATGGGGAAACTAATGTTCTATCTACTTCATATCGAACTGCTGTACAAAAAAAAAATAATGACCTACATGTAGGGCTTACAATTTACATGTTTGTTTACATGTTACGTGTCCTGATAAGACTAGAAAGATCAGGTCCGTGACAGTTACACTAACTCAATTCTCAACATTACTGAATAAAATATACTATCAGCCTATTCTAAAAATTGCCAAAATACAAGTAACATGTAAAAAAAATAAGGTGGATCTAAAGTTCACAAACGAAATACTATGTGTATTTTGTTAACATTTCAAACAAAATACACATAGTATTTCGTTTGTGAACTTTAGATCCACCTTATTTTTTTTACATGTTACTTGTATTTTGGCAATTTTTAGAATAGGCTGATAGTATATTTTATTCAGTAATGTTGAGAATTGAGTTAGTGTAACTGTCACGGACCTGATCACCTTTATTGCAGATTTTTATTGGTTATTTTTTCATTTTATTAATATAGGAAATATCACATTTTTCGAAAATCCCATTGCTTGTCTGATTATCTCTCTAATAAACACTCCATTATCAAAATCTATTTCAAAAACTTGCACTTTATCATTATTTTCGAAATCAGGATCTGCAATGCAAAACAATCCTTTCTCCTTTTTGCAGAAAAGCATCTGTAGATGTATTTGGCTTTGGCATTTAAGATTTATTCTCCCATCTGGTTTTATGTAGTTTTTTAATGTCTCTTTCTTTGTTGGACATTTTATTTCAACTACATATTTGTCGCTAATACCATCTGGCGAAGCACCCAAGACAGGATATTCGTTACATAGAATCAATCCAGACCTTTTAAGCACGGTGTTATATTTCTTTCCCACAACCTTCAAAACTTTCTCCTCTAACATTAAACTTCTTTTCATCGCACTTGTTTCGGTCATACTAGATGCACCAAATATTGACTCTACTAACCCCTTCGGTATTACAACGTGTAGCCTCCCAAATTTTTGAAGCTGTTATTCTTCCATATCTCAGCTCATACCACACTGAACATTTAGATTGGAAGTAGGTTTCCTTCGCTGCCAGAGTACACTTGTCATCTGTCATACGAGACTTACAGAATTCTAAAAAACCTTCTGCAGTTTTCTGCTGCGTTGCATGTTGAGAATTATATAAATTGGCTATTACATGCAAGGATACTTGTTTTAAATCACATGGTTCACTGAAATAATTTAGCAACTGTGCTGAACACTCCACATTTTTAGCTTCTTCAACTACCTTTTCTAAAAAATTTTCCACAGCATCAAGAGTCGTTGCAGACTCTTCTGATCTTAACTGAGAAGCTTTTATATATTTTATTGATGTACCTACTTTAGCCAAGGTAGGTTTCTGCCAATAACATTCTACTGCTGTTGGACTCTTTTCGTCATTTCTTCTTAAAATCCAATATAGAAATGCAATTGCATGCTTACATCCACCTATAAACATACATTCAAATTATAAAAGTCAAATGCAGTTACACAAAAGTCACAAAATGTTTTTAAATATTTACATTAAATATATTTATTTATATAACAGGTACCTCCATTTTTTTTACAAAATATCTTACCTTGTGAAGCAGCACAGCTTTCGCATTGGCAGCTTAGAATACTGTCATTTGCCTCATCAAATATTGCAGAAACTGTGTAGGGTTTATTATGTATTTTATGCTCTGGAACAATGCGACCTTTAACGGTGCATAAATTTTGTTCTCGCTTTACTTGCACGTATCCAATAGCATCATCACCATAACCAGCTCTAGATGCCCTAAAATATAATATATATACATACCTATTACGAGTTTATCAAATATCATTAATAGTTATGTTTTATTTCTAAATCTCAAGAAAACTAACCTCACATTTTTCACGCTCTTAAACTCAACACTGAAATAGTCCATATTTTTCGCAAAGAATTCCTGAATCATAATATAGTTCACTTCAGCTAAATTTTCACTGCTAGCTTTAACGAAATTAGGTTCCATAATAGTAAAAAATGATGAACTGACAAACTAAGGCAAACTGTCAAAAGTGTCAAATGACTCTACCACCGCTTTTCTACTGCTAGCTAGATTGCTAGTGAGGAATCTTAACAAAAACAAATCGTCCTAGATTTAGTTCTAAACCGTGACGTCAGAAGTTAATGAAATTTGAAATTATTGACGATACTTTTTATTGATTTATGAATAATTAACAAATAATAAAGACATAGTATCTACCAATACATTATTCTAGTATATTCTACTATCCAAATTGATAGGTATTTTTAAGTTTTTCTTTAACATGAAATAACCCCATTGTTTATGAATATACATTTATATACTTATACTTATTATATATACATATATATTTTTTGTATACGTGCATCTAGGTGAGGTACCACCTGTACATGCACTCAAACAGAAAGAACGTAAATTAGTTACAATGATTTTTTATAGTATTTTAGACTATATAAAATAATTAAAAGGAAATTATAACAATAATAATAAAAAAAATAACAAATTATAACTAAACAGTAATGATATATTCCCCTTCTAAAAAGGGAATTACAATAGTGCCTTGAACGTATCATAATTTTCCGTGATAAATTGCTTACATTGTTTTATGAAGTTTTTTATCTGTTTTCCTTGTTTGATTGTATTGGGTAATAGATTGTAAAATTTGGGAGCTAAATATGAGAAAAATCTATGAATTAAATTTACATTAGCCTTTGGCATAGTTATACACTTTCATGTTTCCGTCGAGTATCATAAGAGTGTGAAATGAATTGTTTTAGATTTTGTTTTCTATGAAGATAAGTGCATACTTCTACTATATATAAAGTTCTAATATCACATATATCTACAGAATACAATAAGTTGGTGTGATGTCGTCTATTTTTTTTAAGAATGATTTTAAGAATTGAATTTTGTGCTACTTTTAGTTTTTGTAAAACGTTATCATAAAGTAATAATAATAATAATAATAATACTTTATTTGTCCAAGAGATCATTATAAATGATATAGGATAAGTCAAGGTGTAGGGAACTAACAAGGATATGTATAACAATTAAAAATTCACAATGTTAATAAAAAAAGAAAATAACATCATGTGAATAACAACAGAACAAATTAAATAAATAAAAAACATATAGAGGTATATAACATACAGTCATAGATAAATTTGTACAGGAGCAAAACGATTTAGTTGTTTATATTATTAATTTTGTAGAATTCGTCTAGGCAGTAGAAGGAATGGTCTAATAACAAATTCTTTAGCTGTCTTGCAAATTTGTGGATGTTCATGCAATCTCTGATATATTTAGGGACACTATTGTAGATTCTAATACAAGAATAGTGAGGTGATTTTTCATATTTGCTAGTATTATGTGAGGGGATTCTCAGCTGTTTGGCATTTCTTGTAATATAATTATGATTATCTTGATTTTTTGCAAATAGATGAAGGTTTTTATGTACAAATATTCCACATTTAAAAATAAATATTCCAATAACTGTCAGGATTTTTTTTTCTTTAAAGTACTCCCTGCAACTGCAGTCCACCCCAGACTAATAATCCATATCTAATTATGGATTCTACTAATGACTTATAAATGGATATGAGTAATTTTTTATATAAAAATTCGCGTAGTAGGTGGAATTTATGAAATAGACTTTTTATTTTTTTTGTTAAATATAATGTGTGTGTTCCATTTTAAAAATTTATCGATGTAGATCCCAAGATATTTAATATCAGATGTTTCTGTAATCTCATCATTTAAATTATCAATTTTTACAGTGTTACAATAACTTGCATGAATCAATATTTTTGAAATCCTTTATGTTTCTTAAGACAAATCCTAATGTTTTAAAAGAAGATGTAACAGTTAAGTTAATGTGGTCAACAAACGTTAATTTAGGATCAAAGATGATACCAAGGTCTTTAATATTATCAGGTCTAGTTAGAAGTGTATGGGAAATTTCATAGTCAAATAGGCAAATATTTTGTTTTCTTGAATAGGATATATGGCATTTACTAACATTCCAAGGTAGATTATTCTCAAAGCACCAAGTGTTTATATGGTTCAAATTATTTTGCAGATGTTCGCAGTCTGCTACCGAGTTAATTTGACAGAATATTTTTAGATCGTCAGCATATAACAGGAATTTTAAATCAATTTTAGCAGCAATATCATTAATAAATATTATGAAAAACAGGGGTCCAATAGTGGAGCCCTGAGGTACATATTTACACAGGTTATGAAATGATTGAAATGATGAATAAAGCATATTATATTATATTATTATATTATATTGATATCTCTCATAACTTTCTTATATGATTAATTAAAATAAAGGATAATATCTTCATCACTTGAAGCACTACTATCACTAGACATTTTTTAACACGATAACAACAATAGCTTTATTCACAGTAATAGAAATAATAGAATAATTATTTAAACACAATGTAACAAAGCCGCAACAATCGAGAAGTGACTTGATTTTATAAACTTTCAGTAGCGTCGTGTGCGATTCATACTTTGTAACTAGTTTGTAGTAGCTTAATGTGCGGAGGGCCTTACAGTAAATCACAAACTAAACTTTTTTGCCTTAAATAACCACATACGTTCTTTTAAAGTGGAAATTACTCGCAAAAGCACCTAACCTAAAAACGAATACAAACGTAAACAAACGTAAACAAACCAGCCAGCAATCGGCGACTGATCGTTTCGTTAATCGTTACGTCTAGACGGCGAAATAAACAAAGTATCGTGAGTTTGCGCAGTGCGGACTTAATAAAAAAACGTCGTTTAAATTTTCGCGGGAATAAGTATTATTTTTAAAAGTGCAAAATTGCAAATGTATAATAGAAACTTTAATGGGAATAAACATTATAAAAATATAGCATCGCTGCAGTATACAATGTAACACGTATAATAAACAAATTTTGTTGAAGCTATCACAGCTTTCATTAATTACATCGTGTAAAAAAAAATAAAAATAAAATAAAAAAAACCTATAACTTATACCTATCTATGTCAAGTTCATTATATTCATTATATTCAATAAAAAAAAAAAAAAAAAAACTATTGTGTACATCGTTCTGCGTTGCCATAAAATTAATGGGGCGGAGTCGAGCTCTATGTTTTGAACAGATCGAGTATAGCTTTGAGTAATGGTTTTTCTACTAATTTGATTGATAAATTAATTAGGAAGCGTAAATTTAGGGAGGCACTTCGAAATTCTTCGACTTTTCGTATTGAGTGGGAAAATTCAAAATTTGTATCAATTCCATATGAACCCCAGTTTATCCGAGGTCTTAGTAGAATTTTCAACAACATTGATATGACGGTGGTTCATCGATCGGGAAATAAACTACAACAACTTTTAGGCAACCCCAAGGATAAAATTGGAATGAACGAAAGGTCGGGGATTTACGAAATTAGCTGTAAGGACTGTAACCAAAAGTATGTTGGACAAACAAGACGCTCTATTCAGACGGGGTTTAAGGAGCATATGGCTCATCTAAAATATGGAAGAATAGAGAAGTCTAGCGTTGCCCAATATGCTTTTGATAACAATCATAAAATAGATATTAATAATTTAAGGTTGATTAGAAATGTAACAAACACTAGACAACTAGATGCATTCGAAAGCTTGGAAATTAACAAATGTAAAAATAGTATGAATAGTGACAGAGAGCCCATTCCAAATAGCCCGCTTTTTATGTTAGTCACGCGTTAACGCTTCAACGAAGCGCCAAATAACCCGCCTTTTTGTTACTATCGCGGTAATTGTTCGTCGAAGTGTAACGCATTTTTAGGTACTATTTATACCATTGTTAGGTTAAGCTTAGTTTTAATCACCTCCCGATGATGCCAACTTGGTTGCCGAAACGCGAGTCGAGTGTGTGCAAAAGTGTTCTGGTGTGTGTGGAAAACTACTCCAAGTACATGGTCAAATATTGTTTTCTTATAGAAAATTATATTATAGAAATATTTTATACAGTTATACTAAACTGAAACCCGTTTCTTTTCAATATACAAGGTAATTCATGATAGATGGAGTATTAGAAGTATATGGGAAATGGGTAAACATCCTTTGGAATTTGGATACCAAGACCAAGGTAACAGAGCATGCTCTGTCAGCCTAAAATATTATCGACAGCGCAGCGTTGCCCATTGTAAGTAAAACTGGCAACAACTTCGTTATTTTAAATGAAGCACCCTGTATATTTTTCTATTTTTAGAATCTATACCCAATTCTGAGTAACTTTTGTTAATATCCTATTCTTATCTTAAGCCGTTTCAGAAATATTAATTAATTTCCACATTTATTGAGAAAAATCAGACTAATAAATCGTGTTATCTGCCTACCAAAAAACAATCATAAGCTGACCTGTCGGTTACAATTAGACAAGGCCTGAGGTTTTTTCATGCTGTAGCCAAACCTTAGTAGTATTATACAGGGTAGATTAGAAATACTTAACTTTCTTTAAATTACTTAATTTTTTTTTAATGGAATGCCCTGTTTATTATTACTGATTCAGAAAGCTGACACATTTTGCTATTCAGCTATACAGGGTGATTCAGAATTTACCGATTAAACTTCGGAAAAAAATAGAGTACGTTAAAATAAATGGACTTTCTTTAATAAACTTATATCTAAAACCGCATAGTTTCTGAGATACACGGGGTCAAAGTTTAATTAAAAAAAAAAAATTATTTTTAAATATGTTCTTAATTAGTTGAGGTATTTTAACGATACTTGTTTGACAAATTAACAGTAACAAGTAACATTTTCCGAAAAAAATTCGACTCGCTAACTTATACAGTGACGGAGTATTCAAGATACTAATTTATAGCTTTGCAGAACGTTTTCTGAACCAATTTTCTGGACAAAGCTTTAGGTTATGACAAAAATGCCAAGAATACTTTTTCCATGAAAAAACAATTATTTCTAACATTTCTCTTTCTGTATAACCCATTTTACGGATAGAACGAAGAAAATGTGATACCCGAATAAACAATAATTATTATTGACGTTTGGAGCATTTGTTTTTTCATGGCAACCGCGATATTGCAAAACAATAATCACGTTCTTAAAATGCAAATATCTCGAAAACGGCTAAACCAACATATCATATATTTTTGAATTCAGATGAAAAAGATCTATTTGATTTTTTGAAAATATATAGGGTGTTCCATTAGAAATTTACCAACTTGGTGTTTTTTTAACTTTCCAATATCTATTCGTGATATTGCGCAACACTTTCTGACGATTTAGGACAAACCCTACAACTTTTGTATTTAAAGTTTTTTTCCATCTTTTATAATAAGCGAGGTAGATGCTCTCTAAATATATGGAATAACCCTGTACATTGATGACAATTAATTAAATTAATAACAAAATACACTCTAGAACATCAGTTATAAATTTAATCAAATGACAATGCTAATATTTACTACTGGCTGCAAAAGTAATCATAAACTCATCCAGTGATAGATAGCCGATGGGTCAATCATGTCGCACGTAGATGACAGTTTAGGTCGACAGGTATGAAAAGAAAGTAATTCACAGCTATGTTAATACTAAATATACTCACCCAACATGTTATTGTATCTAGTAGATTTTTAGGTGGGAATAGTAACTCCCTTTTCGTAATTGCAAAATAATTTTCTGCAACAGCAGTCATAAAATTGGCAGTAAATTGAGGAGAAATATTAGGTAAAATCCTCAACCTTTCTGTTGAATCTGGGGTAAAATAGAAATAATCCTGTATCAATGCATCTGCCAATTTACAACTATTTGCCGCGGAATTCCCTAGTTGTTGCATCCACACACTTGCAACCATTAGAATTGTTGGTGATGGAACGCCTATTGCTACAGACACTAATTTACTTAAAATTCCTAAGCGCAAAATTGCTGTTGTACCACTGAATAAAGATAGAAATACTGTATTTCTTGAGGATTCATTCGGTATATTATTAAAATATTCGAAAAGTATTTCCAAAAGCTGTAATTCTAATAACGGACTTAAACCTTGATTTCTTTTATTTCCTCTTCTATCTACTTCATAAAATATAAACTCTGCCATTAAATCTAAAGCCAGATCCATATGTTTTATACTTGTAACTCGTCCACATATTAACTCAACTGAAATAATAATAAAAAAATATTTTTGTAACCATGAAAAAAATGGGTTTTTTCAACGCCACCTATAAATAAGGCCTCCATTCTAAACGCGCGAAACGTGCTTACGTCACACGTGGCAGGCTTACAGCACCAGTTGCTATGCAGTGGGAGGGTGGAGGGTGGACGTTTAGTAAGGTTAAAACCGAGGTCAGAACCGTTTAGTATGCTGGAATGCAACGTCGGTCATGCGTGTTAGATACATCCTAGCTTATTATTCGTTTTTCTGAGAGTTTTTCTGTCATAATTAGTGCCGAAACTGTTTTATAATTAAATTGCTAGTGTAGAAGTTCGTAAATATGCCCTATAAATGCTGTGTGCCGGCTTGTAGAGGAAATTATGTCGATGGGCCAAAAGTGCGCGTGTTTTCTTTTCCGAAAGATGAAACCTTGCGTAAAAAATGGATTTCGGCTATTCCAAGAAAAGGATTTACACCTTCGAAATCTAGTAAAGTGTGTGAGCATCATTTTCTCAAAGAACAATTCATTACAGAAGTCTCTGAACAAGATTCCCGTACAGGTCAGATTGTAACCATTAAATTAATGTACCCTCGCTTGCAGTCAGATGCAATACCTACAAAATTTCCGGGTTGTCCAGAATATTTTTCAAAACCGTTAACTATTCGTAAAAGTAGGGATGCTAAACTTCGGGCAATTGATGAAACTCGATTTGTTCAAGTCCTTCAGGAAAGTGAAAAAGAATATTTATGTCTCCAAAATTCTATAAGCTATAAAAATTACGAAGGATTTCTCAATATTCTAAACACATTGCGAATTCCGGAAGGTTGGTACAATATTCACGATAAAAATAAAGCCACACTATTTAAATTAACATATACACCAGGACCAGCTATAACTTATGCCGTTGTCATAAATTCAGATTTGACTGTAAACACTTATTTATATGGCCGAAAAATGTCTATTTCTATAAATAAATTGAAGGCGCCTTTTAAAATGTGTATTTTTAATGAAATCAGAGGTTTGCTGGAAGTAATAGATACGGGGGAAATGGAAAAATTTGACAACTCAAATAGTAGAGACTCAAAACAGGAAGGTAATGATGGTAGCATTAAGTGTATTTTAAATCATGTGCCAAATATCCTAGAAAATTTAATAGTTGATGAAGACGATAGCTTAAAATTCTTTATTGAACAACTGAAGTTACGATCTGTTCCTAACGTGAGATATCGTTATTCATCCAGTACTAAGATTTTATCTTCAATATTATTTTCTATTAGTCCTCATGCTTATAAATTTTTAAGGCATTATGGTTCTCTTATATTACCGCATCCGGAAACCATTAAAAATGTTTGTAGTAAATTTTTAACAGACCCGACACACGAAGAGAGGCAATCGAGTAATATTTTTAAATTACTTGATGAAAATGGTAAATATGTAATGTTATTGATGGACGAAATTCATATTCAACCATATTTAAATTATAAAGGCGGGAATATTGTAGGAACAGCTTGTAATAATACTTCTTTGGCAACTGCTGCATATGTATTCATGATAACAAGTATCAAATCAAACTTTAAAGAAGTAATACATACCGGGTGACAAGAAGTAGTTACCCCCCCATTTTTGTTGGCATTTTCATAGATGAAAATTTCAAAATTTTATGGTGAAATAAATACACAGATTCTCATATTTTGACATAAATCATGTTGATACCATGTTGATACCACTTCCGGTGTAACCGGAAGTGGTATCAACTTTCTTATTTTATATGAGAACACCCAATTTTTTTTCAATATTTGAAATTACATAAAATTCCCTTTCTAATGATGTATAACACATTGACATTTGCTTTCAAGATGGCGGCGAAACATTACTTTTATACTAAATTTAAGTTGGCCATTGATTCGCCGCCAGAAAACAAAACGTGGTTGGGAGGCTGTGGAAACAAAAAAATGATTTATTGTTGTTTTGCTGATAGCATTATTTGCAAACATTTGACATGCATAATGTCTACTAGGATCATTTTCTTTTTTTCGTGTATTTGAAAACAAAAGCTGAATGTTTCACATTTTTTTTAATAATAATAATAATAATCCTTTATTGTCCAAACAGGTAGACCCACTTACAGGACAAATACAATAGTTATCAAACAAACATATATACAATATGATACTCAATACACAAGATAAAATATGTTAAAATGACTATACAGGGTGTTCCACTTAAGTCGGATTCTTCCATAGCTCTCTTATTATAAATTTAAGAGAAAAATGTTTCAAATAAAAGTTACGCTGAATTATGCGGTGTATATACAGAAAATATTTTTGAATACACAGGATGTTCCATTTCACCTGGACGCTATACAACTTCGTTATTTTAAATGGAACACCCTGTATATCTGTGTATTTTTGGATTCCTGACTTAATTTTAAGTTGATTTTATGTATCATACATTGTGCCCAAAACATACCGTTTCCGAGATATTCAAGTTTTTTTGAGAAATTTCACGATTACAGCGCTCTGAATATTGCTAGATAGCTTCTAAGCCATAAGAGCTAGAAACTTGCGGTTTGCATAGTTCGATTTACCACGAATTACGCTATCATTTCCACTATTAGAAAAATATGGTAAGTAGTATAAAGTGGTAAATATCGGTACCTGCATTTGACAATCTTTCAACAGGAATAACTTCTTTTTTTCAAATGGATTGACCCATATTTTTTTCCACCGTTGGATTCAAAATTAAATTCTCTTTCGATTGATATAAGGTTGTCCATATTTATCTTTAACAGTTTTCGAGAAAGATGCAATTCTTCCTAAAGTTTGAAAAACGAGCTGCCTACAGCATAAAGTAGGCTTTGCAAATTTTGTTTAAAACATCGCATTGACTTAAATACGAAGTTTATAAAGAGTGGTAACATCGAATGCAAAAAACGGAATCGCACTAGCACAGTAGTTACAGATGAAAACGCGAATATCTAGTATTGGGATGTATACAGGAAAACTCTCAACTTAGTGTGCGACAAATTAGTCAAACGACGGATATTAGTACAACATCAGTACATAGGATTTTAAAGAAACACAAATATCATCCTTACCACATCCAATTACACCAGGAGTTACTCGAAGGAGACTTTCAACGGAGGCAGGCATTTTGTCAGTGGGCACTTGAGAGAGGAAGAAATTTTTTTTAAACAGGTCATGTTTTGGGATGAGTCAACTTTACACAAAAATGGCTTTGTTAACCGCCATAATTGTCATTATTATGACACGGTAAATCCGCACCAATTCCAGACAACCGGTAGCCAATACAGGTGGTCCTTGAACGTGTGGACGGGAATTTTAGGAGGCCACATCATTGGACCATTCTTTTTTAATCGACACTTGGCAGGAAGAATTTATTTGGACTTTCTGCGAAACACTTTGGATGATTTGTTGGGCGACATTCCTTTAGCAACCCTTCGAAGGATGTGGTTACAACAGGATTGTGCTCCACCTCATTAAAAGACTGAGGACATTTCGAACACTTAATGTAAAATTGCAGTTTAAGTTCACGTACCCTTTTTTATTGTGTTTAGAATTTTCTATCATGTTGCGTTTTGTTTTAGTTGTTGGTAGTGGTTTAGTTTTGTTTGTTAGATCACTTTTTAAACATGCCAGTAATATTGTTACTGGCATGTTTTATAAATTTTAAATTCACGCGATGTCATTGTTGGTGACCGGATTTTTACCGGGAAAAACGAAAACAACTCACAATACAATTTGTTTGTCGAGATAAACGTACATAATATTGAAACGATGCTTTGAAGCGATATTGGCAAAGCCTACTTTACGCTGTAGGCAGCTCGTTTTTCAAACTTTAGAAAGAATTGCATCTTTCTCGAAAACTGTTAAAGATAAATATGGACAACCTTATATCAATCGAAAGAGAATTTAATTTTGATTCCAACGGTGGAAAAAAATATGGGTCATTCCATTTGAAAAAAAGAAATTATTCCTGTTGAAAGATTGTCAAATGCAGGTACCGATATTTACCACTTTATACTACTTACCATATTTTTCTAATAGTGGAAATGATAACGTAATTCGTGGTAAATCGAACTATGCAAACCGCAAGTTTCTAGCTCTTATGGCTTAGAAGCTATCTAGCAATATTCAGAGCGCTGTAATCGTGAAATTTCTCAAAAAAACTTGAATATCTCGGAAACGGTATGTTTTGGGCACAATGTATGATACATAAAATCAACTTAAAATTAAGTCAGGAATCCAAAAATACACAGATATATAGGGTGTTCCATTTAAAATAACGAAGTTGTATAGCGTCCAGGTGAAATGGAACATCCTGTGTATTCAAAAATATTTTCTGTATATACACCGCATAATTCAGCGTAACTTTTATTTGAAACATTTTTCTCTTAAATTTATAATAAGAGAGCTATGGAAGAATCCGACTTAAGTGGAACACCCTGTATAATATATAAAATATGCAAAAACACAGAGAGGTACAAAGTTTTATAACTAAGTATAATTTAGAAAAGTACATTTTAGAAACTTAAAAGAAGAAGGCATAAGAAAATAGAATCAGGTTTTATACAGCTAGAGTTTGCAAAGTTTCCAATTTGACTTTGATATTGTTCTTAAAGATACTAATTGAGTGAAAGTAAATATCTGTAGTACTACAGTATTGGTTAAATTTATTGCACATAGAGTAAATTGGGGATTTTGCCATTATGTTCGTTCTGGGAGTAGAAAGATAAAAACATGTTTCATTTCTGCTGTTAATGCGAGGTACGTGAAAATTTAACTGAGCTAGCAACTCGGGGCAGTCAACCATATGATTAATAAGTTTGTACACAAATACACAAGAGTAGTATGTTCTGCGGTTTTCTAGCGACAAGAGTGAGAATCTTGTTAGAAGAGTATTGTCAATACCTTGCTCAGGATAGATTTCATCAAGTTTAGATGCCATATACTTCATGAAGACACGGTGAACTGATTCAAGCTGTTGAGAGTATATATTATAGTAAGGCGACCATATCAATGAGCCATATTCTAGTTTTGTTCGAACATAGGCATTGTACAGACTTGTATAACTATCTTGGTTTTTAAAATCTTTACAGTTTCTAAGTATGAATCCCAGTATTCTTTTGGCAGATGACGTAATTTTATTGATGTGAGTCGAGAAGCTAAGTTTATCGTCAAATTCGATTCCAAGATCTTTTATTTGAGTTTCACGGCATAATGGGGTTTTATTTATTGAATCATTGTATAAAAAAAAGTTGCTTTTTAAGGTGAAAGTTACAGTTTTACATTTTTGTAGGTTTAGAGGTAGATTATTTGATAAGCACCATAGATTTACAGTATTTAAATCCGTTTGCAGAATTTCACAATCATATGGGGATTCGATTGTTCTAAATAATTTTAAATCGTCTGCGAATAGAAGCAAATAGCTTTTAATATCGTCACCAATATCATTTATAAAGATGGAGAATAGCAGAGGAGCCAAATTGCTCCCTTGAGGAGCACCACTCGTTTAAATAGGAACCTATGTTTTTTATGTGATGTGTGAATTCTACATCAAATTATCTTCATGATGATATACGACATGTTCCCTTTTATTTATTCATTAGCAGCCAAATTCATCTTTGTCTTATTAGAATTGTGAATTTTAGTTTCAATTCTATTTATATTTATATTCTATATGACATGAGTTGCCCGTGATAACCTATTTAGCAGGATATTGTTGTTACGTCGCGGTAAAAAAAATGAAATGTGACTTTTGTAAACAAAAATTAGTATTGGAGCAAGAATTAGTGGTCAAAGATAATTATAGTATAATTATAAATTTAAGCCGAGGCGGTTTGTTATTTCCTCGCGAAAAAGTTGTTGAAATGGTTTCTTGTATTTATATTATATTTAATAAATTACTGCAGGGCTATGAGGCAGATTTTTTAAATGTTCATAATAAGAGAGGTTTTGTCACACATTTTGTTTTAAATTACTTTAGTAAAAATGGATTCTTGCTTGAGTTTAATGGTTGCGAAATTCATAGCTCCGAACATGTTGCAAATACTATAATAACTTGCACCACAAATACTTTACTAAATAACTAGTGTGGGAAAACTAAAAAACGAAAATTAAATACGTTAACAAACAAATAATAATTATTCATAACAGCTAATTTCTATTGTAATTTCTTACACACTTTATGAATTCTGCCAGGTTTTTGCTTTGAAATTTCGTTTTCCTGTTAAAAAAATACGAATGGGGTGCGGTGTAAGGGCTCAGTTCACGACTGGCAACCCCGTTTTTACAGGAAGCTCTTACTAAACGCTAAACATATTACACGGTGCTTTATTATTCGTTTTTTCGATGTACTCACGTAAGCACGCCGGCTTAGCTGGACCCAGCAGTGGTGACGTCACGCTGGTGTACTGAGGCCTTATTTATAGGTGGTATTGGTTTTTTGCATGACGGGGAATCAAACAACATTTTACTATTTCAAAATAGGGATGGAAATCAAAAAACACAAAGAATTTTTAAACATTATGTTTTAACAATAGAAAGAACAAAAAAACATCAAAGAGACAACTAAAGGTAAGAATAAATTCAAAATAATTTACGAAAGTTTAGAAGTGAATTTTTATTCATTATAGTTTCATATTAGTTGGTGGTAAAAATGTTGTATATACCACGAAAGTAAAGTGCATTTTAGTCCCTTACCCTTACATGACAGTATTACAAAGCTTACTTTACTCTCTTAGTACATATTGTATACTTAACAACTATATGGTAGAATCTTGAATATCTAAAATATTTTTTTCCACAACTGTCAAAGAAAGGCTATGTTTGCGCATTAACGTCAGTGTCTAAAATGAAACAATTTTTCATTGACATTATTTTCTTGCGTTACCATGACCCCGTGCACAAAATATTTTGGCACACTAGGTTGCAAAATATTTTGCACATCACATAGGTACCTATTGTTCATACTGCAGTCTGGATTTTTCCCGTAGAAGATTCAGTGTAACAAAGTTGGCTACATCTGATATTTCTGGTGGTAAATCATCTTCATTTTCGAGACTCTCCATTATTATCTTATGTATTGTTTTACTTTAAAAAACCACAATATTCAACACCACAATATCGAAAACGTCAGTGAAAAATGTTTGTCAAACGTATTGGTAAATTAATTTGCTCGTTAATTTGCATTAAATAATAATAATAATAATAAAGCACTTTATTGAATCACGATACAATACAATTCCCAATAGGCTAATGACCGAGGTCCTTCTGCCTTGCATTAAATATTATAATAGAACTGATAGAAGATATCGTTTTATGGTTTTAGTTTAATCAAATTAAAGTCGTAGAAAAAAATATTGTTTGCAACTCGGGAAATTCTTTGGTCATCTCGAACAAAAAACTTTCGTTCTCGATCACCAAAGTAGTATTTCGCACCCTAGATACAAAAATAACTATTGTGGTTCTAGTACCAAGACAAAGTCATGTGGCATTGATATTAAGGGGTACACACGCGAAGACAAATTTTATAAAGAAAGTTTGGACTAATAGTACATAGATTATAAACTCGTCATTAATTATACTGTTTATATAACATATTTACCTATTTTAGCTAGGGCTTCTTTGGCACATAAAGGATATTCGATTTTTCTTAAGGTTTGTTTCAGGTTAACTTCAGAAGCAGCAGACATTGTATATTTGTTTTCTTATTATAATTTCATAATTATTCTTTACTGCTTTCATTCAGAAAAAATGGGTAGTCCGATAATTGAAAAACATCAAAGTTCTTAAAAATAAATAAAAATTAGCCAGAGATGAAAATACAGACAAATAAATATTATGAAATACGAGTAATGACTGACCGACAAGAAGACAAGACAAGTGACAAATGACAACTGACAAGTGGTGACATGGGGCCTGTTCCGTTTCACGCACAGATCGCGTAAGTAGCGTCAGAGCTTTATATCGTTCCGATTCAGTTGTAACAGCTTAAGCGATAAATAAATCGGAACGTACTTATGCGTAAATGCGCATCGCCGACAACAAGTGACAACTGACAAATGAAATGTGCAAACTCAAAGACATGGAGAGTCTTAAGTCTCTGATAAATACTGGCAATTCCCTCAAGGCTTAAGGGCCGGTATATCCACCTCCTGGTAAAGTGCCTGTTAAAGTTATTTGGCTGTTAAGTTTAAAAAGCGATCCCATTTATAATGTGTTAGAAAGAGATAGCTACATTTTTATTCTCCTGATTAAGTTTACCAGCAGGTGAATATACCGGCCCTAAACACAATGATAAAAATAAGAGACAAGAAATAAAGAATATGGAATAGAATTAACAAATAATGATATCCGAAAAGCAAGGAGCAATTTGAACAGTTGAATTTTAAATCGAATTCAGAACTAATATATTATCGCCCAGATATTGCACGTGTATTCAATATAATTATTTATCTTTTTTTTTTTCATTGTGTTGAAGCCTTTAACCCCGTATTTCCCTCCATTATGAAACTTTGAATAAGCTTTTTGTGCTTTTGTGGGCACAACGGTCAACCATAGCCATAGATAAGAAGAAAACCATAGCGTTAGCGTTCCGATTCACGCATATGTATAAACACGCAGCAAACGCATCGACTGCCTCACGTTCCGACTAGAGGCAGTCAACGCGCGCTTTATGCTAGCGGAGGGCGTGGTTTACGATCGTCTTTACTGCTTTCAACGCAAACGGAACGATTCTCATGCGTTTCATGCGCTATATGCGTGAAACGGAACAGGCCCATGATAACAGACGGCAGGAACCCGATCCATTGACAGCGCATGCGCCAAGACGGCGCGCTGTCTGATATGTCGCCTACTTGTCTTTGCGCCAAAGTGAACAGTAAAAAAAATTCCTTTTTTTTAAATCGGCATTAAAGTACCTCAAAATCGTCATTAAAGTGATAGAAATAGTCATTAAAATAATCCATTATTGTGCGATTTTTGTAGTTGGCCGAGGCTGGCCGAGGTGACAGATAAACGTAAACATTAATTTTTTATTGCTTGTAATAATAATTATGTTATAACAAAAGGTAAATAAATACAGTTTTTTACATCAGAATTATTGTATTATCACTATTATAATTGCTAAAAATAATGGTTTTCTTATAAAAAATTATTCCGACTTGACATTTAAAAATAATAATAGCCTTGTTCGTAGAGTAGTCAGAAACCATCAGAAACTGTCCGACGCATGCGCATTTGGTTGTAGAGTTGCGGGTGTTAAGTCAAAGCACTTTTAAATTTCAGAGCTCTATTAAAAATCACATCTCTACAGTCATCAAACTATCACAAATCGGTTCTACGAACAAAGCTTATATGACTCTAATGTCACTTGAAATTTTAAATAATTATGACATTTCTTAATGTCACTGAAAATTATTTGAAAAATAGAGTTAATTAATCTTAATTTCATAGTTTTTGGATTTAAAAAAAAATGTAATATGCACCTCGGCATTAAAGTTAATCTTTTTATCACTCATGTGGTTTATTTGCCTCGGCCCTACGAGCCTCGTCAACTAAACTCCACATTCATGATAAAAAGATTAACTTTAATGCCTTGATACATAAATAACTATTTTTTTAAATCGGCATTAAAGTACCTCAAAATCATCATTAAAGTGATAGAAATAGTCATTAAAGTAATCCATTATTGTGCGATTTTTGTAGTTGGCTGAGGCTGGCCGAGGTAACAGATAAACGACACGTAAACATTAATTTTTTATTGCTTGTAATAATAATTGTGTTATAACAAAAGGTAAATAAATACAGTTTTATTATAATTGCTAAAAATAATGGTTTTATAAAAAATTATTCCTACTTGACATTTAAAAATAATTATGACATTTCCTAATGTCACTTGAAATTTTAAATAATTATGACATTTCTTAATGTCACTGAAAATTATTTGAAAAATAGAGTTAATTAATCTTAATTTCATAGTTTTTGGATTTAAAAAAAATGTAATATGCACCTCGGCATTAAAGTTCCTTTTTATCACTCATGTGGTTTATTTGCCTCGGCCCTACGGGCCTCGTCAACTAAACTCCACATTCATGATAAAAAGATTAACTTTAATGCCTTGATACATAAATAACTATTATCGTATCATTGAAAATTAAGTTTCCTTTAAGTTAAATCTTTATTGATAATTATAAATATCATAACATTACAACATCTTCACAATAACTTAGTAGCACATAATACGTTAGTTACAATATATAATACTTTGGTTACCATCATAATACTCTATACTCTGTCTGTCCAAAAGATAGAAATACACTCCGCCCCAAAAATGTCCGCTAAATTTGAATGGAATTTCCCTATTGGTCGTATTTATAGAACCCAAATTACAATGCAACTTCTAGATTTGACTGAAAGGCCGCCTCTACAAGAACTTGCGTCACACATTAAACTTTTACGTATTTTGCAACAGACCAATCAGCTTATGTTATGGATTGTCGCGAAACGCATTAAACGTACGAAAATCGCGAATAAATGGGGAGCCGGCCTGCACTGTCAACTGTCATGCACAGGTTATGAAAAATCGAAATAAGATGGCTGAAGGGGGTGCAATTTCTCCACCGAGAAAGTGAAAAGCAAGACATTTTTCAGTGGAAAATGAGGAAAACGTGCTGAATATCTTTAAGGCCTACGATAGGGAGAATCCGGACAAGCCAAAAATGGAATGCGTGAAGTTCACTGCAACGGCAGCAGGTGTGAGTGTTGCAAGTGTTTACAATATTCTTCATGAATACAAAGAAACACACCAACTCCAATCACCAAAAGTGTACCACCGAAAGAATCATACGATAGAATTTTTTACATTAGCGTATCTCCGATTTTTCACTTTTTTTTTATCTATACATATGTATTTTCGTCTGGAAATCACGAATCTGAAGTCAATTTTATCCGCTCTCCTATACTTTCCGAGATATGGGGGCCGATGTACCCCAAAAATGGCATCTCGCCATTGCCGTAAATGACATTTTATTCAGCGATTTTTATCATTTTCATTATCACTAGTGCTTATTTGAAAACTCCAGAACGTTTCTGTAAATTCGCTTTGGTCACTTTATTTGTTTTTAATAGACATAAATTGTTAATTAAATTGATAACGCATATCGCCATTTTCCTCAGCATGAACTAGGGATTTTTACGTTGTTATGTTGGCAATTTGCTCAGTTATTTTAATTAATTTGATTTCAAACTTTCAAAGCACGCTTAAATTGTTTTGAATTGCCCGTCCATTTTTTGCGGATATTGCTAGAAAATTGAAGTCCTTATTAATACTTATAGGTATCCTGTTATTCCTGTTACTTAAGCTATATGTTCCTTCTTTTAAGTAACAGGTAACAGGAGTGTAAGCCTGCCTGTTACTTAAAAGAAGGAACATGTAGCTACTAGGTCAGGGGTCAGGTGTGCACAACTTTACTAGCAATTCATATTCCTTCTTTAAAGTAATAGCCGTGCGGCCGGCCCGGCCGGCCGCACGGCTATCACTTTAAAGAAGGAATATGAATTGCTACTATTGCTAGTAAAGTTGTGCACACCTGGATCGAGACCGCGCGAAAGAATAGCCAACATAACAATGTAAAAATCCCTAGTTCTTGCTGAGGAAAATGGCGATGTGCGTTATCAATTAATTAACAATTTAGAATAGAATAGAATAGAATAGAATAAGGTTTATTGTGCAGATTACAAAAAAATGTACATTATACCCAGTTAGCACAAAATGTCCGTGGGATGTCCATATATGAGCTAAAAGCGTTCCATATGGGATCGTCGCGGCAAAATGTCCCTCGGACGTTCCAAGGACTGAAACATCCCTGGGACTTACCGTCAGGGACGTCCCTGTAGAGTTATATTAAGAAAATCCTTGGGATGTCCCAAATAGTGAAACAACCCAGGCTAACGTCCCAAGGACTTAAGAACTTGGATATTAATTCTGGGTAAGGTATTTTATAAAAAAACAAATATATAATGCACATGCTCAATCACAATTGACGGTCGAAAATATTGAAAACTATTTTTTAAACCTAAAAATATTGTTATTTTGGAGTGATAATGTTTTTATTAAATAAATATTATATCAGGATTCATTCAACAAAAACAAAGAGTAGAATAATTATAAAAATGTGGAAACAATCTAATTTTTAATCGTTTAATCTGATATTCAGTATGTTTGGTATTATGTATACCTAATATTAGAATTAATATTAAAAGTTTTTCTTCTGTGATAAAGCAAACGAAACATTTGGTAAACAAATTTTCAAGTTCTGTTTGGGTTCTCAAATATTTTAAATTTGCCGCCGCTTAATAAATGTAACGGACCAAGCAGAGCCCAGAACCAATCCAGGGCAAGGATAAGAAGGAGACTGGAGAAAGAGCAATATGGCTGCGTGCATGTTTTGTTTGGTGTTTGGTGTCTTTTTGGTCTGGTGTTTTGTTAAAAGTTAAGTGGTCTTTTACAGATTGATTATTGTATTCTTTTACGCTTCATTATGCCTATTAATTTGTGATGTTCCTTTGAATAAATGATCAGTATTCCTGTAAAGGGTTATTTGAACTTTTGATGCGACATTGACACTGAAGTAGATCCTCAAATACTTATTATACTGAACTTGACCCACATTTCGCCAACCAAGTTGACATCATTGGGAGGTGATAAACAGTTTTAAGCATCTGCCAATGATGCCATGTTGGCCAAGCTCGTCGACTGTAATAAACTTTTTGGTATTTGTGGAAATAATTTCATTGTCAGTTAGTATTTTATTTTGAATCCAGTTGGATGTAGGTTTTATATCTGGTATGCTATTAGAGCATGTCCTTGTCAGGTCCTAATATTGTCCAAACACGACCTGAAAGGACGTTGTTGGGACGTGACAGGGATATCCTGAACAGTCCCAAACGGCTTGCGCTGGGACGTCCCTACTTTGTTTTGGGATGTCCCTGGGATGTTTCAAATGTTCTGGCTTGATGTTTTTGGGACGTCCCAGGAACAGCCTTGTGTTATCTGGGTAAGGAAGTACAATAGGTATTAAAAGTAATCACACAATTTAGTCGATGTTCGCATACATCTGCGACCTTCCACATCGCCTGCGTAATATATAAGTGAAGTTAATTTAAAAGCTATACATATAAAACTAATTATTATCTAAGTATATATATACCTAGTTACTAAGAATAACACTGTTCAAGTCAAATTTTTGAGTTAATACTAATATACAATGATTGAAGAATGTATACACAATTACACAATGATTAAGATATTCAAATGTTTATGAATATAGTTACATTATAATTGGTTTTGAAACAAGAGTTCCTTTAATTCATTTTTAAAATTGGTTTCTGATAAATTTAAAAGATTAGTTATAGTGTTTAATAGAGTAGGTGCTCTATAAGAGAAACATGCTTCATATTTTGATGTTGTGTGTTGTGGTATTGTAAAACTATTCGTTCGTATGTTTATACTATGAACAGTAGATCTTAACTGTAAGTTATTAAACAAATAATTTGGTATTTTATTTTTCACTAATTTGTAAAGAAATATGCAGTATAGATATATGAACCTGTTATGCAATTTTAATTCTCTGCAATTATTTATGAATGGTGTAACATGATGGGTATAAGGTATATCGAATACATATCTCATACATGCATTTTGTAGTTTTTGTAATCTAGTTTTATTATGTTGTGTTAAAAAATCATAATATACACTAGAGCAATAGTCCAAATTGGGGTAGATGAGGCTTTGTATTAGTTTTAGCTTTGTATCTGAGGATAATGATTGTTTCAGTCGATGTAGCATTTTTAATTTCATATATGATATACTGATTATTTTATTTGTATGTTTTTCAAAATTTAAGTTGTTATCAAATATGACCCCTAAACTTTTAGTGGAATCTGACCAGTCTATCACTATGTCATTTAATATTACACTGAAGTCATTAAGATTTATTTTTGAATGTATTTGATGAGTACCAATACACATAGCAACTGTTTTTTCAGGATTAATCCGTAATCCATTTTCTCTGCACCAGCTATATAAGTTATTTAAATCGCTATTTACTTTGTGAATTGCGTCGGCTATATTATCAATTGTACAAGATATGTATATCTGTAAATCGTCAGCATACAAATGATATTTGCAGTGATCAAGACATTTTGGTAAATCGAAGGTAAATACTGAGAAGAGAATAGGACCTAAAATACTTCCTTGTGGTACGCCACTTTTCGTTCTTAATAAATTACATGTGGATTCCTTGTATTTGACACTCTGAGTTCTATTGTGTATATAATTTTTAAACCAAGTCAGGGCCATATCATCACAGCCTATGTAGTTTAGCTTGGCAATTAATAAATCAAAGTTTACTACGTCAAATGCCTTGCTTTGATCGAGAAAAATGATGAATGTAACTTGTTTATTGTCAATAGCGAACGTGATATCATCTACAACTTTAAGTAATGCAGTTTGTGTACTATGCATAGGGCGAAAACCAGATTGATACTGTGGAATTATATTATTTTGATATAGATATGTTTTGAATTGGTCGGCAACAATTTTTTCAAAAAGTTTTGATAATGTAGGTAACATACTAAGGGGTCTAAGATCTTTTAATTCACTACAGTTGTCAACTTTAGGAAATGGAAGAACAAGTGCTGTTTTCCATACATCGGGGAATTGGCCGGTGGAATATGAGAAATTAATAATATTTACTATTAAGTTTATACAGTATGGTAAAACTAGGTTTAACATCTTTATGCTAATTTCATCTATTCCTATGGCTTCAGATTTAATTGTGTTTATTTGTTTGTAAATGTCTGCACTAGTTATTTCTTGTATCGAAAAAGTTGACGTATCATTTAGCTTATTATTATTGTAATAATTTTTAATATTTTCATCTATATTAATGTCACCTCCTACATTAACAAAAAAATTATTTATGTCGTCACCAGTTACATCGTCATCAAGATTTAAAACATAGTTTTTATGACTTGATATGCCAAGATTTTTAATTTTATTCCAGAGCGTTTTAGGATTATCCTTATTTCTCTCTAATTCAAATTTTATGTAGCAATCTTTTTCTTTTCTGATAGCATTGTTTAGATAATTTCTTAGTTCAACATAATACAATCGGTCATTGGTATTTTTTGTTTTTATATATTTTTTATGAGCCTTATCTTTCAATGCTATCATTTGTCTAATATTGTGTGTAATGTATGGTGGTGAATGTTTTTTATTTTTATTAATAAGTTTAATAGGTGCATGTGTATTAAATAGCTCTGTTATAGTGTTATTTAAATCTGTTGTTATCAAGTTTATATCATTAATGTTGTTTAAATCATCCCAATTTATACTTAAAGCATCTAGTGAAAAAGTATCCCTATCTAAATTATTTAGGTCCCGATAATATATCTTACCAGTTTCGGGAAGAGTATGATTTAAGTTTAGTTCACAACATACCAACATGTGATCAGATATACCCACCATATCCATAATGCCACACTCATTTACGCACAGATCATTACTAACACAAATAATGTCAATTAGAGATTCTCCAGCACTATGTATTCTTGTTGGTGTATTAACTAACTGTACTAGTTTAAACTGAATTAGAATATTATTTAACAACGTATATCCATTATTATTTTTATCCATAAAGTTTATATTTAGATCCCCCATAACTATAACAGAATCACATTCCAAGTATATTCTTTCTAACACTTCCACAAAATCATCTAACACGTCAGGTTTTGCATGTGGTGGCTTATAGATAACACATATTCCAATTGTTTGTTTTTTTAAATTAACTTTGATCCATAGCTGTTCTAAACCTCTTGAAAAATCCGTAGTTTTGTAATAAATTGTAAATTTATAGCCATGTTTTATATAGAGTGCCGTACCTCCTCCTCTGGTAGGGCGGTCCGAACGTATTAATTGATAATTGGGCAAAGAAATATATTCGGATGGAAAGTTCTTTTGTAGCCAAGTTTCGCTAATACCCACAAAGTCAAATGATTCATTGCATATCACTTCCCTAAATATGTTAAACCCTGTGTGTACTGAGCGTATGTTCAGATGGCCAAATTTCGCTCTTAGTTTTTTGGGTTGCTTACTATAGCTATTGTGGGTTTTCCATTTACATATTTTATATAGAGATTTTCGCCATTGTTTTTTCTATTTTCCATTTCATCAATTACAGTTTTCAGATAACTACGTTGTATGTTAGTTAAATCGAATGTTAATTGTACATTGTATGTGTTATTTTGTTTCAGTTTCTTCTTATTGTATATAATTTTTGCGGATTCTTCTGGATTGTTTAGTGTAACTTTTAAAGGTCTTATATTATTATTGTTTGGATTTCCCAATCTTAGTAATTTTATGTTTGATGTGTCAACATCTGGAGCGATCATGTTAATTATTTCTTTTGTTTTTGCAGTGTCGTTATTACTTTCTTCCAATTTATATATTATTATATTTTTGGCTCTCTTTTGTCTCTCTGATATCTCGTTAATTATTTCTTCCGGATCATTTGTATTTTCTCTGCTGGAGTTGGCTGGCATTATGTTGATTTTTTCCTGTAGCTTGTTTACAGTATCATTTAATTTTTGGATACTGTCAAGCAGAAATGGTATCAGCTTGCATCCTGAGCAATTTATGTCTACTAAAAACAAATAAAGTGACCAAAGCGAGTTTACAGAAACGTTCTGGAGTTTTCAAATAAGCACTAGTGATAATGAAAATGATAAAAATCGCTGAATAAAATGTCATTTACGGCAATGGCGAGATGCCATTTTTGGGGTACATCGGCCCCCATATCTCGGAAAGTATAGGAGAGCGGATAAAATTGACTTCAGATTCGTGATTTCCAGACCAAAATACGTATGTATAGATAAAAAAAAAGTGAAAAATCGGAGATACGCTAATGTAAAAAATTACCGCCACGGAACAGAACCCGTTGGGTTCTAACGCTTCATAAATACAAAACTGTCAAACACTGGACGTGTAAAGAGTGATTTATCAAATATGGCCGCTGCGAACTTCCGTCGCGCGAATTATTGCCCCCACCACCGATAGTTTACCTCCTTTAGATATTTACTCTTTGGTCTTGTCCTACTCAATCTCAAATATTGCTTAGGAAACTAGAAAGTTCGTGACAAATTTTCGTATTTTTATTCTGACTGTGTCTAAATTGTCATGTCACTTGAACAGACTGCATGTGAAGGTAAAAATTAAGTTTTTTTAGAAACGTAATCATAACCTATAAAATAGATATTGTTACAGATTTAAAGGCCTTTGAAAGACGGTTAACTGAGGTTATTGCCTGTTTACATCCTTCTACCACAAGATGGAGGAGTAATATTTCTCATTTTAAATAAGTATATCTTTTAACCCTGTAATTTTCAGTTGTACTTGTAGCAGTTTCAATATGTGTTGCCACAGGAGCTAGTCAATGGATACTTGACCCAGAAACAAGAATTGTTTCATTGTCACAGTCGTTAACAAATCATCCATTTTTTATATTGTCTACCATTATACTTGGTGAGTGGCACATGATGCAGATATTAATATTAATTTATTAATGGTATAGGTATAATCTGCTTTAACTTTAATTATTTGTAAAACAGATAATATTAAACTGTTTTCTAGTGTTGATATCAAATTTTGAGTGTAAACAACTTTAAACAAACTTGAACGACATGAGTGAATAGTGCATTTTTAACTCTAAAGCTGGGCTGGGTTCATAGTGCACGTAACATTAAGACGTATGACTTAATTTCAAGAAAACGCATTCATAGTCTTCGTAATGTTAAGAATTGGCACATGCGCAGAGAGGTGTTAGAAGAAATCTGACATTAAAATTGCATTGTAACGATCTATGAACTTAACCTTCTCTAATGTTTTGTTGTGTTTCAAGTGTGAATTTTGATTTTGATTATCGTAAAAGAAAATCGATTTCGAAATTGATGAAAGAGGAAGTAATTATTGTCACGTGCATCACTTTGTGCTGCTATTTTTTATTATTCAATATATCCTATAATAATATATCCTGGTGCATTCGTAGTAAAAATAAAAGTACCATTCAACTGCAAACCACATAAAACTAAAATAACTGCAGACGTTCCATTCTAGGCAAATATCTGTGAATCTGTGGTGAAATCGATTTACGAAATTATTCGATCACGTACGTTTGTAACTGATAACATAAGAAATAAATATAAACCATTTCTTATAGCATACTGCTTATGTTAAGGGATTATAAATGCTCTTATCGATTTATGTTTGTTCTTTGTTCATTGGTGATACGTTTTATCTTTAAAGCATACGGCTTATGTTACGTGCACTATGAATTCAACTTTAATGTTTCAAATAATATTTCTCTTAGTAGAACCTTTACATTCAATTACCGACTAAATGATACCATTTTAAATAAACTAAATTTTATTTATTTATTATTAGGACACTACAGAATTAAATAAAAATTCCAAATAGTACATTAATATAACATAATCCTAATTAATATTATACACTATACACTAATTACATGCAGAAAAAAAAAAAGTTTATTAGAATGCAGGACTTTGAGTCTAGTGACTTTTTTTTATGCTATATAAACTGGTGCCAAACAAGCTATATTCAGCAAAATTCTCATTTAAGTATACTGCTATTCTGTCGCAAAATGCACTTAGCCCATAGTTTGTTTATAATTTATAAACTAATGGTGAAGTGTTTGGTATCGAAATGTAGGTGAAGAAAATCTCTATTAAATAGCGTAATGAGGTATAATGATGCCATTTAAAAAAAAAATACTTACCTATATCGAAAAAACCATTTCCGAGATGTTTAAATGGCTATAAAAGCAAAGTTAGCTCACTTAATATCCTGATTTTATTTTTCCAATACTCAATGACTCGGAAAGAAAAGTTTTTCAGCAGTCATGGCTCCCTAGATGACAACCTAAATTATCCTAAAAAAATGTTTGAGGTTATGTTTCTTCCTCGAAGTTGATACCATCGTATGCAGAATGAATCCCTGAATCCAAAAATGTAAAAGTATACAGGGTGTTCCATTTAAAAAATAGATGTTACGGTCATTTTATTTCCAGTGAAACCGGAAGTGCTAGAATCATTTTATCAACATGCATTAATTCAAATTTACTTGTTATTGCAACTGCCAAAATTTCAAAATGATATCTGAAAAAACAAAAAAGTTATACTTAAGGGTGAGCCTAATTTCATTTACACCCGGTATATACAGGGTGATTCGTGAGGAGAGGGCCGTACTTTACCAACAGATAGGGAACATTGAGGTGATCTTAAATCCCCATATAGTAATGGCTATAGCGGCTTCGTTTCCAAAATACAGGGTGTTTTATATTTTTTTGAAGAATTTTCTTTTCGCCATATATCTGTAATGCGTAAACGGAATTCAATGAAATTTTGTATTTTTGTTACAGTAGTCATTCACCATCAAATGCGTGGGATATTAATAAAATATCAGGGCCGGACCCAGAATAAAATTATTTTTAAATTATTCCTAGAAAATAACACTCTGTATACTGTTTATGAAATTCTCGATATTGAAATATTAATTTACATCTAAAAAGATACAAGATCCCATAAAAAAATATTTTGGCACCATTTCATTGTTTAAGTAAAAAAATTAAATTGTTGATTAATCAATTTTTTTTTGAAAAATTGAGAGAAAATAGTCACTTCAGTTCTGTTGCATGGCCCCCGAGATCACCAGATCTCACACCCCTTGACTATTTTTTGTGGGGTTATTTAAAAATGAGGTATATAAAGAAGAAATAAACACCAGAGAACAGCTGATTGCCAGAATTGAGCACTTTTGCAATGAAATTAATAACAATTTAGAAATTGTTAGAAAAATTATAAATCAAATGACAAATCGATCAAGAAAATGTATCGAATTTGGCGGTGGTCACTTTGAAAACAGACTGTGATTCAAAAAAATTAATTGTATTTAGTAAGTTTGACTGTTAAATTGTTAATTTTTATTATGTGTTATTTTTTTAAGATTATTAATTACACAATCATTACAAAATATTTTTATTATTTTACTAGGTACCACCATGTGATACGAATAAAAGATAGTGCAAACAGAGAAGAAAAAAAATATATGTTACTGATATCTGACTATTTTCTCTCAATTTTTCAAAAAAAAAATGATTCCTCAACAATTTAATTTTTTTACTTAAACAATGAAATGGTGCCAAAATATTTTTTTATGGGATCTTGTATCTTTCTAGATGTAAATTAATATTTCAATATCGAGAATTTCATAAACAGTATACAGAGTGTTATTTTCTAGGAATAATTTAAAAATAATTTTATCGAGCGCATTTGCTACATATAAATGTAAGCAAGCCAATATGTAACATGAATGAAATACTATCATTCTATAGAAGAACTGGGACTGAAGCAAACATAAAACATTTTAACTTTGAGTTAAACCGTGTAAATTGGCAAGAAATGCATGTACTCGGCATCAATGATTGTTTCGCATTCTTTATGGAGACTGTCATATGGTGTTACAACATCAGCTGTCCCCTAAAAAAAATAACAATAAATACAAATAAAAATTTAAACTCTAAAAAAGAATGGTTATCAGACAACTTAATAAATCAAAGTAAACAATTAAAAAATTTATATTGGCTAATGGTAAACCTTCAGAATGTGGAAATTAAAACATTATATGATGCAGAAAAAATTAAATACAAAAATAATATAAAAAACGCCAAACAAAAATAATATAAAAAACGCCAAACAAAATTATTACAAGAATAAAATAGATTTTGCGACTAATAAAACAAAGGAAACATGGAATATTGTAAACACGAAACTAGGATGTAAACAAGAAAAAAACTGCCAAATATCTCTTAACTATGAAAATAAAATAATTTCTAATCCAACAGAATTAACCAACACTTTTGCTAAGTTTTTTTCTACAGATGCATCGAATAAGTTACTACAACACTTTGGTGCAAATCTTTCACTACCATGTACTACCTCAGCATACAGGGAACAGTCAATAAATGTTGCACCTATTACAGAACAAGAAGTGAAGGGAGCACTTATAAAATTAAAAAATAAACATTCTTTTGGTTTCGACGGGCTAACAGTTAATATATTAAAAAATATAAAAGATAGTGTCATTGGTCACCTTGCCTATCTATTCAATGTCTCCATCAATGAAGGGTACTTTCCCCAAATATTAAAAGAAGCAACAGTTACACCTATATATAAAAAAGGCTTAGCTCACGATATTGAAAACTATAGACAAATTTCTGTTTTAAGTATAATATCAAAGCTTTTCGAAAGAATTATTTACAACAGGATGACATCATTTATAGAAAAAAATAGCATTTTAACTACAGTTCAGCACGGTTTCTGGGCAAATAAATCAACCGAAACAGCAACGTGTCACTTTCTGGAAAATGTTTATGCAAGTTTAGACAAAGGTAAATATGTTGTTGCCTTATTATTTGACTTGTCGAAAGCTTTTGATGTTATAAATAAAGACCTTTTAAAACAAAAACTCTACAGCATTGGTATCAGAGGAAATATGCTCTCTTGGGTAATGTCATATATGGAAGGAAGAGTGATGAGAGTCAAACTTAACGGGATACACTCGGGCTTGCAGGAATTACTACTTGGAGTTCCTCAGGGTTCTGTTATGGGGCCGTTATTGTTTATGATCTACATGAACAACTTACCTAGTAATATAAGCAATGGTCACTTGACCATGTTTGCAGATGACATTACAATAACTTTGGCGGCCGACTCACTTGAGGAGCTTCAAGAAGTGGTGAATGCAACTCTTGAAGATGTTAGTACTTGGTCGCAAAGGGATAAGTTAATCCTAAACGACAGGAAAACAATATTCATAAATTTCTATATTCAGAAACCCTTACCGCACAACACGACATTATACGATGACATAACCTTATCAAATAGCGCTAAATTACTTGGAACTCATATTGATTCAAGACTGTCATTTAGTCTTCACATTGACCATGTTTGCAAACAACTAAATAAGGCTTATTTTGCAATACTACAATTGAAAAATACCTTGGACGAAGCAGGGCTACTAAATATATATTATGCCTTGGCATATTCGCACATATCCTATAATATCGTTTGCTGGGGAAATTCTTCTGATAGGGATCGAGTTTTTATATGCCAAAAGAGACTGATTCGACTAATATTTAAATTAGATTATAGAGAGAGCTGTAAGGAAGTATTTAAAAAAAGGAAAATTCTTACAACTCCAAGTATACAGTAAATTCACTTTTCAACCAAAGCACTTTGTGAGTGAATAGGAGAGAATAAAGCGAGAGCGCTAACATTCTGAGATCGACATGCAGTCACGCATGTGTAGTGCTCTCGCTTTACTGCTATCTCCTATTCACTCACAAACTGCTTTGGTTCAAAAGTGAATATACTGTATATATACTAAAATGCTTGATGTACACGAAGAGAAATATGGATCTATTTATAAAATTAAAAACAAATCATTCATACAATACAAGACATGGAGACCTACTGAGCATACCAAAACATCGTACATCACGTTTTGAAAAGTCTCCACACTATAATTGTATATCACTCTATAATAGCTTACCGCACGAGATAAGAAATATTCGAAGTTATGAAAAGTCAAAAAAACAATAAAAGAAATATTACAAAAAGGAACTTTCTACAATATACTTTTAAATAGGTAATCCTTAGAACGTGAAGAAATACATTATGTAGTATTTTAATTTTATTATTTGACGGCCGAATCTTCTGTTTTATAGTCTTGCTTTTAATTAAACTAGTATAACTGTAAAATATCAGAATTTACTTGTGTCTGTAATTCAATGTGCTTATGTTTGTCTGTTCATCTTAAATAAGTTTGTTATATACAACAACTACATTGTATCCTGACTTGCCATATATACTATATGTATCAAAGGTGGTTAATAAAATTTATTATTATTATTATTATTATTATTATTATTATTCTGGGTCCGGCCCTGATATTTTATTAATATCCCACGCATTTGATGGTGAATGACTACTGTAACAAGAATACAAAATTTCATTGAATTCCGTTTACGCATTACAGATATATGGCGAAAAGAAAATTCTTCCAAAAAATATAAAACACCCTGTATTTCGGAAACGAAGCCGCTATAGCCATTACTATATGGGGATTTAAGATCACCTCAATGTTCCCTATCTGTTGGTAAAGTACGACCCTCTCCTCACGAATCACCCTGTATCTGTACAAAACCAGCTTCATATTTTTTTTTTCGAGCCCAAATGAGCCGTTTCTATCAATCACTTTTTTATATTATTTTAATTTACTGTTATTTTATCTCTTTTAATGTTTCCGTATTCTGTATCTAGGGCTGGTAGGTAGATCCTGTTACCCGGGTACCCGGTTCTTTAAACCGTCTACTACTCGAAAATTTAATATTGGGTACCCGGATCCGGTTCCGACCCGGGCACCCGGATCCGGTTCTAACCCGGGTACCCGGATCCAGTTTCGACCCGGGTACCCGGATCCAGTTTCGACCCGGGTACCTGGATCCCGTTCCGACCCGGGTACCCGGATCCGGTTCCTACCCGGGTACACGTATCCGGTTCTAACCCGGGGACGTTTTCCTAAATTTTAAGACTTTTAAAAAAAATAATTTATAGGTAATCTTCCGTTCCGACCCGGGTACCCGGATCCGGTTCCTACCCGGGTACAGGGATCCGGTTCTAACCCGGGGACGTTTTCCTAAATTTTGAGACTTTGATCTTAATAGATTTTTAGTACACACCATTAGTCGTTCAAGTTCCCAATGGGAGCCCCACACCTATTTATTAACCTAGGTTAGGATCGGTTAACCTACATAGAAACCCCTTTCTTGTTAGCAACGGTTCCGGGATAGAACCGGATCCAGGTAGAGCCGGTTCCGGGTACCCGATTAGGAACCGAGTGCCCGGGTATCGTGTAATAAATAAACCGGGTACCCAGTTCCCAGAATTTCAGGTAGTGACAGCCTTAGTGTATACTTATGTAATTTTAAATTTAACTTTTAATCTTTGACCCCTTTTATCATTATTTCTCAGTAAGTATTAATATTTGACCCCAGTTATTAAGCAAGAAAGAAAGAAAATTTTCCAGTATAGATTCTGCAGGTAAAATATTACCCATTCCTTATGAATCACCTTGTATAAAGAAAAGAAAATTTTAAGCATCATCATTACGAGTACATACCGGTGTGTATCACAGGTGTTCGATAATGTGATTGGTAAATTTATTCAATGTTCATAAATTACATTACATCTACCGGTACCCACCGAATCTATGCACTGTTTGGATCGTCGATTTGAGTTGGTCATTGCGTTAAACAAATAATTTACACGACAAATTTAGACATGTAAGTGAAGGTCGTTTTTTCATGATTATTAAAACATCTCAACCACAATCTTAAGCATGTTCTTTATTCTTGTTAATTTATATTTTTACCACCCAAGTTGTACATGGTTAATACATTTTTGTGTAATCTTTAATTACTATTGTCCTTCTCTTTTTAACAAATTTTCTGGGCGTCGCTTCCACAATTAAACTACTTAAAAGTTCTTCCTCACTGTCAGTTAATTCTATTGCAGTGGGCAATATTATTGTTTTATAATTATCAATTTTCCAATTTCAAATATTTCTGATTTATTTTAAAATATCAACTATACCCATAAATGAACTGTTTAACCGTAATTTACTGATGTGGATCAACTGGTATCGACTGTTCCAGTTTTCGAAAATTCCTATTGTCACAATTATTACTAAGGGTCAGTTGTATAAAAATGATCCAGCGAAAGTTTAGCTGAACTTTCGCTAAACCACTTTCATACAACTGGCCCTAATAGTGATTCCAAGAAAGTGACATTATCAAAATGTGGAGTAAAGAGACTTTATTTGTAAGTTGCATTTATTTTTTTAAAAGAATTCACAAAGAAACCTTTTAACGAAGTTTAATGTACAGGGTGTCCCAAAGTTGACGTCTAGGGACTATATCTAGAGAATGAAAAAAGTTAACACAAAATCGTTTACGTGGTTTAATTTGGGGTGCACTAAGGTACATTTTACGCTAGAAATTTTTTTTTTTCCAAATTTGGAAAATGGCGAAACTGACGTCATCAGAACTTTTTTCCCAGGAACATACACTTTTTTTGTGCTACCTGGAAAGTGCTATTTTTTCTGAACATTTTCTATTAAAAAAAGTTTTTTCGTATCTTTTATATTTAAAAATATACAGGGTAAAATAGTTTGGAAATACCCTTAATTGCTTAAGAGTTAGCCATGATGTAATCTAATGGCCTATGGAAAACAATGAACTAGGGCTGTTGACATAAGTTTGTTTAGTGAATATATTATTTGTTTCAAATAGTTTACGGGTGTGAATTAATTTAAATAGCGCCGAAATGTTTACAAACAATGAGAAAGTAGAATGATTTTAATCTAAGGTGAAGCTAAAAAAAAAAAACGATTTAGAATTTTGTTACCGTTTTAAAATATTTTTTTTATTAAAATATTCTGTTACAATTCTTTGATAAAACGTATAAATAGCTTTTTTCATTGTTTTCCATAGGCCATTCGATTACATCATGGCTAACTCGTATGCAATTGAGGATATTTTACAAATTATTTTACCCTGTATATTTTTAAATATAAAAGATACGAAAAAACTTTTTTAATAGAAAATGTTCAGAAAAAATAGCACTTTCCAGGTAGCACAAAAAAGTGTATGTTCCTGGGAAAAAACTTCTGATGACGTCAGTTTCGCCATTTTCCAGATTTGGAAAAAAAAAATTTCTATCGTAAAATGTACCTTAGTGCACCCCAAATTAAACCACGTAAACGATTTTGTGTTAACTTTTTTCATTCTCTAGATATAGTCCCGAGACGTCAACTTTGGGACACCCTGTACAGGGTGTCCCAAACGAAAAACTATGTAAGTACCTACAGGGTTTTCCACCGAAAATGATCACCCCGATAACTTTTTAATTTGTAATTTTAGAAAAAAAAGTTTCAAGTAAAAATTGTAGGACATGTTAAGGGCTTAAAAATCCCATTTTTAGAAAAACAATTGAACATCGTATTTACGATCTAGCGATACAAGTTATGTTTTTTTAAATGGAACACCCTGTATTTTTTTATATTTTTGGATTCTATACGTTTTTCTGATTTTAACCATATAAATGTCATATGTTTGCTCCGGTAGTTTATTTTAAATAATATTTTACTATCCCTTCGGCATCTTGAATATAACAAACTGCAACTACGCTGAAAGCTAGTTTTGCTTTCCCAAAAAATTAATATTTGTACATAGTTTTTCTTTTTTTTTGGATATTCATTTTGTATGTACTTTTATTTTTATTTATGAGACATTGTAATAAATAATTACCTACTGAATTATAATTACTATAAAGTGAATTTTTACTATCATGGCATAGCTGATTTTTACGATTTAACGATATGAATTGTGGTTTTCGTAAAATATTAAATATTGACACTATCAGTTTTTGACATGTTTTATATCGTTGGAAAGAGAAAAAATAAACGGAATTAATGGTGTCATGGCCTACTTTGAGATTTGTTCTTTTAATTTTTGCACAAGAGCGTATGTCAAAGCCAACTGCGTTTTTCGAATTTTTTTATAAATATTATTCTTATTGTCTTTGCCGTCAACTATCGTCTCTTTAACTTTTTTCGTATCTCCTCAAATAAGGAAGTTATAACCGTTTGTAGTTTTCCTACTTTTCAGGTTTTTGTAATATATCTCACAAAGTAGGTTATGGATTTCTAATTTCTTTTTACTGAAATATAGCTCACAAAAAATGGAATTACTATTTCTAAAACTATATTCCTCAACAATAGATATTAAGCGAGATATTTGGTGTGGCCCTCGTAAAATAGACAGCCTGTATATATATGTTGTATCTTATCTTTTACTGTTTTTTATTTATTGCAAATTTCGTGAACAATATTATTTATACCACCAGCATCTGCATGCGTATCAATCAGGTTAGCCATGGATGAAAAGTTTGCTTTTTGAATTTATGTAATTATTCTGTAAGGCATAAGTGTCAAATTAATTGTTTTTCATCCATGGCTAACCTGATTGATACGCATGCAGATGCTGGTGGTATAAATAATATTGTTCACGAAATTTGCAATAAATAAAAAACAGTAAAAGATTAGATACAACATATATATATATATATATATATATATATATATATATATATATATATATATATATATATATATATATATATATTTGAAATCACAAAAAAACACAGATTTGAAAAATGTAAAAAAATATAGGGTATGTTCCATTTAAAAAAATAAAAGTTAGGTTTGTCCCGCTTTTATGGAACACCCTGTATATTCTTTGCAGGGGTTTTAAATGAGTTCATTTGATTCACTACAACTTTTATTTGAAACATTTTTTCCTAACTCGAAAAATAAAGAAAATATAAGGGTGGGCCTTTTCGTTGGATAACCCTGTACGCCCCCAATTTTTTGGTTGTTTTTTAATTTAAAAATTTCGTTTTTGGTATACGTGAATAAGACAAAGGTGGGCTATTTTTAGACTAACAGGAACAAAAATATCACTTCCGGTTGAACCGGAAGTGACATCAACTTTTTTTTCTTAAATGGAATGACCGTGTTTTTTTTGTGTGAATAGTAATAATTCCTGTGGTATCTTTAACCGACTCGGTGGCGTAGTGGGCTAGAGCATGAGTGACAGGCATGGCTCCGGTCACACCCTGCCTATCGTGTCCAGGTTTGAGGCCCGGCATCGGCAATGTCGGTGAGTTATGGATGTTTGTCTGCGTTTTTCAAATATGTAGCCCCCTCACGGACAGCCTTTGGTTTTAGATTTGGGGGTTGTCTAATTTCTGTGGTGTGTTTATGTTTATGTAAAAAACGTGAATGTCTTAAAAATTTATATTTTTCTTTGGATTGAATCTAATAGGACTCTCCTCCCATGAGTGCTTAGCCCGTGGTCATGCCTTGCGACCTGGTCGACGCGACACAAACGCTGCGGTCGCTGCGAACAGCTTGTCTTGTCTGTTGCCATCGCAGGTTGCAAGTATGGTCAGCTACATTTAGAATCCTTGTAAAGTAGACCACATCTTTATAGTACACATAAAAAACGTCGCTCTTTGATGCCGATGAGATTGATGAGAAATTAAAACACACCGACGTTTTTTATGTGCATAAAGATGTGCTCTACTTTAAGGCCGGCTGCACACCGAAGATGCATGTCACAATTATGGCGCAACAATGGGCTCATTTACGAAATTTTTTTTAATTCATATTTCGAAAGTACACCTTGAAGTTAGTAAATGTGCAAAATATTAGATTTTTTTTTCAACTGCTTCTCCTTCAAAATAGATAATGAAAATGGAGCGCACGAAAACGCAGAGGCAATGTTGCGACATCACACCACTCCTTGCTGTCCGCCGCTCGCTTGTGCCCATATAGTTTCATACGGCAGTTACACCACGCACGACGGACGTGGTTTACACCACGCACGACGGACGTGGTGATTTTGTCATATCTTTTAAGTGTTCTGTATTCTGTATTTTGTTATTAACGTGGATAAAAAAAGGGGTTAATAAATATTATAGTAGAGTTTTTTATTTGCACTTCAACGAAAAGTGGTCAGGAATGATAATAAATGTCCTAAACTATCAGGATGATTGCATGGCCAGTTATATTCAGATGCGCATTCTCACAGTCCCATCCATATATATTTTATTCACAATCATATATGTAATGCTTCAATTGCCAACTTTTTATAAGTTGGGAGGCAGGCATTTGTTCACTCTTCTTTTCCAGCTAGCCAGCTAGCCGGTAAAGTAGCTTTACCAGCTAGTTAAACGTCACTTTTCCGGCAAGTTAAACGTCACACTTTGCGGCAGCAAATCTTCTGGTTGTCTTTTGTGCAGCAGCTTTAAAATTTGGTGAAGTACACTCTCTAAGTCACAAATGATCAGAATCAAACATTTTGTTGTAGAATTTTGAGCAAATTTAACAGAAATTATTGATAATAAATACTTGTGGAAATAACCTAATTTATTTGACAGAAGAACCTTAATGCTCGTTACCTAGCAACGCTCAACTTTTATCACTGCAGCCTATACCTACTTATTTTGCATAATTTCCTAATTCTCATTCACTGTCTATTCAATTAAATAAAAAAATTGTATGCTGATATTATGTTATTATACAATGATTGTGAATAAAATAGTATACATACCTCGCTGGTCGTTTTCATTACAGCCTCGCGTTTACATCTGACCTCGGCGCTACGCGCCTCTGTCAGATATCAACCCTCGGCTGTAATGAAGCACTTCCCAGCTCGGTATGTAATGTACTATTACAATGTCTTCTGCATGTAAAAAACAACTTATCCGACTATGTTTCTAATTATGAAACGCGTAATAGAACAAATATACCTATAATATGTCGACTATCAGAGATTAATAAAAACATTTGAGCTAAGCTATTACGACTATAATGTACAATCTCTTACCTCCTATCATGAAGGTTGTTACCAGTTGCAAAATTAAAAAATGTGATAAAAACTTATTTAATTGATAAGTGTTTTTACTCAATTGATGCTTATTTTAATAATAATTTCAATGATTAAGTGTGTAAAACTTTGTTTTAAATTTTAAAAATGTATAATGTATTGTAAAGTGTTATTTTATGTCATATAATCTAATGTACCTACAAATTGTTTTCTCATCTTATTGATTTGTGTAAACTATTTTGCAAAAATACCAATAAACATAACGTAAACATAAAACACTCCACAGAAATCATACAAACTTACTTACTTACTATATGTATAGTTCCAGACTAAAAGTACAGGGTGATCGTTTATAATTTTACACCCCTTAAAATTTGTTATTTTTGGCAAAAAGAAAAAAAAAGGTTTTAGTTATTTTTGAGCAGATTTTAAATACGATACCTATCAGAAAAACAAATGAGTATCTCTAAAAAAAGTTATGATATAAACTTGGGTGTTTGGGCAGCGAGCGGAGGACTGACTTGATTCACTTCATAGCGATATGAAGTTAAGCAACAGCTATCGCGTTCAGTACTTGGATGGGTGACTATCCCGGAAAGACACGGTCTCGCTTCCCCACTTCTAGCGGCTTGTATATCAGCTATATCGCAGAAGCAATACAACTGTAGGCGGGAGGTGTATTGATGATATACCATCCTTCGGAGAGGATGTAAAGCAGTCGGTCCCTTGTCTATTAAATGTTAGGCAAGTAAAAAATCCCTACTCTTAGTAAGATAAGAGGTTCGGCAAAAATTTCCAGGTTGGGGGTTGCTCGTCTCCTGGCGTCGGTGGTAGGCCCTGGTAGCGAAAATAGGCCTACGTTAAATAAGTGTTTAAAAAAAAAAAAAAAAACTTAGGTGTTTTGTATGGTAACACGCTGTATGTTATTGCTGAATAATAATATGAAAGAGCATCAAAATGGCTTTTCAAAAATATACGGCGTGTGTAAAAAGATTGAAACATAACCATAACTTTTAAAATATTGATTGTATAAAAAAACCTTTGGATAGGTCGATTTTTATTTTCAATTACGCTACTTTTGGTGCGATTTATAATTTCTAGTTCTACACACCCCCCTCCCCCAGCAACTCCAACTTTTTTTTTCAAGTGTCAACCTACCCTTTGTGATACCTCAAAAGAAAGGTATTTTAATAGACTATTCAACGCTGTAAAGAAATCTGAAATCCGTCGATGCAATTGGCTTCCCAAACGCATGAAATACATTTTTTTTTTTTTCGCCACCCCATCTGCCCCAGGGTATAGCGCAGTGATACGACCGAGCCGCCAATTTAGCGGAGAAGAGCAATTGTCTTCAATTAAAACTAGTGAACCAATTTCGGGGGAAGCTGTGACATTCAACCACTTGCTTCTTTGTTGCAACATATGCAAGTATTCGCGATGCCAGCGCCTCCAAACGTCTTGGTGGATTCGTTGCAGAAGTTGCCAGCGGCTCAGATGATCAGTTAAGTCGGACTCAGGCGCGGCAATGAGGCGATCCATTTTAAGAAAATGGCCGGGGGTTAGTGCAGATAAATCATTTGGGTCCGAACATAAAGGGGTTAATGGGCGTGTATTTAAAATAGCTTCAATTTGACATAAGATAGTAGATAATTATTCCTCGTACGTTAAAACTTGACCACCAATTACTCGGATTAAGTGCTTTTTCATCGACTTGACGCCCGCTTCCCAGAGTCCTCCGAAGTGGGGTGCAGAAGGCGGTATGAAATGCCATTCGATGGACTCTGTCTTAGCAGCTGATCGAGTTAACTTAACAAGGTCTTTGTTAGCTTTAACAAAACATATGCCGTTGTCACTATATAAATGGCTAACCTGGCCACGACGGGCAATAAATCTCCGTAAAGCAGCCAAGATAGCATCTGCGGTCAAATCGGAAACTAATTCAATGTGAATGGCTTTTGAAGACATGCATATGAAGAGGCAAATACAGGGTGATTCATTGGTAAGTGTACATACTTTACCTTCATATGTAGGTTACTTGGGCGATTCCATATCACCTATGGTTGGTGGGTCAATAATCCTTAATTGCCAAGATACAGGGTGTTTTATTGATTTTGCGTATTTTTGTCTTGGACCATAACTTTAGAACCACTAGGTATAATAAAGTAAAATTTGGTATGTATGTTTTACTCAATCAGCCATATCGATTTCTCAATTTAGCAGAATCAAAATACAGGACCGGACAGAAAAAAATAGCCGAATTGTTAAATCGTTATCTTGATAAGCGCGTAAATATATTACGGCTGCGTAACCACGTTCACTCGCATCATAGAACCCGTGAAGTTCAATCGAAGAACTTGTTTTGCAAGACTCAATACATCTGGGCAAATGAAAATTGGAAAGTAATGACAATTCATTCTTGTAGCGTTCCCAAACGCGTAAAATATCACTTGGGGGTTCATCATCCCAATCAAGACCCAAAACCCATAATTTTTGTATTAAATACTTGATAGAAAACGTAACCGGGGTTAAGAAACCGAGCGGATCAAATATACGTGCCAAGTCCAAGAGGATATGCCTTTTGGTACAAGATGTCTCTTGTGGCGTTAAAAGTGAAGGCGTCTGATGATGGTTGCCAGCAGAGGCCGAAAACTTTGGTTATCTCATCTGAATCTAATGAAAGCGAAGCGGGGTTAACTAATGTAGACGTAAATGCAATAAAACTTCAGGTTTATTACTAGCCCATTTGTGTAGCTCAAATCCACCTTTCTTCAGTAAAGCAGTAAGTTCATTTTGTAAACTGGCAGAAGCACATCCGGTCACTATGTCATCAATGTATGTGTCATTTTTTTAATAATTCCGCGGCGCGGGGAAAATTATTTTTCTCCTCCTCGGCTAATTGTAAAAGAGTACGTAACGCGAGGTAAGGAGCGGAGGAAACACCATAAGTGACAGTGCGTAAGCGGAAATCTAAAACTGGACTAGATGGATCAAACCGCCACAAAATGCGCTGGTAATCCTGATGTGCAGGAACGATAAAAATTTGGCGATACATTTTCTGTATATCTGCCGTTAATACGACCTCATGCAAGCGGAAATTTAACAGAATTTGCACAATGTCCTTTTGAAGTTTTGGTCCGACTAATAGGGTGTCGTTAAGGGACAAATTATTTATTTTAAGCGATGCGTTAAAAACAACACGAAGGCGTGTAGACATACTTTCGGGTTTTAAGACACAGTGATGTGGTATATAAAAACTCTTATCTGAGAGCACCGGGTCTGTTAACAATTCCATATGGTTAAGGTCAAGATATTCTTGTAAAAAGTTAGAATATTCTGCATAAAGTGCAGGAATTTTCAGCAGACGGCGCTCTAACGATAAAAAACGATTTAAAGCAATATCTCAGCTACCAGGAAAACTAGGTTCCTCGTCGCGAAAAGGCAAAGCTACAACAAAGTGATTTTCAGAATTTCTAGAGATTGAGTTCAAATATTATATTTCACAAAGTTGATCTTCAGGAGAACGTACGGTTTTTTGCGGAACATTTTCTAGTTCCCAAAATTTAGACAAAATTTCATTAAGCGGCGCAGATTGAGTTTGACATACAAGAGACTTAAGAGGCGAGTGTAACGACTTATTTTCCAATTTACCCATTAGTATAAAACCAAAAATGGTATCTAGTGCGGTAGGTTCATTATTATTTCCTAAAACGCGACCGGAGCGTATAATTAACGGAAATAAATCGGCCCCTAATAGTAGATCAATTGAGCCTGTTTTATAAAATTCAGGGTCAGCGAGTTTTAAATTTGTTATATGACTCCAACCTTCAACTGGTAATGTAGTACTGGGAAGATCAGAGCAAATGCGAGGTAGAATTATAGCATTGACTAATAAGTCCGAATTAGTTTGATCGATAGGGCGAAGCGAAAGCGAAACAGAACCTAACTGTGAATTTATACCCGTTTTTCCAATACCTTGGATTTCAGAATAAAATTTACAATAATAATAATAATAAAGTTCTTTATTGGTTAACAAAAAGAGATAACCAAATGGCCATCGACCTAAGTCCTTCAGCCTGTATACAATTATGTAATGTAGAGTATGTACATTTGATATTATTAGCTAGTTTACAAAAAAGAATAAATAATTATTGAATAACATGATTCGTCTGATGTATGTAAAAAAAAAAAAAAAAAATTTTATTTTTAACAGTGTTGTCTATAGTATGTAATGTATAGAATGTGTTAGATCTAGCTTTCGGAAAGTCTATTTAGGATTTCTTGGAGCGTTTGTTCCGGATGTTTGTATCTGGGGCGATTCATCCTTCTGGCCAGCAGCAATGGTTCCATGAGTTGTTGGTTATGAAGTTGCTTGGAAAATTTGGTTGATAGATGTAGAAGCCTCTCTTCGATTGGTATAATATTAGTCTTTTGATATAGAGAAACGGTTGATGGGTTATATAAGGGATTTGTAGGGTGGCGAATTTTGGTTATAATTCGTAAGGATGTGCTCTCAGCTACTTTGATATTTCTTTTAGCTGGTCTTCTACAATTTAAATACAGGGTATGCCCATATTCCAGAATAGGTCTACAAATGGTTTTGTATATTTTTGAGGCATTTCTAATATTAATTCCTTTATTTTTGTAGGTTAAACATCTGAAATATGTAGCTCTTGCCTTTGTACGTCGTTTGACTGTTTTGGTATGGAGGTTTAAATTAAGTTTGTTGTCTATTTGAATCCCTAGGTATTTAACATGTGGCAGAGGGTGAATTTGATGATTGTCGAGAGTTAATGTTGGAGAAGAGTTTGAAGGTGTATGGTTAAAGATGATAAGTTGTGATTTGGACGGATTGCATTGTAGTCTCCATTTGTTTAACCATAGTTGTGTGTCACGAGCTAGCACTCCTAGTTTTTCCATACTTCTCTCAATTGTAGTATCATGGACAACGAGGGCAGTATCATCAGCATATTGCAGCATATAGGATGTACTCGATGGACTCGATGGTTCCCTGGAGTTAATATCATAGCAGTATATGTTGTACAATATAGGTGATAATGGTGATCCCTGTGGTACCCCTTGTTCTGCTGAAAATTCATTGGATGTGGCGCTACCGATTTTAACTGTTAGGTTTCTAGAATAAAATTTATTTCTTGGCAAACCAAGGCGATGTGCACATTTTTGAGAAATTAAAGTACTTTGCGAACCAGTGTCTATCAACGCTCTAACCTTTTGAAAATGTCCACGAATCACGAACTTCGAGTAGGGCTGTCGAAAGCTGTAACACTACATGTTATGTAGGTTCCAAGCAAAACTGAACAACCGCTGGTGTTCAAGTTCTTCAGTCATATTTGTAAATTTATTGACCGTTAGTGTAATAATTCTCCGCCCAACAGGTGAACGTCACTTTCCCAAAACTAGTCATTTGACCAACTAATTATAATTTAATTCCACACTAGTAAAATCAGATAAAGCCTAGACCTGCATTTATAGACCTATTCCATAATAGTTGACATTTATCATTTATATAAAACCTTATTACAAAAGGATCAATTTAAAATCAATTGTCCTCTGAAATCTTAATGCGCATGACGGGTAAGATTTGAAACGGCACGCGTGCTTGCGAGTAGGAATATCTTTCTTTTGGTTTCTATACCGCTACGAAGCAAGTAGTAATCTATGCTATCAGTTTTTACCATGTGGCAAAGTTTTTTAAAGTAGCGAATTCAATCCCTTAAATGGATATCTCGTCGACTAGGTAATATATTTGTTTAATTATTAAAATCAATTAAGTAATAACTTCGGTTTTTTCTTGTTTTTAGACGTTCCTGATTGGATTTATTTATTTATTTATTCATTCATTTATTCATTGATTCATTTATATATTGATTTATCATGCATTTAGTTAATGTAGTTACTCATGGTTACACTCTTTGAGAAAATTTCACTTATTGATTTTGTTGAAGTAATTCATTAAATTGCTTACTTACTAGTTACTTCTTCTTTTTGTACTAATATACTTAATCTAGGAGTTATTGTTGTCATGTAAATATATGTTGTTTTATTATATAAATAATAAAAGTTTTCTTCTAATAGCTGTTTTACATTTGTCAATTTATTCATGAATTTATTCATGAAGAAATTTATGAACTTTGTAGTCAATTTCTTCACAACAAGTAGTTGTTTTACATTACCATGAATTTTACTGTCACGAGTGTAATTTCTCAGTGTGTACCAACCTACCAATAATAGTAAGACAGTAATATCTCCTCTATGCTAATATTATAGTTATAATTCTAAATATTCTAGCCACAATATTATTATAAAACCTTTTCACAGCCCATGTCTTTGAATCTTCTGCCATTGAAGGACACGGGATCTTAACCTTCCCTTCAATTAGTTTCTTGCGATTGGTATGACTGAAATTCACGCAAATATTGACGGAAATTAGAACATGTTCTAATTGCGTGAAGAAATTCACGACAACGTCCTTGAATTTATTTGAAGTCAAAGTTTTATATTACACTTATCAATTTTCGTCGTGAAGCTACTTCGTGAATAAATTCATGAAGAAATTGACAAATGTAAAACAGCTATAACACATTAAATATAAAAGTTTATTCCAATTTGTATATTGCACTATTAATATTTTCAACGTGGTAGCAGAGCGTGGTTAGCTGTGCAGAGTATTTTCAGGGATCTTTGCTATTTGATACGATTTTGTAAATATGGAGTATCAAGGAATAGAAAAGCTGAAAGGTACTGGAAATTGGAATATTTGGAAATTCGTAGCGAAAAATATTCTACGTGGAATTGATGGAGCTTACGAGGTATGTGTTGGTGAGATGGTAAAACCAAAAGAAATAATGGACAGTGCTAGCGTCACTGAGAAGACGACATATGAAACTACGTTAAGAGGCCGATCGCGCAGCAAGTCAAATAATTGTCAAGACACTGGAAGCTAAAGTGATGGCTTTATTAGTTACTTGTGAATCAGCTAGGGATATGTGGGTTAAGTTGCATATGGTGTACGAACAACAAACTAAACAGGCAGCTCATACGGTACAATCTGAATTCTTCAGTTTTAATATGAACTCATCTGATGATATGGTAATGCATATAGTTAAATTTGAAGGTTTAGTTTTACAAATGCAACAGTTGAACGTGAAACCGGATGAGTCGTCATTAATGGTAAAGCTATTGGATACTTTACCGGATGACTACGAAAGTCTTCGACAAGCATGGTGGGCGCGACCAGAAGAACAATAAACTTTCGATAACTTGATTCAAGTTCTAACTTCTGAGGAAAATCGTCGAAAGCAGCGAGCTCAGAAAAATGAAGAAGTTAGTAAAACAGTAAAACCAAGTAAAAGCCAAGGAAAAATCCAACGTACTATGGCTGGAAAAATCAAGGACAAGAAACCGATTTTTAAATGTTACGGTTGCGGCGAGAAAGGTCATATTCGAAGAAACTGCCAAAAATTAAAAGAAAGAAAAGAAAAGGAACGAGGAAATGATCAAGCCTTCATTGGTGAACTTATGAACGTCAATATTGATGATGAAATATGGATTGTTGATTCTGGCGCAACAAATCATATGACCCATCATATTGAATGGTTTTCATCATACAAACGTTTCACAGAGCCTGTTAAAATAAAAATTGGAGACAGATCTACAATGGACGCTCTCGGAAAGGGAACAATCAAGTTTGAAGCTTATGTGAATGGAAAATGGTTGAAGTGTCATATGGAAGATGCTTTGTATGTACCAGCTGCATGTAGAAATTTATTTTCCGTAACATGTGCAGTTGACAAAGGTTTGAAGTTCAGTACGTCAAAAACGATGTGTGAATTTACAAATAATAATGTTGTCAAAGCTTGTGGAGTACGGATAGGAAATTTGTTCAAGATGGACATTCGTGTACATATACAAGAGTCATCAGTTGATTGTGAAGCAAATCTTGCAAGTAATGATACGTTGCAAATTTGGCATGAACGGCTGGGGCATCAGAACAAAATTCACGTACGGGAAGTTCTAAAAAGGCATGGAATCGACGTGATTGACGATAAAACTGAAACATTTTGCAGCGCATGTGTAGAAGGAAAGCAACATCGAAATAATTTTAAATCACGGCAGCAACGTTCAACGCAACCTGGTGAAATCATTCATGCTGATTTATGTGGTCCGATGGAGTGCGTGTCATTGGGTAAAGCCAAATATTTTCTCTGCATTACTTGTGATTACACAAGATATCGTATTGTACATTTCCTTAAAGAAAAATCGGAAACTCTAGAGAAGATTGTGGAGGTATTGGAAACGATTAAAAATCAGCAGGAGCGAGCAGTAAAAATGTTTGTGTGATGGTGGACGTGAATTTGAAAACAGTAATGTGCGAGCACTTATGGCGCAGAATGGGATACAACTAGTTGTCACAAATCCATATACCCCGGAGCAAAATGGTTGTGCTGAACGCACAAACAGGACGGTGGTTGAACTTGCTAGAACAATGCTTTTGGCCAAGAACCTACCAAAATTATTGTGGGCGGAAGCAGTGAATACTGCTGTTCATATACTTAATCGAACAGGATCAAGCGCTGTTAATGGTAAATTCCCTTATGAACTATTCACAAGAAAGAACGTACATCTTAATAAATTTCGTATTTTCGGAACAGAATGTTACGTACTATCACGGCCGAAAAAAAATAATCGACTGATTTTCCCGTTGTAACTATGGTTCTATTCAGTGTCGCATCAATCCCAATATTTTTTTTATTAGTGTCAATGTCATTCATTGTCATATTAAGCAAAAATACATTTTTTATTACTTAATCAATATTAATCATGCCTTATCATGTTTTGAGTGAAGAAGAAAAAGGCTACATCATCGCCAAACTTGGGGAAGGGTGGTCTCAACAACGCATAGCAAGTGAAATTAATTGCAGCAAAAGCACATGATTCAAAAACTAAACACAAAGTGGATAGAAACTCATGATCTGAGCAGGGTAGTGGGTTCTGGGCGGCCAAGAAAGAGTACTCTAGAAAACGACAATACCCTGGTATTAACTATGTGAATTTAAACCCATTTTCTAATTCTATTGAAGCCAAAGGGCAAACCAACTTCCCAGCATCTGTTAGGACAGCAAGAAAACGCGCGGTTGCGAGAGCAAATAAGTCTATTTAACTGTGCCAGTGCTAAAAAGCCCCGACTAACTATAAAGAGGCAAGAATGCAGTTTGCAAATACTTTCATTAATGAAAACGATAGTTATTGGGAGTGAGTGGTTTTTTCCGACGAAAAGATATTTCAGTTCCTGCTACAATTGTCAACATCGAGTTTACCGCCCCAGGGGTCATAAGTTTGATGAAGAATTTGCACAAAACAGATAATAGCGGAAGGTATTCTGTATTTTTGTTTAGTTTTTGAATTGTGCCTTTCCTGCAATTAATTTCACTTGCTATGCGTTGTTAAGACCACCCTTCTCTAAGTTTGGCGATGATGTAGCCTTTTTCTGCTTCTCTCAAATCCATACTAATTAATTGTTTTCTTATAATTAAAAAATATTAACAACTTTATTTCTTATTAGTTTTTTTTTAATAAATACGACCCCACCAATGATTTCTTGTCAAAATAATTTAAATGACATAACTGATGTAAAAACTCCCATTTACAAAGGAAAATTTTTCGAAAAAACATACTACTTGATAAAAAATCGATTACTTTTTTTCGGCCGCGATAGTACATGTACCACAAATACATCGCAAGAAATAAGATCCGAAGAGTAAGCGTGGTATATTTGTTGGGTATTCAGATGAGGTGGATGGTTATCGTATTTGGATGAAATCTGAGAATCGAGTAGTTCGAAGTAAAAACATCATATTTGAGCCAGAAGTTCCAGTTACCAAAGAAAAAATAACATTAACATCATTATTTCCATTCGAAACGGTTAAGGACGACTCTAATTTGGAAGAAAGTGATCCTGTATTGGATTTGAGGAACGACGAAAATATCCAAGCTGAGGAAAGCATAATGGATAACTCGAACATAACAAGTGACTCACAGACGTGGAACTTGCGAGATCGAAGATTAATTAATCCACCCGAGCGTTTTATTGAAGTTATGCTATAAATGCCGTTTTGACTAAAATAAATATTGGTGTTTAGACGAGTGGCATAGAATATCAACAAAATTGTGATAAAACGGTTTTATGTTACGGACTATATCTTCGCAACCAACTGGTCGATTTTAGTGTTTGATGTCTTAAAATATTCCCAAATGTTTATTCTATTATACTTCCTCAATCTTTTCATTGTTTATTTAGCAAAAAAAGTTCCAGCCGATCTTAAAGAAGGCCCAAGTTTGATGACTAACGCCATCTACAATTTTAATAATAATTAAAATATATTTATGATCTTTTAGTTATAATTTAGTTTTGAATAATTAAAATCGGTTAAAAATTGGCGAAACTATTAGAGAAATAAAAAATTCCGGTTTTTTTTGGACCACCCGGTATATTAATTATAAAAATGATTCTTGCTACTGAAAACAATTTAGAAAATTGTTTTGAAGACATTTTAAATGCCGCTCGAGAAACAACTTCGAGCTTACTTTCTTTAATATCCAAAGAAAAATACGAGAAGGTACATGAAATATTTTCTGTCAAACTGTTACTGACATTACTATAATAGTAAAGTGACATTTCTATGTGGTAAAGTGCCACTTTATTAAACGATTTTGAATTTAGTAAAATAGCGTATTATCTGTCAAAATGCGAAAAAATATATTTCTCTATTAAATTGTCTTTTATAAGTTTTTCCACGGCTACTACCCGCCACTTTAACGTTAATGTTAAGAGCCGCGCTGTTTACACGCAAATTTTCCTCATAAGTAAGCTTCGAAAAGTTTTTATTAATTAAGTTGAATATAATATAACATCCATTTTTACATAATAAATCAAACTCAAACACAAATGCTTTAAGGCGGGTTTACATATTTAAAGACATAAATGTTGATCTATCAAAAGCTATCGTCTTTCGTGTTGGAAAATTTGTTAATGATAAAAATAGGCTAATTAAAGTTGTGTTAAAAAGTACAGAAGACGCGATTACAGTATTAAAAAATAAAAGGAGTATCAACATACCAGGAATTTCAATTTTCGCTGATCAAACTAAAAAACAGATTCAATATTTTAAAGAAATAAAAAATAAGTTAAATGAGCTAATTGCAAATGGAGATCACAATAAAACAATAAAATTTATAAACAATAGGCCTACTATAGTTAATAAAAATTTAAATTCTCAAAAAAACCATTAAAATATCCTAATATACCATATAACAGCGACATACTGTACTTAAACATTCAAAGTTATATGTCTAATAAATATGAGCTTATTGACAATATTAAATGCTATAATCCTGCTATAATATTATTAAGTGAATCAAGAACCACTGCAGATATTTATGATGCTGAACTTCATCTATATCAATATAATCTAGTAAGGTGTGACTCTACATCGAGACATACAGGTGGGATATTGATATTTATTAGAACTGATATAAACTATGTTGAGTTCAAAACATATGTATTGGAAAATAACTTTTGGTGTAAGATTGTTAAAATAAATTATATGGATACACAATTATTAATAGGAAGCTTATATCATTCACCAAGTGCAAGTCATGCAGATTTCTGCAATAATTTTGAAATCATATGTGATGAAATATTCTGTAGCAAAACTCGAAGCATTATTGTAGGTGACTTTAATTTAAATTATTTAAGTAATGAATATTACTGTGTAAAATTAAAAAATATGTTAAATACATTTGGTATTAAGCAACATGTCACAGAATTTACTAGATGTACAAATATTAGCTCAACTATAGTGGATTATGTACTTACTAATTTAGATAATATCCTTGTAAGCATTCATGATATTCCAAAAATAACTGACCATTCGGTTATTTCTGTAAATTTATGTAGAGATAAAGTTGAAACAGAGATGGAGATTATTAAATCGTTTAGAATCCTTAATGAAGTAAATATGCATAAGATAAATCTCAAATTGATATCTTCCCAATTTCTACTTGATTGCACCGATGTAAATAGAATATATAATAATTTATTAGTTACCTGTCAATACATTGTAAATGACATTGCACCTATTAAAACATATACTGTTAAGTCAAATTGCTTACCTTGGTATGATTGTGAAGTGAAGAGTAAATGTAGAGAAAGGGACTTAAACTATCAAATGTTTGTTCGTAATAAAAATGAGATAAATTGGCAAAATTACAAAAAACTCCGCAACGAAGTTGTAAATCTTCTAAAGCAAAAGAAACAGCAATATTATTATAATAAAATAGATAGTTATAAAAATGATCCTATTAGAATGTGGAAAACTCTGAAAACACTTATTAATACTAAAAATAACGCATCCAATTTTAATAATGGCATACAGTTTGACGTTAAGGGTGAAATAAGAACAATAAAATCTAATACCAATATAGCTGAACAATTTAATGTATATTTCATAGATAGTATAAAAGATATAATTGATACAATTGATACCGGCGTGGAATGGAATAACAATAACAATGTTTTAACTAACTTTTCTAAATTTAGAAAAATTGAATTAAAAGAATTAAGTAATATTGTAAATGGTTTGGATGGGAAATGTTCAGTTTATGAAACAATGAATGGTAAATTTTTAAAAGAAACTTTTAGTGTTATTGGCCATATATTACTTAACTTTATTAATACATCTTTGCAAACAGGTATATTCCCAAATGACTTAAAGACTAGCATACTAACACCAATTCAAAAAGTTTTAAATACTAATAAATCATGGGAATTTCGCCCAATTAATACATTGCCATGTATTGAAAAGGTTTTAGAGCTTGTAGTGTACCAACAGCTAACAGAATATCTCACTAGTAATAACTTATTAATGGTTAATCAATCTGGTTTCCGCAAGAGACATTCATGCGAAACGGCATTACAACTAACTATAACTAAATGGAAACAAGACATTGACAAAGGTGAATATGTTATTGTCGTTTTTTTGGATTTAAAGAGGGCATTTGAAACCATAGATCGCTCCTTATTATTAAAAAAGCTTGAGAGTTATGGTATTCAAGGTACAGTTCTGTCTTGGTTAGAAGATTATTTATCAGACAGGAAGCAAATGACTAAAATTAATGATAAATTATCTGAAGCCAAAATTAATGATTACGGTATACCTCAGGGGAGTGTGCTTGGACCCCTGCTATTTTTAATTTACATCAATGATATAATAGCACATCACGAATGTGACTTTATACATCTTTTTGCAGATGACACTCTCTTGTCGGTATCCAGTAAGAATCTAAGTTTTGCAATAAACAAAATGAATAAATCTCTTGACCAAATTCAGAAATACTTAAATACAAATAAACTGAAACTAAATGTAGCAAAAACTAAGGCCATGATATTAACAACTTCTAATAAATATAATACCATTAACTTTCAAAATATTAAAATTAGCATAGATAATAATACAATTGAATTTGTAACTGAGTTCAAGTACCTTGGTTTTATGTTGGATAATTGCCTTTCATTTAACGCTCATTTTAATTATGTATACAAAAAAATAACTAAGAAAATGTACTTCTTTTCTAGAGTATCCTGTAATTTATCTCCATATTCTGCAATAACTATTTACAACACAATCATACTACCTCACTTTGATTACTGTGCTACTTTAATGTATTCCTTTAATGAAACTAAAATAGCAGCCCTTCAAAAACTGCAAAATCGTTGCATGAGAATCATTTTAAAATGTAATAGATACACTAATATCTCGCTTATGCTAAATACATTACAGTGGATGTCAGTTCGTGATAGACTGTTTTATGTGTCTATGATTTGTATCTTTAAAGTATTGAATAATTTAACTCCAAATTATTTACAAGAATTTATTACTTTTAATTTCCAAATACATAACTATTCAACAAGGAGTAGTAATAACTTACATATATCTAGAGCAAATTTTGCTAATACGTCAAAAATGTTGTTTTATAAAGGTTTAGATGATTATAATAAACTCCCTATCTCTGTAAAAAATTCAGTAACTCTTCAAGAATTTAAATCTAAAATTAATGAGCACATTAGAACAAGATGATTTATTAAATTATTAGTAGTAAGTTATATTTAAGAGATATATGTAGTTTGTATTTTTATAGTCTTATGCATTATGTAAATGTTATATTAACAATGTTATATTCACAATTACTATTCATCGTATGTATTATATATTAGGACTTAGGCCTACTTCAATAAACATTATTATTATTATTATTATTACATTGGTATAGTAAATGGGTTAGTTACTTGCACCAGTAACTTGCAAGACAGTAACTAACCTAATGTAAACCACATAGGAAAGTACTTGTACTAGTACTGGTACAAGTAATCAGGACAGGAAAGTGAATAGCTATCTAGGCTATTTACTTACCACTTGCAAAGCCACTGTCCTTCCCCTACCAACGTCTACAGCACCTGTTTACCGGCTGCCGTGTCTACTACACCAATGTAAACACTTGCTCGCTAGTATCGCTAGTATCAGTGTGATTTCGATTATAAAGAAATTTAACAATGAAAATGTGGTCCGAAGGAGATACTATAAAGTTTGTAGAACTTTATCGCGATTATGAGTGTTTGTGGGATACAACAAAAAAGAAGAAGAAGAAGAAGAAGAAGTGCTGATGTTCCTTTTGAATCCCTTCTGCTGATCCAATCCCTGACCCATATTCTTTTTGGACGGCCATTTTCCTCTTTAATCTCACTGATAAGTTCTCCAATAGCAATTTGCATTACTCAAACAAATATTTTTCTTAATTTTTCCTTGCGCAATAATCTAGAATGACGAGAGACATGACGACGAAAAGGATTCATCCTGGCAATGTGACCGCACTACTGGTACTAGTGCACATAAAATACACTTTCAAGTGTAGACATCCACTGTCTTGTGTATGCGACAGTAGGCTATACTCTGGCTAATGAATGTTAGTCGTTGCGTCATCACTGGTGATCGTACGGGCCAAGGCGGCCGATTATACCAGTGCCGGCGATGAAAAGTTGATGATATGATTGTCATCCTCCACTTACAAAATATTTCATTATACCTTTACAATCTCATATTAGTAAAAAAAAATATTATTGTCCAAAACTGCAAAATTAATCTTATAGATGTTGAAAATAACAATTTATTTTATATGGACCTCAAATTTGTTTGTATACTGTAAAAATATAGCCTGCTTATTCTTGACACAAAGGAACGTCTATGAGTGAAACCAGTACCGCGTCGTAAACGCTCAGACAAACTTGCATCCACCTTTGTCTAACGCATAGCGTGCGAGAGACTCATTTCTGTTCAGTAGGTGGCGTTATGCTGGCGACGTTCGGGCCTATTTCAGTTTGATAAACAGTGCGCGTTGAATAAAGACAGCATTTAGATTGCAATGTCTGTGATACATTCAATCAGTCGTGACGCAACGACTAACATTCGTTAGCCAGAGTATAGCCAGGCTAGCTATACTCTGGGCTTAGTAACTATACCAATGTAAACCCGCCTTTACAATAATTTAAATTGCCTCAATAATAGTCACTAATCAAACAACCAAAAAACAGACAGCCTCAAGTAGTAAACATTTGCTTGAACTGTGCAAAATGCAGCACATTTATAATGTAGAAATGCGTACCGGCTTCTACCTCACGCATTGTGCTAATTCGTTCATTACGATCATGTTTAAAGCACAGTGTGGACTGTGGAGCACAGTATTTACTCAAGAAGAACATGTATGATTTGGTATTCTAAAATGGCTAGCTTACTGCATTAGTGTAGAAGTGGCCGAGTGTGGCAAGCGCCTATTGCTTTTTAAAACCATGACGTAAGATATTATGGACTGGGCTGGACTTAAAACATTTGTGTAGATAATAAATTGTATTCATTAAAAAAATTAAAAAATGTGGCCAACGTGGGTGTTATAATTTTTGGCAGTTCTGTAGCACCTATGGAGCAGCCGCCACTGCTCACATAACAGAAAAAGAAACCATACGTTTTTATTTATTTACAATAATTGTATGTACGCTTTATTTTATTTATTTATTCGTTTAGGTATAGAAAGGAAAAACATATAATTTTCTTTACATAAAATGGTCAAGGAATTAATTTTGAATTGGTTTTTATCATGACCAAAGTCGATTTAGCAAAACGATAAGCCAATGATTGTTGAGAGCAAAGTAAATGTATTCCATTCAATAAAAAATTTGATCTGAATTGAGAAGCACAATTTAAAATAGCATACACCATACTAGAATGAAAAAAGCCATAGTAAGCTGATATTAGTACTTGCTTAGAAACAGTGATTGCTAGATTTCTTAAGAGAAATATCTTTTTATAAAGAGTTATTGACAGATTAATACATGCTTGTACCAAGTTAGTTTAGGGTCAATATACACGGTGGTGAATTTTTCGATGCCCACCATTGGTATCTCGGAAACTATAAGATATAGAGGATCGGTTAAATTAGACAAAAGTTGCGCTATTTTATGCTCTACAATTTCCTGCCAAGAAATGCTGGATATCTTGATTCGTTCACGGTTTATCCTGAAAAAATTGAAAATCGTGATTTTGTCGTAATAATTAAGAGCGGTGGTATCATCATCAGCAGCGAATAAAATAAAAGAAGTATTTCTATCACAGTTGACCACGTCATTTATATAGATGACAAATATTATCAAGGCCAAGTACCGAACCCTGTGGTACACTGTATCTTATCGTGGTATGCTGAGAGTTATTATTATTATCAGAAACATATTGCGTTCTACCTGAACCATAGGATTGTATCAAAGATAGACTACTTTGATGGAAATTATATCAACTCAATTTATCTATGAGAATATTATGAGATACACAATCAAAAGCTTTTGTCAAATCATAGAAAGTACCGATGGTTTTATTATTTAATTCAAAATTGTGCACGATAATCTGAGGCAAGTTTTTTAATTGCGAGTGTGGTAGAGAGTTTGTTCTAAAGCCATAACGACTATAATTAAATAATTGGTTTTCTTCGAAGAAATTCGTGATTTGGAGTTTTATGACGATCCAAAGATTTTCGCCAATATTGGAATTAAAGAAATTGGTCTGTAGCTAGAAACATCATCAACAACACCTTTTTTAAAGATTGGGATTAGTGGTGGCAACTATCGAATAATTCGATAGTTGTCAAGTATTCGAATGAACAGACGTTGTACAGACCTCCCTCAACAGACTACAACATTTTTAATACTGATATTGAAATATATTTTAATGGATTAAATAAAAAACACATAGAAGTTTTTTGTGGTGATGTAAATATAGACATAAATAATAAAGAACCTAACTATGTAAATTCATATATAAATATATTAACCAAATTTGACTTCTATTCATACATAAATAAAAATACAAGGGAAACTGATGCATCTAATACATGTATAGATCACCTATTTGTTAAGACAAGACTAGCACTAAAGGATAGGATAGAAATTAACTCAGCAATTTTACATAAGTCAATAACAGATCACTATCCAATTAATTATAATAAATATATCTATATTAACAAAATCCAAAGAAAAAGAAAAGCAAAACAAATATGTAACAAAAATTGACTATAATAAATTAAATGAATTATTAAGTAATGAACATTGGATGCCTATATTAAACAATATGAAAGTTGAAAACGCCACAAATGATTTTGTTAATACATAGCACAATATGGTTGAGTGGAAGAGCAAAATTCTGACTTTGGTCAGATATTAAGTCAAAATTTTGAACTCTGCCAGTTGACAAACGTCTCTACAGTGTAGGTACATATTTATTATTATACTTTTGCTGTGCTTGTATTTATGAAAACTTTACGCTGTATACTGTTTGTTCAATAAAAACATTTATTATTATTATTATTATTATATAAAAATCAAAGAATTAAGTACTGTCACAAAAACATTAACAAACAAAACCACAAAAATAAAGCCATGGATTTCTTCTGCCATTTTAAAGTCAATAAAAACTAGAGATACACTAAAAAAGCAATTGATCCTACAACCTGACAACATTTACTTAAAAAATTACTACAAAAAATATAGGAATAATGTAACAAAATTAATAAAAATAGTAAAAGATAATTATAAACAATCAAATTAATCAATCACACAATGATTATAAAAAAATTTGGAATTTAATAACTGAGGCAACGAATGATGTAAAACAAAAAAATAATAAATACCTATTATCAAAATGATACAGAAATAATTGAAGATGAAAGACAGATTGCAAATATATTTAATGACCACTTTATAAATATAGGAGTACAGATGCAAAATAAAATAAAAAATAATATACAAGGTGTACATATTCAAAACAATGATGCTATGGTGAAAGATAGTATGTATCTGGGGGAAGTCAATAATAATGATATTATAATACAAATAAATAGCCTTAAAAATGACTCATCACCTGGATTAGATCAAATAAGTACTATTACTATAAAAAAGACATTTATACATCCTAAAACCGCTTAAACATATAAATTTGATTTTCGCTACAGGTATAGTTCCATCCAAATTTAAAGAATCTGTTACACCAATTTATAAATCGGGTAGTAGCACTAACAAAAATATTATACATCCTAAAACCGCTTAAACATAAATTTGATTTTCGCTACAGGTATAGTTCCATCCAAATTTAAAGAATCTGTTACACCAATTTATAAATCGGGTAGTAGCACTAACAAAAATAATTTCAGACCATTAAGTTTAATTAATAATTTTGCTAAAATCTTTGAAAAATGTCAAATTAATGCGCTTTTTTAAGAAATTTAATATTTTAAGTGTAGCACAATACGGATTTATAGAAGGAAAAGGCACAGAACAAGCCATATATATGTTAACTAGTGACATTATGAAAAATTTTAATAGAAATGCAAAAACCGTAGGTATTTTTCTTGATCTTGCAAAAGTGTTTGACACAGTTCCTCATGATATATTACTACACAAAATGGGAAAATTAGGAATTAGAGGAACTGTGTCAACTATATTTAAAAACTATTTAAACAATCGACAACAATATGTTAGAATACAAAATATCTATATTGAGGTACAAACAATACAGATAGGGGTACCCCAAGGAACGGTTCTAGGTCCAATTTTGTTCTTAATATACAGGCTGTCTATTTTACGAGGGCCACACCAAATATTTCGCTTAATATCTATTGTTGAAGAATAAATTTTTAGAAATAGTAATTCCATTTTTTGTGAGCTATATTTCGGTAAAAAGAAATTTGAAATCCATAGCCTACTTTGTGAGATATATTACAAAAACCTGAAAAGTAGGAAAATTACAAACGGTTATAACTTCCTTATTTGAGGAGATACGAAAAAAGTTAAAGAGACGATAGTTGACGGCAACGACAATAAGAATAATAATATTTATAAAAAAATTCGAAAAACGCAGTTGGCTTTGACATACGCTCTTGTGCAAAAATTAAAAGAACAAATCTCAAAGTAGGCCATGACACCATTAATTCCGTTTATTTTTTCTCTTTCCAACGATATAAAACATGTCAAAAACTGATAGTGTCAATATTTAATATTTTACGAAAACCACAATTCATATCGTTAAATCGTAAAAATCAGCTATGCCATGATAGTAAAAATTCACTTTATAGTAATTATAATTCAGTAGGTAATTATTTATTACAATGTCTCATAAATAAAAATAAAAGTACATACAAAATGAATATCCAAAAAAAAAGAAAAACTATGTACAAATATTAATTTTTTGGGAAAGCAAAACTAGCTTTCAGCGTAGTTGCAGTTTGTTATATTCAAGATGCCGAAGGGATAGTAAAATATTATTTAAAATAAACTACCGGAGCAAACATATGACATTTATATGGTTAAAATCAGAAAAACGTATAGAATCCAAAAATATAAAAAAATACAGGGTGTTCCATTTAAAAAAACATAACTTGTATCGCTAGATCGTAAATACGATGTTCAATTGTTTTTCTAAAAATGGGATTTTTAAGCCCTTAACATGTCCTACAATTTTTACTTGAAACTTTTTTTTCTAAAATTACAAATTAAAAAGTTATCGGGGTGATCATTTTCGGTGGAAAACCCTGTAGGTACTTACATAGTTTTTCGTTTTTTTGGATATTCATTTTGTACTTTTATTTTTATTTATGAGCCGTTTGTTAGTTTGTATTAAATTGTAATAAATAATTACTGAATTATAATTATTATAAAGTGAATTTTTACTATCATGGCATAGCTGATTTTTACGATTTAACGATATGAATTGTGGTTTTCTTAAAATATTAAATATTGACGCTATCAGTTAAAATTTTTTGACATGTTTTATATCGTTGGAAAGAGAAAAAATAAACGGAATTAATGGTGTCATGGCCTACTTTGAGATTTGTTCTTTTAATTTTTGCACAAGAGCGTATGTCAAAGCCAACTGCGTTTTTCGAATTTTTTTATAAATATTATTCTTATTGTCTTTGCCGTCAACTATCGTCTCTTTAACTTTTTTCGTATCTCCTCAAATAAGGAAGTTATAACCGTTTGTAGTTTTCCTACTTTTCAGGTTTTTGTAATATATCTCACAAAATTGGCTATGGATTTCAAATTTCTTTTTACTGAAATATAGCTCACAAAAAATGGAATTACTATTTCTAAAAATTTATTCTTCAACAATAGATATTAAGCGAGATATTTGGTGTGGCCCTCGTAAAATAGACAGCCTGTATATCAATGAATTATGCAACTTAAACATAAAAGGAAGAATATTAGCATAATATGCAGATGACACTGTATTATTATGTGAAGGACAAGATTGGATCACTGCATTTGATAGTGCCACATCTGATATGAATACTATTAACAATTGGCTTGAAAATAATTTCTTAACACTAAATAATGAAAAATCTAAATTCATTGCATTTTCTCCAACAATCGCGGACGCACCTGAAAAAACTTACATTCAAGTAGGCAATTCACAGAAAAAAATAATGAAGGCTACACAATACACATCTAAAATACCTTGGGGTAATAATTGACTCACACCTAAAATGGGATAAACATGCTGAATATTTAACATCAAAAATCAGAAAAGTAATTCCTAAATTTTACTCTCTAAGAGATATTTTAAAAACAAAAACAATGCGAATAGTATATAATTCATTAGTGGAATCCATACTCAGATATGCAATAATCTGTTGGGGAGGGATGTACAATGGGGCTATAAATGTAATACAGATTACTCAAAATTATATTATAAGCAAAATGCATAAAAAGAAACCTAGGTATCCAACTAATTTACTGTATACCCCACACGAATTATTAGATGTAAGAGGATTATACATATACTGGGCAATAATTTTTGTATATAAAGAAAATAAATTTAAAAACAATATATCAGATAATAATTATGGCACAAGATCAAAAACAAATGAAGAATTGAGGATTCCCAACAACAGGAGTATCTGACTGATGGTCGAGATGGTAGAGTACCTGCCTCTCACCCAAAAGTCCCGGGTTCGAATCTCGGTCGTGGCAATGGAAAATACTGTGAGAGGGATTTTTCCATTATACACAGATATTGGATGTGTGTCCCTTGTCTTTAAATATGTAGCCCCCTCCCGCACAAGGCTTTTCTAGAGCCTTCTGGGATAAAGGGGGTTATAATTACATGTAATTACATGTGTGGTGTATATGTCAAAGATTTATTAATTATTTAGGTTTAAGGTTATATAACCGCATTCCATTAATGATAAGACAAATACATAATATAAACCGATTTAAACGACAACTAAAAGACTACGTTATAAAAAATATAGTAATATTAAAGGAAATTCTATAGTGTTGGTAATGATAATATCAATTTCAATTTCTTTCTTTATTCTCATTTTTTAATTCATTTTTATTTTACTTTTTTTTTAATTGTTTACTAAAATTTATTTTAATTATTAATTACAGTATTTTGTTATATACTTACTTGATGAGATACTTTCATGCAAATTAAATAAAATTTCTATTATATGAGGCACAATACAAGCTATCTTGGCTTAGGTGCCTAACCTATATATAGACTTAAAATAATTATAATATGTATAAGTTTTGCTATATAATGTACCTAAAAGGTATATATGGGTTAATAAATAATAATAAAATAATAATAATAAAAATTTTCAATGAGTTAATTATACAACAGAAAATGGAATGAATAAACCAATAAAAAGTAAGCTTTATAGTAAGTAAAGTTACAAACAAATGACATTAGGTTAGAATTTAGAATCCTGTACAAATTGCGTGTACTATTAAGATGTTGAAATGATCTAAACGTCATAGCACACAGGGACTTAAGGCGCTTATCAACAAATTATTTTGAAGTATGCCGGGTGCTCCATTTTTACAGGGGCGTATTCAACTTTATTTTTTCAAATGGGATCCCTGTATATTTTTACATATTTATATTCGTTGCTCTTCGAGCTATACATATGTCACGTTGTTGATATTTGCTTGCTCCGTTGCCAAGTTATTCAATTTTTTTATGGAAAAATTTGAGCTTGCAGGTACCTTTTAAAAAGTTATATAAGTTATTCTTTAGGATATCAAATTGAAATTTGGCACACTTATAGACAAGACTTTGGTCTCTCTTCGGCTGTAGGGAACGACTATTTAGCATATGCGATTGCCTTGCTATGTGGCTTCAATTTTTCGAAACTTCAAAAGGTCTTAACTTCATTTTTTCAAATGGAATACCCAGTATATTTTTATTTAATCGTTTTTGAGTCGTTTTAAAATGAATTTTTCAAGACAAGAAATGGTGGACATGAGTTATGTGTTAGGAGAATCCGAAAAGAATCCATTGTTGGCGTGCAGAATATACACTGAAAGGTATCCGAATAGAAGACATCTGAAACCAAAAGAGTTTCAAAGACCTCAACAGAGATTCGAAGTTACGGTAAGTGTAAATTACTCAAAACAAGAACGGAGGTGAAAATGAATTTCTGGTTATGCAATGTAGTGGAAATTCCTCATACAAGAAACCGAAAAATAAGCGATCAGGTACAAGTGACACAAACAAGTGGATCTAGGATTAATCAAAAAAACAAATGTCATCCTTACCATGTTTAATTACATCAGCATTTAATTGAAGAAGATTATGTTGCACGAGAGAATTTCTGTCAGCGGGCCCAATACATGGAACAAGATAAAATTTTTTTAATTATTTATTATTTACTCGTAGTAGTTAATTAATAATTTTGAAGTTGTACACGCCACAACTCTCTCAATTTTTGTTTTCCAGGGTCTACCTACTAACTAATCCAGTATTAATGTCTAACTTTGATAAAAATCAAATTATCTCTTAAATTTCGCATTTTTGCTATAGGACATGCTTAATAAAAAAATATGTAGAATGAGATGCCAAGTCAATTAAATAAAAATATATTGGGTGTTCTATTTGAAAAAATTAAGTTAGGACCTTTTGAAGTTTCAAAAAATTGAACCCTCATAGCAAAACAACCACATATGCTAAAAAGTTGTTCTCTACAACAGAAGATAGAAAGACTTGTCTATAAGTGTGCCAAATTATACGCACAAGGATTACTTAACTTTGTTACATTCTCCATAGATTATAAACAAATTTAAGTAATCCTCGTACTTATAATTTAAGCGCCCCGGCATGATAATTAATACTTGTCAAATGGTAGTGACAGCTACATACATTTGTTTAGCACCCAACGCTGCCATAGCCAACTAAGAGTAATTGAACTTAAAATCCATAGCAAAATCCCCATATAAAAATATTGAATTTCGAAAACTAAAAATTTTCGGAATAGACTTCCATACACAAACTTCCTCTTATTTTTAATGGTAAATAAGATAAGATTATAAAAATTGGGGGTTTCCATTTGAAAAATTGATTTTTGACAGTTTTCTTAATTTAATTTTTATTCTTTATTCTTATTCTTTGAACACTCTGTATTAATACTCATCAAAATATTATAAAAACTCTATTAAAGTAGGTCTTTTTCAACAAAGAATCCAACCCAAATTAGATAATAAAGGCTTTCTTATAGAAAAAATTGATAATTCTTTTAGGGCCTGCAAACGTCATTTTGACATAAAAATTGAAATATGTCAAAAAACGGAGAGACCTAGGAATAGGACATGATACACAAAATAGGCCTAGAAATTTGCGTACAGTCCAAAAATATAATATATAGGGTGTCCCATTAAAATAAGCAAGTTGGTATCGACTTCCGGTATAACTGGAAGTGCCAACATTTTGAAAATATTTTGGCCGAGTTGCCCCCATCGACATTAATTTACTACCAAATTTTTAAAATTTTCCAACGTCTACCTTTCGAGATATCGATCGCTGTAGTTCGTCATGGGACACCCTGTATTGTTTAATATACTTGTATTATTATAAGGCTTGTAATTAACTGCACAGTATTTTAATACATACATATTTGCAAAGTAAATAATTTTGATTCTAAGTACATATAATAATAAATTTGCACAGTAGACAATACAAGTATTTAATATATTTATGCACCGTAAAATATTAACCACTGTTCAGGTATTTTAATTTTTTATGCTCAGTAGATAAATAATAGATGCCAATTATTTAATATGAAAATGCACAGTAAAATCTTAAACTTTTATCAGGTATTTTAATTTTTCTTGCTCAGTATATTAAAGCAAATTTTCACTAAAAATTTATTTTATTGAACATAAAAGTGTATGCATATAAGTACAAAGTACATATATAGAGATAGTGAAACGTGAACAGTGAATACACATTTATTTTATGCTCTGAAATTAAATTAATTAAAGTGGCAGTTAAATTTTGAATTAAATATCAGAAAACTGATTAATTGGTAGTGAATATCTCTGTTGAGTTTGAGCTAATAAGGTTAGTCCTAAACTTATATCGTAATTAGCCTGCAGCAGCACAAACAATCCAATTAATTTAATTTAAATAAATATGTCTGCAAATGATACACAACTATCAAACAAGGATATTTACGTCAAACTATTAGATGCTATTAGGCAAGCTGGACTAGACACCAAATCTGAAATATTGATCATATTAAAATAGAAAATAAAAAAATACTAGAGAAACTTGATGAACAAAGTAAGAAAATTGTCGAATTAGAACATAGGTATGATAAACTAGAGTTGAGATGTATACAATTGGATAGACAGTATAGAAAAAATAATATCTTATTTTTTGGATTGAAAGTAAAAGAAGGAGTAAACCTATTGGATTTCATACTAACAAGAATAGATGAACTGCTACAAGTGCAATTATCCGAGTCAGATATAAATAATATTTACGTTATCAATACAGAAAAATCAAAACCTGTAAAAATAGAGTTCGTTAGTAATATAAAAAAGTGCCTTGTGATAAACAACGCTTATAAGTTGAAAGGGTCAAAAATTTTCATAGCACAGGATCTATGTTATGAGGACCGACAGGATAATAAGGTTCTTAATCGACACTTTAAGCTTGCCAAAGCAAAAAAACTTTTTGCTAAAATTAGAGGCAATAAACTACATATAAACGAAGATGTCTTCACCGTCGAACAATTAAAGGAAATGGAAAAAGGTATAAATGAAGTAAACCATGATGCGAGCCATGACGTTAATCTAGCCACAACTATTACTCCACAGCAGTCAAATAGTGCTCCTGCTTCACCTGTGTCCATTGAACCAAAAACTGTTTCGTCTGCCATTTTTGCAGCTAATGGCACTAGAAGTGAAAGAAGTCCGGCCTCCGTTGTGTCACCAAATTCCAATCACCCGATTAAAAAATTTAAAATTAGTGAATATAGAACTGACTCTATAAACAACACTTATAACAGGGTGACACGGTATCAACAAAAAACTAAACAGGCAGATAATTAGGACGGAGCCCTGTGCAGTGCCACTTGTGTTTTGTAATAGATATATTATTTTTCTTTAGTATTGAACTTGTTACTCATTGCATTAATCTTAACTTTTTACATTTATTTTTTTTTTCTATGCATTTTCTTTTTTCTTTATAACGTTCTATGTCACTTAAAATCTCACATTTAAATATAAGGTCTCTTCCAAGGCACTTTCTTGAATTCAAAAATAAATTTATTGGAAAATATGATATTTTAGCTCTAACTGAAACTTGGTTAACCAATGATCTCAACTGTGATGACTTTAAGGTACCAGGTTACAAATTTTTTTTACAACAATAGAACAGGGAGAGGAGGTGGTGTCGCCATTTACCTCAGGGAGAATTTTAATTGTACATTATTAAATATGCAGGTGAATGATATTGAACAATTATGGCTATCTCTTACTATTGATAATATTAAATATGCTGTTGGTGTTATTTATAAGTCACCTAGATACAAAATAAATACATTTCTCGTTAACTTTTGCTGAATTTGATCATATCCTCTGTATGGGAGATTTTAATATTAATTTATTGGATGTAGAAAATCACTCTGCAAATTGCTTTTTAAATATTCTGGAAAGTTATGACTTGCATCAAATCATAAATAAGCCAACAAGACTCAACAATAATAGCGGTGGGAGTTTATTAGATCTAATTATCTGCTCTAAAGTTATTAACGTCAAATCTTCTGATGTCTCTAACCATCCAGTGATTGCCGATCATTGTTTAATTTCTTGTAATATTAACATAGTAAGCATTAAATCAACTCCAACTTTTCTTACTTACCGTGATTTTAAAAATTTTGAACATGATCGTTTCCTTGACGATCTAACATTAACAAATTTTTGGCAGATATACCAAGTTAATGATATAGATGTTAAAGTGACACTGTTTAATTCATTAATTATTAACCTATTTGCAGTACATGCGCCGCTTAAGACTATCAAAATCACCAAGAAAAAAGCTCCATGGCTTACGGACAATATTAAACTGCTAATGCGATTAAGGGACAAGGCTCTTTTAAAATTTAAAAAATCGAAACAACTCGCTCACTGGGATTATTACAAAATCATCAGAAACTATTTAAAAACTGCAATCAAAAATGAAAAGAAAGCCTTTATTTCCTACTCTATACGCAATAGTGAGAATAACCATTGGAAATGTTTCAATGAATTAAATATTTATTCTAAATCCAAGTCAAATCAAGGTCCTCCCTTAGAACTAGGTAATGCTGATACAATTAACAGATATTTTATAACTTCTAATCAGGTAGTGGATAATGTGGATAATGACACTCTTAACTTCTTTAAAAATAACGTTAAAGCTAATATAAATGTATTTAAGTTTACAACAGTAACTGAACAGGTAGTGTATAAAACTTTACTTAGCATCAAATCTAAATCTATTGGGTGTGATAATATAAGCATCATGATGTTGTTGTACTGCTGTCCCTTTATTATTCCACATTTAACGCATCTTATTAACTTTTGCTTGGAACACAACGTATTTCCTTCATCGTGGAAAGTATCACATATTTTACCGTTTCCCAAGACCAACAATCCATCAGAGCTAAAAGATCTAAGGCCAATTAGTATCTTACCGGTTCTCTCAAAATTATTAGAAAAAATTATTAGTATGCAGATAAAAGAACACGTCAAATATTTTGATTTGCTACCTCAAAATCAATCAGGATTTAGATCTAACCACAGCTGTACAACTGCATTACTCAAGGTAATTGATGATGTAGTCTCTGCATCCGATGAAAATAAGCTCACAATTCTAGTTTTACTTGACTATTCGAAAGCGTTCGATAGAATAAATCACCAATTGCTTTTAGCAGTGCTTCATTATATGGGATTCGGCGAAAACTCAGTAACACTCCTTTGTAATTATTTAGAAAATAGACAACAATTAGTTAAACTGAGAAATGATTTATCAACTCCTCTTAATGTCTTGTGCGGTGTACCTCAAGGTTCGATTATTGGGCCGCTGCTGTTTACCTTGTACACAGCCTATTTCAAAGAATGTCTCACTTATTGCAATAGCCACTTCTATGCGGACGACACCCAAATATATTATTCATTTGAAAAATCTCAAATTATTCAAGCAAATACTAGAGTAAATCATGATATTCAAGCACTTGTATCCACATCTAAAAAATTTTGTTTATGTATTAATCCAACCAAATCTAGTGTAATGTTATTTGGACGCGCAGCTTCACGTAAAAATTTAGAAAGAGACATTAATATCCATATTAATAATGAACAGTTACCTTTAAATGATGTATCGAAGAACTTGGGTGTTCATATAGATTCATCACTAAAATTTGCTCAACATGTCACTCACATCGTTAAAAACGCATTCACTAAAATTAAAATTATTTACAATTGCAGAGATCTCTTAAATATTACTAGTAAAACTATATTATGTGAATCGTTAGTTATGTCACATCTGCATTATGCAGATGCTGTATACGGTCCTTTTCTGTCCAACGCTGAAAGTGCCAGACTGCAACGCATTCAAAACACATGTATAAGGCTTATTTTTGGGTTGAGAAAATACGATCATATATCCAGCAAATATAAAGAATTAAAGTGGTTATCGGTTAAACAAAGAAGAGATCTACATATTTGTAATTTAATTCATAAGCTACTTACTTTGCAGTCACCTCCATATTTATATAATAAAATCACATACAGGACGGACATACATAATATTAATATAAGACATAGGAAATTGTTATCTATTCCTCGTCATAAAACCAGTCTTTTTCAGAGCTCATTTTCTTACTTAGTACCAAAATATTACAATAAAATTCCCTCTGAACTAAAAAACCTCACCTCTGTTCAATTTAATAAAAAATTAAAAAATCTTCTGCTAGAAAGTGCGTTGGTGTTTCATTAGTCTCTAGTTAGTATTTAGTTAATAATTATTACCTTATTAAGGTTATTACTGAGTAACTGTAATTGAGGGTGTCGCTGCAGAGTGTTATTGGGTGTTGGCATTGTGCGATAGGTTAAACATCTGTTATACAGTGTTAATACCTAGTGATATTCTGTGGTGATGCCATCAATTACAGTGTTACAGTGTTATTGTTATTGTTATTATAAGATTATAAGTTAGTGTTGTACTCTTATTCTATCTATAGGCAGTTAATTAGTATCTTGTTTGTGTTCATATTATTTAATGTTTGTATATTTTCTCACTGGTTGAGTGTAAGAATGGAAATATCTATTTCCAAACTCTGCCATTTAGCAAGCTGATAAATCTTGTATTTGTGATTAATTTCCTTGTATCTTGCTAATAAAAGCCATTTATTATTATTATTATTATATATAATATATACTGCAATAATAAACTTCTTAAAACTTCTTCAGGTTGGTAAGGAATAAAAAATAAACGCGGAGAATAATTACTGCACTAGCAAGGCTTTTCTTGCCTTAGAACGGCGGCCCTTCTTTCGTTTGTGACCTATCGGAATATTTTTTGCCTCGGGAGGAGGCAGAACATATTTTTTCTGAAATCGCTCAGGAATGTCTACTTTCTCGGCGCAATTTCCGACCCCAAAGTAGCGTATTCTAGTATTTGGGTCCATTGCTAAGCAACCATCAAAAAACGAGTCCGGGAAAGTACTTTCCCGGCCTAGGCCGGGAAAGTAAGTTTCCCGGACTCGTTTTTTATCTACATTTTAGACAGTAAATAAATATACGCAGACAAATTTAGTTATTGACACAGTTCATCACGGCGACATGCACCGGCCACACCAAATATTAAGGCAACCTAAAAAGTAAAAACTACATAAATATCTAGATAATTTTAAAATTCTCACATTTTAAACGTATACCTTATTCATTATGTACATATGATCTGGTGCTTGAGTAATAAATATTTCAAGTTGTTCATTTGACAGAACTTTCGACTTCTTTGGTTTATAGCTGTCACCTTGACGTTTCAGGAAAACGCATAATTTCGAATATTTTGATATATCAATGTCTTCCTTTGCACTAAGTGTTGATCTCAGCATGTGAGTAATTTGACTATAACGTATTGATGCCTTCAACTGAAGATAAATCATGACATTTTCAGATCGGGAGGTCATGTCTTTTTCGTGGCAATAATCCATGATAATTTAAAGTCACATTATTTGCAGCTGTTACTCTCTGGTGGTGTCCCAGACACCTGTATGTCATCATGAAACTCATCATTGTCCATTTTAATTTGTAGCAGGTATTGAAATGAAATAAGCACTCGCATCAATAAATAATTGCAAGGAAATGATTTCATAAGCAATTAGATTGCAATGAAAAAATGTTATGTATTAATAAAAATTTCTTAATTATAATAATAGTAATTGCGATTTCAGAAAAAATAGTATGTGTTCTCGTAGGAAAAGCACATTCCCGGACTCCGTGTTGCTTGTCTCGGCACAGTCGTCCAGGAATGTTAGGCTTTTCCTACTAGGTACACAATGTACTATTATCCTGATGGCCAGTCCTACAATATGTTTACAGATCATGTGTTTAAAAAATGAAGGGCAGTCACAGCTTCCATTGATCCAGTTGTCTTTATCTTCAGGCAGAATAGTTTTCCAAGATGAAAAACATACATCCTTAAACTCGTCAAAAGTATTGAATTCAGTAGTTCTCACTTACATTATACCATTGGAATTTGGCTGCGAAGAAATATTACTGTTAGACTTCACCCACTGATAAGCTGCTGTCCACAATTTAAGAGGAATGTCTGGTGCAATTTTGAACGATTTCGTATTTGATAAGTACTGATTGGACCATTTGGACACGTAGACGAAAACCATTTTCAGAAAATATGATAAAGGCAGCCGTTCGCGAAGAGTATTTTCATCTTTAATTACTCTGTTCCACGCCTCTAGAGCATTATTTGTACTAGGGATGAGAATAGCAGCGCCTTCAAACCAGTTTCTATTTTTGTCTAACCATTGTGTTTTAAAGTAGGACACAAATTTTTTTTGATCGGCCCATTTCTCCAAAAATAATTGAGACGCTTTAGTAAAAATTTCCTTGGTTTGACTAAGCTGCAATTTGTCTAAATCTTGAAGCATTTCACTAACTTTTTGTTTTGGTGTTATTAACTGCTCACCCTTCTTTTGCACAATTTTTTTTCATGTGAGCCCAACACATCATATTAGTCGATCCTTCACCAAATACTCTCTTGAAACCCTCGTGAATGCTTTCTGAAGCATCACTAATTAAAATATTCGGTGATATATCTTCCTGATAAATTTTATTCACTCCATCTTGTACAGATTTGAAAATAAATCCAAAATCAGCTGTCTGTTCATTGGAGCATACTGCCAATCCGAAAGAGTGGAAGTGTTTATTTCTGTCTGTAGTTCCCACGACTAAAATCGGGAACCCCTGCCATATTAATTTATATGTAGCATCTGCATGAAAATGCTTTACATTTAAAGCTAATTTTAACACAATGTTCTTGACGTTACAAAAAAACGAAAATAACTTGGATCATCGTAATGAACAGTGTATGCAACTATAAATGCATCCATTTCGTTTTCAGGGATATTTGAATTGCTGTGGAGAAATGTTTCTTTTTTTTTAAGAAAGGCGATGTAAATGATATGAACAACTATCGACCTATATCAATTATACCTACATTGGGAAAAGTAATAGAGAAAGCCCTGTTTCAACAACTTGCTACTTTTTTTTAAGGTAATAACCTTTTGTCAAATTGTCAATTTGGTTTTCGCTCCGTTAAATCTACGACTGATGCAAACAAAATGGTGGAAAGTATAACAGTGGCATTTGAAAATAAAAGTTTTGCTGGAAGTATCTTTTGCGATTTGTCGAAAGCATTCGACTGTGTGCAGCATGATATTCTGGTTAATAAACTTAAAAAATATGGGCTTAGCAATACAGCTGTAAATTTCATAAACTCATATCTCACAGGCAGAGACCAAAAAACAGTATTTAATGGAGTGTTATCGTCCTCAACAAAAGTAAATTTCGGCGTACCTCATGGTTCCGTACTTAGGCCTCTATTATTCCTAATATATATAAACGATCTACCTAATTATGTAAATGACACTTCATTAGTACTTTTTGCTGATGACACCAGCATGTTCAATATAAATAGCAATGCAAACAATTTATTGGAGGATATGCAGCTCTCAACGTTAAAAGCTTCTGACTGGTTTAGAGCAAATAAATTACACCTAAATCAAGCAAAAACACAAACGATGTTTTTCACAACCCGGAACTTAGATCATTTTGACAATCCCGAAAATGTAAAATCTCTAGGAGTAATCATGGATCCACATTTACGTTGGGATCAACATGTTAATTATCTTTCCGGCAAATTATGCAAAGTTGTATATTTAATGAGAAACTTAATGGCAGAATTACCTCTAAACATAATAAAAACAGTTTATTTCTCTTTATTTCAAAGTGTTTTCTCTTATGCTATACTTACCTGGGGACACTCCTCACACTTACATAGAATATTTTCACTGCAGAGACGTGTTATGAGAATAATGACTCGGTTGACTTTTAGGCAAGATGTAAAACAACAATTTATAGAGTTGAATATTTTAACAGTTCCTAGCTATTATATTCTTACGGCACTCATGCATGTTAAGCAAAATATAAATAAATAAATAAATAAATACACATTTATTGCAAGAATTTTTAGACAAAAATTACAAACAAAGGTGAAAGATTCCGCAGAGCGTGTTCTCACTTACACCTAATTTTTTTAAAATATTGTATAGAATATAGATTGAAAAATGAATATAAAAATATAAGTAATAAACATCAAGTGAAGTCATAATATATAAAAGGTACATATGGTGCCAGGTAATACGAAAAAAGAATATACATATATTTAATACACATAAAGTGACAAACATTACTTAAAACTACAGAAATTATCACATGTGGCTTATAAAATCTTTGGCTTGTTTTTTAAATGTTGTGGTGCCATTGATGCTGCTATTACTTAATAATTGCATTTTATTAAAAATATGGGCTGCCTGATAACTAAAACAACTTTTATAAAATTCGGTTCTATGTCGAGGAATAGTGAGTAAATTATTATTTCTAATTTCAACATTATGTAAGTCATTGCGACGTATCATTAATTCCCGTAGGTAATCGGGAGTATTGGTAGTAATTGTTTTGTATATCAGGCAGCATACATGTAAAAGCCTTCGCTGGCACATTGTAAGCCAACCTAACTCTCTGGGATGCGGACTGATATGTACGCTTCTTGGTAAAGATAAAACGAATCTTATACATGAGTTTTGTATCTTTTGTAATCTGTATTTATCCATAGCTGTTAGATATGGTCCATAAACGACGTCCATGTAATTTGTAGAGGATAATACAATCATGTCGGCTAATATTTTCTTAGTGGATATAGGTAAACTTTCCCGGAATTCATAAATACTTTTTAGTTTGAAAAAACATGTTTGACAAATTTTACTAACATGTTTATTAAAGTTTAATTTAGTATCCATAATGAGACCCAGATTTGAGACAGATTCTTTCCATGAAATCTCACTGTCATTTAACCTGATAATAAAATTATTGGTATCGAAATCATAACGACTAAACATAATGGCTTGGGATTTGATAGGATTTATCAGTAGTGAATTATCTGTAGCCCATTGATGCACACGTTGTAGATCTTCATTTAAATAAGAGTTTGCTTGGCTAATAGATTCTGATGAGTCAACAGCGAAGTTTAGATAGACTTGCAGGTCGTCCGCATACATATGTATTGAACATTTCTGAATTACTTTACATATATCTGCGGTAAAAGTTGAAAATAGTAATGGCCCCAGAATAGATCCTTGGGGGACACCCGTTTGTGTTGTTTGAAATTCAGATAATAATATTCCTCCGTCTTTACAAAGTTTTACAGCTTGATGTCTGTCAAGGAGGTAGTTAGAAAACCAGTCTAATGTAATATTCCTGAATTTATAAAAAAGTAGTTTCGCTAGTAACAGCTCTATGTTAATTGAGTCAAATGCTTTCGACATGTCAATTAGAACCAATGGTGTGCATTTACCTTGGTCAAAACCTATTGTTATGTCATTAGTGATTTTTAGGAGTGCTGTGGTGCAACTATAGTGTTTTCTAAATCCCGACTGACAGGGCGGCAAAATTTTATTTTCATTAAGATACTCAACAACTTGATGATTTACAATTTTTTCCAGGATTTTAGAGGGTGCAGGTAATACGCTGATAGGTCTTAAATCATTTAGGGTTGGATTTTCTTTTTTAGGAATAGGTGTTACCAGTGCAGTTTTCCATAATTGGGGTACAAGGCCAGTTTCTAATGAACAATTAATGATATTGGTTAAAGGATCTAAACAATATGGTACTAAAAGCTTTAACATTTTTGAAGAGATATTATCTGCTCCCACAGCATTACTTTTCAAATTGTTTATACAGGATAAAACATCTGATGGCAAAATTAGGTGAAACGTAAAAGGTTCGTTAATGTCTGCAGTATTTTGTAAGAAATTGTTTAGGGTATTTGGATTGACCGTTATTTTTGGTATACTATTTAGGAAATGATCATTGACTAAGTTAGGGTTACTAATGTCATCCGGTATCTCTGTGTGACTTTTGTTTATAATTTTATGTTTTCCTAATTTACTCCAAATTTGTTTAGTATTTGTACCGCACTGTTGCATTTCAAAAGTGTAGTATGCATTCTTTTCGTTCTTGACCGCTGTGCATACAATACTCTTCAAGTCTAAATAATATTGTTTGTGATGAACTGAGTGAGTTTTTTTATATTTTTGGAATGCTTTGTTTTTTAGTTTGATCATCTGTCTCAAATTTGGGGTGAGCCATGGAGTATAGTGTTTTTTCGTTTTAATCATTTTACATGGACAGTGTTTGTTAAATATCTCTAAGACAATATTGTTAAAAATATTTACTTTTTCATTAACATCAGTGGAGCGATAGAGTGCATTCCAGTCCACAGATGAGATATCTTGGTTAAATTGTATTGAATCAATGTTGTTAAAGTTTCTAATACATAGCATTTTTGTAGGTTCTCTTACTTTAGGACAAATAATTTTACAGAACACTGCTTCGTGATTAGTATTAATTGGTTCACAGCACATAACACCACAATCATTTATACATTCTATGTCACTTGTGATCACCAAGTCAATAAACGTTGCGGAATTTTCGGTGACTCTTGTTGGATCCAAGATCATTTGCTGTAGGCTAAAAGTTTCTAAGATATCCTGAAGAAACTTACTTTCGGCAGAGTTTTTATTCAAAAGATTAATATTTAAGTCCCCAGTCATAATAATTATATCACCGTCTTGAATAATATCTGGTAGTACGTCATATAGGCATTGTAGACTTGCAAATGGTGTTGAAGGGGGTCGATAGACTACTCCTGTTTTGAAGGATAATTTATCATTCTTGAATTTAATCCATAGTTGATCAATATCACTATCTATATTGCCAATATTGAGGTTTTGTGGTTTAAGTATACTTTCTAGGTATATAGCGACCCCTCCACCCCTTGTCTTTCTGTCAGACCGGAAGAGTGTATATCCCTCTACATTATAAAACGAAGATGGCATTTCCGGGTCAAGCCAGCTTTCAGATATTGCTAAGATATTGGGATTTTTAGCTTCAATAAATTGCCTAACATCTGAAAATTTGTTGCATAGTGATCTACAGTTAATGTGTACTACTGTTAGAAAATTAGAAGGATCCGTTGGTAGTGGTTTATCTATAAAAAACTGGTAGCCCTTTTGGTTTGTGGTGCTTCTCCTATTTGGCGTGTGGTTCTTCTTGGTTAGTCTTTTATTCAGCCCTCCAGAAAATCGAAGTTTTCATCAGTGGTAAACGAACTCTCTTTCACTCCAGTATTTCTTTGACGGGGGTTGTCAAGGAAATGTTGTCCTCTTCTAAAATTAAACCTTTCGAATACAACACCCTTTGGCCAAAATGAGTGTTCATATACTGTTTCTTTTAGACTGGGGTCAACGCCTACTAAGAAACAGTTGTTGTCCTTTTTTTTATAAAATGTATTAAGTAATTTAACTGAAATATCCATTAAATCACCGTTAGTTTTTTCATGTATATACTTTTTTACTTTTTCTTCTGAAACGTGTTCCTTTGCTTGTGATATAAATAGCCACATTTTTTTCTTATTTTCATTAGAGGTTTTGTGGTTATTTTCTCGTCCTTCAAAACCAGTTTTACCTGTAGAGGTCACTCCAGTATTTGTACCTACTTGTTTTGTTTTTCTTTGTTTTCTTTCAACTCGTGTAAAAGTTTGTACATCACTCATTTCCTTGTCTGGAATATCCATATGTTTATTTTCAGCATTCACATCATTACTTTTGAAATTTGGTAAAGGAGTCGAGTGATCCCTTCTTGATGTTTTTTGATGAGTATTTGGTTTCGAATTTGTGGTTAGTACCCTTTGTTTTTGTGAAAAAGGCGGGGCAGTTGGAGTCGGTAGAAGTGAATTTCGTGCTGCTATACTGCTGTAGGATTGTTGTGCGTTGGCATTTGCAAGTAACTTAATCATATCTATATTTGAGTCTTTTAAGTTTGTAATTTCTTGTTTAGTATTTTTGATATCTTGTTGCAATTCCTTTTTTTATCAATTTCATTTCATTTTGTAGTGGTTCAATGATTTGGTCATCTATGGCAGTATTTCTTTGTTGCAGATTAAGTTTCAGTAGATCATTAAATTTGTTGCAAATATACCTCTGGATAAATTGCACACTAAAGTTTCAGTAGTGAAAAAAACATATTTTAATAAACTATTTTTCCACTCGAAAATTGTAACTAAATAACACTCTGTTTATGTCAACTGATTTCTTGAAGATGATATGTATGTCAACTGATTTCTTGAAGATGATATATCAACAAATATGTTTCACACGGAGAAATACATAAATACAACACCAGACACAGAGATCAAGTTTGTTTAGATTACACCAGATTAGTTAAAAGTCAGAATGCAATAAACTATTATGGTCCAAAATTTTTCAATAAGTTACCACTAGACATCAAGGACTTGCCGGGGAAAAGTTTAATTTTAGATTTAAACAAATTCTGCTGAATGGAGCATACCATTCTTTTGACGAGTTTCTGTCTGATGTCTCATATTAAATTTTTAGTGTTCTATATGTTGGTTTGTCGTATTATTATTATAATACTTATGATGTGATTTACAATAATTGTATATTTGACTTATGTAAACCCACCCGGTATTGGCATAAAGAAATTATTATTATTATTATTATTATTTTTTTTTTTTTTTTTTTTCCGTTGCCGGAAGAAATTGCTGGACAGTCTCCCTGTGGCCTCCGACACCACACAGAGAGAGCGCCAGCGAATAATCTACAGCAACTCCCCACATCCCGCAGGGTTAGTCACTGTAGATTCCAGACTCATGTGCCCTAAGTAGACGAAGGGATCCCAGGATGACCGCTTTCTGCATTTGACCAGCCAACCATTCTGCCGATGTTTGGCAGGCAGGCATGGTCTTTAATGCGGAGAGCAGCGTGGGCTTCATACCTCCGAGTACACCGATTATCAGGACGACCATTTTGACAGAGTAGCCTGGGTATAGCACTTGGAGCTCGTACCGGAGATCTCTGTATTTAGTCCGTTTCTCCTCCTCCTTCAAGGCGATGTTTGTCTCAGCAGGTGCTGAGAACTCGATGACATACATCACCTTGGTCTGTTGGTCGAGGAGGACTATGTCAGGCTTATTGGCGTGAATTCGCCTGACGGTCGGGAACGAGTAGTTCCAGTAAATCCGGCATTTCTCGTTCTCGACAACGGACTCGATATCTCCGGGGACGTAAGGCAGCACTGATGTTTGGTCTATCTGGTACGCGAGTGCCGTAGATGGTAGTATAGCACTCGTAAAGCCGCGTTATGTCGTTGGATGTAGACCGAAGTCGCATAAATCGGGCATGCAGATAATAAATGCATGCAGATAATAAATGACGGCAGGTCCTGCAGTTGATATCAGGTACCTCTACACCCATCACGCGACTGCGATAGACCAATGTATTAATAACTCCATCTTGGCAGGCCACAATGTATCCCTCGGTCTCCGACCTCAGCCCCGCTGACCTTAAAAATGCGAAGGTCAGCTCTGTCGATAAACCCAGTGCTTCTATGTTGTTATAGAAAACACCGTGCAGGGGTTTATCGACGTGCTGCCTGAACAGATTTCTCTGTTCGGCAGCTTTGATGTGGGCTGTCAGACGATTAGGCGGAAGCTCAGTGACTGAGTCACCTCGCCGGCCTTCTCGCCTGTAGTCGAACACGAGACCGAGTTTATCTGCGGCCTTCTGTGCTGCCCTAAACAATAAAGCGCCAACTCCCACAGCTTCATGATCTCTCACTAACTGTAGGAGTGGGTCCGAGCTCCTGATGACATTACATGCCATACTCAGTGCCATGCATGCACTCCAGACTCAAGAGTCCTCGCCCCCCCCCCCCCCCCCCCCCGTTGACGTGGGAGGTACACTCCATTTGACTACGCCAAAGGAGTAGAGCAGAATCGGAACGGCAAGCATATTAGTGGCAAACACCTTGTTCTTCCCCGAAAGTTCTGATGACCAGATCTTTCGGAGTCGGTGTCTGTACTTGCCCCGGAGAGAATCCTTTATTTGGTTCACATCCTGGATGTGGCGTTGTTCCACACCCAGGTATGTGTAGGTCTCTCCGTCATCCAAATGTCGTAGGATGCTTCCGTCTGCGAGCTGCGCATCTTCGTGGAATTCCCCGCATCGTCCTCTCTTGAGGTGGACGACTGCGCATTTGTCCAACCCAAACTCCATTCCAATTGCCCGCGTGTATTCCTCGACCACCCTGAGAGCATTTTGAAGTTCTCGCTCTCCGGAGGTATAGAGTTTAAGGTCATCCATATAAAATAGATGGGTGACCTTATGCCTCCGGTTGCTGGGTGGTCCACAGTGATACCCGCGGGTTTGGCGGAGTCCAACAGATAGCGGCAGCAGTGAGATGCAGAAGAGGAGCGGACTCAAAGAGTCACCCTAAAACACTCCTCTCTTAAATGTCACCAACTCTGTCGAAACTCGCTCGGCACCGGATGTTATGGTGAAGCGAGTTCTCCAAAGTGGCAACAGTTGTTTGATGCATCTCACTAGTGGTGCTGGTACCGCAAGACATCCGAGCAAGTGTAACAAAAACTCGTGGGATGTTGTATCAAATTCCTTGCGATAATCAATCCAGGCCATTGACAGATTCCGCTTGTACTGCACAGAATCCTGTGTAATACAGCGGTCTATCAGCAGGTTTTCCTTGCAACCTGCCAGGCCCTTCTTGGCACCACGCTGTTCGTTTATCAGTTGGTAGACCGGATCAACAGACCTCAACATCCTGGTATACAAGATACGAGTAAATAATTTGTAGCAGGAGTTGAGGCAGGTAATCGGCCTATAATTTTTTGGGTCAGACAGATCCCCCTTTTTGGGGATTAGCACAGTTCGCCCCTCGACAAACCAGTCCGGAATTTGCTGCCCCTCGTTCAACCATAAGTTGAAAACTCGGGCCAGATGGCGGTGGGTGGAAGGGAACTTCTTCCACCACCAGTTGTTTATACCATCGGGACCCGGGGCAGCGAAGTTCTTGGTTCCAACAAGTGCTTGTTGAACCTCTTCCGTACTGATTGCCGGGCACACTTCGTCTAGCTCTTCTAAGACTCTACGACAGAGAGCCTCGAAGTGTGCTATAGCTGGAGTGTCATTATCGAATGGACTCACGACTTCGTAGATTCCTTTCCAGAAGGCTTCGACATTATCAACAGTTGGCGGATTTTCGACAACACGCTGTGGCTCTTGGAACAGGCGAGACGGGTTTGTTTGAAACAATTTGTTTTGTTCCAAACTCCGCATTCGCCTGACCAAAGTTTTCTTAATAGCCATAAGTGCGCGAATCCTGTCTAGACAGTGCTGCTTGATGGTCTGCAGCACTGTGCGATTTAGAGTGTGGTGTTGGCGTCTCAGTCCGACTGCCACTCGCCGGACCTTCGGTGTAAATGGTCTACCTGCGACTATATAATCCACCACACTCTGGATTCGAGAAGCGTGTTGCCTTGCTGATCGAATTTTAGCTTCGATCTTCTGTACGCGCCGCTTAGCTTTCTCGACCCTATCAACTGCGCTTGCCAGGCGCTGTTGTGGGACGAGTTGCTTGGCGGCAGCGTACACCGCGCTGTTGATCTGCCAGATGTTGGCATCTTCTGGAAGCTCCTCACTAATCAACGAATCCATTCGTGCCAGGTCTTGTGGCTTTGGGTTAACCCTGGTGTTAAGGTTAACCCTCGTCCTTAAATCGACGTCGGTATACTCAAGAGGATGTTCCTCGTCAGCTGGTATTTGCCGCGGTGGAATTGCGGCTAGCAGTTCCTCACGCTGACAAGGTGCCCTTACAAAACCTGTTCTGCGCAGGAAGGATACTTGATCTCTCAGATGTTGTTGAGAGAAGGCGCGATACTCCGGGTGCATATCGCACCACAACCGGTGTAGTCGCGCCATGTATCCCCTGCGCGCAGGTTCGCTGCTCTCATAGCAGTTAAGCAGGTCATCTCTTAGTTCCTCCGTCCACCTAAAGCGTCCATTTTCAAAGCGTTCATCATTGTTGAGACGGTCCGGTAAGGCCCCTCCCACCTGTCTCTGACCCCCATCCGGTTGGGGTCGATTGTGAGGGGCCCTTCTTCTGTTGACTGGTAGAACCAGAAGATTTGAGATTACAGGGTGGTTAGCCCTGCAATCCCACGTCCGACATTTGTCAGAGAGGGTTGCCCCTCCCTGTCCAGGGTGCACCGCGAGGAGGTTGCCGGTCCGCATTTCGCACCCCTTATTATTATTATTATTATTATTATTTTTTTTTTTTTTTTTTTTTTCCGTTTCCGGAAGAAATTGCTGGACAGTCTCCCTGTGGCCTCCGACACCACACAGAGAGAGCGCCAGCGAATAATCTACAGCAACTCCCCACATCCCGCAGGGTTAGTCGTGTGCTCTAAGTAGACGAAGGGATCCCAGGATGACCGCTTTCTGCATTTGACCAGCCAACCATTCTGCCGATGTTTGGCAGGCAGGCATGGTCTTCAATGCGGAGAGCAGGGTGGGCTTTATACCTCCGAGTACACCGATTATCAGGACGACCATTTTGACAGAGTAGCCTGGGTATAGCACTTGGAGCTCGTACCGGAGATCTCTGTATTTAGTCCGTTTCTCCTCCTCCTTCAAGGCGATGTTTGTCTCAGCAGGTGCTGAGAACTCGATGACATACATCACCTTGGTCTGATGGTCGAGGAGGACTATGTCAGGCTTATTGGCGTGAATTCGCCTGACGGTCGGGAACGAGTAGTTCCAGTAAATCCGGCATTTCTCGTTCTCGACAACGGACTCGATATCTCCGGGGACGTAAGGCAGCACTGGTGTTTGGTCTATCTGGTACGAGTGCCGTAGATGGTAGTATAGCACTCGTAAAGCCGCGTTATGTCGTTGGATGTAGACCGAAGTCGCATAAATCGGGCATGCAGATAATAAATGCATGAGCGACTCCGGCGCCTGACGGCAGGTCCTGCAGTTGATATCAGGTACCTCTACACCCATCACGCGACTGCGATAGACCAATGTGTTAATAACACCGTCTAGGCAGGCCACAATGTATCCCTCGGTCTCCGACTTCAGCCCCGCTGACCTTAAAAATGCGAAGGTCAGCTCTGTCGATAAACCCAGTGCTTCTATGTTGTTATAGAAAACACCGTGCAGGGGTTTATCGACGTGCTGCCTGAACAGATTTCTCTGTTCGGCAGCTTTGATGTGGGCTGTCAGACGATTAGGCGGAAGCTCAGTGACTGAGTCACCTCGCCGGCCTTCTCGCCTGTAGTCGAACACGAGACCGAGTTCATCTGCGGCCCTCTGTGCTGCCCAAACAATAAAGCGCCAACTCCCACAGCTTCATGATCTCTCACTAACTGTAGGAGTGGGTCCGAGCTCCTGATGACATTACATGCCATACTCAGTGCCACTCTGCCATGCATGCACTCCAGACTCAAGAGTCCTCGGCCCCCCCGTTGACGTGGGAGGTATACACGAGGAACGGACGATCTAGGATGAATACTCCTATGAATATTCATCATCTTGCGGGTATTCCTGTCCAATTGACGCAGCTCATCTACTCCCCATTTGACTACGCCAAAGGAGTAGAGCAGAATCGGAACGGCTAGCATATTAGTGGCAGACACCTTGTTCTTCCCCGAAAGTTCTGATGACCAGATCTTTCGGAGTCGGTGTCTGTACTTGCCACGGAGAGAATCCTTTATTTGGTTCACATCCTGGATGTGGCGTTGTTCCACACCCAGGTATGTGTAGGTCTCTCCGGCATCCAAATGTCGTAGGATGCTTCCGTCTGCGAGCTGCGCATCTTCGTGGAATTCCCCGCATCGTCCTCTCTTGAGGTGGACGACTGCGCATTTGTCCAACCCAAACTCCATTCCAATTGCCCGCGTGTATTCCTCGACCACCCTGAGAGCATTTTGAAGTTCTCGCTCTCCGGAGGTATAGAGTTTAAGGTCATCCATATAAAATAGATGGGTGACCTTATGCCTCCGGTTGCTGGGTGGCCCACACTGATACCCGCGGGTTTGGCGGAGTCCAACAGATAGCGGCAGCAGTGAGATGCAGAAGAGGAGCGGACTCAAAGAATCACCCTGAAACACTCCTCTCTTAAATGTCACCAACTCTGTCGAAACTCGCTCGGCACCGGATGTTATGGTGAAGCGAGTTCTCCAAAGCGGCAACAGTTGTTCGATGCATCTCACTAGTGGTGCTGGTACCGCAAGACATCCGAGCAAGTGTAACAAAAGCTCGTGGGATGTTGTATCAAATGCCTTGCGATAATCAATCCAGGCCATTGACAGATTCCGCTTGTACTGCACAGAATCCTGTGTAATACAGCGGTCTATCAGCAGGTTTTCCTTGCAACCTGCCAGGCCCTTCTTGGCACCACGCTGTTCGTTTATCTGTTGGTAGACCGGATCAACAGACCTCAACATCCTGGTATACAAGATACGAGTAAATAACTTGTAGCAGGAGTTGAGGCAGGTAATCGGCCTATAATTTTTTGGGTCAGACAGATCCCCCTTTTTGGGGATTAGCACAGTTCGCCCCTCGACAAACCAGTCCGGAATTTGCTGCCCCTCGTTCAACCATGAGTTGAAAACTCGGGCCAGATGGCGGTGGGTGGAAGGAAACTTCTTCCACCACCAGTTGTTTATACCATCTGGACCCGGGGCAGCGAAGTTCTTGGTTCCAACAAGTGCTTGTTGAACCTCTTCCGTACTGATTGCCGGGCACACTTCGTCTGGCTCTTCTAAGACTCTACGACAGAGAGCCTCGAAGTGTGCTATAGCTGGAGTGTCATTATCGAATGGACTCGCGACTTCGTAGATTCCTTTCCAGAAGGCTTCGACATTATCAACAGTTGGCGGATTTTCGACAACACGCTGTGGCTCTTGGAACAGGCGAGACGGGTTTGTTTGAAACAATTTGTTTTGTTCCAAACTCCGCATTCGCCTGACCAAAGTTTTCTTAATAGCCATAAGCGCTCGAATCCTATCTAGACAGTGCTGCTTGATGGTCTGCAGCACTGTGCGATTTAGAGTGTGGTGTTGGCGTCTCAGTCCGGCTGCCACTCGCCGGACCTTCGGTGTAAATGGTCTACCTGCGACTATATAATCCACCACACTCTGGATTCGAGAAGCGTGTTGCCTTGCTGATCGAATTTTAACTTCGATCTTCTGTACGCGCCGCTTAGCTTTCTCGACCCTATCAACTGCGCTTGCCAGGCGCTGTTGTGGGACGAGTTGCTTTGCGGCAGCGTACACCGCGCTGTTGATCTGCCAGATGTTGGCATCTTCTGGAAGCTCCTCACTGATCAACGAATCCATTCGTGCCAGGTCTTGTGGCTTTGGGTTAACCCTGGTGTTAAGGTTAACCCTCGTCCTTATAGCGTCGTCGGTGTACTCAAGCGGAAGTTCCTCGTCAGCTGGAATTTGCCGCGGTGGAAGTGCGGCTGGTACTTCCTCACGCCGACGAGGTGCCCTTACGTAACCTGTTCGGCGCAAAAAGGATACTTGGTCTCTCAGATGTTGCTGAGAGAAGGCGCGATACTCCGGGTGCATATCGCACCACAACCGGTGTAATCGCGCCATGTATCCCCTGCGCCCAGGTTCGCTGCTCTCATAGCAGTTAAGCAGGTCATCCCTTAATCCCTCCGTCCACCTAAAGCGTCCATGTACAATAGCAAGTTCGTCATTAATGAGACCGTCCGGTAAGGCCCCTCCCACCTGTCTCTGACCCCCATCCGACTGGGGTCGATTGTGAGGGGCCTGCCCTCTGTCATGGTCTTGAACCAGAGGGTTTGGGATCACAGGGTGGTTAGCCCTGAGATCCCACGTCCGACATTTGTCAGAGAGGGTTGCCCCTCCCTGTCCAGGGTGCACCGCGAGGAGGTTGCCGGTCCGCATTTCGCACCCCTTCTAATATCGATTGTGGTTTTATGCGAGGATCAGATTCAAAAAGTTTTTGAATGTCATTTTTTATTTCATCAGTTAATTTTGGACGTGCATTGGAGGCTATTTCATGACAATTATGGACTAGATCCGAACGGTAAAGTACCTACTACACCAGCACGGTCTGCCGGACAATGTAATTATATACCGCTCTTAAATTGCTCTCCTCTGTACCTTACTTTATTACATCGGTAATAGATATTAACGTCCCCATCTGCAAGCGTGTTTTTGAAGGAAAAACTCCACGTACCTTCAAGTGCAATGCTTTGTTTCGTAGATTCCATGTCCGAATACTCTTTCTCTAATTTCCACTGTTTATCAATTTTCATCCGACGTTTTGGTGGTTGTTGTTCAATTTCCAACTCATCTTCTGTAGAAGAGTCGTATTCCGGTACAATCGTTACTTCTAATTCGTTTTCCTAAATAACAAGAATCATAACCTATAAGTAAGTATGCAGTTTTAACAATCAAATACATTTACCTCATTATATATTGTATACGTTGTTGATGAAGTCATTTTACAATAATACCATTAACTACTAACAAGAACACACACAACACTATCCACTCGATACGATTAACACATATCACACTTAAATCACAGAAAACATGAAACAGGCTAGCGGTAAAGCCGGACTCAGACGACTGGTGTACTTGACAAATACACCAATATTGGTATACTTGACAAGTGTACCAGCTCATTTAGGCCATTAACAAGCAACGGCGCTCACACGACGTGTACATTTTTTTTTAAATACACCAGCAAATTGGTACAGTGTTGGTGGAATGAAAGAAGATTGTTGACCCTCATGGATATCGGTCGTCTTGAAAATGTCGTCGCGTGTGCAGCTTTTGTGGTAACTACTTCATTTTACTACTTTACTCATCAGAGGACGAAATGTTGACATCAAAGATTCCTTTTTCTTTTTAAGTTCTTTTATGGAACACAGAATACTAATTTTTTCTTCGATTCTCTTCCAAGCCACAGTTTTTATGTTTCAAATGTTTTGCACACCATATGACTGGTTCGTTTTGATTTTTGATTTTGGTATTTAAATAATAATCAAAAAAGCATTTTTAAAACAAGGAACCTCTTCCATCCGCTTATACAAAATGAATAGTAGCGAAGCATGGTGCAATTATATGTAGAACTCGTGTGAGCGCAACCACAAGTATAGACAAGTATGCACTTGTCAAGTGTTCCAATAATTGTGATCCCTTTGACGTGTGCCATTTTTACCGACAGACGATGGGAAACTGACCAATACTCACCAATGACAAATAATTGTACAAGTAAACCACTCAGACGACATGGCAAGTATACGCCATTAACAAATATTGGCCAAGTACACCAGTCGTCTGAGCCCGGCTTAAGACTAAGCCGGACAGCCGGTTGCCGCGCAAAAGTTTCTGAGGTTATCTAGCACAAAACAGTATGCATGAACCTTTCAAATATCTGTATCGAGCATCCACAATATTTACATGACGTGTTACATATTTACCGGGCTTCCAATAAATTATTGAGCATCCACAAACAATATCCACTTGACAGGGCTTGCATATTTACGAATAATTAGTTAATCTCACTATGCAGCACACAATTTCTATTATATTAATAATATATATACGGAGGATTCACTATTGTATCGTTCATCCCACAATATGTACTGATAATACATTATATTTACCGAACGTCTATTATTTCTACTCTGCCCTTCATATTTTTGTACTCGACAGTATAAATTTTAAAGTTGACTTATGAATTATATAATGAACTCCAACATTTTTTATTGTAACTTAAATTTAAATACATAGCATCAACCATATTTGATTTGTTTTAATTATTATTACCTTGCATTCATTTTTCGTACCTAGCAACACTGATATATACTGTAAAATGTTACTTTGCAAACGAAATGAATACAGTGGAAATAATTTGTTGCGTTATTATAATTATAATTACCGTAATTGCATATTGGTAAATTTAAATGAATTATTATAATATGTATATTTTCTATTTCAGTTACAATATTACTTCTTGGTGTACATAAGAGAGTTATTGCAGCCTCCATCATTACATCAAGAACGCGAGAAGTGCTGAGTGATTTTAATATGTCTTGTGATGACACAGGTAAATTGATTCTTAGACCAAGACCAACAACTATTACTTGACAGAAAATGTTCTGCATTGAATTTGTGATAAATTTTTTAAAAATTTGTTATTATAAAGTAAGGTAAAATAAAAATTTTGTTGTAATATAAATATTTTTTTTTTGTTTTAGACTCTGAAGTGGGTAGTCTGTATAGTTGAGTATATTTTTAACTAAACTGTAAATGTTTATTGTAATACAAGTTAACGCCTTAATATCAATTTCTGATTCGTAGATCATTATCTTATTAATTTTGAAGGAAATGATTTCTTAAGATATCTAACGCAAATTTTTATATAAAAATAATTCTGTTCAATATTAATAACTAGCCTATCGGTTAAACAAATAAGAAATAAGTGTATAAATAGATAAATTTACATAGATAATTTTCGTAAATGTACCTCAACCTCATTATCGTCCGAATATTTCACGTCATCTATTTAAAAACTGTTGAAATAGCAGCTTTCAAAGTGTGCAATAGATGTCCCTAGCATTCAAAACACTTATGACAGCTTCTTATTTCCTTCATAAGGAGCAGCTAAAGATAGGAATCGGCTCCATGATCTACGCATGCGCCACATTCAAGTGTGCCAAGTGTTTTAATGTCAAAGGATATTAGTTTGCCTGATGCATTTAATAAAAAAAAATTCCTTTAATCTAATAAAAAAAATTCCTTTATCACGGGAATAACACACATATCTAACCTGCCTCCGGCTATCGGCTCCGGCTTCTAACTCGCTATAGACCTCTTCATAAAAAAAAAAATTCCTTTAATCTAATAAAAAAAAATTCCTTTATCAGGGGAATAACACACATATCTAACCTGCCTCCGGCTATCGCCTCCGGCTTCTAACTCGCAATAGACCTTTTAAAAAAAAAAAAATTCCTTTAATCTAATAAAAAAAAAAAAACAAGAACGTGTGGGATTTGACCCGGAACTTCTGCTTGCCAAGCCGAGCTCGTCTCCACTAGGCCATCAACCCACTGACAAATTGCGAGTAAAGAAAGTATAAGGGTATGGTCCGATAATCACCAAAGTGGAACCAGCAGAAACCACGGATTTTGACAGCGGTTAGTGATGGTAACCTGAAATCTTGGTTCAATTCGGACCAGCCAGATAGATACCTTCAACAAATTATTAATTTAACATTTTTATTTACCATTTTTATGCGTTTACAGATAATTGCTATATTATAAATATTTTATCCATGGATAATAATACACTCCGAGTCCGGTTCACGACAAACAACAATAGCTGCGTTCGGGTTACTCACTCCTTTAACTCTTTTCACTCCAAGTCTACTGTTGACGTCTTTTGATTGGATAATAGTAGAATTGGAGTGAAAAGAGTTAAAGGAGTGAGAATAGCCGAACTTACTTAATGAATGTTTGACGTTTGCATGCGTTTGACATATACAAACCACTAGTTACCGGTAAAATAGATCGGTAGATTGGTTGACAGATAATTCACCGTTTTTTCAGGAACCGCGTTCCTAAAGTAACCGATTTTTCAGATATCAGACAGTAACCGCTAATTTCGGAACGCGAAACCAAATTTGTGGTGAATATCGGACCATACCTTAGGTTTCGGGTAACACGTTCTGTACACTTGGCAACGTTGGCATGTGGCGTATGCCGCCGTATGCATAGATCATGGAGCCGATTCCTATCTTTAGCTGCTCCTCATTCATAGAGTAAATTTAACTGTTATGAATGAAAATTACTATTCGAGGTAAAAACATTTTGGAAAATACTAGCACTGCGAGTTAATTAACTATCCTAAAAATATGTACCTACTTCTGAGCAGTGGCGTATTTACGGGGGGGGTAATGGGGGTAATTACCCCCCCCCCAGAGCTTAGAATAACAATTGTAACAATAATCAAAGGTAACAATAATAATTGTAACAATTAACAAAAATCAAAATTCTCCTGTAAAACTTAAATTCCTTCGAAATTTACAATTTAATTAATTTACTGTGATAGTGAGTATTAATTTGTGTCTACGTGGAGTGCGAGGCAACAGACAAGAGCGATGCGACAATGTCACAATATTATAACTTACGGCGCATGTCGCCGCGTGTGCCTCTCAATCACGCTTCTCTCTCAGCCGGTCACCGGCCACTGTTACCATAGATAAGAGGACAACTGTTACTATAATATAAGGCGCGTACTGACTTGAATGTACATGCGTTGAGTCGGGACGCACGCATATGCACATTCAAATCTGGACGTACCATTCGCAACGACTCAACGCATGTTTAACCTCTCGCGAGTCATCACGAATGCACATGGTCCGAGCCATCGGCTGTCGGTTTTTTCGCCACATCAAAGGAATCATATCGTGCGTGCGTGCTCAGTTTGGACCAGTTTTTGTTGTTTTGTGAGTCTGAATGCATGTTTGGTGCGAGTAGCATTTTCTCTTCCGGTGAATAGGTCCATTATAAAATCCTCTGACGACATTCTAACAAAATTTTGAAACTGTTCAGAATGCAAATATTGTAAAAGTTGAGAGCCCCCAAAACGTTTTCGGGTTCTGTATATTTCATGGATCCAGAATCTCTTTGGTTTTTTTTTATTATTATTATTTTTTAATAAATTTGAAATCACCATATAAGCAGCCCCCGCAATAATAACTTCTGCCATCACGAACACAAACAACTGACCGGAAAGGACTGAGCCAACACGAATATGTGAAGTGAAAATAAATTTACAAATATACCCCGAGTCGCTACACACGCATGCATGTGCGTGCGTCCCGACTCAACGCATGTACATTCAAGTCAGTACGCGCCTTTAGAGGTGGTCCGAAACACCATTCAGTCGTTGGAAGCACCAGATCTAAGTAAAACTTTAATTAATCAAGGTAAACAAACTCGTGGTTTCATTGATGCATGTATGATAAATGCAATTGGTTAACTGGTTGTTTAACTTTAAAAAAATTATTTTGTTGGCCTTGTGTATTATTTTCAAATCGAGATGTTTGGTCAAAATCGAGGTCAAAATCTGGATATGACGATCTTAAAAATTTATCTCGCGCAATGAACAGGCATTAAAAAAGCCACGTTTATTAATGTCAATGTAGAGTTTAATACAAATTTTGGGGTACTTGTAAAACACAATGACCTTGAAATTCCTGAAAAATTTTCGCCTGCGGCGCTTCGCACCCCCTGCACCTCTTGCCCCGTGTACACAGCTTTTTAGCTCTGAGCTCTTCCCGCATTTCTGAACCCACGAGCCGCCACTGGTTATTACCCCATCCAGAGCAAAGCTCTGGATACGCCACTGCTTCTGAGGATAGGTAGTTCAATGATTAAATCCGCTAAAACAAAGATTTGATAAATGAAATCAGAAAGTGCTCCAGAAGTATTGAATAAGAGGTTTTTAATGTTTTTATCAGTAAATAAATACGACGATATATCATTTCCTTTATTGCAGTTAAATTTTCAACAGGTAGGTATGTATTTCTATAGACTTTAAAACGATAAAATTAAGAATACTTTAGTTGGATTCATAATAATATTAGGTAAGCAGGTATAATTATTATTGTTTGCAAAAACTATGTAAATTTATTTATGTTGTTTGTGTACCTTTTAAAGATTTTAAAACCCAAAGCAAATCTTTTAATTATTATAAGGAGCCTATATGTGCATTTTTTCATATTTAATAGAGATTAGGTATATAAAAAAATATGATTTACTGGTACAGGGTGTTTCACGTAAGGTGGACAGTGGATTTTCTGGTAAATAAAGAAAAATTTTGAAAATTGGTCTATAATTCAGATTTTTCAGTAAATTCAGGATCCTATGAAATAAAGATAATTGGACCTCAAATATACGAGGAGTGATCAAAAACAATTTTTCCAAAAATTTTAACACCCTGTGTATGGTGGGAATCTACAGTACTATGTTTAGGTTATACAAACTTCTAAAATACGGTTAATGACGAGGATTTTTGTTTACAATTTACAATCTCTTTCTTTGTCATAAAAAACATTACAATATCGATAAGAGAGACTTTAATATATATCTCTTTTCGTTTTATGTGAATCACCCTGTATACAGGGTGTCCCGAAATTAGCTAAAAAGATTTTGCCATGAGTTTCTATGTCCAAAAATAGTAAAAAAAAGTTCCTATAAACATGGGTCCAGATATGGCTCCCATTATACAGGTGTTCCAGTTTTTTGTAGCAGGACTTTAACAGTCGATAGACAATTGAAAATTATTAAAAAAAGTTCCTATAAACATAGGTTGAAAAATGCTTAGTTTTCGAGATACAGGGTGTTAAAGTTTGAAAATAAATACGGATTTATATTAATATTTCCAGAATGCTAAGAACTATCGAATCCAAACTTGCCAATTCTTTACATTTAATTTAGAGGCCTATTTTAGAATAACAAACTACTACTTTACTTAACCATGGGCGTAGATATATGGATTTACTAAGGCTCTTTTTTACAAAAAAGTAGTACGTCACTGATATTTTCCCATGTTTTCCATTTAATTCAATAAAGCAAGAAAAAACAAAAATTTAATGTCTCTTGGCACTTTTTGATATGACAAGCCGTTTTCCAGAAAATTTACATTTAATCATTTGATGCATGCATCTGGACGAATTTTAGACAAACTTGAAGTCGCTCAGAATTTCACCAAATTTGATGGTACGAAAAGTCTTTCAAAAATAAAGAATGAAACATCGTTAATGATGCTTGTAATGAAGTAAGACACTTTTACATGTTGCTAGCTTTTGTGTTTGTGTTTCTAATAATTTATTTTAGTTCGACCGTTGCATTTTAATACATTTGTGTTATAAAAATTTTGATTTACATGATAATAAACTTTTACAATAAATATTTTAAATGTTTCATTCTTTATTTTTAAGAGACTTTTCGCACCATCAAATTTGGTGAAATTCTGAGCGACCTCAAGTTTGTCTAAAATTCGTCCAGATGCGTGCATCAAATGATTAAATGTAAATTTTCTGGAAAACGGCTTGTCATATCAAAAAGTGCCAAGAGACATTAAATTTTTGTTTTTTCTTGCTTTATTGAATTAAATGGAAAACATGGGAAAATATCAGTGGCGTACTACTTTTTTGTAAAAAAGAGCCTTAGTAAATCCATATATCTACGCCCATGGTTAAGTAAAGTAGTAGTTTGTTATTCTAAAATAGGCTTCTAAATTAAATGTAAAGAATTGGCAAGTTTGGATTCGATACTTCTTAGCATTCTGGAAATATAAATATAAATCCGTATTTATTTTCAAACTTTAACACCCTGTATCTCGAAAACTAAGCATTTTTCAACCTATGTTTATAGGAACTTTTTTTAATAATTTTCAATTGTCTATCGACTGTTAAAGTCCTGCTACAAAAAACTGGAACACCCTGTATAGTTGGTTTTTGAATTCATACTTTTTTTACATTTTCACGTAGTAGATATATTATTATTATTATTATTATTATTATTATTATTATTATTGACTATTATTAGACAAATAATAAAAATTTGAAATTGTGTACCTACTTAAAAATGGAACTCGATAACTAACAACAATAACTTCGATACCATGCTAAATAATAATTTGATATTAAGAACTAGTGATGCGAAAGAAAAAAATACGGTTCGTTTTTTTTGTTTTAAACCGGTTTTTTTTTTCATGAAAAATACACAAGCCTTGTTTTTTTGGTATTTTTTAAATCAATTTGGTGTTGAAATGAGTGATTAATAAGCTTATTTAAACTTATTAAAATTGATGATTTTAATATATACTGTATTTATTTTAGGAGCAAGGTTAAGTGAATCGAGAAATTTTCTTATGAAAAAAATAAACATTGTTTTATTGATTAACAATTCTAATAAAAAAAAATATTTGATAAGTATATCATGTTGCTTCCACAGAACAGGTAATTGTTGCCCATGGATGATAGAATTTAACCGGTCAATGCTTTCAAGCAGCAGCTGTTCTTCTGACGTCATAATAGACATCGAGATGGTCAAGAAGTACGAAGTACGTATGCGCAACACAACATATGACGGCAATTTCGAGTTTTAACTATTCCAACCATAATTATTTTAAAAAAATAGGTACGTAAATGTCGATATAGAAATTATAGAATCAAAAAAACATATCAGTATCGCAGTTTGGCCATAAATAACACGAAAAAAACGAAAAATACGGAAAAAAAACTGTTTTTTTCAACTGAAAAGAACGTCAACATCAAAAAAAACCGTTTTTTTACATCACTAAGCACAACTAATGTAACAATTGCTCAAATAAATCTCCATTTTGTTCTATGCATATGGCGGCTCGACGTCTTATCGCTTGAGTGGCTCGAGAAATTTCAAAATGGTTGTTTCTTATTTAGTTGGCAGCAACATTAATTCGTTGAAGTAAATCTTCTCTTGTATCTATCTCTGTGACATAAACTAAACTTTTCAAATATCCCCATAAGTAAAAATCCAGAGGATTCAAGTCAGGTGACCTAGGTGGCCAAGATATGGGACCATTTCGACCTATCCACCTGTTAGGGTAATGCTCATCTAACCATCTTCTTACGTTTCGCCCATAATGCGCTGGTGCCCCGTCACGTTGAAAATACATGTTATGTCTAACGTTTACAGGTACATCTTCGAAGAGGGGGTTCAGATCGTTTTGCAAAAAATTTAAGAGATCAGGTATCCCAATGGGACCAATAAGTTGATCGCCATCAATAATGGCTGCCCATAAATTTACCGAGAATCTGTGCTGAAAGTGGGTGCGTCGTACCACTCGAGGATTAACAGTTTCCCAAACATGCGAATTATGTATGTTAAAAATACCATTCCTGATTAATGTTGTTTCATCACTCCATATATAATATGTTCGGAAGGCCATCATTATTATTTAAAATCCACCAAAATTCTAATCGTGGTTGAAAATCCGCTGGTCTTAAATTCTGTACGTGTTGGTAATGATAGGCATGAAGGCCTCGAAATATCACCATTCTTCCGATCTAAAAGAAGTAAAATATTTTTTAGCGATTTTTTGATAGCTACATACTAATTCATTACTATTGTCTGAGGAATTCTAGTACCTCTCGATACCGCCCTTATACTTATTTGGGGATAATTTCAAAATGGTTTAAAACCTGTTCCAATCCCCGTTAATTTTCTATATTACGGAACGTCCGATTTTTGAAATTAACATAGGTACGTAGTTTTGCCTCCTGAACAAAAAATTCTAATAAAAATATCGGCGGTCGGCAACGGTTTTCGAGATATTTGGCCCCAAAGTCTCTGAAAGTCGTATTTTTCCACTGCCATAATCACTTATTTTCACCAAATTTTTCACTTTATGCTTATGAACACCTTTAATACAGACTTCAAATTCAAAAATCGGACGTTCCGTAATATAGAAAATTACCCAATCCCCTTGTGGTCTTCCTTGTCCGCGGAAGTCTTTTAAAATTTCCATTTTCACATAAATGTCTGTGGATATTGCCAAACATTTCATGTTTGGGTACTTGTCTTTGCGGAAACTGTCGCCTGTATTCCCGGACTGCCCCAGCGGCACTACCACCCAGACAGCACAGGTACATCCTCTGTACGTTTGATGGATATCCATATTGGACATGAAGGACATAGAGAGAATATCCTTATGAACAACATATGGGCCACATGGGATATCTTATGGATATCCTTTTGTCACAACTTTAAATGTCCATACATTGTCCATTCTAAAGCCTTACAGATATCCACTGCACATAAATTCCTTTATCAGGGGAATAACACACATATCTAACCTGCCTCCGGCTTCTAACTCGCCTGATGCATTTGATTAAAAAAAAAAGAATCTGGGATTTGAACCCGGAACCTTCTGCTTGCCAGCCGAGCTCGTTTCCGCTAGGCCATCACACCACTGACAAGTTGCGAGTAAAGCAGGAATAAGTTCATTGACAGCTAACTTAAACTTTACAATCCGGCCTTCCACGCAAATATGGAAAATTATTTATTACTGCCTCGCTATACTGTATTGAATTCTTCATTCTATAAAAATGCACTTCGGTAGTTTTAACGACACAATCATTTTTTTCTACAATAATTTAACCGCATATGATGATATTTGAGGTGTTATTAATTGTCAATTAAATATCCGTAAAATGAAAAATACTGACCATTTAATTTGTTGTCATTAAATATCCCTCTTTTACAAATATTTAGAAATAAATATCCAAGGACGACCAGAGCGGATAAAAAATGCATAATTAGGTATATCCATATTAACCCTTTGTGGACAGGTGGTTCCATAGAGGCACCACAAATAAAATAATTTTTCGTAGAAGCCTAGTAAGCGCTGGTTGTTCTTATGCTCTATAATAGACCCCCTCCACAATTTAGCAAAACAGAACAATCTCGATCACGGTCAGTGCTAACTTTTGAGTTGTGTGATGTACTTGTTTATATTCACTGTAAACATAACCTCAACAGAATTGTATTTTATAATTGTTTATTAAAGTTTGTGGTAAGTTTTTGATCATATTATGTTTGTTAGGTATTAATGATGTGATATTCAGTTTATTTGAGATATATTATGAGAGACAGGTTATGATATTTGATATAAAACTATGTGGTTCCATATGGAACCACAAGGCTGCAGGGAAGTCTTATATAAAAAAAATTTCCTTGCAGATTATTCAACAATGAACTTCAGCAAGCTAACTTCAGATGAGGCGTATGCTTTTATTGATGAGATTCCGTCAGATACTGGATCAATTACTTCAGGTGCTCCATCTGAAGACGATATAGAGGAACTTGATGAAGACCACGTTGTAGAAGTTCGAGATAATGCCGAGGATAATGCGACTATTCATAATATAAATTTAGAAGAATACGATAGTGAAGATGAACTCCCGCTTTCACATTTTATTAAAAAGCCGATTGAGTGGACTAAAAATGCAAAATTTGCAAACACGCCCCTTGAATTTACAGAAGACTTTGGTCCCAACGTTCCTGAAGACACTGAAACTCCCACTGATACGTTTTTGTGTTTATTTACAACTGAACTTATCAGCAAAATAGTTTATGAGACCAACTTATATGCAGTCCAGAAATTTGGTGACCGTTTTCAGCCAACTAACTCTGTCGAAATCAGATGTTTTCTTGGTATCAATCTAATGATGGGACTTACAAGGAAACCGAGTTACCGGGATTATTGGTCCTCCATAATGCAGATGAGAGATCCTTTTATATCGTCTTCCATTTCTCGCGATCGTTTTGGATGGCTGTTGAATAATATGCACCTCAATGACAATTCTGTTCAACCAAAAAAAGGCGAAGTAGGATTTGATAAACTCTACAAGATACGACCAATGCTAGACGCACTTACAGAAACTTTTGCAAATTGTTGCAAACCTGGCGAAAACCAAAGTATTGACGAATCAATGGTAAAATTCAAAGGCAGAATTGGTTTTCGCCAGTACATGCCTCTCAAACCAATTAAGAGAGGTTATAAAATATGGATAAGAGCCTATGCCTAGTTTCCTTGTGGTCATTGTTTGGAACCACATGATTTTGGAAAAAGTTGAATAAAAAATTTTTTTTTATCAATTAATTTGTGCGTTATTTACCTTATTTATATAGCCTACAAGTAAAAAAATGCAATTCGAAAAAAAAAAGTTAAGAATTAAATTAGTCCACAAAGGGTTAATTACAATATCGGATATCCCAAGACTTTCCAGAAATGGATATCCATAAACAGTTAAAGTATGGTTATCCACTGATTTTACTTTGACATATATCCTATGGATATTCAAATCTGGTCCGAGGTTCCATAAAATTAAACTAATTGAAGCCCGTATAAAGAAAAATAAAATTCCACCGGAACTTTATACTAAGACGCATTAAAAGATTTCATTTAGAGCTAAATAAACTAAAGTAAGGGAGGTCCCAGCAGGACCTCCAGTGGATATCCATTAAAAAATGTCCACTGGATATCCATTACATACACATGGATATCCGGGACAATAAATGGACCTAAAAAGTACATATTTTGGATATCCGGTGCTGTCTGGGCATTGCAAAAACCATAGATGAAATGCATATCTGCAAGTTAAATCGTTCCATTTTTTACAGCAATAATTATTTAAATTCAACTTAAACGCCTGACACTTACGAGTAGGTATTTCAAATACGGTATTCGGTAACCAAGTGATAGTCTAATTACCTGTCAATAATAGTCTACTATGTGAAAATGTAAAAAAGTATGAATTTAAAAACCGACTAATGGAGCGGACCAAAATTTTCAAATCATAACCATACCATAACCTACAATGTAGTCGAATTGGTCATCCATTGACTTATAGCACCATTTTGACACACATTTTCAAAAAATCCAAGGGCTGCATGTTCATCAATTTACTAAGACTATTATTAGACTTATTTTTAATTGGATCCTGCAATAATGATCAAATTTTAACCAACGACTTAATAATGTGATAAGTTGGAGGAAAAACTACCCCGCAAAATATTCTTTTTATCAAGTAATAGAATAGAAAAAAAAATACTTAAAATTCAAAATTTCAATTTATTTAATTATAAACGGCAACAAATATTTAAAGATAACAATATTCTGACCACACCCTGTATATTTATATATAAATGCCTTTCATATGTCAAGAAAAATATTATTATATTTAGGTGTTTAATGAAACGCTGATCATGGGTAACTAACTATTTATTTTAATATTCTACAACTTCAGCATAAAGATAAGACATAAAAACATAGACAAAACCAAATGTTTCTTATATTGTGGATTGCGTCATGGGCGGCATAACCTTGGTGAAGTCCTTTGTCTAACATTCGGCCATCCTGACTTGATGGTGCCCTCGCCAACTGTGTATCACTCCTTTAATACGTCCCTCATCCTTTGTTTAACATTCGACCATCCTGACTTGGTTGCCCTCGCCAATTGTGTATCACTCCTTTAATTCGTCCCTGTAAATAAAATTTTGCAGTACCTAACCTTTCGTACGAGCTAAATATTGTTCAGCTACATTTCATATTTTCATCCTTATAGTTTTCATCATTTTATTTTTTTTTTCCAAGTACATCTCGATATTTTGTTTATGAATACGCTAGTGTGCTTACTTTGCTTAATTTCTTCTTTAATTTAGTACATATGATTATTGTTACGTTATTTTTTTCTTTTTATTTTATTTTTTTTTATGCATATAGTCGAGTAAACTTTAACTTGGCGTGTGGATGAGTTGTTATTGTGCATATTATTTAATTTTCTCTTGCACACAAAGTTAAAGCAATAACCCAAAAACATTGTTCACGTATGTTTATACGTAAACAATGGTTTTGGGTCATTGCTTCAATTTTGTGTGCAAGAGAAAATACAATAATACGCACAATATCAACTCATCCACACGCCAAGTTAAAGTTTACTCGAGTATATGTGACCATTGTTACCACATATGGTTCGTTTTTTTTTTCATGTGCTCATGGTTACCACATGTTTTTTTTTTTTTTGCCTACGTGACTATTGTTGCCACATATTTTTTTCCTTTTGCATACGTGAACATTGTTACCACGTGTTTTTTTTTCTTTTTGTATATGTGACCACTGTTACCACATGTTTTTTTTTTCGTTTTGGATACGTGACCATTGTTACCACATATATTTTTTTTTTGCATATGTGTCCACTGTTACCACATATTATTTTCTTTTCTTTTTGCATATGTGACCTTACCACATATGTTTTTTTTTTCTACCACGTTTATACATTATAACAAAACATGAGGTGTACTTACATAGAATATTTATAATGATATATAGTCCAATCAATGAATATATTGTAGAGTGCATGGAATATGCGAGACTTTTTGACTTCAGGACCTCGTTAGGAGTAGTTAGTAGGTAAACATACTAAAAGTCTCCGCCCCTGGGAGGTGAGCTTACGGTGGGAGAGAGGAGAGAAGGTCCCATTTTTGGATTTTTCGATTATATCTAGGAAACGGTGGACTCTAGAAAAAATATGTTTTATATAAAAATGAAAGTTAATTAAATTTTCTATAAAACTGTATATACATATTTGTCGAATATCCAACGGTTTTCGAGATAAACGTTATTGAAAATCGATAATTTTCTAAAAAATCATTTTTACCCAACGCTTTTTGTCAAACATTTGCTTCTAGTGCCTCCAACGATCGTTTCTCAGAAAAACTGTAAAAACGAAGTTGTAGAGCATTAAATTTCCTTCCTTTTGCTACTTTATCTTCAACCAATCAAAAGTTATAGAATTTCTAACATGTACGCTCAATTTCGATGCTCCTCTAGAAATGAGGATGTTGACGCTACCATGATGATTAACAATAGAAATAAGGTAGTTGCAATTGACACAACACCTTTTTTTATAATTATAGCTTTTATTATATTATTACGAATCATATAATGAAAGTATTTACATGGACTGATAGTAATTAAAAAATGAAAAAATAATCATTCAAGGTGACATCTTGGTTTTTTTGAGGCGGAAGGGTCGATACTTATTCATCTTCGTCAGCACTGGAGACGTTGTCCAAAGAGATTGGTAGTGTATCGATGTCGTCGTCGTCGCCTTTTTCCTGAATTAATATGCCGACTCTGTTGTTGCAACTGCCCTTGCAATTCGGGTTTGCGACAGAGCAGTTTAACGATGCTTTTTTACAACCACACCTTCCACCGTCACATCCTTTCGTGCATCTTTAAGATTTCGTCAGGAGCAGCATCCAACTTTGACATTTTCGGAACTAGTTGGTCATTCCTCCTCTCCCAACCCCAATCGGCGCCCCACCATTAGGTTCCTCCTCTAACCACACGTGTACTTGGTGGTACGTCCGGAATGCATGCTGCTTAACAGCTCCTTCAGTTGAAGGGAGAGTTGAACGATCAGGCTTCATGTTTGCAGCTGCTTTGGCAAATGATTTGTAGTGAGGGATTTTTCTGTGGCTAGAGCGTCATACCATGAGAGAGTACTCATGATCCCAGCTGTTTCGATAGAATCAGGGGAAGAAGAACCGCTGGCAAATACCTCAGCTGCACGTTGTATGATTTTGAACTTCTGGTACATTTTGACAAAACCCACTTTACTCTTGCAATACGCTGCGGATGTTGAGTCACAGCTTGTGAATGCATGTAAGAATAACAAATGGGCATTGTCCTTCATTTCAGCTCCTACTGCAGATGTTGTGAAGAATATACAATAGTCTTGACCTTTCCTCTTCCAGGTTTTACCAGCAGAATGTCACGATCAGTTGGGGTTTTGGAGAACAGCCAAGTCGACATTCTCTCCAATAACAGCTACCGAGGAATTTTGCGATCTGTTGATAGCTGTCTTCACAATATTAACGTCAGCATTATTATGATAGTTGGAAAGGAAATCATCGTCATAATCATCATGGTAGTGTCAATATACTCATTTCTAGAGGAACATCGAAATTGAGCGTACATGTTACAAATTCTATAACTTTTGATTGGTTGAAGATAAAGTAGCAAAAGTGTATATAAAAGTGAAGGAAATTTAATGCTCTATAACTTCGTTTTTACAGTTTTTCTGAGAAACGATCGTTGGAGGCACTAGAAGCAAATGTTTGACAAAAAGCGTAAAAATGATTTTTTAGAAAATTATCGATTTTCAATAACGTATATCTCGAAAACCGTTGGATATTCGACAAATATATACATATATACAGTTTTATAGGAAATTTAATTAGCTTTCATTTTTATATAGAACATATTTATTCCGAGATATAATCGAAAAACCCAAAAATGGGACCCTCTCCCCCCTCTCCCACCGTAAGCTCACCTCCCAGGGGTGGGGACTTTTAGTATATTTACCTCCTAACTACCCCTAACAATGTCCTGAAGTCAAAAAGTCTCGCATATTCCATGTACTCTACACCCCTCTTTTGAGCACTCATTGACTGGATTAATATGATATTAACAATGCGTAATATTTTTGAATATACCTACATGTATATGTAAATACACATTTTTTTTAACAGGATGATAATTTGAAATATCAGTTTTCTTGAAGGAGATTCAAGTTATCCCTCTAACAAATCGATCATTTCATCGGTGCTATCTACTGAACTATTACTGCACTGGTGCACTGAACTTCAATAGCAACAATTTCGTAACGATCATTACCTAACACCCTTTGTACCTTATATGGATCACCGAATTTATAATATCCTACTTTCCCACTCATTTCTTTCTCACTTTTATCACAGCCTGACCATAAAACCCGTTCACCAATTTTGTATGTCTTAGATGTTTTACGCTTTGCATCAAACCTTTCTTTCATTTTCCTTTCTTGCCTGTTCATGTTTACTTTTGTGCTTCCCCGTATATCTTCCGGTACTCAAATTTTCCTTCTCCTATTCTGCATGACGATTTTTGTTATATTCAACATTAGTAAGTGTGGCGTAAACCTGTACAGTTATTTAATGTATTATTCGATAACCCAGATAACATTTGGAAGAGATTTTTGCCATTCATTTCCGTTGTTTATAGAGTTAAGCCCGTTTAAAATCGTCCTATTATACCGTTCCACCTGCCTGTTTGATCTAGGGGGTGCCACTGAATTTAAGATGTGCTTATGTGCTTAACATGATAATTTACAAAAGATTTAAATTGTTTGTTTACTAATAATTGCTGCTCCCTTTCTGAGATTACTCTTTTAAACATACTAAACAGATCAGTCAAATGGTCAACTGTCTCTCTTGGGCTCCTATCATCATGCAAAGACAAATTTCGAAAATAAGTCGACCACAACAACTAGGATATAAGAATTTCCTTTATGACTTTTGCAGTAGGACCAATATGCCACGTATGTAAGGACTCTACAGGCTTGTCAATCGGAAATTGATTCTTTTTCTACAGCTACCATGCTTCTATTAATATAGGCAATCTAAAGGAGATGTTACATATTGCATTATTTTTTGTGTCTGCTGTTTTCGTCTTATAGTATACATTATTTTATATACAAATTTTTATAGTATGACACGCTTTTACATATGTTTTTTTTTTATACTAAATTTAAGATATTATTTTCTTCTTGACTTGCTGCAAATGTACGAAACTGTATAGATATAATGTAGTTAAATAAACATCTATCTATCTATCTACCTATATACCGGGTGCCACAGGATACTGGCTCACCCCTATATTTCCTTTATTTTTTAACTTATCCATTTGAAATTTTGGGGGCATAAACTACCGTTTAAAATGTATTTCTGCACATTACAAACACTATGGTACCACTTCCGGTTTATCCGGAAATTACCTCAACTTTCGATTTCCAAATAGAACACCCTGTATATTTTTACATTTTTGGATGCAGGGCAACATTCTGCATACACCATGTAAGTTTCGCGAATGTTTGAGCCGATCTTCAATTTTTTCAAGCAGTTTAAGAAATCCGTGAAAGTGGACTTTATACTTTTAAACGAATGAAATAAAATTGAAAATAAATAGCACAGATATGAAATAGATATCAATGAAATCAGAAAGAAAATTATAATTTTTCAAACACTATGAGCCACCACCTTCCCATTTGAAAAAAAAAAGTTTTTGATAAAAAAGTGATATGTTTAACTTTGGAGGCTTCGCAAACAGTTGTTAGTGAAACGAAAAGAAAAATTATATTTTTCCTTTGAAGTTTACCTACCGTATAACGAATTTTGGAATTCCAAAGCACTCTAGACGGATTTTTTAAGTTGCTTGAAAAAATTGAACATCGGCTCAAAAATTCGCGAAACTTACATGCTGTATGCAGAATGTTGCCCTGCATCCAAATATATAAAAATATACAGGGTGTTCCATTTGAAAATCGAAAGTTGAGGTAATATCCGGATAAACCGGAAGTGGTACCATAGTGTTTGTAATGTGCAGAAATACATTTTAAACGGTAGTTTATGCCCCCCAAATTTCAAATGGATAAGTTAAAAAATAAAGGAAATATAGGGGTGAGCCAGTATCCTGTGGCACCCGGTATATATATTTTTTATATAAACTAATTCGTGTCTTTTCTTTAATAAGTGTAAAATAACGTTCGAAACCCACATGCCCGATGTCATTGTGATATTTTCTAAGTAGATTAACGGCAGATTTTGGTAAACAAACACATGTTTACGATTCAAAACTTTTCTTCCCTTAAGCTTGTCTTTTATTAATCCAAGTTCTTCATCTTGCATTTGTAAAGTTAATATCCCAAGACCAAGGTACATTTTTACGCATTAACACAGCAACTATAGAAACGATCTTCGCATGATCCTTTATGAATATACGGAAATATGAACTCAACCCTAAATATTGTCGTGGCTCATGTAAGTTGCATGCCTGTCCTTACTCTCTTTTCGTAAATTTCAAACCCGAGAAAACTTATTTCATTTTTCAAAAAGGAACATTTATCAATATTAAGTTTCAAATTGGCATGAGCTAACAATTTAAGCACCTGCTACAGAACTAGTAGGTCCTCCTCCACGGTATGTGAAGGTATTAGAATGTCATCCAGATAGGTGATAACCCAGTCATATATCATATTACCCAATACATTGTTTGTCATTCGTTGAAAGGTTGCAGGAGCATTAGTCAATTCGAAGGGAATTCTTAAAAATTCATACTGACCGTCGGGGGTAACAAAAGCGGTTTTATGAACAGACTCTGGTGCAACAAGGGACCTGATAACCCTGAGCCATATCGAGATTAGCAAAATATATTTTTTTCTTTGCAATCTATTTACAAGGTCCTCGATATTGTTTAAAGAATATCTATTTTTAATGGTTGCAGAATTCAGTTTTCTACAGGGTGGTCCGGTATCCATGGCGGAAACTTCAGGGGACAATAGAGGACCAAAAAACAATATGACTTTGCTTATAAACATAACCTTCTAAACGTACCGTTTTTGAGATACAGGGTGTTAAAGTTTTGATTTTTTTAAATATATTTTTAAATATCTCTCTAACGAACAACAATATTAAAAAACTATTTGGTGATGTGAAATATCTCGCAGAGCACTAGTATTTCACCATTAGAAAAGTTTGCGAACATCACCAGTGGCGTCGATCTGGGGCATTGTGACCCTTTTTCCTATCAGAACTTCTACGCCACTGGTCCTAGACACCAATTCTATCTTGTTTTATATTTTCTGATGTTTTTTGCACAAAAAGTCACTCTTGTGATTTTTTCGTAAGATGCACCATTTTCGAGTTAATAGCATGTAAAGATATTAATGTTAAAAAAAAAATTATTATTATTAAAAATTTATTAACATTATTACATTTTATTAACAATTTTTGAGCTCTAGTTAGGAAGAAAAACATCACAAAAATAACAACAGATTTAATAGCATCTTACGAAAAACTCACAAGAGTGACTTTTTGTGCAAAAAAAATTAGGATTTTTTTTTCATAAAAAGTCACTCTTGTGAGTTTTTCGTAAGATGCTATTAAATCTGTTGTTATTTTTGTGATGTTTTTCTTCCTAACTAGAGCTCAAAAATTGTTAATAAAATGTAATAATGTTAATAAATTTTTAATAATAATAATTTTTTTTTTAACATTAATATCTTTACATGCTATTAACTCGAAAATGGTGCATCTTACGAAAAAATCACAAGAGTGACTTTTTGTGCAAAAAACATCAGAAAATATAAAACAAGATAGAATTGGTGTCTAGGACCAGTGGCGTAGAAGTTCTGATAGGAAAAAGGGTCACAATGCCCCAGATCGACGCCACTGGTGATGTTCGCAAACTTTTCTAATGGTGAAATACTAGTGCTCTGCGAGATATTTCACATCACCAAATAGTTTTTTAATATTGTTGTTCGTTAGAGAGATATTTAAAAATATATTTAAAAAAATCAAAACTTTAACACCCTGTATCTCAAAAACGGTACGTTTAGAAGGTTATGTTTATAAGCAAAGTCATATTGTTTTTTGGTACTCTATTGTCCCCTGAAGTTTCCGCCATGGATACCGGACCACCCTGTATAGTCCACACAAAGGCGAAAATCCTCGCTTCTCTTTTTTTTTTACCAAAACTTGAGAAATCTGAAGAAGATTCTCTAATAATACCACCGTTAAGCAAGTCATCAATTTTTTTCCTTAACAATTTTCCTCTCAAACTTAGACAGTCTATAGGGCTGGTGAGTGATGGGTTTTTGTGAAGAAATATTAATATCTAACTCAACTGACTTATTATCTACTAACTCTAACGTATCACATGCAAAACAATTGTTAAATTTGTGTAATAAATCGGATAGTTTAATATAGTCAGCATTATCTAAATTTACATCCTTAATCTGCTCGACTTCCAAGGAGAGTATAGTAGGATCGCTGACTTACTCTTATTCTTATTTCACTCTGAATCAATAACTTAAATCCCTTTGTTAATACAAAATCGCATTCTAAACCAATTGACCTTGGCCCCAAATTTATAACTTGCCAAGTTTGTACTGGCCCACTAATTAAGACACTTTAAATTGAAAACGGGTGATTGCGATGGTGACTGGTACAAAATTATTTCTTCAATACTGTCAAAATGAACAAGCACTCGCTTCACACCACAACCTAGTATGTGAACATGATCATAAACCTTAATGGGTATTTTAGATAAATCATTTTGCAACTACAATGCGATCAAATCTGACATTTCTTTAACACTTGTACAAGAGACAACAAATGTACTTTTTCCCCTTCCACCATAAATTTAACATTTCTAGCATTAATTATTGGTTGACCAATAACTACATCATAATTATTCATAATTGTTGACACAACTACTAAAACTACTGGCGTAAAAAACGGAAATGTCTTCGATCGTCATTTCTAATTCACACATATCGTCCGGTAAATAAAATAATTTCCAAAACCCCTTACATAATATCAGATTCGGTTAAAGCGATTTCGAATTTTCTAGCTACGGAACTGTGTGCTACATTAATTTGACTACCCGTATCTATATACCCATTGAAGCTTTTATCATTAATGATAACTACAGTATTATAAATAGAATTTCATACTTGCCCTTGTGATTTTCTGATGTCCTTGATCTTCCCCTTGTCCTTGAACCAGCATTTCTCCATAAAATGTTCTGTTTTTGCAAATGGCACAGAGATTGGAAGTGGTTGGTCTTCTCCAGCAGCTTTTATCCAAGTGTCCACTTTTCCCACATACTTTGTGTGCTTTTGGTTTCGTCTAACAGTCCTTTTCCAGGTGTCCTCTTTTGCCACATGCAAAACAACCTATTAGGAGTCTGCTGATGATTGGTTTTCCATTGTCCCAAGATAATTTATAGTTGGACAGCCCATTATACTATTGTAGCATCATTCCAGTTATTTATTTCGCTAATCTGCTCTATTTTGTGCAACTACTTCATTGAAGAAACTTTCGAACTTTCGGGGTTAAATAAAGGCACAAGTTCAGCTTTTCCAACCTTTTTTTTGAGCACTGGAGTTTTGCACTAAATTACTATATTGTCTAATTATTCCACTGACTTTTTCGGCTACTAATTTGTCCACATATTGCCTTGTAAGGCCTTTTTGGCAACGTCTTTTTGTCGGCAGTCTAACTTACTCTCCGGTTTCGTTGTCACTTAAGTCTTAAGTCACTTATTATCATTAAGTAAATAAACTTACAACAAATTAACTTATCTATCAACTTATCAAAACTTTATTTTATTTAAATTATGCCACTGATAAACAATACACAATAATTTTAACAACCAAAATACGCGAAAGTTCTATCCCGACTTCTGAAATATTATATTTAGGTGTTTAATGAAACGCTGATCATGGGTAACTAACTATTTATTTTAATATTCTACAACTTCAGCATAAAGTTAAGACATAAAAACATAGACAAAACCAAATGTTTCTTATATTGTGGATTGCGTCATGGGCGGCATAACCTTGGTGAAGTCCTTTGTCTAACAATATGGACTTATTTATAAAAAGACATGAATGGCATTCATACAGCATGAGAAATGTAAACCTATTACACATACCTAAACATCATACCACTAAGTTCAAGCACTCTCCTCACTATAGTTGTATAATATTCTATAACAGCCTACCTGTAAAAATAAGAGATCTAACAAATTATGAAAAGTATAAATGTGAAGTAAAGAAATTACTCTTGAAGGGAAGTTTTTATAACACAAACGACTTTGTAAATAGAGAACCTGAGAGAATATGACACATTACAACGTAGCTCTTCAACTGTTCTTCCATATAAGTAATTATTTATTTACTATTATTTTATCTCTGTTTTATATACAGGGTGTTCCACTTAAGTCGGATTCTTCCATAGCTCTCTTATTATAAATTTAAGAGAAAAATGTTTTAAATAAAAGTTACGCTGAATTATGCGGTGTATATACAGAAAATATTTTTGAATACACAGGATGTTCCATTTCACCTGGACGCTATACAACTTCGTTATTTTAAATGGAACACCCTGTATATCTGTGTATTTTTGGATTCCTGCCTTGTAACGAAGTGATTTTTTCCAGTCAAGGAATGTTCATTTTGCTTTAAATATTACCGTCACTTGGGTACACCCTGCCGCTGTTTTAGTAAGTAAGTTCTGTTCTAGTTAAGTTATGAATGAGTTGTTAAAAAGTCCGCTGGTAAACAAGCAGTCAAGTAATTAATTGATTAATTTTCGACAATCCCTCGTATAAATAAAATCCGAGAATTATTGTAAATAAGAGTAGAGTCGGAAATGAAAATCATTCGTTACTAAAATTATTAATCCTTGCTCGTTTTGATCCGTTTCTTTTTGCAACATAGTATAGAAATTACAAGCAACTCATTTCCGGTTAGATACGTTTTGAGTAGATGCACTAAGATGCATAATCCGCTGCACCTCTGCAAGTGACGGTGGGATATGCATACGAGTACGTTGTTTAAAGTCGGTGACCACCTCTCTTTTAACACGACAGATACGTCATAAAAGTTTACAAAAAGGGGAAACACAGTCATTCGGTGCTCATTCTGTGCTGATTCCGTCCTCATTCGCATTCCGAGAAAACCGGCAGCAGTTCAGGTTCATTTCGAAATAGTCCGCATCAGATCCGTTCGACCGCCAGCAATTGACGATCAAACCGAACCCGTAAATCTTTTGTATCACCGCTCCGAGTTAATAGTAATTTCCTTTGAGTATAATATTGGTAAGAATTTAACGCAACCTGCTACATTCTGCAGGTACTACTGTCAGTCAAGTATAGATATTGCGAGATTTTATTGTCAGTAAATATCACCGTATTTTGCTACCAAAGTAAACTAGAGCTTATTAGTAATACCTCCGCTGGTTTGTTTATTTTGTTAATGTAGGCAAAGACTGCTGAGGTCTGTTCACTTGTGCCACCTCAAATGTTCCCTTGCCTACTAGGTTACCGGAAAACCTACGTGAAAAATAGTCACTATATGCATTAACAGTTTGTATTTGTTCACTTGGGCCATACGGACTGGGTTTTGCATAGAACTGACTCGCAAAGCTGTCATTATTTAAAATAATCCTGTAACAAATAGCTCGACGTTTGCGGCAGTAGCTTACCGTTTGTTTCAATCTTGTATCTAGCCTCAAATATCCATAGCTGACGGACTGCCCGCCGTCTAGAGTCCTCGTGAAAGGTACATTTGCTTGTCGTACGTAGCGAAATATCCATACAACGTCCCTATAAATTCCGCCGTAAAAACCCCGCGGAAAGACTGTTGTTTGCCAGCTTGACTAATTTATAATTATTTAAGAGAATATTTTATATTATTATTTTATACGTACACGATTGCAGCGTTGTGAAAGACTAAGCATAAATTACTTTGTTCATTATTTAGTCCTGAATAAATACGTTATGTTAAAAAGGCAAACTTCCCGAGTTATTATTTCTGTAGTGTTATTTTCTGATTAATCCGTTTGAGCAGTATGACCGAAATCCATTAGATAGGTCTCCAGCTTTGACCTCTGGCTATTCCGTATCATCCACTGTTTTGCTACTCAGGGTTGTTCTCCCAATTAGGAGAACCAAAAAGATAGTGTCGTTCTTCGCACTCAAAAATTGAAGGGCTGGCGCCCGAGAATTCCGTAAGAATAAAAGAGATTACGTAAGTATCTGACCGAAAGCAAAGTGCATCGGAAAAAGAACGTTACAAAAGTGGCGCCCGAGCAGGGACCATTTTTTTACGTTAATCAGAAATCCGAAACTGTAAAGTTATTCAGAAAACCGATCCGCCAAAAAACTGCAAGTCGCGTGTAAAATAAGCGTAAAATTAAATAAATACCGAAACACCAGAAATTAGCAATACGACGCCGATTTAAAATAAAATACGTGAAGCCTGTTTTTTTCAGTTGTCAACGCTAGCATTTTTTATAAAATACAGTTTTTTTTATTGATAAGAAATAAAAACTTGTTGTTCACCGTGCACAGAGTTTTATCAATTTAAATTAAATAAAACTGAATCGTTTTATTTCCAGTAAAGAAATAACATTTTGTTATCAGTTGATTTAAATTAAATATCGTCTGTCCGTCTGCTGGGGAATAAAAACATTACTTACTGAACTGAAGAATAAAAACGTGTCCTATTTAACTCGGAGGATTTAAACATCGAAATAAAATTGAAACAAATTACTTCTAGGTTTTGCATCCGTCCGTCTGTCTGTCTGTAACCTAGCCAAGTGATTGCAATTTAACTAGTTAGTACGTCCATATTGCAATTACAACCGAAGGTGGTTTATTTTAATTTTACAAACAGCTGCCTGCATAAGCACCTACTTCCACAAAATACGCAAGCTGCTATAGCCGCTGTATACCGAATCGATAGAGGATTTTCGAAATTATTTTGACGTTGCCGCTGTGGTTGACACCCGCTACTCTCTGCCATGTTGAGTGGGAAGGCAACTTCAACATAATTGGTCCGATACTATACAGGGTGTGCCAAATGTACTGATACTGCATACCTTATTGTTACCGTTCACCAGGAAGTTAAATAATTTTAGCAGTATTTTTAGTAATTTTGACGCAACAATAGGGGACAGATACCGCTGTTGCCCTATGCCGAGTGGTTAAGCAACTCAAAACCTGAAAACTACTGACCGATACTGTGTTGTTAGGCACTCAAGCTTACAACAAATTATTTTGACGTGACCAAGGTGTGTTTACACCACTGTTGCTTTATAGCAAGTAAGTAGGTAATTTCCAAAAATCTGCAACGCAGATTTACCGTTTTCCGTTAGCATCTAACTGCCCATTCGCTGGGTAGTGCCCCGATCTGTTAGGTTTTCTTTGAATTCGGCACGCACCGAACGCAACCAGATTTTTGCCAGCCGCGGTAAATACGCTTGCGACGTGTCGACTCTGATTAAATCGAACCTGAAGAACCGATTGCGACTACTTACATACCGATCTGAACCCTCTTGAAGAAGTTACCCGTAACTTCTTGATTGTATCCGACTTTGAAGCAAAACCGAGTTCTACGTGACTAGATTACGTGAAGAGAAGCTACGATTGCACTTTCTGAATCGAATTACCGTCCGTGGTGTCCAAGGTCATCCAGCAGATACCCAGGTACAAGCTAGCCTTGTGGGGTATCCTTTTTAGGGTAATAGCATCCTAGAAACTGATTGGTGATACTTACAACCGGATTCGACGCACCGTTTCTGACAGACGCCTACCGTCGCGACGCCTGAGGTTGAATAGCATCTCAACCTGAAATCTTCCGTAACCGCAGTAGCCGTACTACACCCGTGCCTTCCTTTACTATTTTTCCGGAGTTTTCACCGGAGTATTTCGTAACTCCGGGGTCAAAATTTTCCGAGGGTGTGACCCCTCATTTAATAGTAAACCGAGGACGCGAAAACGATTGCCGAAAGTTTCAACTCAATACGACCAGCCGTTCCATACTTGGTAGTTTTCGACTCGTATCGTCCGTCCGATTCGTCTTGAACCCGTTCTACCGAGATCAGTTGGGAGTAACATCATGCCTACCGACGGTGATAAGACCGACACACCCGTATTACCCAGCGATGAAGCCGCGAACGTTGATATGGGCGATATCCGGTTAAGCTGGATATATAAATTAAAAAGGGAACAAATAGATGATCAATTAGGGAAGTTTGGTCTACCTGTAACCGGTACCGTGGAAGAGAAGAAGCGCCGTTTGGTCAAGTTTATTAAAGAAGGGTGCTCTTCGCCTCGACCAAATACCGCCCCACCTATTTTTCCGCCGCCGATACCGCCACCATTACCACCGCTGGTAATAACGCAACCGCCCCACAACATTCCGTCTGGATCAGCACCGTTAGACCCTTTCCAGATACACGACTGGAATATTCAGTTTGATGGCACCAGCGATCCGACCGCGTTCCTGGAACGATTGGAAGAAGTCTGTGGATATACCGCTATCCACCGCGAACAGTTACTTCCGGTCTTACCTGAACTACTGCAAGGATCCGCCTTGCTCTGGTACCGAAATAATAAAGCACGTTGGAACTCCTGGGAGCAGTTTCTGCGAGATTTTCGTATTTTTTACGTACCGGTTCACTATCAGGAGGATATAGAAGCGGAAATTAGCCGTCGCCTGCAACGCCCAGAGGAGGATGTGATGAGCTACATTACCGAATTGCAGACTCTCATCCGCCGCCATGGAGAAATTTCCGAGGAACAAGAGCTACGATGGCTGTACCGTAATTTGCTACCCGATTTCCGTCAGTACATTCGAAGAACCGACTTCACGAACGTGTCCATGTTAACCGCGAAATGCCGGGAATTCGAAATGTTGAAACAGGAAGTAGATCGAGTATACAATGAACCGTCCACCTCCTACCGATCTGCCACTAGCCGCCAGAGGCGTGACAATCCTGTTACGCAACAACCTGCTGGCCTGTCTACCGTACCGACCGCTGTTCGACCTAGAAGTGACAATTCTGTGACGTCTTCGCAACCGTCTGTCAACGAACCAGCTCGTACTACCCCGTTATCAAACCGACCGAACGATAGGCAAAATGGGCCACGAACCCATCAACACCACCGACGTGATGACCGCTCATCCACACCAGTTGCAACGGTTTCGTTCGACCGAAATACCCTATGTTGGCGATGTGGTAAAACCGGACATTTACGAAGCCAATGTCGTTCACCGCCACGCCTGTTCTGCTCCCGCTGTGGACAGCAGGGCATCATGTCCCGAGACTGCCGATGTCCATCAGCGAGGAAATCAGACCGACGCCACAACGCTACGAGGAAAGTATGGTTCCGAGATTTTGACGCCTCAAAATCTGACTCTTCACCCGATCATGACAACCGCCCGCATGTATTAGTACATATCCGTAACCAGACTTTTTCTGCCCTTGTTGACACCGGAGCCGTCCGTTCCTACATCGGCAATAAAGTGAAAAATTTGTGTACTACATGGGGAATTCTGCACCGAACAGTTACCGCACCATCCGCTAAATTAGCTAATGGTAACTTAGCTACCGTCACCCGAGCTTGTCAGCTGAAATTTGCCATCGGCAAAACACAATTCTCCGAAGATCTACTGCATCTGGAAAATCTCTCGTCCGACATAATCCTGGGGATGGACGTATTGCGGAAGCATAACTTTCTCATCACCCCAGGCACCGCGACTGTTTCTCTGAATGACCAAGTTGTGTCACAGACCCCAGCCATCAACGAGCAACCGCCATCAGATACCGTATCCAGACCACCGCTACCAGATACTGGATCCAGACAACCGTTACCAGGACCGTCGTCTGCTCCAGATTCCGAGGGTTTAGGCACCCTGACCGAAATACATAACAGGACTTGGAATACTCGTAAGCAGACACATGTTGAACCTGATCTCTCCGATACATGGAAGCTACGAGTACCAACCGCACTTCGCCTAACCGTTTTGGCAGAAAACCATGACGCTCCGTCCGCTGGACACATGGGAATCGCCAAGACCATATCTCGGATGGCACCACGTTATTACTGGCCTGGCATGTTTCGAGACATCGCTCAGTATGTTAGGAAATGTCCAGAGTGCCAGCAGCGCAAGCCGTCCGCTGACCAGAAATATGCCGCCAAAATACCGACGTCTTTCCGGACTGTCACCGATACCGGAAAGCAGCTGCGACATATTCCAAGGAAACGCCTCAAACCAGTTCCAGGAGAGGTAGTGACCGTCAATACCGTCAGTCACCGTCCCCAACATCCGTACCATCCAGTTCCCCTGTCCCACAACAAGGAGAGTTCAGGAGGACATGCCACCACCCGAAGAAGTACCAGCCGACCGAATCTGTTTCCGTTTAGGAACCGAAGACCAGGTCCTACGAGTGGTTGCCAGCGTCACGATGGCAAGGGCTAAACCACGCCCTACGAACCGTATAACGCCGTTCCGCCGACCGCCGTAAATTAGCTTCACCATCGCTAACTGTTTTTCGTATTTTCAGAAGGACCAGCCAGGGAGTTTTGACCGTCCCGAACCACCTTTGGCCCAGCTGGTAAGAAACATCAAATGAAGATACCCGATAGGTAATGACACCGGTCCCGGGAGGCTGTGTAAAGTTGTTTTTGTTCTTTTTCTAATTTAGAATTTTATCTTGTAAATATTAAAGTAGGGAGCTTTCTGTTTCAAGTAATTTTGCATTGGTTTACCTTGAGCCTCCCAGGGAGAAGAAAAAAATATATATAATGAATTATTATTTTTTTTTACCGAAGTAAGAGGGGGGTGTAACGAAGTGATTTTTTCCAGTCAAGGAATGTTCATTTTGCTTTAAATATTACCGTCACTTGGGTACACCCTGCCGCTGTTTTAGTAAGTAAGTTCTGTTCTAGTTAAGTTATGAATGAGTTGTTAAAAAGTCCGCTGGTAAACAAGCAGTCAAGTAATAGGGTGTTTTCACATTTTTTTAAAACTCGAAAAATGAAAAGTTCTTACAACATAAATAGTCACTGACAACTTTTTTGTTTAAAAATTTTTTTTATAATAGTTTTAAGGCAGATATTAGTTCAAATCACAGGTTTGGCGCGAAAACACCAAGTATAGTAATGCTGGTTGCATATACTATTGTGACGTAATAGCCCATATTATCAACAAAGCACCTTATTAAGCTTATGTGTCATTATATTCGTTGTTACTGTTATTTTTTTGTAGTAGTTAATTTGATTTCGTTTATTTTTGTATTTTACAAAGAATAAAACATGTATGGATCGCAGAATAAGTTGTGTTTTGTGCCAGGATGTAAAAATACCTCTATAAGTGCCTCTAATAATACAGTTTTAAGTGTCCCCCAGGATTATTCACGTAAAGTTAAATGATTTAAAGCTGCCAGGTGTGATATGCCTAAATCAAAATCGAAGTTCTTCTGTTGCTTAGATCATTTTAATGTAAGTAAAAACTAATTAATAAAACAAGGCAAGTACCTTAACCTTAAAATTTTTGAGGCAAAATTTTAAATTTATAACAAATGTATTTTAGTTTCTAAAATTAATAGTAAAGTCTATCATTATCTATTACATTTACCAACTAAAGAGTATCTAATATTTTAATAATGAATTGAAAAACAACAATCTAAATTCTTAAATCTACAATTTTGAGGTTAAAGTTCGTCACTTTTGATAAATTCGGTAACCATAAAAATATGTACACATGGTAAATTGTTTGAAGAAGCTTTAACAAACCCCTCGGAAGCCATTTTTCACTTTTAATTTATATATAACACACTTTAAATTATAAAAACTCACAGGACAATACTGGTGACACGCATATGACATAAACAGTCAGCCATATAAATATGGGCTCTGACGTCACAACCGGTTTAGAAACCCTTCAATAATTTGAATTTCAGTTGAATTTAATTAATAAATATTTAATTAATACTTATGATATAACTAACATGAACACATTTAGGCCTTCTTGTATATGTTTTACTATACATTAATATGTAATTTGAGGTGAATTTCTATAGATGGAAAACACCCTATTAATTGATTAATTTTCGACAATCCCTCGTATAAATAAAATCCGAGAATTATTGTAAATAAGAGTAGAGTCGGAAATGAAAATCATTCGTTACTAAAATTATTAATCCTTGCTCGTTTTGATCCGTTTCTTTTTGCAACATAGTATAGAAATTACAAGCAACTCATTTCCGGTTAGATACGTTTTGAGTAGATGCACTAAGATGCATAATCCGCTGCACCTCTGCAAGTGACGGTGGGATATGCATACGAGTACGTTGTTTAAAGTCGGTGACCACCTCTCTTTTAACACGACAGATACGTCATAAAAGTTTACAAAAAGGGGAAACACAGTCATTCGGTGCTCATTCTGTGCTGATTCCGTCCTCATTCGCATTCCGAGAAAACCGGCAGCAGTTCAGGTTCATTTCGAAATAGTCCGCATCAGATCCGTTCGACCGCCAGCAATTGACGATCAAACCGAACCCGTAAATCTTTTGTATCACCGCTCCGAGTTAATAGTAATTTCCTTTGAGTATAATATTGGTAAGAATTTAACGCAACCTGCTACATTCTGCAGGTACTACTGTCAGTCAAGTATAGATATTGCGAGATTTTATTGTCAGTAAATATCACCGTATTTTGCTACCAAAGTAAACTAGAGCTTATTAGTAATACCTCCGCTGGTTTGTTTATTTTGTTAATGTAGGCAAAGACTGCTGAGGTCTGTTCACTTGTGCCACCTCAAATGTTCCCTTGCCTACTAGGTTACCGGAAAACCTACGTGAAAAATAGTCACTATATGCATTAACAGTTTGTATTTGTTCACTTGGGCCATACGGACTGGGTTTTGCATAGAACTGACTCGCAAAGCTGTCATTATTTAAAATAATCCTGTAACAAATAGCTCGACGTTTGCGGCAGTAGCTTACCGTTTGTTTCAATCTTGTATCTAGCCTCAAATATCCATAGCTGACGGACTGCCCGCCGTCTAGAGTCCTCGTGAAAGGTACATTTGCTTGTCGTACGTAGCGAAATATCCATACAACGTCCCTATAAATTCCGCCGTAAAAACCCCGCGGAAAGACTGTTGTTTGCCAGCTTGACTAATTTATAATTATTTAAGAGAATATTTTATATTATTATTTTATACGTACACGATTGCAGCGTTGTGAAAGACTAAGCATAAATTACTTTGTTCATTATTTAGTCCTGAATAAATACGTTATGTTAAAAAGGCAAACTTCCCGAGTTATTATTTCTGTAGTGTTATTTTCTGATTAATCCGTTTGAGCAGTATGACCGAAATCCATTAGATAGGTCTCCAGCTTTGACCTCTGGCTATTCCGTATCATCCACTGTTTTGCTACTCAGGGTTGTTCTCCCAATTAGGAGAACCAAAAAGATAGTGTCGTTCTTCGCACTCAAAAATTGAAGGGCTGGCGCCCGAGAATTCCGTAAGAATAAAAGAGATTACGTAAGTATCTGACCGAAAGCAAAGTGCATCGGAAAAAGAACGTTACAGCCTTAATTTTAAGTTGATTTTATGTATCATACATTGTGCCCAAAACATACCGTTTCCGAGATATTCAAGTTTTTTTGAGAAATTTCACGATTACAGCGCTCTGAATATTGCTAGATAGCTTCTAAGCCATAAGAGCTAGAAACTTACGGTTTGCATAGTTCGATTCACCACGAATTACGCTATCATTTCCACTATTAGAAAAATATGGTAAGTAGTATAAAGTGGTAAATATCGGTACCTGCATTTGACAATCTTTCAACAGGAATAACTTCTTTTTTTCAAATGGAATGACCCATATTTTTTTCCACCGTTGGATTCAAAATTAAATTCTCTTTCGATTGATATAAGGTTGTCCATATTTATCTTTAACAGTTTTCGTGAAAGATGCAATTCTTCCTAAAGTTTGAAAAACGAGCTGCCTACAGCATAAAGTAGGCTTTGCAAATTTTGTTTAAAACATCGCATTGACTTAAATACGAAGTTTATAAATAGTGGTAACATCGAATGCAAAAAACGGAATCGCACTAGCACAGTAGTTACAGATGAAAACGAATATCTAGTATTGGGAAGCACGGTATGCAAAGAGTAAAGTTTTTTTATAACCATTTCTTTATCTGCCTCTGGTTCTGTTTCTTTAAGTTTTATTATTAACACGTTGAAGGGCACTGACGCCATACAGCGTCCTACTTGATATGTCAAATGTGGCAGAATGCTGTACAGCGCTGCAACTTTTTGTCTAAACAAAAATTACTCCCCACTTAAATGTTACGTTTAGAACCTTGACTAAATTGTGATTACTATTGGATTTCGGTAAAGACACTAAGACACTCCACAGGGCGTTTTATATTTCTTGGTAAAATGTCACTACAATAATCTGTAAGTCAATAAAAATTCCCCAGAGAGATAAACCAACCTCATGATAAGATTCTAGAAGAATCAAGCTACAATCCAAAAAAAAGAAGATTGAAATTGGGGAAGTAATTCAGAAAATATTAAAGATTGAACGTAAGGTCACTTTTGAAAATATTCAATAATTTTGTCCATGAGTGTAGTATTTCCCATATTTCAATTTTCGAATTTATGATTTGGAATGTTTTCAAAGACCAAAAACACCCGACGATATAAATATCTATCCCCATAAGAAGAATATTGAGTTATATCCTCAAGTTGTATGATTTATGTAAATTATACATTTATTTAAAATTATATTGTTCAGTTCATAAGTCAATATTTAATCGATCCTCCAAATGGTTTTCACTTCATCAGTTCTATATCTCTGTGTTATAAAGGAATCTTCCCATGGCATTTGTACACCAGCTTTAAACATTTCTGCACCAGCATGTGCTATCATTACTCCATTGTCAATACAAAACCTTTCATCTGTGGCAAATAACTTCGCACACCTCTCTCTACACATTTGACTCATCATTTCTTGTAATCTAAGGTTACATCCAACTCCTCCAACTATTAATACTTCATTAGAATTACAATGCGCTAAAGCTCTCTCAGTAGTTTCTACTAACATTGCAAAAATTGTTTCTTGTAAAGAGAAACACAAATCTTCGGCAGCATAACCGGTTTTTAAAAGATTATTTGTTCTTTCTTCCATGTACGTTAAAATACCAGAAAAACTTACATCCATACCTTTTACGCAATATGGAAGTTGTATATATTTTGACCCTTTTTTGGCCAACTGCTCAATATTATAACCTGGACTAGGATCATTTGAAATTTTTAATACTCTGGCAAATCTATCTAAACAATTACCAACAGCAATGTCTATTGTTTCACCAAAAATTCTATAATGTTTTCTTGAATATGCTATGATTTGTGTATTACCTCCACTGACATACAATACTGTTGGATTTATTGCCCCTGTAATAAGTCGTCCCATTTCAATATCTAATTTTATTAAGGATTAATAACAAATATTAGAATACTATCTCCCTACATTACATTATAGTTATTTATTTATTTATTTATTATTAGAACACTACAGAATTAAATAAAAATTCCAAATGGTACATTAATATAACATAATACTAATTAATACTATACACTATACACTGATTACACAGAAAAAAAAAAAATAAAAGTTTATTAGAATGCAGGATTTAGAGTCTAGTGAGTTAATGCTATATAAACTGGTGTCAAACAAGCTATAGATTCAGCAAAATTCTCATTAAAATTTACTGCTATTCTATCGCAAAATGCACTTAGCCCATAGTTTGTCCTGTGAGGTCTCACAAAAAATAGTCGTCTATGACGGGTATTACGGGGTGCATGCAACGTGGAAATTAAGTGCACCTAAGAGAGGAGGAAAATCAATAGGACCATTAATGTTTGTGTAGGAAGTAAAGTAGGGCAAGCTTCCTACGATCTTCTAGTGACCTCAAACCAGTTATATCAAGCCTAATTTGCGAGCTGAATCCATAGTATGGTAGACCCATTTTATAAACATAGAATTTAGTGAATCTACTTTGAATTGATTCTAAACGACTTATATGACAAGAGTTTGGAGATTATAGTATAGTATGTGAAATAAAAGGTAAAATCACTGATAAAAACATCCTTAGGTACATCAGGCGATTCTCAAAAAACAGCAAATAAATACAATAATTCCTATCGGCACCTGTACACCACAGTGCAGCTTCACGAATATTTAGACGTCACTTCTTCAAGTAGCTGGATAGGACGCGGAGGATATTACGGATGGCCTGCCAGAAGCCCTGATTTGACCAAAATGGATTTCTTGTGGGGTTATGTTAAGGAGCAAGTGACCAAAACTACAATTACAAAAGGTGTCAATAAAAGTAAATCCTGTAGGGACCTTTTTCACAGCTTCCATATACTTACTCTCTATGGTTTATATATACAACTTGCTCTAGTATGTGTTGATCAATAAGAATGTCTTTCATACGAATAGAGATTTCCACTCTTATGAAACTCGCAACAAAAATGACTTTACAATTCCAACACACCGCGTTAATCTCATTAACAAGTCTCATGTGATATTAGGTTTGTCTTTATAATAGTCTCCCCAAAAATATTAAAAGCATAAAATACTTAAGACACTTTAATAAGGAAACTAACACTGCTTCTGACTTTGTATGTTTATAGTATTGACGAATTTACACAAAATACATACTCTATTTATGTTCTCTTTATATTTGTAAACTATGTATTTTAACTAGTCCTAGAATCCTTATGTGTATTCTGTTGGATAATAAAGTATTATTATAAGACATGAAAAACCCAATACGAGAAGTTTTTCAGAATAGTGGGGTAAATATGAAACAAAATATAAAACTTTCAATTTTTCAGTTACTTGTAAATACAAATTGAAATTTCCCATTTATGTATTAGATGCAGTGTTACTTGATCTTTTCAAACGTGCATGTTTTGTTTTAGTAAATATAATCTACATTATAAAAACTAAATAAAAACTGCGTTTCACTTTTAACCTCGATTTTGGGAAAAAGTGAAACAGGTAAGGGAAAATGTGAAACAAGCCTGTAACTCCTATACTATTCCAGATAATAAGATTTGCAGGGTAAAAATGAAACAAGCGGGAAAAACTGAATCAAAATCATGTGCCGCAACCTTATTAATTTTTATATTTCAGTACAGAATAAAATAAAATGTATATTATGGTGATTAATATTGCAATAAAACTTAATACGGTTAAAAAGCAGTGTAATATTTATTGAAAAAAAAAAAAAAAACCGTTCTATAATAATAAAACAGTTGAACTAAAGTCAAAAAATACTTAGAAACTAGATACAAACATAAAAACAAATAAAAGACATTATTTTAAAACAAAATAAAAAATAGAATACAGAGTGGGGAAAAATGCAGCACGTCAAAAGCTACTTTTTAAGTACTGGTACTGGTTTTGGAAATACATATTTCACTCTATCTGCACTTATTTGCATAATTTGAGGGATTGGAAGAATTCCTAAAACAGCTTCGTGATCTATCAGAGAAACGTATTTTTCGAGGTATTTTTCTTTCAATTTAAAGTACTAGCTTCGCGCAATGTTAGTGTTTTGTCTATAGGTAATGTCTTTTACTGTTGCGTTAAGCCTTAATTCGGAATATTTGGCACCTTTCTTAATATAATTTCTAGATTTTCTAGGCACTGTTAACTATAAATTAATAATAATAATAATTATTATTATATAGAGGGAGTCGCAGTATTCTTGAACTTGAAAAGCGATAGTCAATTTTTTTAAAATGGCAATATAAGTTTATTTATTTACTATAGCGCAGATTTCTTTTCTGAATCTAACAATGTAAAACAAATGAACTTGTGTAAAACATTTATCACAGAAAAAAAAGTAGGCTATTGTGGCATCGATAAATGTTTTGACTCTTTTTTTGTGATAAATGCTTCACAAAAGTCAATTTGTTATACATCGTTGGATTCAGAAATGAAATTTTTAAAATCAGATTTTAAATAACAGACGAGATAACAGAGTTATGGCTTGCGGCATTTTTTAGGAGACAGCCTTATACCTACTGACTAAAATACCTACCCACATTTAACTTGCACAGAACTGCAGAAACTCGCAATTCAGTTGTTTCATATTTTCCCCAGCGCTGCATCACATTTTCCCAAATTTGTGTTTCACTTTTTCCCAAAAGTTTCAATGAATAAAAAAGACAAACTAATTTGCCAAAAAAATAAGCAAGAAGTGCATTAGTATCTGTGATGTATTTGCTCTGTACAAAATCAATATAAAACTAAAACCTCAATTTATTTTGTAGTTACAGGGAAAGTTATACAACAAACAATGAAATTTATTTTGCAACTTTTTACACTGTGTGAGAAAAAACCTCGTGGAGAGTGCAAGTTTGACAACTGATGTTTAAAATTTTTATATCTATTAAATTAAACTATAAATAAATAAATGGCTTTTGCAGTTTTCTTGTTAATTGAATCGTTAATTAATTACAGAATTGTTTCACTTTTACCCTAATTTTAAAGTGTTTCATATTTACCCCACTTGACCCTACTTCTGTAGACATTTTAAGAAATGTAGATTATTTGAAAATCGTCTACAAAATGTAGACAAACTAGGAGGTCACTTTGAACAGTTGCTGTAAACAATATTATTTAGTTAATTGAGTTAGGTTCAAAATAGTTTTGATTTTTTCAAAAGTAGCAATCTTTGTACTTTTATGTCAACTTTGTGGGGGGTATAATAAACGGTTTCGTTAATTTTTTATCAGAATTAAATGTTTATGGCAGACTCAAAAGTGATTTAATCAAAACTATGAAAAAATGCCACCGAAAACAATTATGGATGTATCCTGAAAAAAATTTAAATAATATTAACTTATCACTTCCCAATATTGTAACTGCGAATCATGACTACTAATTATTAACCGTTCGTAGTGAAAAAGTGAAAATATCTCTGAAAATATTGATTTTAGGTATAGGACAGTGTTAATATAGAATGTAAGAGAATTAACGCATCAATTCAAAAATACAATAATATACAAAAAATTGATACTAAATTGGTGTTTGTGTAAAAACCACCCTATACATATAATATAATCAATATTTGGTGATTGTGTCGTTCAAGCACATCCTTTGCTATATAACTGCAAAATGTGTTAGTAATACTCACACAGCAAATTAATTTGTTAAATCTTATCCCGACCAAAATTTTCTCATTTTTCTGAATAACTTGGCAACGCCGCATCAAAAAGCCATACGTCGTTCGAAAGAAAATTTGATGCTAATTTCAAAAGTGTATAAACATACAGGGTGTTTTGTTAAAGAAAGGTAAGTTTAGTACTTATGTGCCACCCTGTATAAACAGAAATAATTTTATTTTGTAGATCTTAACAGTACCTACCTTGTATTAAATATGTTTTTCCAACTTCCATAATGACCCAATTGTTGTGTATGTATATTATAGAAATTTTACTATTTACATTTAAAAATAAGTCATTTTAGATATTTACTCATAGAAGCTTACAATACAACAAATTTTAATTACGTATACCCAACCCATAGATTGTCACTGTCGGAGAAAAACATTCATTATAATTGTATAATATAGGGGCTTTATAATAAATTTCCTAATAGCAATAAAATTATTGATAGTTTGACTCTTTTTAAAAATAAAATATTATAATCTGTCTGTAAACCTTAAACCTTATGCCTCATTAGAGTATTTGCGCCAATAATATTTCTCATAAGCATCTGTGATATAGTAAGAAATGTAATATATTAACTTCTAATCTAATGTTATTTTTTTGGATGAGACATCTATTTTGCTTAATGTTACTAATACATATAAAATGCATTTGTTACATTATTTGGAAATAAAGAGTGGTTATTATTATTGTTATATTATGGAATAATTACTTAGCTGAAAATTTACATTGTGATTGTCATTTTACAGTAATTTCTTTAAGCAATGCGTGTTGCAGTTTAAAAATATTCTTGTATAAAGTGAACAATTAGTACTTAAATTTTTTAAGTTTCTATAAGGAATTCAACAAGCTTGCTTGTTCGTCATGCATTCAATTTCATAAAAATTAAAATTAAGTTTTTTCCAAATAACTTCAAAACACTCTGTATGATTGGAATGAAATTAAGTAAAATAATGTCTCTATAGTGATTTCATTTTATGATAATCTAACTGATTTCATAAAATCCACAGAAGGGCGAAAACTACCCTAACCCTTAGGCCAATCTGCTTATAACTTTTTTTAGGGGTGATACGGTTTATTCAATTTTTTTTTATCAAAAAGATACAACAATCATTCACATTTTGTCTCTCTTGTAAAATTTTTGTAGCTGTAATAGTTTTGACAGAAATAATTTTTTCAGTCGGACATACAGTGTGTCCACGTTAAGAACTTTCCACCCTTCTAAAATCTTTATTTTTTGACCGATTTTGATAAACTTTTTTTTGTTGGGTAGGTATTCAAAATGCGCATTCAGTAAATGGGTAACTTTATTTTTGGGCTGTAAACATGGCCAGCTACGACCACTTTTATGGGCTCAAATTTCAATTAGTACTATTAGGGATTTTTTTAGAAAAAAAAGTGATGACGGATTCTTTTTTAGGATCACTTAAAACATACCTGTACCAATGTATGTTATTTATTACCAATTACTGGTGTCTCCGGCACAAATTTATTACAGCTTTAAAATTATGTATAATGGAATTTTCCACATTTTCCATAAAATCCATTATTTTAACAGATGCAGCATCTTAAAATAATTTATACTGTAGATAATTAACTTTATGAAATAATAATTATTTGAATAAAAAAACAACACCACGTTTCAAAAATGAACTAAAATGAAATAAGTTATATGATATGATCACATGTAAGATTTAACACGAAAAACGTCAGGTGCATGCAATGGATAATTGATGCATGAATAATTATTGTTAGGCAAGTGACTAACAATTTTATCGCATTGTAAAAAGTGGAGAAATACGCCCCACGTTTTTCGTTTTAAATGTTGCATGCGATCATATAAATTATTTTATTTTAGTCCGTTTTAAAAACGTGGTGTCAATTTTTTTATTCAAATAATTATTATTTCATAAAGTTAATTATCTACAGTATAAATTATTTTAAGATGCTGCATCTGTTAAAATAATGGATTTTATGGAAAATGTGGAAGGGAATAATTTTGAACATAACCAAATAACGTCCCACCAGTTAGATTATCATAAGAATGATGACACAATTGCATTTTATGGTAAGTTTTTAACATATTATTTTGCTGCGGGAGTTTTTTCAATTATCTTCCATGCAGATCAAAATTCGAATGTTGATATTAATACCATAAATGTTTTTATTTACATCCCGGATTGTACTAATGACAACAATTTGGACATTGTTATTAATGATAAAAATGATATCGGGTCAATAATAGGATCTGCAACCTTAGAAAATAATAATTCTCTTCCAAACGAAAATGCAGCCTTATCAACATCATCTGGTTTCGAGGAGAATAAAAAAATAGATATTGTTATTATTAAATGACAAAAATGATGTCGCGCCAAGAGAATGTGAAATCTTGGAAAACAATAATTATTTTCTCACAAACGATAATGCAGCCTTATTACCATCATCTGATCTTGAAGAGTATAAAAGGTGCACATTATCCAGCAGATTCCTACAACACTATTCAATGAAGCTCCTAAAGATCTAATCAATCAAGCAGCAGCATCAACAGATGAAATAGGAGAAGACCATATTATAGAACCATCGACTAGTCTACTGGTTACAAAAAAAACCCAGAAAAAGGCGTACCCTTTCTAAGCCGCTTGATGAGAGAAAAAGAGCTAAGAAAGATGAAAAGAGAAAAGAATATTATGTTAAACCCCTCTGTTCAGTTAATTGCAGAAAACAATGTATGTCGCATATACCTGAAAATAGAAGGATTCAGATAAATGATGAGTTTTGGAGTATCAGCTGGAATGAACAACGTCAGTTTATAATAAACAGTACACAAAGGTTAAATGTGAAAAGGCAAACTATTATTATGCTGATAGGAAAAATACATTTACATATCACATGAAGAATGAAAATGGTACAATTTGTCAAGTGTGCAGACCATTTTTTTTTGGCGACGCTTGGTTTTAAGCCAAGCAATGACAAAGTTGTTCAGAACACACTCAACATGTCTGTTAATAATGTTACATTTAAACGCGACATGAGAGGTTAGTATAATTTTTGTGTTTAATACTTACTATTTCTTTAATCAGTGATAATTTTCGGGTAAAAGGCCTTCTACTAAAAAACTGGACAGAACCAAGATAAGCCTCCACATTGAATCATATCACCCTTCAATCTCACATTACCATAGGGAACATGCCCCTAACAGGCGGTACCACCTTCTGAGTTATCCATTACTTATATGTGCAAGGAATTTAATAAGGGTAATCCAAAATTAGAATGTTCTTGCGAAGTTTATAGAAATGTTTTGAATTAACTTAATATTTCCTTCGCAAAGCTGGGACACGAGGAGTGTGAGATCTGTGAAATGTTTAAACAACACGAACACACAAGAGATAATTTGCAACCTGAGTGTACCAGTTGCACATTGTATTGCTGTCATATTGATCGAGCTGATAAATCTCGACACCACTATCATAAAGACAGCAAAAAATTAAACAGAGATATATTAGATGTGTTTCTTTGCGGATCTGCAAAAAGTCATAATGCTGCCACGCACGGATCAATTTAAGATTGTCCTATTTACTCAAAGGATAGTGTTATTTAATGAAAGCTTTGTTCCTGTAGGAGTTCATCAAAAACATTTAAATCCCATCGCAGCCCTATGGCATGAGGGAATTTCAGGAAGAAACATAGAAGATATAATTAGTAGTTTTCACGCATTTTTTCTTAAGAACAGGGATGTGACTTAACTCTCTGGTTGGACAATTGTTCAGCACAGAACAAAAACTGGTGCTTCTTTAACTTTCTAGTATATATTGTAAATTGTTTAGAGATCAGTGCATCTAAAATTTACATTAAGTACTTTGAAGCAGGACATACGTTCATGAGTGCAGATCATTTCCATCACCAGGTAGAACAAGCAATAAAGCGATATGGAAATGTTTGTGACTATAGTGATTTTGAAAAGGCAGTCCAAGAAGCAAATTCAAAAAACGTGTCAATTATTTCCATGCAGCCAAAAGATTTTGCAAATTGGCTAGATTGTACTTCACAAATCAAACTCAAGAAAGCTAATCCTCTCGAATACTGAACTGATTTTGATGGTGAAGCTTGTGAGTTGCATTTTTAAACCGCAAACGCAATGAGAAAGGGTATACATAAACCTCAATTTCGATATGGCTTTCATGGTATCCCACAAAATAAAAAAGACACAATAATCAAGAATTTGTGCCCACTTATGCCCGTGAACAGGAGACAATTCTGGATCGAGTTGCCCGTTAATGACGTGGCGGATCTGAATGTTGTTCACGAATAATTTTTTTTTTTCTCATTTTTTTGTAGAAGGATTTTTTAAGTTTGCTATACTTTGTATATTAAAAATATTTTTTTATTTAAGTAATTATTTTTTGTATGTACATGTCGCCTTTATGTGACATTACGCTATATTCCATATTATTTCAACGTAGTTTAAAATGGTTTTATGTATCCCAATTTTCGAGTACTCGCCTTTATGTTACATATCGCTGCCCGTTCCAAACTTTATATATGAAGCTAAAATGGTTTATATGTTATAATTATTTTAATAATGGAACAAACGTAGTAAATATTGTAAAACGCAAATACGTAAATAAATTTCAATAATAAACAAAAACAATATCAATATTTTTTTTTCTTCAGTGGCACAGTTCAAAAAAGTTTATCGCCATTTTCTCAAAACTATATAGGTTGCAGTTGCCGCCTTTTTGCTACTGACGGCAGAATTGTTCCAAGATGACCACCTTTTTTGATTGAAGAAACAAAAAAAACGTGGTTTTGTAATATTTCTTTTGTATAAAAACAGAATAAGCTAAAGTGTCAATTGAAACAAATAATAACACAAGGAGACAAAAAAGTGGTATTTTCTTTTGACTAGACTAACTTATCTTTACGTATCTTGATGCGCTGAATTCAAATAGGGAGTCATCTCCAGTTTTTTTAAATTGTGGCCCATACAGAGGAATTTTCTGAATTTAAGGGTGGTTTTCCACAAAAAAACTAGAAGGTGATGGAGCAATTCTGACTGGATTCGAATTCAGCGAGTCAAAATATATAAAGATAAGTTAGTCTAGTCAAAAGAACAGACTACTTTTATTTTGTGTGCCTGTGTGACTTTTAGCCTACTCTGTTTTTATACAACAAAAATATTACAAAAAAACACGTTTTTTTATCTCTTCAACAATCAAAAAAGGTGGTCATCTTTGAACAATTATTGTGAAAGAAAAGTGGGAGACAAATTTCTATAATTAGATTGTTATAATTTTTGTTTTCAAATAAATAAATAATATGTCCGACTGAAAAAATTATTTCTGCCAAATCTATTACAGAAACAAAAATTTTACAAGAGAGACAAAATGTGAATAACTGTTGTCTTTTTGATAAAAAAAAATTGAATAAATTGCATCACCTCTAAAAAAAGTTATTAGCAGATTGATCCAAGGGTTGGGGTAGTTTTTGTCCTGTGAATTTAATGAACTAAGTTAGAATATCATAAAATGAAATTGCTATAGAGACATTATCATACAATCTCTTTCCAATCATGCAGAGCGTTTTGATTTTTTTTGGAAAAAAACTTAAATTTTTAACCAACTTTGATGCACTCTAGCGGCGAAACGAGCAATTTGAAATAGAGGTAAGTTTAGTTAAATTATATTGATTTTGATTCCAAGAACCCACGATAATTGTACAGTATAACTTCGATAGTCCGGACACATATCGTTCCGCCCAACGTCTGGATTACCGAGGTGTCCGGATTACTGGAGGTACCTACGTGTGTTTTTGTTTTGTATTTTTTTTTGGGTGGGAGTACGTGAAAATCATGACTTTTATATATATAAATCAAGAACATGAAAAAAAATCAGTACATTCTCATAAAATATCATCTACATAGTATGTCAAACGAAAACATTAATTTTCAAATATAGAATATGTACTATGTACTATCGCGGCCGAAAAAAAGTAATCGATTTTTTATCAAGTAGTATGTTTTTTCGAAAAATTTTCCTTTCTAAATGGGAGTTTTTACATCAGTTATGTCAATTAAATTATTTTGACAAGAAATCATTGGTGGAGTCGTATTTATTTAAAAAAAAAACTAAGAAGAAATAAGTTAGTTAATATTTTTTTAATTATAAGAAACAATTAATTAGTATGGTTTTGAGAGAAGCAGAAAAAGGCTACATCATCACCAAAATTGGAGAAGGGAGGTCTTAACAACGCATGGCAAGTCAAATTAATTGCAGCAAAGGCACAATTCAAAAACTACCTAAACAAAAAGACAGACCTTCCGCTATTATCTGTTTTGTACAAGTATTCTTCATCAAACTAATTATGACCCCTGGCCCCTGGGACGGTAAACTCGCAGTTAACCATTGTAGCAGGACTGAAATATCTATTCGTCGGAAAAGACCACTCGCTCCCAGTAACGATCGTTTTCATTAATAAAAGTATTTGCAAACTGCATTCTTGCCTCTTTATTAACATCTGTTAGTCGGGGCTTTTTAGCACTGGCACAGTTAAATAGACCTTGCTCTCGCAGCCGTTTTCTTGCTGTCCTAACAGACGCTGGGAAGTTGGTTTGCTCTTTGGCTTCAATAGAATTAGAAAATGGATTTAAATTCACATAGGTAGTTAACCATGGCATTGTCTTTTTCTAGAGTACTCTTTCTTGGCCGCCCAGAACCCACTGCCCTGCTCAGATCATGAGTTTCTATCCACTTTTTGTTTAGTTTTTGATTCGTGCTTTTGCTGCAATTAATTTCACTTGCTACGCGTTGTTGAGACCACCCTTCTCCAAGTTTGGCGATGATGTAGCCTTTTTCTTCTTCAATCAAAACATGATAAGGCATATGAAGTAATAAAAAATTTATTTTTGCAATATGACAATGACGTTAACACTAATAAAAAAAATATTGGGATTGATGCGACACTGAATAGAACCATAGTTACAACGGGAAAATCAGTCGATTACTTTTTTTCGGCCGCGATAGTACATAATCGGAAAATCCTACATTTTGTTGAAGTATATATCAATAGATATTTCACCGCAACTCGACGTATATTTTGTTAATAATAATAATAATAATAATAATAATAATCTTTATTTTCAATTGACCCAAAAATTGGGTATGGAAATACAGTCAAATATTGTTATAATAACAGATAAGGACAGATACATGTCATTGTGTATATAGATAATATAAAACAATATTGATAAAAACAGTAAGGACAAAAGAATAAAATGTCAAACACAACACAATGAGAATAAGAATGTGATATTATGCTATGCACATTCTTCTAAGCAGTTGCAACTCATGTATTCGCTTATGGAGTAGAAGCTGTGCTCAATTAATCTAGCACGAACAGTGTTTTTAAATAGTTGTATATTATTAATAGTTTTGATAGATGTAGGGAGTTTATTGTAAAACTTGACTGACATGACATTGGGACCTCTTGTAACTGTAGACAATTTATGCTGTGGTATAGTTACGTTCAAATGGAGTCTTAAGTCATGTTCAGAAAAATTATCTCTGGGAGTAAAGTTGCAATAATTTGATTTGATATAAGACACACACTTTAGTATATAAAGTGACGTGACCGTCAAGATATTTAATTCCTTAAAAAGGGTTCGGCAAGAACTACGAAAGTTTTTGAAAGTCATAATACGTAATATCTTTTTTTGCAATATGAAGATTTCATTTATGCGGCTACAATTACCCCAGCATATGATACAATAATCAAGGCTAGACTGTACGTAAGCATAATAGTACATTTTTAACATGTGTAAATTGACAGATTTCCTCAACTGCCATATAAGAAAGCTGTGAGTAGATAACTTGCATAATAGAGCATCAATATGATTACTCCATGTTAATTGAGCGTCGATATGCACACCAAGATATTTCACAGCACTACTTTGTACAACACTGCTATTTCCAGATTTTACTAATAAACAAGAGTCTAACTGCTTCGTGGAAAATACCAGTAAATTTGTCTTTAAGCTATTTAAAGTTAGGCCGTTCTCTGAACAATAATTCTCCATCAACGACACATTGATGTTTGTTTTTAAACTTAATTGACTTGAGATATTTGCACTGCTGGCAGTAACTGCATCATCTGCAAAAAGAGCAACAAAAGTGTTGTGCATAGCTAGCAGGAACAATATCATTAACAAATATAATGAATAATGATGGAGCCAGAACACTCCCCTGGGGAACTCCAGTAGAGATCTGTCCAGGTTGAGAGTTATAGCTTTTGCCATTAGACTTTAATACTACTTTTTGATGTCTGTCACTCAGATAAGTTTTTAGCCACGTTTGAGCAGGCCCTCTGATACCGTATCTATTTAGTTTATCCAAAAGCAGGTCATGATTTACTGTATCAAATGCGCGTGTGAAGTCGAAGAAAACACAAGCAGTTTTCACTGTATTTTCAAAACCATTTAAAATTAAGTTATACAGTGACAGTACAGCATCTTGAGTAGCCACACCTTTTCTGAAGCCGAACTGACAGTTGGTTAGAATTTTTTGAGAAATTAAATAATTGTATAATCTGGTCTGGTATGCTCTTTCGTATACTTTTGAAAACACTGAACACTTTTAGTCCGGACTACAGAGGTAAATTTTCCAAAATGTCCGAATTATAAGAGTGTCCGGGCTAGCGAATGTCCGAACTATCGAAGTTATACTGTATTTACACGGAATATTGGGACACCCTGTATACCACAGTAACAAAGGACGTAGGATATAGATATATTAATGACGAGCGATTTCGAACCACCAAAATACCCTCTATCCACAAACATTGTATTTATACGATTACGTATTATGGTTACTACGTCATACAGGTACGGCTTACGTTTCCGTCTTGTATCTTAAGTCTCGCGTCTTACGGTTACGTCTTGCGTCTTACGGTTACGTGTTGCGTCTTACGTCTTACCCCCTGTATAAAATGCATACAAATTCGGATAAACTTATAGGTTTAAGAATTAAGATTTAGATTAATGATTTTTACAGCATCCATATAAACACGTTCGTGGTCTTACCACGGTTAATACTATTAGTACTCTATTTATTACTAATAAGAGCTGAGTCCCAATAAATATAAAATTAATCAACATAATATTTAACAGCTTTGTGTTTTCCTTTATACAGGGTGTTTCATGAGGAACTGTACATAGTCCAATGGTAGATAGGGCCCATCAAGGTTAGTAACAAACCACTATTTAAAAAAATTTTAGCCAAGTATTTAGGGTTGTACAGGGTGATTTATGAATTTTTACCAAAATTTGCTTTAGTTGCCTTTTAGAAACTAATTGTCCGATTCAATTTATTTTCGGTACACATTAAGTACGATCAAATACCAACAGTTCGCCATAATTACAAAATCAAAATTCCAGGTCCGTATTAGGAAAAATATCATTTTATCTGTGCCCCCTTAAAAGTTCACCCTGTATATGTTTTTTTTAAATTTTATTACTGAAGTTTGAAAGTACATAAACTACCAACAAAAGTGGAATACTTCGTTTTCTTGTCACACTTACAACAGATACAAAATAAACACATTAAATTTAAACATTATCTTGTTAAGATTCAAACTTTCAGTAATTCAATGTTAGTTGTCAAAATTCCTGTCAGTTTAAGTTTCCAAGTAATTATAACTATTATTAGTTAAAAATAGTATGAAATACCAACAGTTAGTCGCAATCAACAAGACTCCAGGACCGTATTAGGAAAAATCATCATCTCGTCGATTCCTCCTAAAATGTTCACCCTGTATATCTTATTCTTAACTTTACTTGCTATAATTTAAAAGTACATAAAGTATCAACAAGTAGTGTAGTGTGATCCGTTTTCTTATTGCACTTTCAATAGGTTTTAAACCAACCAACAAAATTTATCTCGATAAAATTGACATTTTCAATAAATTGGTTTCAGTTAGAGCAGCTATTCTGTCTGTAAATAATACTCATTGAATTTTAAAACAATTTAATAGTAACAGAACAGAAAAAGCAAAATAAAAAACGCAACATGAATACAAAACAACATAACAAAACAAAATAATACATACCTATTAACATAATAAGTAAAAATCTATAATTTATTTTCAAATTGTAAACCCCCCTCTTCACGGCATTTTATTTGTCTAACTACTAAATGTCTCACAGATTTTCGTATAACGTCCGAGTGGTTTTTTATTACGTTACAATACTGTTCAATTCGGTCTATTAATTGCTGCTCTCAAGTTGGACTAATGGCATTAGTAACGTAGAAACAAAAGTTATACCTCATCAACAATTATACCTGTCAAACTATTGCCAAAGCCGACTACTCCTTTTGTTAATAGTGTCAGTAGATAAAAAGTCTATTATATTCCTACTGTAGAAAGAATTGACAAACTTTCGCAGAAATCCTGCACAAATATCTTTAGCTGCACACTAAATAAAATAAGTACATTTCTTACAACTAGAACTGAACATGAAAATATTCTACATTACAAATTAGAACAGAATGTACTAGATTACCCTTTAATTACTACACAACTTATGTGTCGGTAGTTGGACGTTCATAATTATTATTGAAAAGTGTGGATCACACTACACTACTTGTTGATACTTTATGTACTTTTAAATTATAGCAAGTAAAGTTAAGAATAAGATATACAGGGTGAAAATTTTAGGAGGAATCGACGATATGATGATTTTTCCTAATACGGTTCTGGAGTCTTGTTGATTGCGACTAACTGTTGGTATTTCATACTATGTTTAACTAATAATAGTTATAATTACTTAGAAACTTAAACTGATAGGAACTTTGACAACTAACATTGAATTACTGAAAGTTTGTATCTTAACAAGATAATGTTTAAATTTAATGTGTTTATTTTGTATCTGTTGTAAGTGTGACAAGAAAACGAAGTATTCCACTTTTGTTGGTACCTAGTTTATGTACTTTCAAACTTCAGTAATAAAATTAAAAAAAAACATATACAGGGTGAACTTTTAAGGGAGCACAGATAAAATGAAATTTTTCCTAATACGGACCTGGAATTTTGATTTTGTAATTATGGCGAACTGTTGGTATTTGATCGTACTTAATGTGTACCGAAAATAAATTGAATCGGACAATTAGTTTCTAAAAGGCAACGAAAGCAAATTTTGGTAAAAATTCATAAATCACCCTGTACAACCCTAAATACTTGGCTAAAATGATTTTAAATAGTAGTTTGTTACTAACTTTGATGGGCCCTATCTACCATTGGACTATGTACAGTTCCTCATGAAACACCCTGTATAAAAGATTTTTTTTAATAATATCGTTTCTTATTTTATGTAAAGGAATATTTAAAGCAAATAACATTTGGAATAAGTTAATGTAGAAATTTGTCATAAAACTTAAATAGTATTAGGTACCTACATTCTTTTTGCACCCCCCATTTATTGTAAATATATTAATATAGAAAGGATACGGCCAATACAATGATTAACTCCTAAAAGAGGTTTATTCCACAATTGGGCTACAGTCCGAGCAACAACAGCAACAATGGCTAATGGAGCACCCATCCCGGGCCCTTTTGTGTAACAAATTACATCAATATCTATTGGCTTTAATCCTGATTCTTTTAGCGATTCGCCTAAAACTGCTAAGATATTGTCTCTGTGATGTTGTGCTGTTTCTTTTGGCAAAAATCCTTCTCCTGGAGGAGTGATATAGGTTCTTCGACAGTTTGACAATATTTTACCATCTTTTACGATACCAATGCCTAATTTATTTGCACTTCCTTCAAAACCGATTGCAGTGACCATAATGAATGAATCAGTATTTCCAGTTCCTAATTCCTGTATCCTGTATTTATTTCTTGTTTACTATAAAACAAATAATACCAAAATCCTAATCAACTGCAAATATATGGAGAAATTCGTGATTGCAAAACATAAATAATAAATACAATACGCTCATTTAGTGAAAACGTCATCTGACAGATAATTGGATGCAAACAATAGCTTTGTTTGTCATCAAAGTGTAGTGCAGAAAAGTGTAGGTTTAAAAGTGTACAAAATGTTAACTAGTGCAGATGTGTATTTCTATAACAAACAACTTTAGAGTGTACGTACTCTTGTCAGAAAATCAACATAACCTATAAATAATAGCAATAATAGATTCACTACCAGTATCTTTACTCTTATCATTAAATAACTGTGACAAAATCACATTATTTCAATTCATACCTCTGTCAGACAACCCATTTCAGTAAATCTCAAACTTCAAACCACAGAACAGCTTCAAACTTCAGCTCAGGTGCCTGCGCTGCACTATCGACACTCGTTACACCTCCTCAGGAGTCAGTGTCAAAAGTGCAAGAAAGTGTACACTATAGTGTTATACCAAACGGCTAGCACTGTCTGCACTAATTTATAACAAACGACTTATTGGCAAAAAGTGTAAAAAAGTGTACACTAGTGGCTGATGATAAACAAAGCTAATGTTTGAAGTTAGTAAAAGCGATAATAATTTAATTAAATAAAAATATTTAAGCACTAAAAAGGTATGTATATGATTAATTTACCAGTATTTTATAACCTGTTATAATATAACGTAATATAATAAAGATTTAGATTTATAAACAAAAATAAAATGGTCTTGTACATACCTTGCAAATGGTATTTGTAAATAAATACAGTTCATTTGATCAATTTTATAAAATTACACGTGTTTATATCAGTAGATGTTATAAATTCATAAATTGTTTGCATCCAATTTTGACATTACATGACTTATATGACGCGCACTAAATGCGCGTATTCGAGTTGAGTTGAGGGCGTTGAGGCACAGAAATCACAGAATAAAAATTAAAAATACTAGAATATAGAATAGTTCGAGGACTTCGAGGTTCGAACTATTCTATATTCAAGAACGCGTCACACTCGAATGTCAGACATCCAGACTTACTTCTTAAAATGGACTCCACATGATATAGTCCAATCATTAGGTACTTTTGTGGTGCAAAAGGTTGAGGAGTTTTGAAATTTGGCAGGATTATAGACTAGGGTGCCCTAAGTATGGCTCTAAGTTTGCGACCGCCGCTCGCGCCGCCATCTTGGAAGAATGGCGCCCAAAACTAGTTTTTGGCATGTAACTCCGTTCCTGTAAGTTTTAGGTAATTGTTGAGATAACGGAACCTCCGATTTTTGGAATTTTTTTTTTCAGTACTTACCTATTTTTGTCCGTAGAACACGAATTTCAAGTCAAAAATTCCCGCTCTCCAGTACTTTTCGAGATATGGGGGTCAATGTACCCCAAATATGACATTTCCGCCATCGCCGCAAAAGCTATTTTCATCGGCGTTTCTTAACTTTTTCACTATCACCAATGTTTATTTCAATACTTTAGTAAGCAAAGGTAATTTTCTATATTACGGATCGTCCGATTTTTTAAATTTTTTGAAAACATAACCTAAAATTTCAAACATTACGATAGTGCTGCGAGTTCTATGTCATGCATAAAACTATTAAAACTAATGTTCCTTCGGCGGGTGCAGTATATTTTTATGTCAAAAGAAGGAACATATTCGTTAGAATATCCGCTTAACCCAAGAATAATATACTAAGAAGGATGGTTTATTCCCATAAGACCCTATGTTGGCTCTGCGACCGTCACGTACCGTGTGCTTGTGACGTCACCTCCTGCCCTAAACTTTCAGTTTTCGCTTGCTTTTACGTTTGGTCTGCTGTGTTTAGACTGTTTTAAACTGTTTCTTTGTTGAATATAGACTTAAAAAGTGGATGTTGTGATTATTGTGTTTAGTGTTGTTTATTGTAAGTATTTTCTTTGCTTTAAACTTGATGGATAACTGGTAAAAACTTAATTAAATAATTTCAGAAACCGAGTAGGTAATTATTATATAGAAAGATACCGGGTAGGTGTGCTATTTATGGCTGCAATAATAGCAGGATGATTATGAAAATCAGCAATGCAAGCATTGTACACTTGATTGCAAAAAAAAGTAGTACACGTTATTTTAGCAATGTAAACATGACTTTTGCAAAAATATTTATAAGTCCAGAGACAACCGAGACGTGTAACTTCATATGAAAATTTGTCCGATAATAGTTAAATTTACCATCTTTGTCTTAAGCAATGAATATGCTATATGGCTATCTCCTTTCCACATAATGTAAGGTGAATGTAGAGTGCAGCACGGTGGCAAACTGGGCATGCGCCATGCGCTCACGAATTTATGTGTATACTTGTGTTGTGGCCATTTTGATTATTGTTTTGCGATTTTGTTTTGATTTGCATTTACATTGTTGTTCGTTGCGATATTCTTTATCAGAGGTAGGTAATGTTTTCTTGAAATCCATAAATATCAAAACACACAAGGACTGACTATGTAATAACACCCTCAGACTAGATTGTTTTCTAATGTTTTTTTGTTTTTTTATTTACCACAGAACGTGATACGTAGTGTCGAATATTTATTTATTTTTATTTGTTTAGTTGAAGAAAATGTCATCACAACGTGCACTATGCCTTGTATGCGGATTTGAGGACCCGGAGGTTGAAAAAATGCATTATTTTCCCTCAGTCTTAAAAAAGTAAGTTTATCTGCATAAAAATAAATATACAACAATATAATAAAAATATATTACAGGTCAAAGATATGGCAAGAAAATATGGGAATTGTGTACAGCGGGGATTCTTTTCGAAGTCATAGGATTTGCAGTCGACATTTCAGAAAGGATTGGTACATCGTTATTTTATTCAGTCGATTCAAGTAATGATTACTTAATATCAACTCTGGGAAATTATTTGTATTGAAACTTAATGTTGAGAAAGAAGTTAATTTATATGGTCTTCTTTATTATAAACCATATCAATCAAGCGCCTTGTCGCCCTTGTCCTAGGAGTGGTATCATGTGTGGAAAGATTCGAATCGGTATGCCTCTAAACACCGAACGCCTTGTAGATCGGGAATAAACTGCCTTTTCCGGAACTTGCACCAAAGCGAGACTTAAATATGTAATTCGATGTGAATATTTCTATCTTAAGATTATTATTTTTATTTTATATTATATCGTTAAAGCTTGAAATATTACTAGGTAAGTTTTAACGTTCTTCTTTTTACTTCTATAGCTTACATATTTTTCTCTGTATTTAACACTAGCAATATTTGTGCGAGGAGCAATCGTAAGCACATATTATTATGTTTATTGTTATTTTGCAATTTCGTACAATATATTGTTTGTTTTTATTTGAATTTTATTTCTCCCCATCTGGAAAAATTCGATAAGATCTATATAATTTATTAACGAATTTTAAATCTTTTCTTACTCACAAACCACAAAATCAGCAGAATAAAAAAATTTATAGGGTAAGTATAAATAGGTATAATATCGAGTATAATATTCACTATCAATTTGAATTGAATGTTTTAATAATTGATTTGGTGCATATTTCACTATGGTGCATATTTCACTATAGTGAAATATGCAACAAGTCGATATTTAAAACATTCAATAATAATTAAAAATTATGAGAATACTAAAACAGATCAGTTTTAAATTTGGCGCCTATGCGGCACTTTGCGCCCTCTTCTCTCACCTTACATTACAATCGCCCAAATGAGTAGTCGGGAGTAAATTTTCTCAAGTAGTTGCACGTCTCGGTTGTCTCTGATAAGTCATCTAAACTAAAAGTCAACTGTCAGTACTGTCACATTTTTTTCAAGTTGAAGTTTATTAATATTCAAGTTTGATTAGTGAACCATTCTTGAAAATTTTAAATATTTGTACAACTAACAGGAATTCAGAAGATTAGGTATTGTTTCCAAATTGGAAAATGGATGGTGCGGAATTGCTTCTGAATATGACATAAATAAATCCACTATGATGAAAGTTAAAAAAATATGGAAAAATTAAAGAAACTATATCCCCCAAGCATGGATCTGGTAGGCCTAAACGAAGTAATAAGCAACAAGATGAAACCCTTATAAATTAGTGAATGGAATTTTGGAAACAAATTTTTCCGCATCAAGATCTATACGACCTGTAGAAGAATTAAAAATAGCATTCTGAAGTGTGCTGCTAGCAAATACAAATTAACGGAGGAAAAAGCAAGGACTGATCATTTTTGCACTCAACCATAATATTATTGTTGAACAATGAAGACTTTTGGTCAAAAGTAATATTTTCTGACGCAAAAGTTTTCCAGTCGTGTAATGATGGATATATAACTATTATCTTATTATCTATCGTCATCAAAATGCGGAACAACTTCGTGCCATAATTGAAGATGAATGGGAAAGTTTATGTAATACCCAAATTGCAGAAGATTAGTTTTATCAATTATAAATTAGTGAATGGAATTTTGGAAACAAATTTTTCCGCATCAAGATCTATACGACCTGTAGAAGAATTAAAAATAGCATTCTGAAGTGTGCTGCTAGCAAATACAAATTAACGGAGGAAAAAGCAAGGACTGATCATTTTTGCACTCAACCATAATATTATTGTTGAACAATGAAGACTTTTGGTCAAAAGTAATATTTTCTGACGCAAAAGTTTTCCAGTCGTGTAATGATGGATATATAACTATTATCTTATTATCTATCGTCATCAAAATGCGGAACAACTTCGTGCCATAATTGAAGATGAATGGGAAAGTTTATGTAATACCCAAATTGCAGAAGATTAGTTTTATCAATGCCTAGGCTACAAGCAATTTTAGATGGGGATGGAGCAATGACTCAATATTAATTACTGTTATTTATGTTGTAATTTGTTTATTTGTGTTTTAAATTTTTATTCAAAATGTTATATTTAAAATATATTTCTACTAAAAATAGGATTATTTATTTATTTACCAGTATAAACTTACGTAATTACAAGTGACTGCCATCTATATTTTCATTATTAAGTTAATTTCAATAATTTACTGTCAAAAGAACAATTTAGACAACTAGAAATAGGCCATTTCCTTATCTAAGAGCTGTACTACTTTTTTTTGAAATCAAGTGTACTATATCACACAAAATATTTTGTTTCCAAAACTATTCTGAAAGAATGGATTAATTGCTGTAAACGTGCCGATAAATTTAATCCTGATACAAGTGCGATGTGTTCTGTTCAATGTAATTATTTTGTTCTATAAAAATTTAAAAAAAATCTATTTACTTCGACCGTAAAAATTGTGGTGTATCTGTTGCACTCAGCATGATTGATGATGAAATTTCATGCCTCGTGCAACAAATATACACGCTTTTTACACTAGTTACACAAAACTATTTTTTAACCTTAATTAATAAATATTCATAAATAAAAAAATTATATTTGTTTTTATTATAGTTTATAGCTTTTTCATAATATAATAATAATAATATAATAATTCAAATACATATTTTAACTACCTACTTAATAGAGGTAAGTATAACTAGGTATTTATGTCTCAAAGGACGCAAAATTATTTTATATTACCTCATTTTTACAATCCCATGTTGCTAAAAAATGTCATTGATCAAAACACTGTACAATTAATCTTGTAAATAGGCATTGAAAATAACAATTTCTTTTAAATTAACAAAAAATTTCGTTACCAATGTCATATTTATGTGCTCGCGCTCTTTCGGTGGCCTCTCGCGCCTACACCATTCAAGTTAGATATATGCCATCACTGGCTTTTTTGTAGGAAATTTTGTGCTTTACAAATTTGTATAAGTGAAATTTTATCGTATCTTGCACCGTTTTTGCAGCGTTCGCGATGATAGGTCGCAAATCACGAATCTCGTGGGTAAAATATATATATATTTTTTTGGAAGAACGAGTTACACTTGAGGTTTCATATTTCTACAACATTTAGTATTTGCCACTTGCTTTCGATTTTCAATATTTTAGTTTTCTCCCCGAGCAGTAGTTTAAATTAATATCACAATATCTTAACATATACGCTCCCTTACAATAATGATTTCTAAATTCTGGTCAGGAGTCTACGTCATCGTAGCCACGCCCACCGCCGACAAATTAGCGTATTTGAACTATCCTTCTAGTATACTATTCTTGCGTTTAACCCTGGGGGTCGATTCTCAAATCTCGATTGGCACGAGTCGCATACTACTTTCGGAAATGTCTACCGTAATTTGCGCGACTTCTGAATATGAGTATTCTCGAATGTCGCATTCTACAATTTTAGGTCGAATCTGGGGGTCGATTCTCAAATCTCGATTGGCGCGAGTCGCATACTACTTTCGGAAATGTCTACCGTAATTTGCGCGACTTCTGAATATGAGTATTCTCGAATGTCGCATTCTGCAATTTTCGGTCGAATCTGCAACGAGTGGGTAAAGACCACTCGGCATTGGACTGTCGTATGCGACTAATAATTAAAGTAGATAAATTGCATAAAAATGGCCATCTTGAACTTGCTCGCTGCAATTGAAAATTTAGAAATCAAGAGGGTGTAGTACAAAACAGGAGAAAGTATTATAAGAAATATTATCCATTTCAACTAGACAATCGCGCTTTCATAAAAATATTTAGGCTAAGTAAAGAATTGGTATTCAGTTTTCTTCTCCCATTTTTTTAAATGAAAAAAATGTGGAGAAAATTTTCCTGACAATAAAATTTCGTACTCTGTACTTTTTAGTAGGTCCACCAATGTGTGTTTTATCCATCGTAAATATGATTCTACATTGGTCGAAGTTCTATATGATTGATAATTGTGTCAAACGTCAAAAGAACCACAAAACAAAATACTCGAGAAGATAGCAATAACTTGTAATGCGATGTTGCCGTCCGGTAGTCATCGACAATATGTCTACTATTAATGGCTACTAAAACTTTCATGTCGAACAGCTCTCGAGAATACGTTTCACAGAAGTTACTCGACATCAATAATCGACAATTTGTCTCATGCGACAATTTCGTTCGTCATTTGAGAATCGACCCCTGCAACGAGTGGGTAAAGACCACTCGGCATTGGACTGTCGTATGCGACTAATAATTAAAGTAGATAAATTGCATAAAAATGGCCATCTTGAACTTGCTCGCTGCAATTGAAAATTTAGAAATCAAGAGGGTGTAGTACAAAACAGGAGAAAGTATTATAAGAAATATTATCCATTTCAACTAGACAATCGCGCTTTCATAAAAATATTTAGGCTAAGTAAAGAATTGGTATTCAGTTTTCTCCTCCCATTTTTTTAAATGAAAAAATGTGGAGAAAATTTTCCTGACAATAAAATTTCGTACTCTGTACTTTTTAGTAGGTCCACCAATGTGTTTTTTATCCATCGTAAATATGATTCTACATTGGTCGAAGTTCTATATATGATTGATAATTGTGTCAAACGTCAAAAGAACCACAAAACAAAATACTCGAGAAGATAGCAATAACTTGTAATGCGATGTTGCCGTCCGGTAGTCATCGACAATATGTCTACTATTAATGGCTACTAAAACTTTCATGTCGAACAGCTCTCGAGAATACGTTTCACAGAAGTTACTCGACATCAATAATCGACAATTTGTCTCATGCGACAATTTCGTTCGTCATTTGAGAATCGACCCCCTGAGCTGCTAAGCATAGACAGCCACAAAATTAAAGTCACCGCGTCAATGCAGAGTGTAATAAATTCGAAATTAGTTATTGAAATCTCCGCTTAACGGACGTTCTCATGCGTAGGCAAATACCGAGCCATACGTCACGCGAACCAGGGTCATAATTTGGTATACATAAATACCAAGCCGAAAACTGCTAATGTATTCAGTATTTCACTGACAGTCACCTACAGCGAGCTGAGCTGGGTGATAGGGGGTCTTAAGCGTGCTGAGCTTGACCACGGTTAGTTGAATATCGAATCCGACGACGTAGCCGCCCGGCCGAATGTCTATTGTTGCCTTGGGGTTTGTAGCGTGCTGAGCTAGACTTCCTGGTGTACGGTAATCAGTCGACCTGTCTGTTCCGCCGCCCCCGACGTCCGTCGGTCTGTTTGTTGACCGTAGGGCTTCAGCGTGTTGAGCTGGTCCTGCCGTTAGTAAATAGGTACCGTACTACACCGCAGCACGTGAAGCTGAAGCAACCGTTTATCGTTCCGTCATTACACTCCGCATGTTATATAATAATATTGTATAGCTTACTGTCCTGACATTACACTCCGCCTATTATATTACTGTATTATATGTATAACATATCTAGCCTGTAAAAAGATTACATATACCTGATACTTTCCGATACTTGACTGTTTGTTGAAGGCATAAATTATTTTATGTATGATATGTAAAGGGATTACCTGTACCTGATATATTCCGATACTTGACTATTTGTGTGAAGAAATAAACTGCTTTATTTATACTGTGGACTTTCTATTTATTACTAATACATGAAACCTGGATAACTTCTCCAAACCAGCTACCCGTAAGCAAAAGACGTTACCTGTTTTAACGCCCAAACAGAGTCACATAGTTTGGCGTTAGAAAAGACGTTACAATACGTACCCTAGATCTCGCGGCACTATCATTATCTCGGATAATCGTAATGTTTGAAATTTTAGGTTATGTTTTCATGGCTTTTATAAGAAAGTTCAAAAAATAGTTATTGATTGAAATAAATGTGTTGAAACTATTTAAAAGTGTTTAAATAAGTCTGGGTAATTTTCTATATTACGGAACGTCCGATTTTTGAAATTTTTTTACTTTTAACATACGTAGTTTTGCCTCCTGAACAAAAAATTCTAATAAAAAAATCGGCGGTCGGCAACGGTTTTCGAGATATTTGGCCCCAAAGTCTCTGAAATTCGTATTTTTCTACTGCCATAATCACTTATTTTCACCAAACTTTTCACTTTATGCTTATGAATACCTTTAATACAGACTTATTTAAACACTTTTAAATAGTTTCAACATATTTATTACATCAATAACTATTTTTTGAACCTTCTTATAAAAGCCATGAAAACATAATCTAAAATTTCAAACAGTACGATAGTGGCGCGGGATCTATGTTATGCATAAACTAATGTTCCTTCTTTAACATAAAAAGATACTGCACCCGCCCGCCCCCGGGTGCAACATATTTTTATCGTTTTATCTCAAAGAAGGAACATATTAGTTTTATGTGTAATCTAGATTTCAAACATTACAAGTTCCGCGAATAAAACGAATATATGTTCCTTCTTTGATATAAAAATATAGTATATTTTTATATCAAAGAAGAAACATATTCGTTTTAATACCGTACCCTAGATCTTACGGCACTATCATAACCTCGGATGATCTTAGTGTTGTTTGAAATTTTAGGTTATGTTTGGATGGCTTTTATAAGAAGGTTCAGAAAATAGTTATCGATGGAATAAATATGTTGAAACTATTTAATAATGTTTAAATAAGTCTATATTAGAGGTGTTCATAAGCATAAAATGAAAAATTTGGTGAAAATAAGTGATTATGGCAGTGGAGAAATACGACTTTCAGAGACTTTGGGGCCAAATATCTCGAAAAGTACTGGAGAGCGGGAATTTTTGACTTGAAATTCGTGTTCTACGGACAAAAATAGGTAAGTACTGAAAAAAAAAATTCCAAAAATCGGAGGTTCCGTTATCTCAACAATTACCAAAGTTTCTAATTAAAAATTGGGGAGGACAAAATTTGCTACTAAATTGCTTCTATACATTTTTTCCCTCAGACTAATACTTTCCGAGTTACAGGGCCGAACAGTAAGGCCAATTTTTTTAAATCGCAGAAAAGCGGCATTAATGCGCTACTTTTTACCAATTATCTGCCAATTATCGTACCAACAGTAGTTTCATGCAGTAAATTAATAAAAATCAATGCCTCTATCAACTCATTTCCACACCACCTATGATCGGCGCGTTTCTTTAAACGTGGTATCCCGGTAGGCCTAATCCACACTCCAAACTCACATGCGCGTTTTCTGTCGTTTTGCACTTCGCGATGTCCCTGGTTCACTATGTTCACTATCTTTAGAATCCTGTTCACCTCCCGTCTCCTCCAATACCCACTCCAACGATTCAAGAACGTCATCAGCCTCATATGGGTGTTCGGGGTTTGAATCCGCTACAAAATCTGGAATGTTTTCACATGCTGTCCCATTACAATAGAGACACAGCACCGAACACTTTAAGCCGGTTTTCCGACATCCACTCACTCCTGCACAGCCTTTCTTACATTTACAGGATATCGATTTTAAAATGGTGTCCGGGTCTGCTTCTGACTTAGCGCGAACAACATCTATAAGCCCATGCGTCGTTTTCTGCCATATTGCTCAGGATCTTTTTCACTGCCACACCACATCGCGACTTGGTGGTACGCTCGCAGGCAATGCTATCTTGCAGCATCTCTTGTGGGTGGCAGGGACGCGAGATTAAATTTGTTCCTAGACACAGACTTCACAAAATTTTGGTAGCGAAGTGAATTTAATGTGTCCTTTGCAGACGAGCCGCCGTACACTGCCAATAAGACCGCTTCACCAGCTGCAGCGAGAGCATCCACATCTGCTTTGAGGTCCTGGAAGATTGCTACACTGTCAAGCAACGAGTCGTTTTTATCCAGCAGACTGAGGAATCACTAATTGCATCTGCAACAACTAATTGCATCTGCATACTGTACGTGTCTCTATTGTAGTGGGACAGAATGTGAAAACATTCCAGATTTGGTAGCGGATTCAGACCCCGAGGACCCATATGAAGCTGATGATGTCCTTGATTCGTTGGAATGGGTATTGGAAGAGACGGGAGGTGAACAGGATTATAAAGATTATAGTGAACCAGGAACATCTCGTAGTGCAAAACGTCAGAAAACACGCATGTAATGGAGTGTGGATTAGACCGTAGGCTGCTTCAAAGAAAATGCTAAGATACTGGCAAGATACAAAAAGGACTATTAATTGACAGAGAAGGAATTGTACAACTTCAATGTAGATACCAAAATGCATATTTTAATGTTTTTCTTGTGTTTTTTCTCTCGTCATCCTGCATGCTGACAGTTTTTAGAAATACTATAGTGAAAATCAAATTTCGAAATAATTTATAATTTCAGAGTGATTTGCAATTCCTTATTAGTATGCCTCTGGAGCCATCTTAATTATTATCAATCAAAATATTTGAAATAAAATTTTTAAAATATCTTTTTGTTTTATATGACACTAAAAAAAAATGCACCCTCAACTCTACCTTATAGGTGGTGTGAAAACGAGTTGATAGAAGCATTGATTTTTATTATTTACTACATTAAACTACTTTTGATATGTTAATAGGCATGTCCACAAAAAAATTAATATACATTAATATTAGTTAAAATCGTACATCGGAGCCCCTGGTACCTATATCTGAAATTTTTTTTGAAAAAAATTCATCCTAACCATAATAGCGACCGAAGAAATCTTTTGCTCCGTTTGAATTAAATAAACGCCTGCTGATTGTTTTGACGTCATAAGCTCGCTAGCCTGGCTGACGCGCGTGATTAATTTTCGCACAGCGCGGCGCGCGCTGAGCTCTCAGAAGTGTCAGAATGCAGTCTACATTTGCAGTAGCTCTATTATTTACGACGTTGTGGTGTTGGTTTATTGCATCGTCTTATTAGTAAATATGGAAGAAGGTTTCCAGAAAGGAGATTCACATAATTTGTCAAATGTAAGCACAATTATGGTATCCGATTTTCTGATAACAAACAGTGATTTTAACCAGCCCCAAAGGAAATCACGAAAAAAAGCTGTGTTTTAATGTAGGTCATTTAAATTCGGGTTTAAACTGAGGAGAACTAATCGTATAGCATTTATCATTATAGTAAATTAACTTTGTGACCGTTGACTATTTTAGAGGTTACGTTTTAAGGAATGATGTTTACCCTGTAATAATAGCACTTGTCGGTTTAGATTTTGGTAAATGTTGAGATAACGGAATCTCCGATTTTCGGAATTTTTTTGCTTTTAACATACGTAGTTTTGTCTCCTGAACAATAAATTCTAAAAAAAAATCGCCGCTCTTCAACAGTTCTCGAGATATTTGGCCCCAAAGTCTCTGAAAGTCGTATTTCTCCACTGTCATAATCACTTATTTTCACCAAATTTTTCATTTTATGCTTATGAACACCTCTAATATATTGTAAAAGGACAATTCTGTGAGAGGGCGCTGAAAACGATGTGATCTAGTTATTAAGATGTTCAGTGCATGAAAAGCTTAGAAACAAGAAGTAAAAGAAAGTGTAAAAAAATAATAACAAATTATGAGATTGTAATAGAAGTAAAAACTTGTACTGTTATTAAGAAGTTATTAAATATTATTGAAAGAAAGATCAAAGTCATATTATTAACTGCGTATAAAGTCCATATAATACAGACTTATTTAAACACTTTTAAATAGTTTCAACACATTTATTCCAATCAATAACTATTTTTTGAACCTTCTTATAAAAGCCATGAAAACATAACCTAAAATTTCAAACAACACTAAGATCATTCGAGGTTATGATAGTGCCGTAAGATCTAGGGTACGGTCATGGTATAATGGTATAAGAAAACTGGTATGCTCATTAGACAGACCTAAAAATGAAATCGCCGCGCATGACGTCAGCTGGCAGACACTTGACACTGACACAGTCGCAGTGCTTTGCTTTGATTTGAATTTGTTGATCTGTAGAATATTATGTTTTCCAAGTTTTCTTATAATTTCAATGCTATTTTCTTAATAAAACGTGTTTTGTAATAGTATAGTGATATAAACATGTTATAATATGTAAACGTGTAAATCGTCTAACGTTGTGATTTACGGCTAAAATGTTGAATTGTGCTGTGGCAAAATGTAAAAATTATACCCGAGTGACCAAAGGGAGTAATATAAAGTATTTTCGGTTTCCAAAGGATGCTAATTTAATAAAACAGTGGGTTATTGCTTGTAGTCGCCAGGACAAAATCAATGTAAAGAATATTAAGTTAAGTAAATTTTAATCTGTTTCTTAAGTTATTTTTCTGTATGAAACCTATGTAGAAAAAGTAAAACGTTTAAATTTTGCATGTCTTATTCAAATTTAAATAAAGCTACAAATTTTTATAATTTGTTGTTTTTCTTACTTCATGAAAAATTTAGTTCAAAAATAATAAAAACTTGTGGTGCTATTCTGTAACCCATTTTACAGCGCTGGCTGTAAGGGATGTAAGCCTTTGACCTTGGCTTTTTACATCCAATATAAAATAGTGTCTATCTATACCATAAAAAGCAACTGTAAATTTATAACGGAGATGTAAAGTGTTATAGAAAAACCTAACCCTAGACTTAGTGAATGAAATTTTTATTTGTAGTTTGCATTTAAATAAACTGCTGAATATTATAGAAAATAGAAAGTAATAAGATAGGCTGTCTTAATAAGTAATAATAAAAAGTAAAGTTGCCATTAACATCCTGCTATAATTTTATAGAGGTGTATATGTTTATAGCGCTATAAGAGAAAGTTATAGAATAGATCATTGGTAAATATATATTATGTGTTTATTAAATTTAATCATATAGCAACAACTTGATAGAAATGATAACAAAACTAAGAAAAATGCCCTAAAAGCAGCGACAATAATATTTATCACAATTCTCCATACCTATTACATCACGAATTTCGAATTTTGTAATCCAGCTGACGTCATATTGTGCGAGAGAGATAGCCTTAGGATGCGCAAGAACATACCGCGTAAGCGTATGTGTATCGTGGGTACGGTATAAAATAAAACGAATATGTTCCTTCTTTGATATAAAAATATACTGCACCCGCCCGCCCGGGGGCGGGCGGGTGCAGTATATTTTTATATCAAAGAAGGAACATATTCGTTTTATTCGCGGAACTTGTAATGTTTGAAATCTAGAATACGCATAAAACTAATATGTTCCTTCTTGAGATAAAACGATAAAAATGGGGCGGGCGGGTGCAGTATATTTTTATGTTAAAGAAGGAACATTAGTTTATGCATATAATAGATCCCGCGCCACTATCGTAATGTTTGAAATTTTAGGTTGTTTTCATGGCTTTTAAGAAGGTTCAAAAAATAGTTACTGATTGGAATAAATGTGTTGAAACTATTTAAAAGTGTTTAAATAAGTCTGTATTAGAGGTGTTCATAAGCATAAAATGAAAAATATGGTGAAAATAAGTGATTATGGCAGTGGAGAAATACGACTTTCAGAGACTTTGGGGCCAAATATCTCGAAAACTGTTGACGCGCGGCGATTTTTTTTTAGAATTTATTGTTCAAGAGACAAAACTACGTATGTTAAAAGCAAAAAAATTCCGAAAATCGGAGATTCCGTTATCTCAACATTTACCTAGATTTTTAATGAATGGGTCAAATTTTACAATAAAAACAAGAAAAATAATGGTAAACTAATTGCACTGAACACTGAGTAACACATTCGGTAACTGTCAAACATATACTGGCGGCACAAAACATATAGAATAAGAAACGAGAGCTCCTAAGAAAGAGAAGGCAACAGCAATGACAAGAAGTGACATGTGGCGCAACTACTCGCCTAGTCATGAACTACAAACAGAGGCGGGCTGCTTGAATTTCACTTCCTATTCAAATTAATGTTTTCAGTTTGGTCAAAACCAGTATTTAAACGGCAAACACAATTTCTTATAACAAAATTGCGTTTGCTGCTTAAATATTGGTTCTTTGAAGGAAAACGCTAAAATACAACGTTTTATACTTATTATTTATTAATTATAAACAAATTAATTATTACAGTGGTTTTGGTATTAATAGAAACTGTTTAAAAATATATCAAATTGGCTAAATATAACCTGAAAATAAGGAACAATAATTTACTCACCATTACAAAATATTTGAGGTTACAGAAAGAATTAATTAATTACTACATTAATTTAACGAAGTTAATAATCATTCATATTTACAAGATTTCCATACAATTTCTGTTTCTCCTGAATGGAATCTTCCACCAAATATACATTGTTACCTTTCTTTTGAAGAGAAAGTTGTAATCGAGAATATTTTTCGCATAAAAAGTTTGTTGATAATATACAATTTAGGATCTGGCGATACCAAAAGATTACATTACATTTAGATAAAATAAAGTTTTCGTCACCAAATTCTTTAAACGTTATATACAAATACTTTATAAAAAATAAATTAGACATTAATATTAATTTTTTTTTAAGAATATAACCAACACCACTGGCTGCTTGACTGTCTTCATTAAAGTCATCGCTCAGATCTAGACCAACAATCGTTTTCCCTCAAATCTGTTGAATTAAAATTCTCTTGAAGAGTGGCGTTGCAAAAACAGACCTAAGTCTCCTAAAGAAGTAACCTTCTTCGCAATTATTTCCCCCTTCTCAGGGAAACTTCAAAGTACTCTTATAATCCTCTTAGGTGTTTGTCGGCAGTTTGAACGGCAGGCACATGTCTAAAAAACAAACGAATATTCTATTTAACTTTAAAAAGTACAGCAACGATTCTCCTGTCTCATTGCACTTGTATGTCTTCAGTGTATCTTTATTATGTTTAACACACTTAGAATAGAGATAAAGATGCTTTTAGGGCATAAAAATGCAAAGAGAAGAAAACCTATATGCTGTTATTCGTTATTTTATACAATTTTAAATACTTTCATTTGTACATAAGTAGGTAGGTTTAATAATTTCTAGTTTCATATAGAAGTAGAAGACAAAAGATCCTAGCAAATTAAGATGAAACTTGGCTTTAATCAGATTCAGTTATTTTTCTAACCTATAATATTCAGTGCAATACTTACTATTAATTATTCTTTGTTTGAACATGACTCACAAATATAATAATTTCACAAACATATCAACAAGCATCAATTAAAGTTGACTAAATTTTAAAATACAAATTATAGAAAACGGGTAAAGAATTCTTAAAAGTTGTCTGTCAATAATACTGATTTCTGAGCAGGACAAAATGCTTTAATCCTATTGGCTCGTTTATGATATGTGATTATTAGTTTTTAGAGTCGTCTTTCTGGTAGCTACCATTTTAAGAAAATATAAATTATTTCTTAATATGTCAATTCTGTAAAATTAAATGAACACGGAAAACAAATAATGAATGTAAAAAAGCATTATTTGTAATCCAAACTTAAGAGCAAAATACAAAACGGTATGAAAACAGTTGCGACCGGTGTAACCAAATGCTTGTTTGAAATGCGCTATTGCCTAGTAAAATTGTTGACCAATCTGTAATGCGAGTTTCATACCCGTGACTGGCGGTAAAACTCTTTTCTCTTCTTAACCGTCGTCTTTGCGACTCCTCTTCTTCTTCTAAGAGAATTGTCTGTTTTTGGCTACGCAGGGGCGTACCGAATATTAAAATGGGGGTGGAGAAAAAGGCTGGTTACAACTTGCATTAAAATGATCCTCGCAGCAGTACAAAGTAGATGTCGATGAAACGTTTTTAATATCACGTCTTACTGCCTCAAACCATTTTTTCTTGTTTAATGTTGGCTTTGGGACGCTTACAAATATTTTCGTTGGCGTCTGAGTAGTTGTATTATTGCAGCAAGGAACAAAACATCATTTTCGTGCCACCATATTTCTTTTATAATACTGCTCATTACACAGAGAACGCTCACTGCATGACGAACCCATACAAGCCGGACGGCGCACGGCAACGCGCCTGCGAGGATGTGACGTCATGTTACTAGCCTCTATCTTGGGAACGCTTCTTAGCCTCTCTGCTTTTAGGTGCTTTCTATTGCGAATAACTGGCAAAATGAAAATATACAAATTTTTTTATTGTTACATTAGTACATAATACCAATAAATCTACCATTTCCAATTGAAATTAAAATTTTGTGGACATGCCTATTGGCAGATAATTGATAAAAAGTAGCGCGCTAATGCCGCGTTTCTGCGATTTAAAAAAATTGGCCTTACTGTTCGGCCCTGTAACTCGGAAAGTATTAGTCTGAGGAGAAAATGTATAGAAGCAATTTTATTGGAAATTTTGTCATCTCTAACTTTTAATCAGAAACTTTTTCTCTAAAACTTACAGGAACGGAGTTGCATGCCAAAAACTAGTTTTGAGCGCCATTCTTCCAAGATGGCGGCGGTCGCTCTAGGTCGCAAACTTAGAATCATACTTAGGGCACCCAAGTCTACACTCCTGCCAAGTTTCAAAACTCCTCAACCTTTTGCACCAAAACTTTTTTATGTCTCTAATGATTGGACTAATAATAAACCAACACCCCTCTGCTGGCCGCCATGATAAGATGTCAAATCTGTCTTTAGAATTATTTGCCCAAACTCAGGGCAGAATTGCGAACATATAATTACACACCAATAAAGCGGGCGTCAGACTATCAAATATAATATTAATAATAAATAATAAATTGTCTTTATTTGGCGAAGTTCAGTCCGGAGGACTGCTCTTTACACTCATATTTGATCAAATTAGACTCGATAAACTGTGAATATGACGTCACCATCAAATTGATGGTGACACAAACTGTCAAAATCCAGAATTTAAATTGACCAATGAATGCATGATAGAAACTGATGAAAATAGAGCAAGGCTAACCTACAGAGGCTTTATAGAGACCAATGAGTAAATATCTAAGGAGAGAAGGTATTATAAAATCTGCCGCGACGGAAGTTGTGCTAAGGTTGGTACGAAAGTGGTTTATCTAGGTGGGGGAAATAATCAGTGGCGTTTCCCAAGGATAACACATCTTTATCCGTGGGTACCGAAATGTAAATTTTGTGATATTGAACCAGCTATTTACCAAATAATTAAAATGACTAAAAATACTGTGGATATGTACTGCAATATTCTAGAATTTTATATAAAAAATTAGTAGATAGTATGGTTAAAAAATCAAATCAAACTCGTGGATAAATTGTACATTACGAACAAATTTAGGCAATTAACAAAATAAATGTGGTTTAAGCTTGAACCATGCTCAAACGATTGTTTGCACAGTTGTAACCTTAAATATTAAACCAAGTTCAAGCTGAACGTCTTTGGTAAAATCAGCTCTAATAAATATGTAGAATAAATAAAGAAATCAGAACATATCCTTGCGTTCTTTTTTACACCGGTGGATCCACCTGGTGTAACCGGTGTCCCAAAACTGTTCTAATTGCTTGGTTAAATTGATCGTAAGCGTTCTTAAAGTATTGTTGGAATTAACCTGATGGAACCACTAGTCACCGGCTGCAATGCTCGGTGAGTTGGTGGATTTAGCAAGGTAAAGAGTGGGAAATTTATGAATTTGAAAACCAATGTTTAAATCCACCACATCATACTGGTGTAAAAAAGAACGCAAGGTATTATAATACTTTATTATTTATCTTTTTAATAGGTACATACATATAAAACATAAACCAGAAAACTAATGCATTTTAAAAAGTATGGTATAAACATGTAATTGAAATCGTTCTCTGATGTAAATTGTAAGCCTTTGGTGAGAAAAAGTGTATAGTGAGTGCAAACTTTCTAATTTCATGACCACTGTTTCTTCCAAATTCACCTAATATACTACTTATGGTCTGCATCCACTAAATTTCTCTTCTCCAGTTCTTTTACTATGCCAGATAGTTTAAAAATTCGTTTTTTGCCACCAAAGTTGCTTTTGTAGTTTACGAACTTTACGACTTTGATGTAAGTGTGTCCTAGACAATGTTCGAATTTGACGTTTCAACTTCACTTTTCTAGGACAATTCTCTTCGGTAGACAAAAGAATGGTACTATCCATCTTAGGTGTCCTTGGAGATGGAATTTGTGCATCCATTATTTCAGCAGTTGAAGTAGAGGGAGTAGGTTCCAAGGTAATGCAGACAGGTTCTGCATCAATTGGTTGATGGCTTGTGGCAGTACTGGTAGTTAGAGTAGTTTGATGATGTTTTGTCTGAAAATAAAACATATTTATTCATTACTTCAATTTTTTTGTTAGATATAAAATCAAATCACAAATTTAAACAGGTTTCTTAATGTTTAATTCTTTAATTGTAAGGTATACACAGTTAAAATTTAAGAAGAATTTTCAGCAGTAAACTAGCAATTCATAAATTATTTCTTTCCTTTTCTTTTTTGGGATTTATTACCACATTCCTCGAGATTCCTATCCAAAAAATTCGATTTATCTAAAAAATATTCAAATTAAACAGTTTAAAACTGGGAAATAACCTCTACGCCTTTGACGTAATGTCAGCGCAGTATTTTTGTATTAATTTAATTCCTATTAGTTGTCAAAAAACACCCTCTAACTGATCCTCTGACATTACGTCAAAGGCGTAGAGGTTATTTCCCAGTTTTAAACTGGTTAATTTGAATATTTTTTAGATAAATCGAATTTTTTGGATAGGAATCTCGAGGAATGTGGTAATAAATCCCAAAAAAGAAAAGGAAAGAAATAATTTATGAATGCCACAAATAACATTTAAACAATATTTAGCAATTCATAGTTATAAGTAATGCAAACTCTTTTTTCTCCACAAAACATTCCTATTTTATCAATGTAGATATCTCCATTCTTACAGTAAACTTACATATTTGTGCCTCTGTACTATTCTTGAGGGTATAGCATTTTCGTTTAGAAATATTTTAAGGGCAGTTGTCTTGAAGTCTGTCTCTTCAAAATGCTGTGAGCACAGCACTGCAAATGCAGGTATTTCTTCCCTTTTTCTACCAGTGAATTTAATCCATTCCCTTTGCTGAAAAAGCTTCTTTGGCAACCTTTTGGAAAAATATGCAATTAGTAGTTATCACAGGATCACAGTTTATACAACCGCGAACTTACATTCTTTTATTTGCACACAATTATAATTTAACTAGTATGTAGTTAAATTATGTATAATTTTTTTATTTTATTTTATTTTCGACAAGCAAGACAAATTTAGGATGAACTGCCACTGGATAAATTGTAAACAATCATGGCGGCGTATAACCTAGAATTTAGCTCTTTGACGATTTTATTATTGTTGTGCTTATAAACACTCCAACATAATGAAAATATTACTAACAGTTGGTTTATTTAGTTATAATAATATTTATTAAATTACTTACCCATGAAAAGGAACGCCACGTTTCCTTGCAATGTGCGATAAACCAGATGATATGCAACTAACCATAATAAAGTTTTATATGTCCAAATTTCGCACATAAAACGCACACGCGAATAAATAATACAATCCTTATATACTATACAATCGTTTAACACAAAATCGGCACTCAACAAAAAGTTTTGCATAAGATGCTGACACCACAGAACAGAACACGTTGAGTTTTTAACGCTTCATAAATACAAAACCGTCAAACACTGACGTGTAAAAAGTGGTTTATCAAATATGGCCGCTGCGAACTTCCGTCGCGCGAATTATTGCCCCCACCACCGATAGTTTACCTCCTTTAGATATTTACTCTTTGATAGAGACAGAGGCGACAATAGGTGGTCAGCATTTTGATTGGTAGTAGAGGTCACGTGGTATAAAATGAGGCTAACATTTTTAAACAGATCATGTGCATATCATATTACTAACATAACCTTATATTTTTAGTATTTGTAAATTAATTTTCAATTTTAATTTTAATTTTTGTAGTTTCAGCTTAGAACCATTATAACATATAAAAACTCTTTCAGACAGTAGATATAAGTCAAATTCTTTTCGGCTGCCCATCTTTACCTAAGTGCAGTTGTTTAGGGCAGTTGGAGGTGGTAAAATACGTCATTTTGACGTCACAAAAAGTGCCAAATTCAAAGTATTCTATTCATCTGCCCTAGTGCCCGATGCCATTAATTTCAAGATTAATGTTTTTGGTTTTGTTTTTAATGAAATTTATAACCTATAACGTAACCTGTCTATAATTTCATATGTTAACTTATTGTTATCATTAAATTGCCAAGCATACAAGTTGACCCAAGCATATATACCCAACTACAGAGCTGGTTAAGCTTGGGAAGGTAGGGGAGGTAACCCTGGTGAAGCATTACGTCACTAGGGCAGTCAAAAGAATGCAAAAGTTGGTGCCCTTGGCACCGGGGCAGCTGAAAAGAATATGACTATAGAAAGTTTCAATATTGTAGATCATTAAAAATAGACTGCTAATTATAGGTTGGATTTCCAACCAACAAAAAGCATCTTATTTTATTAGATCAAGGTAATGACTCTTCAGTAATAATGCACTGAACAAGATTTTAGTTGATAGTACAGCAACCAAACAGAAATTTTGATAAAAGCGACATAATACTCCAAGAACTTTGAAAATGCACATTTTTGAGGTTAGTTGTAATACCACGTGCACGGCACTAATTGTCCTGTCATAATTAGATATTCCTGATTATTTTATTGTGCTGTCATACTGGAGTATTCTTGTGCATCTTTCAATTTATTGGGATTTATTAAACGTGTATGAAAACTATTTGTGATTAGTGATTGTGATAAAATAGTTTCCCGGTATGTGGATTTCGATTAAATAAAATAGTCAACAAAAAGCAAAAAGAGAACAAGTTTGCAAGTAAATCACTTGGTAATCGCACATGACTTTATCTTTTATGGAATTACATTAAATAATACGTAGATATCGTTCAGACGTAGTTCCTGATAACTTCAGCAATACAAATAACGAAAGTATCACTCTCAACAGAAGCTTATTCAGTTTTAGAAATGAAGGTTTCGTTAATATGCATCGAATTAAGCTTTATATAACCTCACAACCGTTGGAATTGTCACGAACTTCAAGCGACGATACAATACCTAAAGAATCAAATCCAGTGATTTTTCAGAAATTAAAAAAGAAGCAGAAATTAGAAAAGTGAGAAAAATTGAACAAAAGAAAGATATTATATTCTCATTCAAATCTTATCGTAATAAATTACAACATTATAAAACTAAAATTAGATAGAAAGGTAGAAAAATTTGTGGAAAAGAAAGAAAGAAAATATCTTTGAAATCATACCTACCGTAATAAATTACAAAATTGTAAAACTAATAGACAGAAAGGTAAATGAAAAACATTTTTAGAAAGCAATTATTGCCATTATTTGAAGTGCCTCCCTCACACCTACATTTTGTATTGTTTTGTATACAATCGTGCATATACTGCATGTGATTATAATGATAATTTTTCTTATATAATATATTTCTATATAATATAATAATATTTCTTATATATTTACTGTACCTATGTAATGGAATTTTGTTTATACATATTAATATATTAATAAATAAATTAATAGATGTTAAAAACTATCTGTGTCTTTCGCTTATTGTTTGTTTGTTATTCTGTAGATGAGAACCATCAGATGGGATAAAGGACATATTTTTATAAACTAAATTTTGATTAGTTTTGCTTCAAATTAAAAATTTTTTTTAACTGATATCTATATTTTATGTCAGCATAATTTATACAATCATATTTAGGTATTAAGCATAAGAACAAATCTTTCATTCCTCATTCATTAATTTCATTCAGTTAAGAAAATTATTAATCTTTTCAAATTAATGTGCTTACGTGCGGATCATGGGCATCATATTCTAACATAACCTTAAATTTTTAGTTTTTGTAGATTTATTTTCAATTTTAATTTCGGCAGTTTTAATATGGATCCATTATAACATTTAAAAACTCACTCAGATAGTAGATACCTATATATAAAGTTTCAATATTGTAGATTATTGAAAATAGACTACTAATTATAGGTTGGATTTCTAACCAACAAAAAACATCTTATTATATTAGATATAGAAGGCAATTAAAAGTTCATTAGTATGCACTGAACAAAATTTTAGTTGATAGTACAGGAATCAAGCAGAAATTTAAGAAAAATTTACATAACATCTGAAAATTTTAGAAAATGCATATTTTTGAGGTTAGTTATGAACGTTAAATATATAATTAATTTTCTTCGTTATTATAATAAATTAAAATATTCTAGATTTTCATTAAATTACATTAATAATTATAACATTATAATACGAATGTTATTGTAAATACCTTTTTTTCTCGAAGGACCGTATGTTTGTAAATTTCCAATTTACCTAATATTGAATTTATAATTAAATGATAATAGGAGAAAACGCACATTAACGGACACTCACCTTTTGCCGTTCCTGGGCCTCGTCGGAGTGCGCTCTCGTCTTCTCGGGCTGTGGATTTTGTTTCTTGTATAATAACACTCACAACAGTGACACACAAATTAAATACAAATTGAAAAATAAAATTAAAGTTTTCTGGGGCTTCCAGTAAATGTCACGATATCTTCGGAATGTGTTCTGACCATTTATTTTCCGTTTTTTGTGGTGTCCAAAGAATGTGCGCTGTACCGCGTACATTGAAAAGGAATTTAATAAAAAGCAAAAGGAAACCCGCAAATCACACGGTACAACCAAACAAAAATAAATAAATGAATTAATTATACTAATTGCTGTTTATAGAAAAATAAACCGAAATTGACTCCAGTTTCCGACATTCCGCCCACCAAAGACACGTTGGTTTTTCCTAGATAATTAGGAAGTAAAAAAAAAGAAATTCTAAGAAAATTGAAATAAAAAATAAAATATATATAATATATTCTTTTATTGCCCAGGTAGAGGACAAAGTTTTACAACGGGACGTTGCATGACTCCGCTTGTGGTTTTTAAAGTGACCACGCGTATTACGCCATCTTCTCCGGGGTGTAGCTTTAACACTCGTCCCAGCGCCCATTCAAGAGGAGGTTTCTGCTCATTTTTGTCCACTTACACCGCTGTTGCAACGTATGCAAATACTCCTGTCTCCATCGCTTCCAAAAATCAGAGTGCATTCTCTGTAACATTTGCCAGCGCGTCAAACGATTTACTGAGACATTTGACATGTCTGGTTCAGGGAAGTTAGCAAGAGGTTCCATAGTCAGGAAATGACCTGGAGTTAAAGGAGTAAGATCGTTAGGATCTTCACTAATTGCACAGAGAGGACGCGAGTTCAAAAGTGATTCAATCTGAGTGATAAGGGTGTAAAATTCTTCGTACGTCATAATTTGCTCTCCTACGACGCGATAGAAATGTGTTTTAACCGACTTTACGCCTGCTTCGCTTAAGCCATTAAAGTGTGGTGAAGCCGGAGGGTTAAAATGCCATTTTATAGAAAGCTTGGTAGCAGCAGCCTTAGAAAATGCTAAAAGCTGATTATTTACGCCTATAAAATTGGTACCCTGATCAGAGTAAATGTCAGATACTCTACCTCGGCGTGCCACAAAGCGGCGAAAACTAGCAAGAAATGCCTCGGTCGACAAATCTGATGATAACTCCAGATGGAGTGCTTTTGTAGCACAACAAACAAAGAGGCAGATATATGCTTTTGATGTCTTTGCACCTCGATGCTTTCCCATTGTAATTTTGAATGGACCAGCATAATCTAGTGAAACGTGCGAAAATGCCTTAACCTGAGAAATTCTAAATGCTGGAAGATCCGCCATAAATGTAGTATAAGCTTGGGGCTTTGAGCGAAAACACTTAATGCACTTAGAAAGACAACGATAAATTGCGCTTCGAGGAGAAATTATCCAGAAGTGTTGAACGATTAAATTGTGCAAAGTTTTTAGACTAGGATGAAAGTTTTCCTGATGGACTTGTTCAATAATAAGATCAATGAACCTATGATTTTTTGGTAATAAAATCGGATGTTTAGCATCAAAAGAACGGGAAGATTAGTCTACCACCCACCCTAACAATTCCTGCTTCGTCTATGAATGGCGCAAGTTTTCGAATAGGTTTGGGAAGAGAGGTATTCTTCTGACAGGCAAGAATAATATCCGAAAAACATTCTTTCTGCACTTCTTTAACTATGACCTGTAAAGCTTGATAATTTTCAAAAGGTTTCAAATCTTGAGAATCATGAACTGTAGTTTTTCTCAGGACGGAAATGAATCGCAAACTATAAGCGAGAATTTTCTGGATTTTTCTCAGGGAAGAAAATTTTGAAAGTAAAACCGCAATTGGCGTAAGAGATTCGACAGAAACGTGCAAGACTAAATGTTTTTCTCCCTGAGCGGCTTCTGGAAGATTATCTAGTAAAATAGAAGGCTGCTTAGGCCAAGTTTCGTGGTTGTGAAGAAGAAAATCAGGACCCTCCCACCACAGGCTATGTTCCAGAAGTTGCATAGGCGTAAGACCTCTAGAAACACAATCAGCTGGGTTTTCCCCAGTAGGAACGTAATTCCAAGAAGAAGGAGGTATGATTTCTTGGATGTGTGCTACTCTATTGGCTATGAATGTTTTCCAGCGATGTGGAGGAGCTGAAAGCCAAGCAAGTGCAACTTGTGAGTCCGACCATGCGTAGATCGAATCAAATACGAAACATTCAGAATATGATTCTTTAACGAAATTAAGTAGATCAGCTAAAAGATATGCTGCACAAAGCTCTAGTCTAGGTATGGAGATGACTTTGAGGGGTGCAACTCTGGATTTTCCAAAAATCAGATTTATTTTTACTTGTCCACTGGTGGTTGTAAATCGAAAATAGATTACACACCCGTACCCGATAGAACTCGCGTCACAGAAACCATGAATTTCTAGTCGAGAAAATTTCTCGGAAATCAATAATCTTGGTAACTGACATTTAGAAATTGCAGGTAGCTCGGATTTAAAATGCTCCCATGTTTCGACAATATCTTCAGAAGGAGTATCATCCCATCCCTTTTTTGAAAGCCAGAGCTGCTGCAAAACATGTTTTGCAAGAAAAACGGTTGGTGCCAGGAAACCCAGAGGATCAAAAATCCTTGCGATTTGTGAGAGCACACTACGTTTGGTGCATTTGGATTCAAATGGAGTGAAGGAATAGGTAAAGACGTCCAGATTAGGATTCCACTGAAGACCAAGAACCTTTATGAAACTTTCTGTATCAAAATTGAGAGGCATTTGAGTATCGTTATTTGGAACAGCAGATAAAATTGCAGAATGGTTGCTAGCCCATTTTCCTAATTCAAAACCACCTTTTCTTAAAAGAGTAATTAATTCGGTTTGTAGATGAAGGGCTGCTTCTACTGAATCTGCGCCACTGACACAGTCATCAACATATACAGAATCTTGCAAGACTTTTGAAGCTAGTGGGTGATTATCCGTTCAAGGATGGCTAACTCCTTTAAAGTTCTAAGAGCCAGGTAGGGAGCAGATGATATTCCGAAAGTTACTCTGTTAAGAGTGTATTCTTTAATTTCCTCTGCATTAGAAAAGCGCCAAAGAAATCTTTGATATTTCCTATGTTCGGGTTTGACAAGGATTTGACAATACATTTGCTTTATATCGCAAACAAATACCACTGGGAAGGTTCGAAATTTCAATAAAACGTTAGACAGGTCTTGATGAAGTTTAGGCCCCGAAAAGAGGGTGTCATTTAAGCTTATGCCCTTAGTACCTTTTGCACTGGCGTCAAAAACTATTCGAAGTTTTGCAGACGTACTGCAAATAGAAGGCCGACAATGACCGATAATCTGAGCAAGCAACTTCAGAAACGTATGTTTTTTGCAAATATTCTTTGATGAAATCAGAATAGGATGCATGAACTTTAGGATTTTTATAGAGACGGGACTCGAGGTATAAAAATCGCCGAAAGGCTTGTGTATAAGAATCTCCTAAGTCCGGTTCCGTATGCCTGAAAGGAAGTGGAACAACAAATTTTCCGGAATTTTCCCGATAAGTGGAATGTTTGTAGATTGCTTCACATCTGATATCATCTGGTGATAAAGAATTGTTATACATAGGTGTTTGTTCAATTTCCCAAAATTTTTGAAGTATAAACTCAATTTGGGGTTCGAGAGAAATATGACAACTAACAAGTGATGTATTTTGTAGTGAGCATTCTGTCCTGCCTTGTAATATCCACCCAAAAATGGTTTCAATTGCAACAGATTGACCGGGTTCGCCAAAAATACGACCTGATCCTAGCATGAAGGGGACCATTTTGTAATTTCACAGACAAGTATTTTACATACTTATGTGGAAAAGTCTTGTTTATTTGTGATTGGATATTATATATTTTTTGTTAACACAAAAAATATATAATATCCAATCACAAATAAACAAGACTTTTCCACATAAGTATGTAAAATACCTATATTAATAATTTACCGCTAGCTGATAGTAAATTTTACAAGCCTAATAATAATAATAATGGTTTATTTGCCAAAAGATTAATATCTTTTGCAAATCTGTATCAAATTCTAAAACTTTTAAAGCTGCAAGGTTTTCTGAAAATATGTCCAATAAACGCCGAAGATCTTTGGGCGAAGGTTTTTGTAAATGTTGAGCAGTGTACATTTCATTAAAATAAGTTGTGGCCAAAAATCGTTTATTTTGATATCTGCCAACCAAGGTGTCGTATGCAATTTGATAATTATTTTCCGTCATTGGAATGGCTTTAATTAAACTGAAGGGATCATTTTTCAGTGACGTCATCAGATAATGAAATTTCTCAATTTTTGATAAAGTAGAATTGTTATGAATTATGCTATTAAATAAATAAAAAAATGATGGCCATAATTTTAGGTTACCGTCAAAGGTAGGCACACTAATTTTTGGAAGCTTTGCCCCAGAAGTAGATGGAGTAATAACAGGGTTGTTAATATCTTTAAGAGATATTTCTAGTTTCTTGCCTTTTATACCATATACTTATCAGCTGAAGCTCTGTCTTTGTCTTGAGTATCAAATTCTGTGTCATTAGATATTAAAGAGATTATTTGGTTATGAAATTCTTGAAATTCTTCATAAATACCTTCCGCAAAATCGGCTCTAGCCAAGAAATTTTGTTTATAAAATTTATCAGCTGTTGAATTCATACCATATTCATATATTTCTCGCAATCGAGTTAGAGGCACTTTACGTTTAAACATAAATTTACTAATCTTTTCTTTATCAGTTGCCATTTTTAGTTATGTTTATATGCACTTGAGATGAAAATCTCAGTAAAATTCACTATAAAACAGCTTACGGTAAAATTCAATGAATTAATCTTACAAAAAATTTTAATTTATTTTGTATCTATTTTTAGGATAGGTAAATAATATCTCGATTTTATTTTGCGATATGCACACAGAATTACACCTCAATACTTGTATACAGTATATTCACTTTTAAACCAAAGCAGTTTGTGAGTGAATAGGAGATAGTAGTAAAGCGAGAGCACTACACATGCGTGACTGCATGTCGATCTCAGAATGTTAGCGCTCTCGCTTTATTGTCTCCTATTCACTCACAAAGTGCTTTGGTTGAAAAGTGAATTTACTGTATAGCAAGTATGTACCAAGAGCTCAGTGTGTAATAGTATATTACGTAATAAGAGTTGTAAATAGCGTAATTGCTTTACAACTCGAATTATGTACTATACTTTACCTACGACCGTATTTATTGAAAGTTTGTATTTCATTTTTATTATTTATCGCTTATGTCAGTTTTGACAGCGTCAGAAAATTAAGTATTGCACTTGTCATTTTTAATAATTTTTAGAGAATAAGTTTGTTTGTATTGACCGTTGCTAGGCGGTTGCTAGGAAAACTGTACGAACTGTGCGATTTTTTTTCCAAGTTGTGCGATTTTTTTACCGTGCGTAATAGGAATCTTACATTGATCGCAGACGGTGTGTTTTTAAGTACTTACAGTAGTGGTCGTAGGTAAAATACAATACGCTCATTTAGTGAAAACGTCATCTGACAGATAATTGGATGCAAACAATGTTTGAAGTTAGTAAAAGCGATAATAATTTAATTAAATAAAAATATTTAAGCACTAAAAAGGTATGTATATGATTAATTTGCCAGTATTTTATTATGCAAATACGATTTGTTTATCGTTGAAAAGAGAAAGTACGTTAACTTGATAAGTCGTAATTAAAAGAAATGATTCAAAAGAGATCGTTTCAGAAAAGAGACAAAGCGATACGTAAAAACCGCTTGATAAAATTAAAATTAAAATGACACGAACTTAAACTTTTAAGAAATATTTTAAACTGGTGCCCATCCGCGCTCGATAGGGCCAAAATGTTATTGTAAACACCTTTTTTTCTCGAAGGACCGTATGTTTGTAAATTTCCAATTTACCTAATATTGAATTTATAATTAAATGATAATAGGAGAAAACGCACATTAACGGACACTTACCTTTTGCCGTTCCTGGGCCTCGTCGGAGAGCGCTCTCGTCTTCTCGGGCTGTGGATTTTGTTTCTTGTATAATAACACTCACAACAGTGACACACAAATTAAATACAAATTGAAAAATAAAATTTAAGTTTTCTGGGGCTTCCAATAAATCGAACCGTTCGGCTGTCACGATATATTCGGAATGTGTTCTGACCATTTATTTTCCGTTTTTTGCGCTGTACCGCGTACATTGAAAAGGAATTTAATAAAAAGCAAAAGGAAACCCGCAAATCACAAGGTACAACCAAACAAAAATAAATAAATGAATTAATTATACTAATTACTGTTTATAGAAAAATAAACTGAAATTGACTCCAGTTTCCGACAACGAATGTTTCAATAGGGAACTAAATAAAACCAATCTAAAATTAAACTATTAAAATATGCTTGCATCATCTTATAAATTTAAAAGCGCCATTCATTTTTCTGTTGTCCGCTTAAGGTAAACCTTTTTTAACTCTTTATAAGGCGACCTTATTCTCAAATTTCTGGTAGTAAATAATAGTACATTATACTGTAAGGGAGAGAAATGCGTTATTTTGGCAGAGGTGCAATTTGAAGCCCGAGGGCGAAGCCCGAGGGCTACAATGCGCCGAGGACAAAATAGCATCTCTCCCGAATGGTATATACTATTTTTTCCACGGTCTCATTAACTTAAAAACACATATTTTGTCATTATGAAGTAAGTAGCACCAGAATTATTGTATTTGGATTTGAGCATTCATTTAGTAGTCGTTGAGTTATTGTCATAACTACAAAATAAACAAACAAAAAGAATTGTCAAATTAAGGTGCTAGTTTGGTTTAGTTTAAAGTTTGTTTAGTGCACAATGAATAATTGTGAGTCGGAAGAGATTGTGGAGGCTGCAAATATTGCAATAAGCAATTTGCTGCCTACGAAGTCAAGATCTTTATACGATATAGCCTACAATCGGTTCAAAAAGTGGTGCGCCGAGAAAAATGTTCAAGTATACAGCGAGAATGTTTTGTTGGCATACTTCAGTGAAAATGCAAAGAATTATAAGTCTTCCACATTATGGGCGCAATATTCTATGGTTAAGTCATGCTTGATAATTTACGACAACATAGATATAAGCAAATTCCCCAAACTGATCGCATTTTTGAAAAGAACCGGTGACGGATATCAAGCGAAAAAATCGAAAATATTGACAAAGGGAGAAATCGACCGTTTTCTATCAAGTGCAGGTGACAAAGAATTCTTAATGATTAAGGTAAGATTACTTTTGTTGTTAGGTATTTCAATTATTAAGTATTTTGATTTTTTATAGGTTGGAATAATCTGGGGATTGCCGGAGCTTGTCGAACTGATGAACTAGTCAATTTAACTGTAGATGATATTGAGGATGTAGGCTCTTCCTTGATTGTAAAAATTCCAAACACTAAGACAAAGATTCCACGAACCTTTGTGGTTACCGATGTGGGAAATATGCTTGAATTGTTTCGAAAATACCTGTCCCTTCGTCCTCCCCACGTCAAGCATAAGCGCCTTTTTTTGTACTACAAAGCAGGAAAATGTAGCTCGCAGCCAGTTGGCAAGAATACCATGGGAAAAATTCCTAGTGTAGTAGCTTCGTATTTAAAATTACCTGATGTTGCATGTTATACTGGTCACTGCTTACGAAGATCTTCAGCGACATTACTGGCAGATGCTGGTGTGGATATCACAATAAAGCGTCATGCTGGTTGGAAATCAACGACAGTCGCTGAGGGTTATGTCGAGAACTCCATTGCAAATAAGACCAAAATTGCTAATCAGGTTTTAGTAGGTACCACCACTAGCGCAATCACAAAAACTGTAAATGTAAGCGAAAGTAATATTCCTTCTAATATTAATTTTGAAAATTGTACGAATGTAACATTTAACTTAAATGTCAATAAATAATTTCAATGTTATCTTTTTTTTTTTTCATGAAAACCGTTCTCCATAATGTAAACTCCCTTGGGAGCATTATACTCCCTTGGGAATAATCGACTATTTCTGTTTTAATTTTGATGTCATAGAAACTGATTTCTACTCCCGGCCGTGGAAAAAAATACTTACAGCCGTATTCACCATTTTCAACTTAACAATTTGATAACTACAGACAGATAACAAAGGAATTAACCGTCCGTTAAGCCCTGGTGAATACCGCATTGTTTACTCTATCAGACTATTAAGCGGGCGTCATGCTCCCCACGAGCGTATTTTACGGCGACGTAATTTACGCTAATTTTCGGCGGAACATCCCACCAAGCCAGCGATTCCAGCGAAAGGACCGCGTATCATTCGTCGGCGTAGCGCATATAACCTCAAATTTTGTTTTGTTTACGATTTTAGATTTTACGTAGAAACGGCGCAAAATTACGCCAAAAGTTGAGCAGAATTTAACTTTTGGCGTATTGTCGGCGTAAGCGCTATATTAAACGTCAAATTAAACAATATGGCGACTCTTTAACCAATTGTATGATAAGGATAATGGGCACGTCATTAACTACGCCGCGTAAAATACGCTCGTGGGGACTCAGCATCAGACTATCAAATATTTGATCAAATTAGACATATCAAACTGTGAATATGACGTCACCATCAAATTAGTTTCTAGAATAAATGGTCACACAAGCTGTCAAAATCCAAAAGTATAATTTTAATTGACCAATGAACGCCTAAGTTGCATGATAGAAACTGATGAAAATAGATCAAGGCCTATTTCCGTCAACCAGACCTATCAAACTGTGATTGTGACGTCACAGTTTGATGAGACAATTTGATCAAATATTTGATAGTCTGACGCCCCGCCCCCTTTATAGACTTAACTCTCTGATATTAATTCTGATATTAATTTAACAGACAATGATGAATACGGCTGTTACGAATTTAGAATCATATAATTAAAACTTTAATTCATATTATTGTTATATTTTTTTCATAATACTATTATTATTATTTATTGTCATTAATTTATCATTTGCATATATGTAGCAAAGCGCACTTGAAACTGATTCACAAAAGTACACTTTTTGTATTTTTAGATTTTTAATTTATACAATAATGGGCTCTTCCTCGAAATTTGGAGAATAAGGTATGCGCATGATTTTTGAATTAAATGTAATTTTAAAAATTAACTTACTAAATGGCTATCGCAATAATAAAAAACGGCTAAAATGTAACCCATTATCCAAAAAAAATTAACAAAAATTGGTTATTCCAAAAATGACTGTGACGTCATGCAAATGGCTGCTGTGGTGTTGTGACGTCAGAAACTCGTATTTGCATTTAATGTTTGATGTGTAAAACTTGTTAAAATAGCGTTTAACGCAGCATTTTACAATGGAAAAGAAGGATATTATTGATATTAAGCATCCAAAGGTACTGTTAAATACCGCAGTGCCAGTCGTCCATAAAAAAACACCAGAAAAAAGATTTGTCTCATTACCAATATACGATCAAGCGCTAAATTAAGGAAAAAAAAACTAAAATTATGGTTACGTACCATGAGAAGGAGTGAAACTGATATATCAGAAAACACCAAAGGGGTTGTATGTGAGGATCATTTCAACGTAAGTGCGATTTTGTACCTTTTTAAAATCATACAATTTTAGGTTATGTATTTTACTTTTTTTTCAATTAGAGGAAGATTTAGAAAACTATATGATAATAATTGAAGAGAGAAGAAAAAACCAAACAAAGTTTTCCAATTATAATCCTTTTTATTTCTGTACACAATCAAAATTTTTATCCCAACTAGTTTCGGCTACAAGCCATCATCAGGGGAATATTAATAATACGAACATTTTCAATATAAAAAGGTTAAATGATTGTCAAAATCTAGGTCATAAATAGTATTTCATTACTGTTAAACATTAACGTTGAACAATGGGGTATTTTCCTACTTTTTTTTAAAGTCAGATATGGAAATTAGAGAGAAAAAGATGAGACACGTGTCTCTGGAATTTTCATTTTGAGTTTATTTTAACCCAAAAATTAATTATTTAAAGTGTGTCATATGTATGTGACGTCATTAAGCGAAAATTCAAAAAACGCGCCAGTTCCTAGTAATTTCTAGGATCTTTCTACTCGTGTGGTTGGTGTCGCTGCTAAAAATATGTCAACGCTCGTTTCATACTTCACTTTTGTTTGTGTTTGACTTTGGCAGGAGTTCTTTGTTGAATTCTATTTACGTTGTTATTACAAGTGTATATTTAGTAGTAGGAGTAAATATCGTAATTTGCAGAGGTGAGTTCGACTGTTTTGTTGAATTTGCAAAAGTACTGTTAATTTTTCTTTCTAGGATGTCGAAAAAGACAGCTAAGTATTGCTTTGTACCGACATGCAAAAATACGTCTTTTACCTCCAACAAAATATTTCTAACTGTACCATTTAATGAGGAAACTAGGAGGTTTTATTTAGGATTACCTAAGGATACATATTTTATTGTTAAATTATTACATTTAGCTTCTACGTTCCATGTTTAATAAAGATAATTTAAGCACCACGAAAATTGCAACAAATGAAAACAATCAACAACCACCTCTTATCCAACAAAACAAATATGTCGCACAAACATGAACTTAGCCTTAGGCAGATCAGTGTTGTCTTAGTGTTGCTATCTGCGGTAACATTTGAGACAATAATTCCCTAATTTTCGCTTAATGACGTCACGAATATATATGGAACGCCGTTTTAATATTTACTCACTATTTATTCTTTTCTAATGTTAATTAGAGATATCACTAATTTAATTTCAGATATCTGGATTTAATTGCTGATATCAGAAATTAATTTCAGATATGAGAAATTAATTTCAGATATCTGAAATTGAATTAGAGATATCACTAATTGAATTTCTGATATCTGAAATTAATTTCAGATATCAGAAATTCAATTAGCGATATCTCTAATTCAATTTCAGATATCCAAAATTGAATTATTTATATGTATATAGATATAATTAAGTAATTAGTAATATGTATATACATATAATAAATTAATTTTAAGTATCAGAAATGAATTTACAGGTACATTTACAAATTGTAATTTCAGATATCAGAAATTAATTTCCGATATCAGAAATTAATTTCCGATATCAGAAATTAATTTCTGATATCAGAAATTGATTTAATTATTTCTATATAGATATAATTAAATGATTAATAATATGTATATACATATAATAAATTAATTACAGATATCTGAAATATAATTAGAGACATCTCTAATTCATTTTCAGATATCGGAAACTGAATTATTTTTATGTATATGGATATAATTAAATAATTAATAATATGTATATACATATAATAAATTAATTTCAGATATCAGATATTAATTTCAGATATCGGAAATTAGCGCCATCTAGTGACCAGTAGCATAGATAGGAGATATCTTATTTAATCTGGCAACACTGTATTCTGACTAACTGCAAATAGTGCTAATTCTTGGCGTAATATAATTTGAAAATACTGCAATGAATAGGTATTCTTTGTTTAAACTTTTTAAACATTACACGGTATTTTATAACACTGGGAAGAAGTTGATAACACAACCGCAAAATCGCTTAACAGCGCGCTCTTTTATCATCATGAAACAGTTAAGAATTACGGTGTTGCCAAGTATTTATTTTATAGTTGTTAACCTATTGTTCAGTAGATGGCGCCATTTTCTGATATCGGAAATTAATTTCTGATATCGGAAATTAATTTTTGATATCGGAAATCAATTTCTGATATCGGAAATCAATTTCTGATATCAGAAATTAATTTCCGATATCAGAAATTGATTTTATTATATCTATATAGATATAATTAAATGATTAACAATATGTATATACATATAATAAATTAATTTCAGATATCTGAAATATAATTAGAGACATCTCTAATTCAGTTTCAGATATCAGAAATTGAATTATTTATATGTATATAGAAATAATTAAATAATTAATAATGTGTATATACATATAATGAATTAATTTCAGATATCTGAAATTAATTTCAGATATCAGAAATTATTTTCAGATATCTCAAATTGATTTAATTATATCTATATAGATATAATTAAATTATTAATAATATGTATATACACATAATAAATTATTTTCAGATATCTGAAATAGAATTAGAGAGATCTCTAATTCAATTTCAGATATCTGAATTAGAATTAGAGATGTCTCTAATTCAATTCCAGATATCTGAAATTAAATTAGTGATATCTCTAATTAACAGTAGAAATGAATAAATAGTGAGTAAATATTAAAACGGCGTTCCATAAATATACATTAAAATTTCAAAATTAAATTTAAAAAAATGTACCGATTGGTTTTCAATAATTTTTGGTTTGTAAACTCTAAAATATGTATATTTTAGGAAAATGCAAATTTCCACTTTCATTTCGATTGATGGAAAATACCCCATTTGTAAAAAACGACGACACATTCTTTCCAGTTGACAAACGAACAGTACTGTCATGCGTCATAAAATTGGTGCTGTACATGTACAATTTCAGCATTTCTTGGCATATTTATATAGTTTGCGCTTAATCTGCACAGAGCCTCTGATACCCTATATATTATTCTTGATGCTGTGGAAACGTGCATACCCATCAAATCTGCCACAGTATTCAGGTGTCCCGCGCTAGCATAGTACCGAAGACAAGTCAGTAACTGATTTATGGGAGATACACTGTTGTTCCTTAAAAAATAAATCAAACGATAAATACAAATATATCTTGCTAAGATTTTTGACTCGACCAGATTTCTGGGCAGCTGCAACAAGACATTTTAACAATTTCAAGTTGTACTTGCTACTTACAAATCATTCTTAAACTCCAATTCTTCCTCAATTTCCACCAATAGATTTAGAACTGTTGGTTTGGTTAACCGAAATCTTTTAAAAAAGTTATCCATGTCGAGAAAAGGCTCCGCCCTGTTATATATTCTTCTTGGATATCCATATTCTATGACATCTATGATGTCCAAGTCGTCATTTAGCATGATATCGTGGTCCATTTTATTAATAATAATATTAATCAATAATCAATAACGTGTTCTGAACTTAGGTTATGTAAATTTGAAAACTGACGCGACCGCGACGTATATATAGCTCAATGCGCATGTGCAAACCATTACTTAAATTTAAGGAACCTTTAAGCCTCCATCGATGGCGGCTTAAATTAAGGTACCCATAAACTCCACTTAAGAGACGGTGCAAACAAATCTACATTTTTAAACCAACCTTACCTCTAAGCCACCCTTAAGTACATACCAGCGACTTATAAAGAGGAGACTGGCGATAAGCTGAATTCGTATGGCTTGAACAATATTATCCAGTTGATGCCACAATTGCCACAGAGCGGTTGCACAGTTACTTTCGTTTTGTTATTCTACACGGCTTTGCGCGCTATTTTGAAGTCTTGTTTGATTTATGTGATTTATGTATTTATGCGCGCTTTTCTATCTATTTTCGTGTTAATTCTATTTATCTGGTTAATTATCTGCTTTGTGTTGTTAATTATCTGCTTTGTGTTTAAAAACATTATAAATATGGTTAAACAGTGTTTGTATTGTAAAAAACTTTTGTGTCAACGTCAAATCGTAGTTTTCACATGTATTGTAAGTACATAAAAAGCATATAAATAATTTTAAGTTGTGTTAATTATATTTATATATATAATTATATATAATCTGATTTGGTTAACTGACAGTTTTTAGAAATACTGTAGCAAAAACCAAATTTCGAAATAATTTATAATTTCAGAGTGATTTGCAATTCCTTACTGCCTCCGGAGCCATCTTAATTATCAATCATAATAGGTATTTGAAATAAAATTTTTAAAATATCTTTTTGTTTTATTATGCCATATATAAACATTAAAAAAATAGGGCAATTTAATGCTCTAATTGCGCCAGTGTAAATCTATTTCTAATTATGTAGTAGCACACAAAATAAAACAAATAACAATTTTATTTGTGAACTTTGCTGTACTTAGTTTTTCTTTTTCATGCTCTACCACCGGAGAATCTGCTGTTATAGTAGATTTTGATGGCGATTCAACAGATACTGTAGAAGAACGTGAATGAGATAATGGTTCTGACCTGAAAATATATTCTTTCTCTTCCTTTTCTTTTTTGGGATTTATTACCACATTTCTTGAGATTCCTATCCAAAAAAGTTGAATTATCTAAAAAATATTCAAATTAACCAGTTTAAAACTGGGAAATAACCTCTACGCCTTTGACGTAATGTCCTCTGACATTACGTCAAACAATCGAACAAGACTTTAATAAAATAGCGTCGCAAAACCGTGTAGAATAAACAAAACGAAAGTAACTGCGCAACCGCTGTGTGGCAATTGGGCATCAACTGGATAATATTATTCAGGCCAAACAAATGCAGTGGATACATAGGCGATCTCCAGTCTTGTATTATTAAGTCGCTGGTACATACGGTGCAAACGGCCATTAGTGAATCGCAAAAATTGTCAATATTGATATGGCAATCCATTTGTCAAGGTGAAATCAAGTCAATAATTGACAAATGTTAATAGTGTAAGGGGATGGCGTGAGTCGGGTTTCTTTTTTCCTTTTTATGTGCTTACATGACCGATTATAACATTGTTTTTATTAGAACAAAGAAGCTGCATGAAACGATTTCTTATTGGGCTTCTTGTTCAAATGAGGTGTACAGACCAGGCAGTTGTAGACTATTTGCCGAACTGAGCGGACGCATCTTAGTGCAGTTATAACAAAGTAGTTTAGTAGTGAACCTCGGAGCCAGTGGGTGTATCAGGAAACAGTTTGTGATAAAAGAAGTGCGCTGTTAGCGGAGGATAATAACCAATAGATCTGAGGTTCTATTTACTAGCAGTAAGTGAGTTTTATTAATGTGGCTAATGCCTTACACTTGTTGTTCTTGAATTATGTGTTGCTCTTAATTTGCAACTGCATATACGTTTTACTTACTAGCACTTGTTACTGGAAACGTTATCGGCACGTTTCCTATATTCTATCTTTAAGTTTAACAGTCCTCAGCTCGCTAGCAGTAATGTAACTGTGTATGTGTACTTTCTAACTGTATATGTTTATTTAGCCTGGTTATCCGGCATATGTTTATTTTAGCCTGGTTATCCGGCATATGTTTATTTTAGCCTGGTTATCCGGCATATGTTTATTTTAGTCTGGTTATCCGGCATATGTTTATTTTAGCCTGGTTATCCGGCATACGTTTATTTTAGTCTGGTTATCCGGCATATGTTTATTTTAGCCTGGTTATCCGCAATGTGTTTATTTTAGCCTGGTTATCCGCATATGTTTGTTTTAGCCTGGTTATCCGGCACATGTTTAGTTTTGGCCTGGTTATCCGGCACATGTTTAGTTTTGGCCTGGTTATCCGGTATATGTTTATTTTAGCCTGGTTATCCGGCATATGTTTATTTTAGCCTGGTTATCCGGCACACGTTTATTTTAGCCTGGTTATCCGGCATATGTTTATTTTAGCCTGGATATCCGGCATATGTTTATTTGGCCTGGTTATCCGGCATAGGTTTATGTGGCCTGGTTATCCGGCACATGTTTGTTTTAGCCTGGTTATCCGGCATATGTTTATTTTAGTCTGGTTATCCGGCATATGTTTATTTTAGCCTGGTTATCCGGCATACGTTTATTTTAGTCTGGTTATCCGGCATATGTTTATTTTAGCCTGGTTATCCGCAATGTGTTTATTTTAGCCTGGTTATCCGCATATGTTTGTTTTAGCCTGGTTATCCGGCACATGTTTAGTTTTGGCCTGGTTATCCGGCACATGTTTAGTTTTGGCCTGGTTATCCGGTATATGTTTATTTTAGCCTGGTTATCCGGCATATGTTTATTTTAGCCTGGTTATCCGGCACACGTTTATTTTAGCCTGGTTATCCGGCATATGTTTATTTTAGCCTGGATATCCGGCATATGTTTATTTGGCCTGGTTATCCGGCATAGGTTTATGTGGCCTGGTTATCCGGCACATGTTTGTTTTAGCCTGGTTATCCGGCACATGTTTGTTTTAGCCTGGTTATCCGGCACATGTTTAGTTTTGGCCTGGTTATCCGGCACATGTTTAGTTTTGGCCTGGTTATCCGGCACATGTTTAGTTTTGGCCTGGTTATCCGGCACATGTTTGTTTTAGCCTGGCTATCTGGCATATGTTTGTTTTAGTCTGGCTATCCGCCACATGGCCTAGCCTCTCTGAGTTTGAGGGTGTTGAGAACGAGAGATAACCTCACCAAGTGGGCATGGACGAGAGAAATAGAGAGGGGAGAACGCTCTTAGACCTTTGCGCATCCAATTTTGCTAAGACACCACGGGGGCAGACATTTTGAACATGATCACGTGGTTTGTTCAAGTTTGTTGTCGTGCAACTGTTAAAAAGTGTCGAGTAAAGTGAGGTTACTGTTATTTAAATTTTTTGGTGTGCGTTTAATTATATTTATTTATAAACCCTACCGACTGCATATATGTTTCTATTTATTCTATAAACTAATTTAATATTTAACGCGGTGGTGTGGACTTTTTTATTGTTATTTTTTAGACTTTGTTATCGCGGTGGACGTTTTTGTTTATCATTATTGTATTGCTTTTACAACTGAAAATGCGTGTTTTTAATTATGTCCTGTGTTGTAAGGGGATGTTCTAACGCAAGGCGATTTAAGCCTGAAGGAATTACATTTCACCAGTAAGGTTTTTCATGAATTTTCTTTGCAGCCGTTTATAACAGTATAACATTCTAGTTTCTCAAGAGGTGACATATTTAAGAGGTGGTTGGAGAGTTGAGTGATGAATACTCTTGGTCAGAGAATAAATTTGTTTGCTTTAATAATTTTAAAACAACAGATTTTATAAAAAGTGATAATCAAATTCGCCTAAAACTTAATGCTGTACGAAGATTGGAGATGTATCAGGCCGAGGCCGAGGTAGTAGACACCCCATCTACAAGCTTACTTAGATCTGTAACTTCAGTTCAGAATATGGCCTCATTTACGTCTTCAATATGTCCTCTTCAGATGATACGATAGAGTTGCCAAGAGATGCTAACCTGAAACGACACCGTGGGTAATATTACTTGTTAATAATATTTTTTTAAATAAATCTTGAGGTAATAATTGTTTTGTTTGAAGTTTGATAAATAAATATAATTTCAACGAATCGTCTAGGCAAGATACTTCGGCAAGTACTAACAGCAGCACAAAGAGGAAACGTGTAAAGTATATTCAAACTGTACACAATTGCAGGTATGTGAATACAAGAAAATATTTAAAGTGATATGCATTTGGCGCTTATGCTCAAAGCAATATTAATAAGATTAAATTATATTTTACGTATCAAATTTATTCCTAAAATAAATGGTTTTTTATATTTTTTATTATAAGCGATATATCCAGTTGTCTTTTTTATCGATCTTAGCATCCAATTTAATATGTATATACCTATATTATTTTACTATAATAAAGAAATATTTAAGAATGTTTCCGTCATTTTAAATCATCTGCCCTGTATTGCATTAAAAATCCCCAAATGTCATATCAAAAATCCCCAAATATCATTTAGGTTGCCTGCCATGGTGTTCAAAATGGCGACCATTGTGATTTGCCATTCGCGCAGGTTCTAAGATCATTCTCCCCTCTCTATGTCTCTGGCATGGACGCCTCCTGTCTTGATTGGCCATAGTCGCCACATGGTTGATCTCTAGCCGCTGGTGTTCATCCAGTTATCGTTTGATTAAGCTATATATGTGTATAGATGCATATAGATGCATATATGCGTGTGTATCGGTAACCTAAGTGAATATACTGACTTGTACTGCTTTTGCAGAATATCCAGTCCATGGTAAGCCAGTGAGGATTCACCTGTGTCGCAATGCCTGCCTACTGGAGCCGCACAGCTTTAGTTTATAATTCAATCCAGATCAATGTTGTAATATGATAGCTGATTTGTCTCTGCTGCTATTACCAATAAAGCTGTATTTATATTCAGTTCAATTGTTTTATTGATCATGCAATCAATATCGCCCAGTAAAATACATTTCACCCTTACAATAGTTATAGAATACGGCTGATTATTATGCAGTTAACATAACCTCAAAATTGAATTCGTTGAAAATGTACCTCTCCAGCTTTTATGCCCAAATTTATTTCGCTAAATTTTAGCAAAGCGGCTGTGTGAAGCGGATGCAAGATGCGCTACCGTCTAAGTAAAAAATATACAGCGGCTTTAAGCGCTGAAGTGGGTTAGACGCAAGCAATGAGAGATCAGCCTCAAAGCGCGGGAATGACGTCACCCAGATTGCAATTAAGGAATTGTACAAAACTATGCTTTCACTACCGATTAACGTGTTTGTCAGCAACCAAAATTGATTTATGCCTAGATTGTGCCTATTTAATGCTAAATGACTGAATTAGCTACATTCTAAACACATAATTATAATTTTCAATCTTTGTTTGATACATACTGTTATTATTACGCTTGTATAAAACCTCTAAATTAAGTCATTTATAGACATTAATTACCACCAAGATCTTATTTTTTTTAAAGGACGTGTTCTTATTCTGCTTTTTGTGGTATTTAAGGTTTCGAAATTACCCAAAATTTTACCTTATTTTGATGTACTTATGGTGTTAGGTATATAAAAAATTTGTACAATTCAAGAAACAAAATAACAAGAAATAATTGAACAAAGATGAAAATAACGGTAATCGTTTTATAAAAATCAATATAAATAATAAAAAAACATAATAAATAATAATAATGTTTATTAATACATAGTAATACATATGTAAATAATGGACAATATAATTAATTACAATAACGGTAATACGATAGATTTCGTATAATATCGTACAGTATACATTATCACACAAAATTGTAACATAACAAACAATACGAGTAGCTTAAACCTCATAGAAGTTAAAAACTGTATGCGAGTACTTAAATTATAATATTTGTATTGTTATTTATTAGCAGAGCAATTTACTTTATAATTATAAGGTTTTTCCCGCCTTATGTGTATGGGAAATATGAATACAATATTTTATTTAATTTTTAAAAAATTGTCACTTTAATGGCAAAACTACAACGTATACAGTAACCAGCAGCCAAGTACATACACGTACGAACTTATGAATTACCTACCTACTGGATATTTCATATTCACGGGTGCGACAGAATGAGCCTCCTTCTTTCTTTTAAAAACGACAAAATCTGTTTCCATACTTGATGATGGAATCTCAGAAATGTCACATATTATATTTCAATAACTCGTCCAGTCAGATATTACACAAGTAGTTCACTGTTTTTACTTTGTTCAGCACTTTTTTAAAGATGAGTTTTTCAACACAGCCTCCTATCGCCTGCTACGCATTCATTACACTGTTGTGCTTTGTTCGTACCGGTTGTGTAAAAGTTAAATATTGTGAAATGCCGATACACGGAACCAGTGACAAAAGTGACTATAGATCAAGAAAGCGAAGGAAATTAGACAAATTGGAGAAAAGAAGACGAAGTACTAGCAGTTCTTCAGGTCGTTATAACTATTCTTAGGTAAAACTTTAAACCTATGTTATAACTAATGGAAATTAGCTGAAAATTTCGAGCTATAATTCGAATTCATTTCGATTTAATATGGGTAAAACTTTAAACCCTAAACTATGTATAGATAGGTAAAACGTTAAACCTATATATCTTCAAATTTGGTAAAACTTTAAACCTAGATTGAAGTGAAAGTGAATGGGTGAGTACCTACATTAAATTAAAAATTTTAGGTGAATCAGACGTCTCCAGTACAGAGGAGCCATGCAGTTATAACTATTCTTAGGTAAAACTTTAAATCTATGTTATAACTAATGGAAATTAGCTGAAAATTTCGAGCTAAAATTCGAATTCATTTCGATTTAATATGGGTAAAACTTTAAACTCTAAAATATGTATAGATAGGTAAAACGTTAAACATATATGTCTTCAAATTTGGTAAAACTTTAAACCTAGATTGAAGTGAAAGTGAATGGGTGAGTACCTACATTAAATTAAAACTATTTGGGGAAAAACCAACAGGTCCAGAGCCTACATTTGGGCCAGACTTACATCACGTCATCGCGGATCGTTGGAATAAGTACCTCACTTTGGGGTTGGGGAAAGCTGAGAGAGAGGAACTAAAAAAGAAATATTTGATTCCTAAAAATATCCCATTTTTAAGGGCTCCTGCGCTAAATCCCGAATTAGATGCTTCATTAAGTGAACCCTCTAAAAAAGACGACAAATATTTAGCTACTATACAATCACAATTAGGATTAGAATTTGCGTCGATAGGCCAAATAATCTATTCAGTACTTCAAGCCCACGTATCCCAAAACCAAAATGAAAGAGTGGAAGAATCAGAGTCAAACAAGGAAGGAACCCGCCCGGAAATGGACCAGATACAAGAAATAACTGTAAGTATGTGCTGCTATGGTGGCCGATTAAGAAGTTTTATAATAAGTGGAAAACATTGTTTCCGGATAATCATGTCCTGTCGTGGATTAAAGGGTATAAAATCCCATTCCATAGAGTACCTTTTCAATGGTTTGTTCCAAGATCTAGGAAAATGTCCACAAACGAAATGTCAATTTATAAAACAGCTATAAATGATAAATAAATTACTAAAGAAAGGTGTTACCTATATCAGAATGTAAACCATCACAAGGCCAGTTTTTGTCCTCATTTTAAGATGGAGAATTTCAAGACAGTAAAAGATTTAATCCTCAAAAATATATTTATGGCAACTATTGATTTAAAAGATGCCTATTATATGGTGTCAATTAATAACAAATATAAGAAATATTTCAGATTTAGTTTCAACAATAAATTGTATGAATACAATTGTTTACCAAATGGCTTGTCATCGGCGCCTTATTTATTCAGAAAATTGTTTAAACCAATTTTAAGATATTTTAGGCAGAGAAATATATTATGCATTATTTATTTAGATGATATTTTAGTATTGGGTAACACGGAAAATGAAGTTAAAAACAATATAGAATTTATTCTAGAAACCTTAACAGAATTAGGGTTTATAATTAATTTAAGAAAATCAAAATTAAACCCATCACAATGTTGTAAATATTTAGGATTCATTTACAATAGTCAAACTTTAACTGTACATTTACCAGAGGAGAAAAGAATTTTAAAATTAATACTTAGATTTAAAATAAAAAGTGAATGTAAAATAAGAGAATGTGCTAAAGTAATTGGTGTTCTTGTAGCAGCCTGCCCCGCCGTAAAATATGGCCGGTTATACCGGGTGCCACAGGATACTGGCTCACCCCTAATTTCCTTTATTTTTTAACTTATCCATTTGAAATTTGGGGGGCATAAACTACCGTTTAAAATGTATTTCTGCACATTACAAATACTATGGTACCACTTCCGGTTTATCCGGAAATTACCTCAACTTTCGATTTTCAAATGGAACACCCTGTATATTTTTACATATTTGGATGCAGGGCAACATTCTGCATACAGCATGTAAGTTTCGCGAATTTTTGAGCCGATGTTAATTTTTTCAAGCATCTTAAAAAATCCGTCTAGAGTGCTTTGGAATTCCAAAATTCGTTATACGGTAGGTAAACTTCAAAGGAAAAATATAATTTTTCTTTTCGTTCCACTAACAACTGTTTGCGAAGCCTCCAAAGTTGAACATATCACTTTTTTATCAAAAACTTTTTTTTTTTCAAATGGGAAGGTGGTGGCTCATAGTGTTTGAAAAATTATAATTTTCTTTCTGATTTCATTGATATCTATTTCATATCTGTGCTATTTATTTTCAATTTTATTTCATTCGTTTAAACGTATAAAGTCCACTTTCACGGATTTCTTAAAATGCTTGAAAAAATTGAACATCGGCTCAAAAATTCGCGAAACTTACATGGTGTATGCAGAATGTTGCCCTGCATCCAAATATGTAAAAATATACAGGGTGTTTCATTTGAAAATCGAAAGTTGAGGTAATTTCCGGATAAACCGGAAGTGGTACCATAGTGTTTGTAATGTGCAGAAATACATTTTAAACGGTAGTTTATGCCCCCCAAATTTCAAATGGATAAGTTAAAAATTAAAAGAAATATAGGGGTGAGCCAGTATCCTGTGGCACCCGGTATACAAAGGGCTTGGAACGCGAAAAGTTGCTGGCCCTTAATAAATCTAAGGGTACCTAACTACAAGGCACATATGCGTATTACGAAAATTATTAAAGAAGATTTAATATGGTGGGAACAGAATATCAAAACTTGTTTTAACAATTTACATTTGACAGACTTCAAATTAGAAATATTTACGGATTCCTCAAAAACGGGGTGGGGGGCCGTTTGTAGTTCTGCGACTACACATGGAATTTGGGACGAACAGGAAATAAAATTTCACATCAATTATTTAGAATTGTTAGCAGTTTTTTATGGCTTAAAATGTTTTGCACAAGAGATAAAAGATTGTAACATTCTGTTTCGGGTAGATAATAAGACGGCATTGGCTTATATTAAAAATTGGGGGGTACTCAATCAAGAAGCTTAAATCAGCTAAGTAGACTTATATGGAAATGGTGTGAGAAACGAAATATATATCTACATACTTCTTACATAACCTCTAAAGAAAATAGTGTAGCTGATAAGGAGTCTACCCAGTTAGCACAAAATGTCCGTGGGATGTCCATATATGAGCTTTTACGTTCCATATGGGATCGTCGCGGCAAAATGTCCCTCGGACGTTCCAAGGACTGAAATATCCCACAGAAACATCCTTGGGACTTACCGTCAGGGACGTCCCTGTAGAGTTATATTAAGAAAATCCTTGGGATGTCCCAAATAGTGAAACAACCCAGGCTAACGTCCCAAGGACTTAAGGACTTGGATATTAATTCTGGGTAAGGTATTTTATAAAAAAAACAAATATATAATGCACATGCTCAATCAAAATTGACGGTCGAAAATATTGAAAACTATTTTTTAAACCTAAAAATATTGTTATTTTGGAGTGATAATGTTTTTATTAAATAAATATTATATCAGGATTCATTCAACAAAAACAAAGAGTAGAATAATTATAAAAATGTGGAAACAATCTAATTTCTAATCGTTTAATCTGATATTCAGTATGTTTGATATTATGTATACCTAATATTTGAATTACTATTAAAAGTTTTTCTTCTGTGATAAAGCAAACGAAACTTTTGGTAAACAAATTTTCAAGTTCTGTTTGGGTTCTCAAATATTTTAAATTTGCCGCCGCTTAATAAATGTAACGGACCAATCCAGGGCAAGGATAAGAAGGAGACTCTGGAGAAAGAGCAATATGGCTGCGTGCATGTTTTGTTTGGTGTTTGGTGTCTTTTTGGTCTGGTGTTTTGTTAAAAGTTAAGTGGTCTTTTACAGATTGATTATTGTATTCTTTTACGCTTCATTATGCCTATTAATTTGTGATGTTCCTTTGAATAAATGATCAGTATTCCTGTAAAGGGTTATTTGAACTTTTGATGCGACATTAACACTGAAGTAGATCCTCAAATACTTATTATACTGAACTTGACCCACATTTCGCCAACCAAGTTGACATCATTGGGAGGTGATAAACAGTTTTAAGCATCTGCCAATGATGCCATGTTGGCCAAGCTCGTCGACTGTAATAAACTTTTTGGTATTTGTGAAAATAATTTAATTGTCAATTAGTATTTTATTTTGAATCCAGTTGGATGTAGGTCTTTATATCTGCTATTAGAGCATGTCCTTGTCAGGTCCTAATATTGTCCAAACACGACCTGAAAGGACGTTGTTGGGACGTGACAGGGATATCCTGAACAGTCCCAAACGGCTTGCGCTGGGACGTCCCCACTTTGTTTTGGGATGTCCCTGGGATGTTTCAAATGTTCTGGCTTGATGTTTTTGGGACGTCCCAGGAACAGCCTTGTGTTATCTGGGTAGACTTTTATCAATTGAGACTGAGTATTCCCTAGATCCGAATGTATACTCAGACATTATCTCAGTTTTTGGTAAACCAGATATTGATTTATTTGCTACAAAGATAAATGCCAAATGCAAGGATTATGTTTCTTGGCTAAGAGACCCTGGTGCTTTGACAGCGGATGCGTTTACGATCAATTGGGGAGGGAAATTATTTTATGCTTTTCCCCCATTTCCTCTTATGGTAGAGTATTAAATGAGATCATTTATGACAAAGCACAGTGCATTGTAGTTGTTCCTTATTGGCCAAATCAACCGTGGTACCCATACTGTTCTTAAGACTATCTACAAGTACCCCAAAGACATTTGCTCCCCAGAAAGATTTAATTTTATCTGCCTTTAGGACGAGACACCCGCTTTGGACACAGCTTTCCCTAGTGGCGTCGTAATTATCAGGCGATCTTTTTTGAGGAAAGGAGTTCCAGAAGTGGCAATTCCAGTCATGATTAAATCACTAAGTGCCGCTACTATCAAACAATACTCCGGTACCTTAAAGAAATGGTGGCAATATAATAATAATAATAATAATAATAATAATAATAATAATAAGGGGTGCAAAATTCGGACCGGCAACCTCCTCGCGGTGCACCCCGGACAGGGAGGGGTAACCCTCTCTGACAAATGTCGGCCGTGGGTCCTCAGGGCTAACCATCCTGGGGACTCATCTCCTCTGGTTCTCGACCAAAAAGGAGGACAGGCCCCTCACAATCGACCCCATTCGGATGGGGGTCAAAGACAGATGGGAGGGGCCATACCGGACGGTCTTAACGATGACGACTTTGCAAACGTACATGGACGCTTTAGGTGGACGGAGGGATTAAGGGATGACCTGCTGACCTGCTACGAGAGCAGCGAACCTGGGCGCAGGGGATACATGGCGCGATTACACCGGTTGTGGTGCGATATGCACCCGGAGTATCGCGCCTTCTCTCAACAACATCTGAGAGATCAAGTATCCTTCCTGCGCAGAACAGGTTACGTAAGGGCACCTCGTCAGCGTGAGGAAGTGCCTGCCGCACTTCCACCGCGGCAAATACCAGCTGACGAGGAACATCCTCCTGAGTACACCGATATCGCTTTAAGGACGAGGGTTAACCTTAACACCAGGGTTAACCCAAAGCCACAAGACCTGGCACGAATGGATTCGTTGATTAGTGAGGAGCTTCCAGAAGATGCCAACATCTGGCAGATCAACAGCGCGGTGTACGATGCCGCCAAGCAACTCGTTCCACAACAGCGCCTGGCAAGCGCAGTTGATAGGGTCGGGAAAGCTAAGCGGCGCGTACAGAAGATCGAAGCTAAAATTCGATCAGCAAGGCAACACGCTTCTCGAATCCAGAGTGTGGTGGATTATATAGTCGCAGGTAGACCATTTACACCGAAGGTCCGGCGAGTGGCAGCCGGACTGAGACGCCAACACCACACTCTAAATCGCACAGTGCTGCAGACCATCAAGCAGCACTGTCTAGATAGGATTCGAGCGCTTATGGCTATTAAGAAAACTTTGGTCAGGCGAATGCGGAGTTTGGAACAAAACAAATTGTTTCAAACAAACCCGTCTCGCCTGTTCCAAGAGCCACAGCGTGTTGTCGAAAATCCGCCAACTGTTGATAATGTCGAAGCCTTCTGGAAAGGAATCTACGAAGTCGCGAGTCCATTCGATAATGACACTCCAGCTATAGCACACTTCGAGGCTCTCTGTCGTAGAGTCTTAGAAGAGCCAGACGAAGTGTGCCCGGCAATCAGTACGGAAGAGGTTCAACAAGCACTTGTTGGAACCAAGAACTTCGCTGCCCCGGGTCCAGATGGTATAAACAACTGGTGGTGGAAGAAGTTTCCTTCCACCCACCGCCATCTGGCCCGAGTTTTCAACTCATGGTTGAACGAGGGGCAGCAAATTCCGGACTGGTTTGTCGAGGGGCGAACTGTGCTAATCCCCAAAAAGGGGGATCTGCCTGACCCAAAAAATTATAGGCCGATTACCTGCCTCAACTCCTGCTACAAGTTATTTACTCGTATCTTGTATACCAGGATGTTGAGGTCTGTTGATCCGGTCTACCAACAGATAAACGAACAGCGTGGTGCCAAGAAGGGCCTGGCAGGTTGCAAGGAAAACCTGCTGATAGACCGCTGTATTACACAGGATTCTGTGCAGTACAAGCGGAATCTGTCAATGGCCTGGATTGATTATCGCAAGGCATTTGATACAACATCCCACGAGCTTTTGTTACACTTGCTCGGATGTCTTGCGGTACCAGCACCACTAGTGAGATGCATTGAACAACTGTTGCCGCTTTGGAGAACTCGCTTCACCATAACATCCGGTGCCGAGCGAGTTTCGACAGAGTTGGTGACATTTAAGAGAGGAGTGTTTCAGGGTGACTCTTTGAGTCCGCTCCTCTTCTGCATCTCACTGCTGCCGCTATCTGTTGGACTCTGCCAAACCCGCGGGTATCAGTGTGGGCCACCCAGCAACCGGAGGCATAAGGTCACCCATCTATTTTATATGGATGACCTTAAACTCTATACCTCCGGAGAGCGAGAACTTCAAAATGCTCTCAGGGTGGTCGAGGAATACACGCGGGCAATTGGAATGGAGTTTGGGTTGGACAAATGCGCAGTCGTCCACCTCAAGAGAGGACGATGCGGGGATTTCCACGAAGATGCGCAGCTCGCAGACGGAAGCATCCTACGACATTTGGATGCCGGAGAGACCTACACATACCTGGGTGTGGAACAACGTCACATCCAGGATGTGAACCAAATAAAGGATTCTCTCCGTGGCAAGTACAGACACCGACTCCGAAAGATTTGGTCTTCTGAACTTTCGGGGAAGAACAAGGTGTCTGCCACTAATATGCTTGCCGTTCCGATTCTGCTCTACTCCTTTGGAGTAGTTAAATGGCGAGTAGATGAGCTGCGCCAATTGGACAGGGATACCCGCAAAATGATGAATATCCATAGGAGTATTCATCCTAGATCGTCCGTTCCTCGTGTGTACCTCCCACGTCACCGGGGGGGGCGAGGACTCTTGAGTCTGGAGTGTATGCATGGCAGAGTAGCACTAAGTATGGCATGTAATATCCTAAGGAGCTCGGATCCGCTCCTACGGTTAGTGAGAGATCATGAAACCGTGGGAGTTGGCGCTTTATTGTTTAAGGCAGCACAGAGGGCCGCAGATGAACTCGGTCTCGTGTTCGACTACAGGCGAGGAGGCAGGCGAGGTGCTGATGCAGAATCAGTTACTGAGCTTCCGCCGAATCGTCTGACAGCCCAAATTAAGGCTGCCGAACAGAGGAATCTGTTCAGGCAGCACGTCGATAAGCCCCTGCACGGTGTTTTCTTTAACAACATAGAAGCACTGGGTTTATCGACAGAGCTGACCTTCGCATTCTTAAGGTCAGCGGGGTTGAAGTCGGAGACCGAGGGATTCATTGTGGCCTGCCAAGATGGTGTTATTAATACATTGGTCTATCGGAGTCGCGTGATGGGTGTAGAGGTTCCTGATATCAACTGCAGGACCTGCCGTCAGGCGCCGGAGTCGCTCATGCATCTATTATCTGCATGTCCGATTTATGCGACTTCGGCCTACATCCAACGACATAACGCGGCTTTACGAGTGCTATACTACCATCTTCGGCACTCGTACAAGATAGACCAAACACCAGTGCTGCCTTATATCCCCGGAAATATCGAGTCCGTTGTCGAGAACGAGAAATGCCGGATTTACTGGAACTACTCGTTCCCGACCGTCAGGCGAATTCAAGCCAATAAGCCTGACATAGTCCTCCTCGACCATCAGACCAAGGTGATGTATGTCATCGAGTTCTCAGCACCTGCTGAGACAAACATCGCCTTGAAGGAGGAGGAGAAACGGACTAAATACAGAGATCTCCGGTACGAGCTCCAAGTGCTATACCCAGGCTACTCTGTCAAGATGGTCGTCCTGATAATCGGTGTACTCGGAGGTATGAAGCCCACGCTGCTCTCCGCATTAAAGACCATGCCTGCCTGCCAAACATCGGCAGAATGGTTGGCTGGTCAAATGCAGAAAGCGGTCATCCTGGGATCCCTCCGTCTACTTAGGGCACACGAGTCTGGAATCTACAGTGACTAACCCTGCGGGATGTGGGGAGTTGCTGTAGATTATTCGCTGGCGCTCTCTCTGTGTGGTGTCGGAGGCCACAGGGAGATTGTCCAGCATTAGGTTCGGGAAATCGAAAAAAAAAAAAAAAAAAAAAAAAAAAATAATAATAATAATAATAATTCATTTATTGGTGCATTATACACGGAGTATTTACACAAGTCAGAAACGGAACAAGGAGAATATGAATACAAATTACCTTAATTTAGTAATTTAGTTTAATAAAGTTGACAACATGATATAAATATATATAATTCTGAAGTTGGCGCTATAATAGCATTCCTTAATGAATTATTTGAAACTAATAACCTAACTTATTCCACAGTTAATGCACATAAGTCTGCTCTATCCTTAATTTTAAATATTTCAATAAGTGATGAACTAACAATTAAAAGATATTTAAAAGGTATTTTTAGAATTAAACCAAATTTTCCACGTTATTCACCAACTTGGGATCCTAAAAACGTATTAGACCATATAGAATGGTATCCTTTAAATAAGCTATCATTGGAAAAGTTAGTTAAAAAATTGATTTTGGCATCGGGGCAAAGAATTCAGACAATTTCAAAAAAAAAAAAAAAATTATTTCGCAAACAAAAGAAGGCATTGTAATATCTATCACGGATATTTTAAAAACATCTAAGCCTAATCTTAAACAGCCGAGTATGAAATTTAAATTTTTTGACAGAAGGCCAGGTTTATGTGTTGCTCGAACATTAATACATTACTTGGAAATTTCTGAACCTATCAGGAGAGATGAGGAATATCTTATTTTAACACATAAGAGACCGCATCATAAGGTCCACTCAATCTATAAGTCGCTGGATAAAAGACGTTTTAAGAGAGAGTGGTCTAGACGCAACTATTTAAGAGCCATAGTATACGACATGCTTCTACTTCAGCGGCTTATAGGTCGGGTGTAACCATAGACAAAATAAAAAATACTGTAGGGTGGACAAAGAATTCTGAAATGTTTACAAAATTCTATAATCGCCCTCTACAGAATGAGATAAATCTTATAGAATCTATTGTGTCAAATGTACCAAATAATACAGATAAATTATAAATATTGTTAGGTTAATGGTAGGATTGTTTCCTGGATTGTTATATTGTATGGGTTTGTTAAATTATAATAAAAATAGATTGTAAAATCTTTAAAGATCTACTTGTGTAATATCTGACTGGACGAGTTATTGAAATATAATTTAAGGAACAAACGACTTACCTGAAGGAAGTTCGTTCCTAATTATATGAAATACACTCGTCCAGTCAGATAGGTCCCAACCCAGGAATAATGGTAATAATAATACTTAACCCTCCCTTATCAATCTATTTTTGTCGCTCACGCAAACAGTGTAATGAATGCGTAGCAGGCGATAGGAGGCTGAGTTGAAAAACTCATCTTTAAAAAAGTGCTGAACAAAGTAAAAACAGTGAACTACTTGTGTAATATCTGACTGGACGAGTGTATTTCATATAATTAGGAACGAACTTCCTTCAGGTAAGTCGTTTGTTCCTTAAATTATTTATGTTTTCTTTATTTTTTGTTTTGCTACATAATATTTCTAAAGGTGTGTCCGTGGAGTCAATGCAAATTAAATCTTCTACGATCGCCTTGTTTTCTTTCCTTATCATATTCGCTTAGCTCTCTCAGTGTCCCAATGTTTTTCCTCAGTATGAGGTAAAAATAACGAAGGAGTATCTGAAAAAATATTAAATGTTTAGACATAGGTACATACTTAGCCAATTGCTACTTTTCATTTACCATTTTTTTTTTTTTTAATTTTTGGGGTGTATAACGTATAGGATTCAGTAATCTGGCCCTGTAACTCGTCTTCATAATCTGTTTGGAGTGTAAATAACTCAACAGTTTTATCACACGAAACGTCTACACGTCTTGTTCACAATTTAATTATTCTGGAATTATCACATAACAACAACGTAGAACTACAGAAATAACACAAGCGACGATGAAATTGCCTCTCTTAGGAAGCACTTTGGTATAGAGGTTAGTTTGGTCCAATCGATTTATTTTGACGTCGGGAATATGTGGTTTCTTTTTGAGCACTTATTTCTGGGACACCCTGTATAAAAACACAAAAAAATCGTACAAACACGAGGCCGGCTCACTTAATAATTACTAGCAAAAAGTTTTTTTTCATAAAAAAATACATTTTTTCCCCCTTCGGAGAGGGTGGAAATCAGGGGGTGAGGATGGTTTGGCTCATCTTCCTGGAAGACCGATCCTCTGTACTCGAGATCGAAAGTCTTAACTAGGCCAAAAAAGGGATTCGAAAATCATTTGTAAAGCGGCCCCTATAGACGATCAATATTTACGTCAATATATTGCACAGTAATTAATATTGTACAATAATATTGAACGTATGTAGATCACATTGAAAGATTGCGCAATATATTGAGTCAATCAAAAAGGGTTTGATATTTATTGTACAATCTAGTAAATATTGCTTCGTCTGTGGGCAATATTGCGCAATACCTACCTACTGGTAAGTTTTTTTTAAACAGTGTTAGAGTGAACATCTACCATGGCTACAAAGGAAAAAGATGAAGTAAGAAAATTCATTATAGAATGTATCGAGGTGTATCGGAGCTTACCCGCTCTGTGGGATATCAAGTCTAAAGTATACAGCAACAGAATTAAAAAAAAAAAATGAACAGTACGAACAGTTGCTTCGCATGGTATAAGTGAGAATGGTATGCCCGCGCGCAGGTACGGTGACGTCACTCAGTTTAAAAAGCAGCAGGGGTGACGTCACAATTAACCTCAAAAATATGTATTTTCTAAAATTTTCGAACATAATGTCAATTTTATCAAAATTTCTGCTTAGTTCCTGTACTATTAACTAAAATCTTGTTCAGTACATTATTAATAAAGTTTTATTTGGCTTAATCTAATAAAATAAAATGCTTTCTGTTAGTTGGAATTCTAACCTAAAATTGGTAGTCTATTTTTTTAATTTTTTCCAACCTAGGCGATCTATCACAATTTATTTTCCTTTTACGACAATCAAGAAGACATATTACCAGTAGGAACTGCATCAGATCTTAAGTTTCTACTGTTTCTGGGGGGAATATAACAACATCTGGCTGTATTAAAGGAATTTCAAAATCTGTTGATTCTGTTGGGTTGAAATCAATAGAAGAAATACGTGCTATAAACAGACAATAGGCAATGAAAAGGATAAGCAGGCGAAATAAAAAATTAACCTTCTATTTTTCAAATTAATTTAATCGTTCATCCATATACTTTCGCGAGTTTTTCAACGCGGAGAAATGTAAAATACTTGATGTGCAGTACCTTTTATCTTCGTGTAATAATTGTTACACCCAGCCACAGCAGAAGCAGGCATGTTGCTATTCGTTAACACTATTAAAAATATTAAAATAAAAATTAAACGTGCGAAATTACAACTGACTTTCGACGTTTTTTAAGCTGAGTGACGTAATAATAATAATAATAATAATAATAATAATAATAATAATAATAATAATCATTTGCGTGCGAAACCGGACCGGCAACCTCCACGCGGTGCACCCTGGACAGAGAGGGGTAACCCTCTCTGACAAATGTCGGACGTGGGGTTTCAGGGCTAACCACCCTGAAACCCCCCTATTCTGGTTCCACAGACCCCAGAAATGGCCCCTCACAATCGACCCCAACCGGATGGGGGTCAGAGACAGATGGGAGGGGCCTCACCGGACGGTCTCAACGTTGACGACCCACGCAATGAACATGGACGCTTTAGGTGGACGGAGGGATTAAGGGATGACCTGCTGACCTGCTACGAGAGCAGCGAACCTGAGCGCAGGGGATACATGGCGCGATTACACCGGTTGTGGTGCGATATGCACCCGGAGTATCGCGCCTTCTCTCAACAACATCTGAGAGATCAAGTATCCTTCCTGCGCAGAACAGGTTACGTAAGGGCACCTCGTCAGCGTGAGGAAGTGCCTGCCGCACTTCCACAGCGGCAAATACCAGCTGACGAGGAACATCCTCCTGAGTACACCGATATCGCTTTAAGGACGAGGGTTAACCTTAACACCAGGGTTAACCCAAAGCCACAAGACCTGGCACGAATGGATTCGTTGATTAGTGAGGAGCTTCCAGAAGATGCCAACATCTGGCAGATCAACAGCGCGGTGTACGCTGCCGCCAAGCAACTCGTCCCACAACAGCGCCTGGCAAGCGCAGTTGATAGGGTCGGGAAAGCTAAGCGGCGCGTACAGCAGATCGAAGCAAAATTCGATTAGCAAGGCAACACGCTTCTCGAATCCAGAGTGTGGTGGATTATATAGTCGCAGGTAGACCATTTACACCGAAGGTCCGGCGAGTGGCAGCCGGACTGAGACGCCAACACCACACTCTAAATCGCACAGTGCTGCAGACCATCAAGCAGCACTGTCTAGATAGGATTCGAGCGCTCATGGCTATTAAGAAAACTTTGGTCAGGCGAATGCGGAGTTTGGAACAAAACAAATTGTTTCAAACAAATCCGTCTCGCCTGTTCCAAGAGCCACAGCGTGTTGTCGAAAATCCGCCAACTGTTGATAATGTCGAAGCCTTCTGGAAAGGAATCTACGAAGTCGCGAGTCCATTCGATAATGACACTCCAGCTATAGCACACTTCGAGGCTCTCTGTCGTAGAGTCTTAGAAGAGCCAGACGAAATGTGCCCGGCAATCAGTACGGAAGAGGTTCAACAAGCACTTGTTGGAACCAAGAACTTCGCTGCCCCGGGTCCAGATGGTATAAACAACTGGTGGTGGAAGAAGTTTCCTTCCACCCACCGCCATCTGGCCCGAGTTTTCAACTCATGGTTGAACGAGGGGCAGCAAATTCCGGACTGGTTTGTCGAGGGGCGAACTGTGCTAATCCCCAAAAAGGGGGATCTGTCTGACCCAAAAAATTATAGGCCGATTACCTGCCTCAACTCCTGCTACAAGTTATTTACTCGTATCTTGTATACCAGGATGTTGAGGTCTGTTGATCCGGTCTACCAACAGATAAACGAACAGCGTGGTGCTAAGAAGGGCCTGGCAGGTTGCAAGGAAAACCTGCTGATAGACCGCTGTATTACACAGGATTCTGTGCAGTACAAGCGGAATCTGTCAATGGCCTGGATTGATTATCGCAAGGCATTTGATACAACATCCCACGAGCTTTTGTTACACTTGCTCGGATGTCTTGCGGTACCAGCACCACTAGTGAGATGCATCGAACAACTGTTACCGCTTTGGAGAACTCGCTTCACCATAACATCCGGTGCCGAGCGAGTTTCGACAGAGTTGGTGACATTTAAGAGAGGAGTGTTTCAGGGTGACTCTTTGAGTCCGCTCCTCTTCTGCATCTCACTGCTGCCGCTATCTGTTGGACTCCGCCAAACCCGCGGGTATCAGTGTGGGCCACCCAGCAACCGGAGGCATAAGGTCACCCATCTATTTTATATGGATGACCTTAAACTCTATACCTCCGGAGAGCGAGAACTTCAAAATGCTCTCAGGGTGGTCGAGGAATACACGCGGGCAATTGGAATGGAGTTTGGGTTGGACAAATGCGCAGTTGTCCACCTCAAGAGAGGACGATGCGGGGAATTCCACGAAGATGCGCAGCTCGCAGACGGAAGCATCCTACGACATTTGGATGCCGGAGAGACCTACACATACCTGGGTGTGGAACAACGTCACATCCAGGATGTGAACCAAATAAAGGATTCTCTCCGTGGCAAGTACAGACACCGACTCCGAAAGATTTGGTCTTCTGAACTTTCGGGGAAGAACAAGGTGTCTGCCACTAATATGCTTGCCGTTCCGATTCTGCTCTGCTCCTTTGGAGTAGTTAAATGGCGAGTAGATGAGCTGCGCCAATTGGACAGGGATACCCGCAAAATGATGAATGTCCATAGGAGTATTCATCCTAGATCGTCCGTTCCTCGTGTGTACCTCCCACGTCAACGGGGGGGCCGAGGACTCTTGAGTCTGGAGTGTATGCATGGCAGAGTAGCACTAAGTATGGCATGTAACATCCTAAGGAGCTCGGATCCGCTCCTACGGTTAGTGAGAGATCATGAAACCGTGGGAGTTGGCGCTTTATTGTTTAAGGCAGCACAGAGGGCCGCAGATGAACTCGGTCTCGTGTTCGACTACAGGCGAGGAGGCAGGCGAGGTGCTGATGCAGAATCAGTTACTGAGCTTCCGCCGAATCGTCTGACAGCCCAAATTAAAACTGCCGAACAGAGGAATCTGTTCAGGCAGCACGTCGATAAGCCCCTGCACGGTGTTTTCTTTAACAACATAGAAGCACTGGGTTTATCGACAGAGCTGACCTTCGCATTCTTAAGGTCAGCGGGGTTGAAGTCGGAGACCGAGGGATTCATTGTGGCCTGCCACATTGGTCTATCGGAGTCGCGTGATGGGTGTAGAGGTTCCTGATATCAACTGCAGGACCTGCCGTCAGGCGCCGGAGTCGCTCATGCATCTATTATCTGCATGTCCGATTTATGTGACTTCGGCCTACATAACGCGGCTCTACGAGTGCTATACTACCATCTTCGGCACTCGTACAAGATAGACCAAACACCAGTGCTGCCTTATATCCCCGGAGATATCGATATCGTTGTCGAGAACGAGAAATGCCGGATTTACTGGAACTACTCGTTCCCGACCGTCAGGCGAATTCAAGCCAATAAGCCTGACATAGTCCTCCTCGACCATCAGACCAAGGTGATGTTTGTCATCGAGTTCTCAGCACCTGCTGAGACAAACATCGCCTTGAAGGAGGAGGAGAAACGGACTAAATACAGAGATCTCCGGTACGAGCTCCAAGTGCTATACCCAGGCTACTCTGTCAAGATGGTCGTCCTGATAATCGGTGTACTCGGAGGTATGAAGCCCACGCTGCTCTCCGCATTAAAGACCATGCCTGCCTGCCAAACATCGGCAGAATGGTTGGCTGGTCAAATGCAGAAAGCGGTCATCCTGGGATCCCTCCGTCTACTTAGGGCACACGAGTCTGGAATCTACAGTGACTAACCCTGCGGGATGTGGGGAGTTGCTGTAGATTATTCGCTGGCGCTCTCTCTGTGTGGTGTCGGAGGCCACAGGGAGACTGTCCAGCAGTAGGTTCGGGAAACCGAAAAAAAAAAATAAAAAAAATAATCATTTATTGCCCAACAGATCGTAGATCCAATTACAGGACAAATTAAATACAATAAAGAAAAAATTATTTAAAAGTAATGTTACATAGGTAAATTATTTAAAAGTAATGTTACATAGATAAAAATTATTTAAAAGTAATGTTACATAGATAATGCGCAGTAGATACACAAATTGGACGGCAACCTGACATACCATTCTCCTTATACTATGGTTGAAATCAATAGAAGAAATACGTGCTATAAACAGACAATAGGCAATGAAAAGGATAAACCGGCGAAATAAAAAATTAACCTGCCATTTTCCAAATTAATTTCATATCGTTGATCCATATACTTTCGCGAGCTTTTCAGCGCGAAGAAATGTAAAATACTTGTTGCCAGTACCTTTTTGTCTTCGTGTAATAATTGTTACACCTAGCCACAGCACAAGCAGGCATGTTACTATTCGTTAACACTATTAAAAATATTAAAATAAAAATTAAACGTGCGAGATTACAACTGACTTTCGACGTTTTTTAAACCGAGTGACGTAATGCGCAGTAGATACACAAATTGGACGGCAACCTGACATACCATTCTCCTTATACTATGGCATTTATTATATATATACATATTGCCCAATCCCATAGGTTTATTGGCAATAACTTTTAAGGTTAAATTGTTCCTCCCTAGATGGCTCTATAGTCTTTATTTGAAAATAAATAGCATTTGACCTTGAGAATATAATTATCCTGATTTGTTTTATTTCTAGGTTCTCGCGTGTTACAATGCGGGAATTTCGAAATGTTTTGATTTTGCTTACTTACAGGCTTTGACTATACACTTAAAGTTATGTTATAGTTTACGTATCTATGTATTTAATATAGGTAATAAAACAAATTGATTTGTAGGGTATTTATATATACGATATATATTTAAATTTAATAATAAAATTATTGTTTGCAATAAATTATGCAATAAATAAATATGAAATAAAATTTTATAGTGGAGTAACCTAAGAAGAGAATAAAAGAGGGAATTTGTGGGGTCAATAATAAAAGATAAAATAATTTTTACCATATACCCCAAAAATAGAAACGATGAAGGGTGTCCATATAGCTTCCTTTATACGGCATCGTAGCCAGGGGGGATTATAGATTAAATTCAGTGTGACACTTTTTCATGTTTTAGTACATTTTTTCATACAAAAGGCACAGGATTCACAGGAATACAACGTAAAATTCCAGATTTTTCAGGGTTGAGCGAAAACCCACCCTTAGAAAAAGACGACCCACCGGGGTCCGGGGCCCCTCTTTGGTGGGTTTTCCTGAGCAACTGTGGTTAATTGTGTTCTGGATTTTTGTAGGAACCTAATTCTTAAAACCGCTCTGGAACCAATCTAAAATCGTTAAGAGTTGTAGTTTTATTCACAGGTGCAAACTTTGCACTGTTCCCGAATCAATCTAGAATTGACAATCGGTTGGAACGGTTTTAGGACTGTTTTGAACAAATATGTTTAGATATAATAATATATTTGGTTTTGAACCTTTTCGTTTTGTTTTTAGTTTAACCTCACTTTTTCTTTGGTCTAACATCAGACAATTCATACATTCTCTAACCGGTCTAACCCTCGTGTTTTGTGCCTCTAACAACACAGTGAAAAACATTTACCTAATAGTTATTTAATACCTAAATATAATGATTGTATAAAATATGCCGATATAAAATAATAAAGATATATCAGTTAAAAATGTTTCTTAATTTGAAACTAATCAAAATTTAATTTATAAAAATATCTACTTTAGCCCATCTGATGGTTCGCATCTACAGATTAACAAATAAACAATAAGCGAGAGACATCTGTCTAATTTTAGTTTTAGGAAAAGATTTCAATGAGAATATCTTTCTTTTGTTCTCACTTATCTAATTTCTGCTTCTTTTTTTAATTTCTGAAAAATCACCGAATTTGATTATTTAGCTATTGCATTGAACTATTATAGTTCATTGAGCTAATCATCACTTGAAGGTTGTGACAATTCCAATGGTATAATTGTGAAGTTGAAGCTTCTATGCATATTAACGAAACTTCCATTTCTAAAACCGATTAAGCTTCTGTTGAGAGTGATTCCTTCGTTATATTTGTATTGCTGAAGCTGTCAGGAAGCACGTCTGAATGATATCTACGTATTATTTAATGTAATTCCAATTCCATAAATGATAAAGTTATGTGCGATGTGTGATTATCAAATTTACTTGCAAATTTGTTAATATCTCTTTTGCTTTTTGTTGGCTATTTTTAATCGAAATACCGGGAAATTATTTTATCATAAATCACTAATCACAAATAGTTTTTGTACGTTTTATAAATCACAATAATATATTGAAAGATGCACTGCACAACAAGGATACTCCATTTTGACAGCACAAAATAATCAGAAATATCGAACTATGACAGGACAATTACTAGATTAATCGACTTACCTGAAGGAAGATCAATCTTAATTATTTGAGTGTTGTTGTTCCATATGATTTCACCCTGTAGTACATTACTTCTACCTAATTCGGCACAATGTTTAAAGAATGCGTGGTAAAAAACCCTTATCTCCTCAGCCTTCGTTCCATTATCGCCAAGTTACTCACTTCATTTTTGGGTCCAAGGGCCTTGCCCAGTAAGATCGCAGAAGGGGGTTGTTGAGGAGGGTGGGTTACAATCATATGGAATAACAACACTCAAATAATTAAGATTGATCTTCCTTCAGGTAAGTCGATTAATCTAGTAATTATTCTTCGTGTTGTTGTTCCATATGATTTCACCTTGTAGATGTTTGAAGTTAAGATGCGATCTTTACTAAATAGAACATAGTTTATTTCACACAATAATTTATAAATACAAAAACCAACGAAGTATATATATAATTATAATTACAGTAATAATATTTGTATAATATATAATAAGTATTTTATATTTAGAACACAGTAAACAAGCAAGTATTTTATTCTAATAACATATTAAGTAGCCAAGATTAATCACCCTTATCTTTTATTTAAAATGCTATTTGCAAATTGTTCAGGGTTGTTTGTTAGAGGTTTATTGTAAAATGTGTTAAACACCCTAGATGATTGAGTCCACCCTGCTCGATTTTTTATTTCGTCTATATTGACATTGGCTCTAAACGCTGCGGATGTAGCTGCGTGTCTTGTGCTATGACTACCAAATATTTCCGTGTTGATTCCACTTTCTTTTAAAACAGTTTTAATCCAACGACTTATAGTTTGACTCGATGCTACATGGTGTGGTTTTTTGTGTGTCAATATAAGGTAGTCATCTCCCTCGACACGCAGAGGTTTAGTTTTTTCAATATAATGCTTTATTATAGACCCAATACAAAGGCCAGGTTTTTCAATGAAAAATGGAAAAATTAAAAATAGTTGCAGCTTATTTGGTCCAGAAGTTTTAATTTTGTCTGAAATCTTTATTTCTATTCTTTCTGGAGTAATTTTAATATTTTTTAATAATATCTTTGATAAGGTCTGAACTCTGTGGCTAGATATTAATGCCATAAGAGTTACTAACTTAAGTGTTAAGGACTCCAAAGACAATGTTTCGAGAGGATGCATCTTCTCTAAAAATAATAATACGGAATTGGGGTCCCAAGTTTGGGAATATTTTGGTTTAGGTGGGTTTATATTAAACATACCTTTTAAAATCCGCCTTGATATAATTTCATCATTTTTCTCGAATGAAAAATTAAATGATAATGCCGATCTATGACAGTTTAAGGTTGAATAAGATACATTTGCCCTATGCAACTCATACAAATATTCCATTACCTGGGGAAAGTTGTATTCATATGGATCTAACTTTTTTGTCTGGCAGAAGTTCCATCATCTTTTAAAACAGCTGTTATATTGCTTCTTGGTACTTTCGCCTATGGATACTTCAATGACTGGTATAACTATTTCTGGAATCTGCTTTTTTAAATACGCTGTCCGGATAATTTGGCTGCAACCAGGGTAAGGTTCATGTGTAGTGGATGGCTCTCCCTAAAGGGATTTAAAAGCAATTTTTTATCAGGTTCCAGAAAAAGTTCCCTATCTATTAACAGAGAGTGGTAAAGCGGGTACCAGTTTTGACTGGGCCAGTAAGGAACCACTATAATACCTGTGGCTCTATCATTTATTATTTTTTCTAAGACTTTTGCAATTATAGAAAACGGTGGAAAGGCGTAAAAATACAAATCTTCCCAAGATAAAGTAAATGCATCTACAGAGATAGAATTTGGGTCTGGGCCCCAAGACACAAATTTTTTACATTTTTTGTTAGCAGTTGTTGCGAACAAGTCTATCTCAGGATTTCCGAATCTTTTAACAATGTCTCTAAATGCTCTGTCTGATAATTTATACTCTGTACCTATTGATTTTGACCGTGATTGTAAATCGGCCTCGATATTTGCAGCTGAACATATATAGGAAGCAAAAATAAAGTTGTTTCTTTGTTCACACCAATTCCAAATTTCTCTGGAAATATAGTTTAACCTGTCATATTGAACACTTCCCATTCTGTTAATGCATGAAATCGCAGTCACATTATCGATTCTTAGCAAGATATAGGAATCCGTATAGTTCTTTGCGAAGCTTTTGAGGGCATAATATGCTGCTAATAATTCCAAAACATGTATATGCTTCTGTTTTTCGGTATCATTCCAAAAACCGTGGGTGCCTGTTCCATTACAGAACCCGCCCCACCCTGTCAAGGATGCGTCTGAAAAAATTTCTATGACGTAAGGTTTAGGTTTTATATCTTGCTTAGAACCAACAATATTTTGTAACCACCATCTGATATCCTGCTTTAATTCTTGAGAAATTGACATATTCTTATTATAATTATTATTATTTAATCTGAGAGCTAAATATTTTTCTCTCTCAAATATTTTGGTATAACACCATCCGTATTTCACAGCAGGGCAAGCTGCGACTAATTTTCCTAGAAACATCGCGAATGTTCTGATTCTACATGTAGAAATGTTTAGTAAGTCTTCCCCTATTTTAATAATATTTAGTTTTTTATCTAATGGCAAACTTATAGTCATATCAATACTATTTAAAGAAAACCCCAAAAATTGTATTTTTTGTACAGGTAATAATTTGCTCTTTTCTTTATTTATGATGAATCCCAACGACTTTAAAATGTGTGTGGCCTCATCGATATTTCTCTGACAACCAGCTTTAGATTGGTTAATAATTAATAAATCGTCTAGATATGACACACAATGGACACCCTTAAGTCTTAAATATTTTAAGACTGGTCTCATAATTTTTGTAAATATATACGGGGCTATGTTCAAACCAAAAGGTAAACAGTTAAATTTATATGTATTATTGTCAAATTTAAATCGTAGAAATTTTCTAAATTTTTTATTAATTGACACTAAAAAATAAGCGTCCTTTAGATCTATACTAGCGAAATAACAATTTTTCGTTATTAGGTTTAAGGCTGATCTTATATAATATAAAATGTGGAGCTTCTATAAATTTGTTTAGCTCCTTAAGGTTCAATATAAACCTTAATTTGCCGTTAGGTTTTTTAATTAAAAAATAAGAAGATAAAATTTCTCCCTCTGTATGATTACATTTAGAAATAGCACCAATGTCTAGAAGGTCTAGAATCGCTTGTTTGTAGAACGCCTGTTCTTTAATAGGAATATTTACTTTTGGTAAATATGTTTGAGTAGGAATTCCTGAAAACTGTATACATATACCCTGAATCCAACCTAACACCTTTTCATCTCTGGTAATTTTTGACCAATATATTAAGTAATTTGGCAAAGTACCTGAATAACGTTTTCGTACCTCAGTTAGTATCGCCGACGGGTCTGTTGCTGCTTGATTGGCTTCTGCTGCTGGTTGGACCTGTAGTATCTCTCCCCTCCCCACTTCTTCATTTTCGTTTTGTTGCTTGGGCGCTGGGAGTTTAAAAACTGAGATGGCTTCGATTGTGTAGGTTTGGATGGCCCTGGCCTTGGCTGCCACTGGGTCCTAGGGGGTATCTTCATTTCTGAACCTGCTTTCTTAACTGCTTGGTCGGACTTAACCATTTCCTGTAGTTTAGAACCAAAAAGAAGTTCATCTATAGATGATGACTCCAAAACCTTTTTACAATCCTGCCTTACATGTGGTAAGATATTATATCTTCTATGCGCCGATAAAGTATTATACACATTTGCGATCAATTGGGCTGAATCAGCCAAAGTAACCAGTATGTCTTTATTTTCACTTGGATCCTGTAGCATTTTATTTATTGGCGTACCAAGGGCTGTAAGGCCGCATGCCAACTCTTCCTGACATCTGATCATAAATTTGTCTTGCTTTAATACCTGCTCTGGGAGACAAGTCTGCAGCTCTGCATTTAGAATTGGTGGACATAAGGCCCTGCAATTTTCTGCCCTAGGGTACTTCTCCATGAGTTCTTTCTTGACGGTCTTGTCTAATCCTTTTTGTAGATAATTTGTCCAACGAATCACAATTTCCTCATGCAAATCTTCAGGCTTATTATTAGAGTTGAAAGGATCAGCGCCCAAAACAGAAAAAACTTGTTCTGAACCGTGCCGTTGGGACTGGTTTTCTGGGGATATCTGATCCTCATATTCAAGCTCAGAATTGCCTGCAATAGAGAAAATAACCATAACTGTCATTTCTCGAGAACTTAAATTAATCGAAATTAGTCCAGGGGTCTGATTTTTGAACGTGAACGAATTATTTCGTGGGCGAATTACTTCGACTACAAATTTTCGCATACGATGTGTAAAGCTAAGTTTTGAATAGAAATCGAAACCATATTTCGTATACTAAACAAAATTCGACTGCACCTATATGGCAATGCCGCAAAATAGCGTGGTTCTTACGTGACTATCTTCAGCTTGAATAGAATTTTGACGGCTGTGATCCCAACTTAACCTTATTTTAAAGTTTTGTAAATTGCAGAAATTGTAAATAATCTTAAAATAACTAAAATAAGTACTATTATTATTCATTTCATTTTGCAATGGAAATGGAGTATAAAAAAGGGGCCGGTAACGTTTCCACTGAACAAAAAAGGGAACTGTGTAACTTTACAGAGCAAAATAGACATTTAAATTATGATAAAACAACACATGGATATCAAAGCGTTCAAATTTCGGCCGGTTTGCGCATGACGTCACATATATAGTGAGTAATTTTTAAATATGTCGCGTTTTCGAATTTAATATCAAATTTTGTTAGTTAGGAACTCTGTTTTATGGCTATTATTCATAATATGGGTTCAGTGGGTTCACGGCTTATAGTGTAAGTTAATGACGGGTATTTAAATTATTCATTTTAGATGAAATTTATTAGAGCCCACTGATTATTACATTTGATTTATTCTATGCAGATATTTCTATACTATACGTGAATATAAGTATAATAATACGAAATTAACTCCCAATTTATATTTTTCGTAGGCATGTATTTCGATTTGTAATTGTTGAATATGTCTGGCCCTGGCCCTACAAATTAATAATTTTGGGGTTCTTTGTTATTCAAAGTTTTCGAAATTACAAAAATGGCAAGTCAAATGTAAAAAGGATAAATTAACCATATATATATACATTCAATATATTTGATATTTAAGAATTTTAAAGAATGTTTTTACGTAAAAATACAGTGCGATCGCCAGACAGTATGCAGCATAATAGAAAACTTATTTATAATTAATTTCTCAAAAATTATTGTTTCTTGCCGAAAGTTAAGTATACTAAGAAAAACCAGTCGGTATCCTACACATTTACCAACTTTTTCAATACATACTTTTCGAGTGATATTTAACGCCGACACTCTGGTTGGATAAATTAAATGGGGCTCCACGTTATCTATCAGTTCTTACACCAAAGGTTTTGGTAACCTATATAATTTAACAAATTGCTCATCGGAGTCCTCAAACGGATCGTTGAAGGAATATCGTCTGTACCGCCTATGAGCTAAAACTTCAGCTTCACGAATAACATTTATAGCATTGTAATGCACTAGATCGTTTATCCCGGCCATTTTTTCACTTATATCGTCCGAAAAATCACATTTCGTGTAGTACATGACCACTCGAATAATTGTAAACGAAAAAAATTCGTGTGCGAATGACAACTGTTAATTCAAAAATAGGATGACGTTAAATTTCGATCGAATTACACTAGTTTCGCACACGAAACGTCTATGTACGATTTCAAAAATCGCACCCCAGTTACATAACTGTTTGTTTCAATCTACACTGATACATTACCATTATTAATGACGGGCACATGCCCGGCTAATTAGTAATTTATTGGTAAGTCACCTGACTACCAGATAGTCTGAAAGGTCACGTAACCCTTGTACCTATATATGCTAGGTATGAATCCAACAATAATAAAATATCGAACACTTGTTCGTATTCTAATTAGTTAATCACCTGATAACCGAATGTGGCTTTTAAATTTATAAATTCTACGCCTATGTATTGTGTTTTATAACAACCATAAGAAGTTTCAGTTGCACAAAAAATTATCAGCACGAGAACAAAGTAACTACTGGCATTTACTCCAATTTGAATTAATAATATCACTACCTAGCTAGGTATATGTTATTTTTACTTATTTCCCTATATATTTATTTCAGGTGTATTATCTGAATAATTAAAATAATAATTTACTTACAGGTATCCGAGTCGTCGGATTCCGAACTTGTTTGTAGTTTCTTTTGCAGTCTTGCCATCTTCTTTTTTAGTCTAACCAACCTTTTTCTCCGTTTCTTAGTCTTCCTTTCTAAAGAAAGGGATGAATCCGTATTTTCGTTCCCTGAAGGCATTTTTGTAGAAAATTCACTACACGAGTAACACTACACGTCCGAATCTTTTAGGCACAAATAATGAAGTGAGTAACTTGGCGATAATGGAACAAAGGCTGAGGAGATAAGGGTTTTTTACCACGCATTCTTTAAACATTGTGCCGAATTAGGTAGAAGTAATGTACTACAGGGTGAAATCATATGGAACAACAACACGAAGAATAATTAATGTCGTACACGTGATATTACAACTAACCTCAAAAATATGCATTTTCTAAGTTTTTGGAATATTATGTCGCTTTTATCAAAATTTCTGCTTGGTTCCTGTACTATCAACTAAAATTTTGTTCAGTTCATTATTAATGAAGTTTTAAATACCTTGATCAAATAAAATAAGGTGCCTTATGTTGGTTTGGAAATCTAACCTATAATTAGCAGTCTATTTTTAATAACCTACAATATTAAAACTTTATATATCTACTGTCTCAAAGGGTTTTTAAATGTAATAATGGTTCCAAGCTGAAACTACAAAAATTAAAATTAAAATTGAAAATTAATTTACAAAAACTAAAAATGTAAGGTTATGTTAGTCATATGATATGCGATTTATGCGATCTATTTAAAAAAATTTAATAATCTTGCTCTAGAGTAGTGTAGACCGAACCAATTGGAAGTAGCCATCTCTCGGTTGAGATGACAGTTATATATAATAGCTAATTTCACTCGCTAGTAGTATCACCCTCTGTTGGTTGCGGTACAGTACTACAATTAGGCCGTGCTGCCATCTATTGGTTGCGGTACAACAGCGATTGCCAGTTTTAACAATGGGTTGGCCAATATGTATATATATAATAAATGACTATGGTTAAAAAATTTAATTCGTTGCGCCCTAATTTCAGAAAGGATTAACTAATATATTGAGCAAGTAAATTTATTGTACAAAATATTGTGCAATATATTGACGTAAATATTGATCGTCTAGGGGCCGCTTAAGCGGGAGGGCGATTTGGGGGTGGTTTTAGGCCAATTTGAAGGGGTTGCCGAGGTAAAAAAATTTTGGGACCCCCACCATCGTGTTCAGCGACCTCGAAAGGGGGGGGGGGGTATTGGCGCTCTGCCAAAAAAAAGGTACCCCTTCCGACTCCTGACCTCTGTGGAAGTATTTTATGATTAACCCTTGGTGGTAAACGATTGTAAAATCGGCTGTTATTAAGGTGGGCGGAAAAATAGGTTAGATTTGCCTAAAATAAGCACTTCGTAGTTCGACAATTTCTGCTGCATCCCTGAACCGATTCAAAATATTTTTTGACTGGCTTTTAGAAAAAACTCGGTAGAATAGTACTGGACTATTAAAAAACTCAAGAAAATGACGATTCTTTTCTTACCAAGCTGTTAAACTTCGTAAACTTTTAACCTAATTTTGAAATAATTAAAAAAGTCTGATCTCAATAAAATGGTTCTGGTCCAATCCGCTACGCTATATTAAACACATACATGTTTAAATTTTGATTTTTCATTAAGTAATTATTGAAAAAATGTCGAACTACTAAACCAATATCACTGAAATTAAATACGTTGTATAATGCAGGAAACAAGTTTTTTGGTTCGAAATGATACTAAAGAATGACATATAGAACTTTGGCTACTGTCTCGTAGATGGCAGCAAAATCAAAATTATAAATTGAATATTCTGTCAATATTTTAATTTATTTGAAAGGTCGTATAAAAATATTGAAATCAATTTCAGGATGAATATAAACCGCCGCAGCAGTTTGCTATAAAGGGGCATTCCCAACCATTTTCGTTTGTATTTTGCTTTCCGTACCTTACATTCCTATTGGTGCCTGAAGTACATTTATGAGGCACCACCAATAGAATCTCGTAAAGGGTTAACGCTTGGAATGTATTCTCATGTTGCCGAATTTTGAGGCTGCGCATAAGCGCACGTGAATGACAAGTGACAGCTGACAGAAGAAAATGAGTTAACGACTATGAACATTGGAAATGTGTTATTTATTATTAGTATTATTTAAAAAGATGAGTAAAATTGAAAAGGAATTTGACATTTACGAGTTGTAGACAACGATAATAATATGGTAATAAACGATTTTTATATTGCGAACGTGAAATTTTTAAGTGCCGAAGTTCATAACACCTAACCATGGCTGCACCCTGTTGTATCATGGGCTGCATCAACAAAGGGAAAAATCTTAATTAACATCTATATAATCTATAGTATACAGGAAATCAGCTAGTTTGGCAAAAGTGGGAAAAACTAAAATGTGTGTATTTCAGCTGTATTATAAAAGGAAGTAGGTACCCAAATTGAAACAGATTTCTACAGCAAGTCGTTCAGAATAACATGTTAGGAACCTATCTACCACTATAATAGTTTGATATGATTGTAAAACAATTCTTATTATTTTTAGTAATCCAATCATTTTATTAAATATAATAAATATATTATTAAATAATGTCTTTCTGTTTTATGTTTTATTACTCCAACCTTAAACATATCCGAAGGAAAATGATTTCTGTTTCTCAGGAAAATGGCCGGTACTTACGTATGGCAGGTATGCCAAGAAAAGTATACAAACAGCTGTTCTGGGGTGTCACAACTAACCTCAAAATTATGCGTTTTCTAAGTTTTTGGAATATTATGTCGGTTTTATCAAAAAATTTCTGCTGGGTTCCTGTACTATCAACTAAAATCATGTTAAGTGCATAATTATTAAAGTTTTAATTACCTTCATCTAATAAAATAAGATGCTTTTTGTTGGTTGGAAATCCAACCTATAATTAGCAGTCGATTTTTAATAATCTACAATATTGAAACTTTATATGTCTATTATCTGAATGAGCTTTTAAATTGTATAATGGATCCAAGCTAGAACTACAAAAATTAAAATTAAAATTGAAAATAAATTTACAAAAACTATAAATTTAAGGTTATGTTAATCATATGGTCGTAGTAACAAAAAAAATGATAATGCTCAAATAGTTAGATTATTTACAGCACTACCCATAAAAAACACAATTGTCCAAGACACAAATAAATATTATAAATATTTATAATTTATAAGTCCAAACATCAGTTACAATAATACACAAAAATATCTACAAATATCCAAATCACAAAATAATATAAATATTTATAACTAGATAAAACAAGCTGTTAAATCTAAAAACATTATCAGGAAAAAAGTCACTAGTAATTAAATATCTATGATCATTTGTAAATGTAGTTATAAAAACGAATTAATTTAGATTGCGCGGTTGCGAGTCATATTAGACACTTTAAGTTGTGTCAAAAACGTAGACGTAAACGTACATTTTTGTAGCCGCGCTTGCGCAGTTCATAAATTTTCACGTTATCGTCTTACGTACCCACGTTATCTTACGGATCCTCACGTGAACCTAAAACGGTAACGTACGCTAACCGAAGTGTACCGAAGCGACAGCGATAACTCGCGAAGTTTATTTTGATGCATTTTTAAATAACTTAATAACTTACCTAGTTGCTTTATAGGGTTTACTTAAATAAATAAAAAATTCAAAATTTCAACTCGACAAACACAAATGTACGTCGGATTTTTAAGATTATATTTTTGTTGACATTGCGTTGACGACCAAAATATTAAGGTGACAGGTGACCTACAAACTACTTAAACTGAATTTTGAAACAGGACGTAAACGTGAAAATTGTACGTTAACGTGCACATCTGCACCTACGTATTACGAACAACTTAAAGTGTCTAATAATGTAAAAGATGCGTGTAATGTCTCCATCTATCAAAGGGTAGATAAATTACAACACATCGCTCCACCTATCTCATAGTAGATTACAATACGTCAAATTGGCAAAAGCTACATATAGTTCCATCTGTTGGAATTTATAAGGTTAGCGACTGGGACCGCCCCCGTTAATGTAATTTCAAGTAAAAATTTAATTTTATCACTAAAATGCACCGAATTGGCAACTCTGGTCGCCAAAAAACAAAAACCCTTTATAATTTTAAAATTAAATGTTCCTAAGATCCAACCTTAAACTCCCCAACCCAACAAGTTAAGAGTCGCGAGACGCCATTTGTCTGTTTTATCTTTGTCTTCGTTCGACACGAGGTATGACAGAGCACAAGAGTCCATAAGAAGTAGATGTTATTTAAATAAAATTTATTTATATATCAAATTCTAGAGAAAAACGTAGTTGTCTACCAGGAATCACAAAAATAAACAAGGTAAGAATCACAAGTCCGTGCAAATAAAGTGCTCATTAACAGTTCTTTCTACCTAAGATTGTGTTATGTATACAGTTAGTTGATACTCGAAAGTACATCGTAAAATAATTACCTAGTTCGATTCAAGTATTTACGCGAGAGACTTTTAGTAGTTTGTGTTGTGAATATCCAAGTTTAAGTCAAATAAGTCAATAGTTTGGAAAAAAAATGTCTTTCACGAAGAAGCAAATTGTTCTCTCACAGTGTTTTAATGGTAAAGAAGGAGTTGGCGGCAGACCGAAGGTAAGATTAAAATAACAACGGTCTCAAAAAAGATTTCCTAAAGCAGAAGTGTTAGAACTGTCCGAGTGAAAGTGATAAAAAAAGAAAATTATGTGTTAACTAATTTAATTTTTTTAAATGTTCTCAGTTCACTGATACATTGACATCATGGATTCTGAGGATTCTCGAGATGCTTCTTCTGGAAATGAAAGTGAAAAAGGTCGACAAAGCCCCACTAGTACTAGATCTCGAAGTGGAGACTCCAATGTGAGATCTAGTAGAAGTAGATCTAGATCATCATCTCCATCAAGCAGACATCAATCAGGTTCCCCGCAAAGTCGTCCACTTTCTCCAGATAGTGGACCACTATCACCACAAAATGGTGTTCCTTCAAGGAGATCCTCTGATGCTTATTCTGCATTGAGCAGATCAAGTTCTTCGGATGATGTAGGTTCGCATGCGAGAAGTAGGCCTCATACCCCTAAATCGCCTGGAAGTATTTCTTACCAAAGTGCTTGTCAAAAGTCGCAAACTCATTCCCCAGGCTCTCCTTTAAGTCAACCTAGGTCTAGGCGTTCCCGCTCTGTTAGTCCTAGTCAAAATAATATCAGAGTTGATACACCATGTTCCCTATCTCCACGCAATTCTAGACGTAACAGTTCTCCAGAAAGTGTAATAAAAGAGATAGCTAAAAGTCCAGTATCTGAGGAAGATAACATATCTGTAAAATCAGGCAGTAGTCATAATTCAAAAAAATCTAGATTTAGTGGGGGTTCTGGAAGATCTAGTTCTACTAGAGGTTCTAGAAGATCTAGGAGAAAATCAGATAATGGAAATTCATCTGATTCTAGTGAAAGCAGCATTGATTCCTCTAGTAGAAAAAACAAGAATATTTCTAAGATTTCCGATACACAGCCAGAAGAGATATCAGATGGTATGATTTTTGTTATTAGATTTTTATATCTTTGTATTCTTAAACTTAAAAATATGCCTGTAGGTGATATGGAATCAGATCATGAAAAGGAAGAAAAAGCCTTAAAAGAAGAGAACACTCCTAAACCAGAAATTAATATATCTCATGAAGATTTATCGGATGTTTCTGATTTAGAAGATTCTATAGGGGATAATAATTCTGAACAGGACCATCATGACAAAGAAGAAAACTTAAATACATTTGTAAATCTAGTTGAAAATGAAAGGAAAACACCAGATATTAAAAAGGTATTTAATTATCATTACATTTCCATTTGTTAAAGACTTTTTGTTACAGACTGCAGAAAAAAATACCCGAGCAGAAGAAGGAGAAGAACAACTAGACTTTGAAGCTGAGGACGGTGAATGTGCAGAAATTGAACCAACTAAAGAACAGGACGATATAGAAATAGATAAAATTAAGTCCAAATATGAAATTGAGAAACCTGAAGATAAAGATAAAGACAAAGAAAAGGAAGAGTTAGAAGAAGGGGAGGTTACGGATGAAGATGATGCAAGACCAGAGGAAACAGAACCAAGGCCTGTTTGTCGATTTTTTTCTAGAGGACAGTGCACTTGGGGTGCTAGCTGCCGATTTCTACATCCGGGTGTTACAGATAAAGGTAGAAAGACATATTATAATTATATATTAAGTTAATTTTAAATGAAAAAGAGACACTTTTCTCGCAAGAATTCTTAAACAATATATATAAATTAATAAATCTTTATTCAAATAGGTTATCCTAATCTTACAGTTTTATGATATATAATAATTAAAATTACTATATAATTAGAAAATAATGACGATACCAGTGTGCAGTAAATATACATATAACCATGGTATAAGAAAACATGGTATGCTCATTAGACGGACCTAAAAATGAAATCGCCGCGCATGACGTCAGCTGGCAGACACTTGACACTGACACAGTCACAGTGCTTTGCTTTGGTTTGAATTTGTTGATCTGTAGAATATTATGTTCTCCAAGTTTTCTTATAATTTCAATGCTATTTTCTTAATAAAACGTGTTTTGTAATAGTATAGTGATATAAACATGTTATAAATATATGTAAACGTGTAAATCGTCTAACGTTGTGATTTACGTCTAAAATGTTGAATTGTGCTGTGGCAAAATATAAAAACTATACCCGAGTGACCAAAGGGAGTAATATAAAGTATTTTCGGTTTCCAAAGCATGCTAATTTAATAAAACAGTGGGTTATTGCTTGTAGTCGCCAGGACAAAATCAATGTAAAGAATATTAAGTTAAGTAAATTTTAATCTGTTCTAAAGTTATTTTTCTGTATGAAACCTATGTAGAAAAAGTAAAAGGTTTAAATTTTGCATGTCTTAAATTTAAATAAAGCTACATATTTTTATAATTTGTTGTTTTTCTTACTTCATAAAAAATTTAGTTCAAAAATAATAAAAACTTGTGGTGCTATTCTGTAAACCATTTTACAGCGCTGGCTGTAAGGGATGTAAGCCTTTGACCTTGGCTTTTTACATCCAATATAAAATAGTGTCTATTCTATACCATAAAATGCAACTGTAAATTTATAACGGAGATGTAAAGTGTTATAGAAAAACCTAACCCTAGACTTAGTGAATGAAATTTTTATTTGTAATTTGCATTTAAATAAACTGCTGAATATTATAGAAAATAGAAAGTAATAAGATAGGCTGTCTTAATAAGTAATAATAAAAAGTAAAGTTGCCATTTACATCCTGCTATAATTTTATAGAGTTGTATATGTTTATAGCGCTATAAGAGAAAGTTATAGAATAGATCATTGATAAATATATATTATGTGTTTATTAAATTTAATCATATAGCAACAACTTGATAGAAATGATAACAAAACTAAGAAAAATGCCTTAAAAGCAGCGACAATAATATTTATCACAATTCTCCATACCTATTACATCACGAATTTAGAATTTTGTAATCCAGCTGACGTCATATTGTGCGAGAGAGATAGCTTTAGGATGCGCAAGAACATACCGCGTAAGCTTATGTGTATCGTGCATATAACAACATAACTCTTATATAACACCAATATACAAATTAAAAAATTTCATTTTACCAATATAACAATTTCACAAAGATATTTTATCACACCCTATATTCATTACAATCTAACGACCAATTAAATATACATATAGTTAATACATAAAAATAGCAACAGGAACAAAATACAATCACCAATTTTACTACATTTTAAAATTACAAATTAAAAAATTTCATTTTACCAATATAACAATTTCACAAAGATATTTTATCACACCCTATATTCATTACAATCTAACGACCAATTAAATATACATATAGGTAATACATAAAAATAGCAACATGAACAAAATATAAGGGCAGCGAGCGGAGGACTGACTTCACTCATTTCATAGCGATATTAGGAGTAAAGCAACATTTACCGCGTGTAGTACATGGATGGGGACTATCCACGGAAAGACGCGGTCTCGCTTCCCTACTTCTAGCGGCTTGTATATCAGCTATATCGCAGAAGCAATACAACTGTAGGCGAGAGGTGTATTGAGGATATACCATCCTTCGGAGGGGATGTAAAGCAGTCGGTCCCTTGTCTATTAAATGTTAGGCAAGTAAAAAATCCCTACTCTTAGTAAGATAAAAGGTTCGGCAAAATTTCCAGGTTGGGGGTTGCTCGTCTCCTGGCGTCGGTGATTGGCCTCCGTAGCGGAAATAGGCCGAAGTTAAATAAGTGATTAAAAAAAAAAAAAAAAATGAACAAAATACAATCACCAATTTTACTACATTTTAAAATTACTTGGCATAAATTACTTGGCATAAGTGAATAACAATATAATCAGATCAACATCCTAACTAAACATTCAATGTATTCTTGTATTCTTGACAAATAATAAAATCTCCTGTTTAAAAACAGTGATGCTACTGTTAGCTTTAATCTTAACTGGCAACTTATTATATGCATCTAGGCCTTTAAAAAATATTGAATTCATGGTACTTCTTAGATTTGTTTTTCTGATGTAACAATTTTGCACACTCCTAGTTTGATAATTATGAATCTCATTATTAAAAGTTATTAATTTTTTTAAATACTCAGGCACTAATCCATTTAATACTTTATAAATAAAAATATATACCATGTACATTTGCCTCTGTCTTACAGAAAGCCAGTTTACCACTTCCAACATTAATTTTATAGGAGTATATCTATTACACCCAAGAATTATTCTCATTCCCCTATTCTGTAATTTCTGTAATGCTGAAATTTTATTATTATCAAGTAAATATAATACACTAGCACAATAATCAAAATGGGGCCTTGTAATAGAATTATATATAGTTACTCTTGTTTGCAGTGACACATTTTTCGCTATCCTTGAGAAAAAGAGCAATTTTTGTGATATTTTTTTATGAATATATAAGAAATGATCGTTAAAAGTTAAAGTATTATCTATAATTAAGCCTAAATATTTCATGCTTTCAACAAGATCAATTTTCTCCCCATTTATTATGATGTTATTGTTAAAATTTAATGACATGTGTCTATACTTCGTTGTTATTATCATAGCTTTAGTTTTATTTATATTAATTTTTAATTTATTTTTAATACAATATTGTTCGATTTTCCTTAACTCGCTATTCATCCGTTGTACTGCTACATCAAGGTTCTCATGACTGATAACTATTAGGGTGTCATCAGCATATAAGTTTAGAAAGTCACATTTTATTTCTATAAAAATAGCAACGGGCCCAGAATACTTCCCTGTGGCACCCCTGTATCAATCTTCAATTTTGATGACATAACATGATCAATTTTTATGACCTGCTCCCTATTAGACAAATACTGAGTCAGCCATTCCAGAACTTTACCTCCAATTCCATAATATTTTAATTTTTTAATCAAGATTTCCCGATCTATTGTTTCAAAAGCACGTCTTAGGTCGATAAAAACGGCTACTACAAATTTTCCCTTATCAATATCCTCTTTCCAATTAGCCAGTGTTAGTTGTATAGCTGTCTCACACGAATGTTTTGCTCTGAAGCCAGATTGATTTCCCAAAAACAAATTATTTACATTAAAATATTCTGTCAACTGAATATATACTGCTTTTTCCAGTAGTTTCTCCACTGGTGGCAATGAGTTAATTGGTCTAAAATCAACTGCTTCAATACTATTAGTAACTTTAGGAATAGGGGTTATTGTACTGGTTTTCAATTCTTTAGGAAATTGACCTTGAGCGAGCGACGTATTAACAAAATTTAATAAGATATAACCCATTACATCAAAAGTATTTTTCAATATTTTATTATTAATAGTATAGTACGTTGAACAGGAATTATCAAAATTTTTAATTATCGAATGAAGTTGATTAATATCTAGTAAATTAAATTCATTAAATTATGGCACTATTTGTATTAGAAGTAGACCATACATTAGTAATAAGTATTGAACGTATAATGTCATTAATACTACAAATAAAGTATTTATTAAAATTTTCAGCTATTTCAAGTAATTCACTAGAATAAATTGTGAGATTTTCAAATTCAAACTTTATTTTATTAATTCCAAAGCCTGTGATTTTAGATTCAGTCAATTCTTTTAAAGTTTTCCACATTTGTTTTGGATCACTCTTACTTTTGTTAATTTGTTCCTCATAATATTTTCTTTTTTTTTTGTTGAGTAGATTTACAACCTCATTCCTTAACGATTTATATATAGAAAAATTCATATCTTTATATTCTTGTGATGTACAATTTTTAAATTTTTTATAAGCTATATCCCGTAATTTTGCTTTAGCACTTAGTTCAGCATCCCACCACGGTAAACTATTTTTACTAAAAGAATATTTAATGGGTGCTACATCATTAATTACCGAATTATAATTATGGTCAATTTTCTCGTATATATAATCAACATCAACTGAATCTGTTGCCCATATCTTTTCTATGAGGCAAGTATTAATTTTACGAATATTATCACTACACAATTTTCTAAAGGGCTTACTACTATTTACCTTAAAGTCTTTATTGCTATTGTATAAGTTTACAGACACAATATTGTGATCAGTTACTCTTGGGCAGTCATGTACATTTGCTTTAACACAACTTTGATTGGTAATTACAAAATCAATAATTGTTTCACTGATATTAGTACATCTTGTAGGTTTATCTATTAATTGTTGTAATCCCAACCTTATAAACATATCTTTTATTTTATTACTATAATAATCATTACTTAACAAATTTATATTAAAATCACCTAACATTAAGAAATTTTTACCATTGCTACATAAGTTTTCAGCTATATTTTCTAATGAATCAATAAAGATGGAATGATTCGCATTAGGTGAATGATACACAACACCTATATTCCAATAAACTTGACCAATGAGCACTTTGATTATTAGACACCAATAGTTTTTTTCTAATACACATTTTTTTAATACTGAGAAGCCAGTATCACACCGAACATAAACAATTACACCTCCTGTATATCGGCTATTAGAATGACACGGTACCATCATGTAATTTAATAATTCCATTTCCACATTCATAAAATCCTCGGTTGTCCTTGTTTCACTCAAGAGGATTATTTTGGGATTATAACAGACAATTTCTTTACTTAAGCTATCTTTGTGTGAGTGTATGCTTTGTATATTCAGATAGAGTATATCCGCATTATATGTAATTGATGATTCTGCATTAATTAGTTTTTTGTAAATCTTTTATCAGTTTTTCCCACAATTTTTGGTATATTGTTCACATATTTTATTGTCTTAGTATTATCTCCTGCGGCAGTTATATCCTGCAACTTTTTTACAATAGATTTAAAGTAATCTATTGTAAAAAATGTTTTGTTTGATCATTGAAAATTTTAATGCTCGGTACCTTTTCCATTATTTTGTGTCTGCTTTTTAATACTGACAACGCATCATTTGTAGTGTCAAACATAACTTTCAATGGACGCGTTTTATTTGCATCAAATGAGCCTAATCTCATTAATTTGAAATAACCCAAATTACCTTCCGTTTCCAGTAACAATTGTTTAACAGTATTCATTTCATCCGCTAATCTTTCTCCTTTAGTCTTGGCCACCGATTCCTTAATATTAACAATAATTACATTTGCTGATCTTTTTTGTCTCTCTAGCATTTCATTTACTATTTCCTCAGTTTCCATAGGTGCGAATTCATTATCCTTACTACCATTATGCTTCTTAATTGCTTGCTTTAACTCATCTTTCAGATCCCTGACCTCTTCTTCATGTTTCTCTATTTTTTTATCATATTTCTTTATGAGATTTTCATTTTCTCGTCTGATTTCATTTCTAAGTGTTTCCAGTTTATCATCTAAATATTCTTTAAGATTTTGCAGTAGCATACTGTTTGACATCTCTGTTGAAGTAGATGTTGAACATTTTCTGCCTTTTTCACTACTTCACACTTCTTGTGAGAAAACAACTGATTTTTTTCAACATGATCCACTACTCGCACAGAATTGACCTTTCTTCGTTACAAACAAATATAAAAATATAAAATTTTCTATACATGCAATAAAGACCACCGATATAAATACAGTGAGGTCCATAAGTAACGGGTAAATTCATTATCTACGTAATTTACAAGTTATGAGTAAAATCCTGAAACACGTCAATTTTTAATTCTAAAATTACATTTTTTGAGCATAATTTTATACCTCCCCCTTCAACCCCCTTGGAGTGACAGCTACACTTTAAAATTTTTAAATGGACGAGGGTACGTGTGATAACTCATTTGAAAGGGTTTTTAATTCTTTATCCAGCAATATAAGATATAAGAAAGAAAATAGTCAGGGAAAATTGTGCAACGCATCTATTTAAACAGCCAAAGCTCCTATGTTTATGAACCAACTCTTTTGAAATTTGGAACATGTATATAAGACTTATTTTCCAATTTAGTGACGTGCATATACATTCAAAGTGGTCGACTTCCGGTTTAGACGGAAGTAACATCAAATTTGATTTTTTAAATGGAACACCCCGTACATTTTATTATTTTTGGAATCTACGACCAAATTCTATCTGATCACGTTGCAAAACTTACATTTTTTTACAAATAATTTTAAAATTTCTAATTTTATTTTTCAATCCAGAAGGCTGTGACTTTGGAAAAATGTATCTATTTCCATTCTGTCATTCACATAAATAATAAGAAAGTTTTTCCCCCGAAGGGATAAAAACTGTTATTTTGGGTCTTGCTGGAGCTTGACCCATATGAGATTACTTTCTGCTATCTTCGCCACTTGATACATTCAAATTCGTCATTTCCGTTAGACTTGGTTGGGAGACCGTATGCTTTTGTCTCCCCACCACGCTGCAGCCGGCCAGCCTATCACGGATCAGTACCTGAGGGTGAAGCCGGCTAGAACTTCAATCCATGGGTCAAGCTCCAGCAAGACCCAAAATAACAGTTTTTATCCCTTCGGGGGAAAAACTTTCTTATTTTAGGTCTGTGCGTTCCGCTTGACCCATATGAGAACTGTTTGTAATCTGCCGGCTGCGTGTAAGCGTACTGTGATCTTTTATTAAATATGCAAAATAAATGTATACCATATCAAATTGTATTAAAATATCCATTATAATTTAACTTAACTTTATTTATACATAAAGCGAACATCGATAACTTAAAGGTACAGTTTAAAGTATTAAATATCTAGTATAACAATCAACCTACCTAAATAGCTTCAAAGAAATCTATATCAGAAAAATCTATATCATCAGATACCTTCTGCTCCTGACATGAATTTTTAAAGATTTCTTTACAGTAATATTTAAAGAAATTTTGACTACTCGTCCAATTAGCTTGCTTCAAGATAGTATCTAGTGGAATTTCTTTATTAAACCTTGCAGATGCTACTGCTGCCCTACAGCTACCAGGAGATGCTACTATACCCGCCTCCTTTATTGCTGTACTAATCCAGCCTGCAATAATCGACCTTGACGCTGGTTTTACTTTCCCTCTAGTGGTTATGAACAGCGATTTAACGTTCTCTAAAGATCCTTTTCTCGTTTTACCGGTTCTATTAATTTTCTAACCCAAAAATTTACGTCCAAATTTCTGTTAGTTTTTAAGAAACTTCCAGCCTGACTGTTGATAATTTACTTTATCAGTCTTTGACCCGAATTTCGGCCAAAATATAATATGATCTATATTGTCATGATAATTATTATTGTCTATGCTTAGAAGAGTCAGATCATGAATGCGCCTACCTGATCCTAGTAACATCAACAAGGACACATGCCTTGATACTTGAAAGAGGCTTTTTTCATCGGGAGGATTATTTTTCAACCATTTAATTAAGTTGCCAACATCCCATATTTGATTATTACTTTTCGGTTTTCTTAGTCCTATAGCTTTTAACATATGAGAAATTATAGGATGGGAGCTTAGTTTTGATTCAGTGTTAGGATTCGCAAATGTTGTTACTACTGACTTATGTACTAGAATCGATGCATAAGATAACTTTTCTTTTCTAAATAGGAAACTAAGATATAAAGCCAATTCTTGTGGTGTTGGGTTATTTACTGCAACGTTCTTTGAGCTTGCCCAGTTAACCCATCTTTTCCAGGGCGCTCTGTATGTTTTCAATGTTGACTCCCTCCATTATGACTCCAAAAGTTTATGATCTTCTATTTCCCAGTTTGAAACTTGACTGACCCACCCCGAATTCTCCAGGCCTCCAAATGCAGCTGCTTGACTTGAGGTGGTGGTAGACCTGTTTCCAAGTCTATTAAATGGGCTTCCAGGTTGTATATGCGAAAGGGCGACCTCGTAGCTCGGCTTTTTAGGGCTGCTCTCCAGAACACTTGGTGCCATTTCGGGGCTACTACTATATATACTCCCTGTGCTGAGTTCAGATGCTGCAGTACCCTTGGTAATAACGGAGGTGGAGGAAATACCCACGCTAGATTGAAATTCCATTCTTGACTGAATGCATCCACGAACTCCGCTTGATGATCTCGTAGAGATTGAGCTGCGTATCTCGGAACTACTGCCGACCGGTGGGTCGCAAATAAGTCGATTTCTGGTACACCCCATAGCTGGAATATCTTGTTCAAAATTATTGTCGATAAATGCCAGTCCGGAATGAGTTTCTTTCTGGAAAGACTGTCTGCTATAGAGTTGACCACTCCCGGGATGTACCTGGCTGTAATTGATGCATTCTTTTCGTGAGCTAAAGTAAGCAGCTCTTCCGTTTGATGAAGTAGAGTCTGGGATCTTGTCCCCCCCTCCTTGTTTATATAAGATATTACACTCTTGTTGTCTGACTGAACTAATATACTTTTGTTTTCCAGGATTTTGATATTTCGTGCTATTGTTTGACTTACAGCATACATCTCCTTTTGATTTATGTGCCACTTCACCTGTTCTGGCGACCAGCTCTCTGCAATCATGACTCTCCCTATGTGGGCTCCCCATCCTGTATCTGAGGCGTCCGCTGTTATAAAGATTTGAGGATTTCGGGAAAATATTGGCGTTGCCAGTTGAACCGCATTTAACCACCATCTCAGATCTTGTATGACACTTTGACTTATGTTTGTTAATGGAAAGCCCTCTTTCAGAAGGCGACTTGCTCTCTGCATCCTTCTGCTGTGTAGGCGGCCTAATGGCACTACAAATGCGGCGAAATTGAGTTCCCCCAATATCGACATTGCAGAATGATAATCCCATCTTCCGAGGTCCAAAATCTTTTGCAGAGATTTCTTTAATTTCCATTGTTTTGCCTGAGGAAGAATTTTTAAATCATTAGTAGGATCCCATGTAATCCCCAGAAATTCTATTTGGATTTGAGGATGTAATTGAGATTTTGTTAAATTTATTTTCCAGCCCAAGAAATTTAATGTATTAACAATTTCCTGTCCTTGCTTTATCAGAAGCTTCCTATCTTGGCTTGCAATTAAAAAGTCGTCTAAGTATACAATTATTCGTACACCTATTTTTCTGAAGTAGCTTGCTACCCAGTTAGTAAAACTGGCAAACAACTGAGCAAATGGAAGACATGTCATGCAAAAAATTTTACTTCGATAAGTTAAGCACAAAAAACGATAATGATTTTCCTTTATAGGAATATGAAAATATGCCTTTGAAATGTCTATTTTTAATAAAAAGTCTCCTTTTTGGAGAAACTGAGGTACCTTAAAATGACTAATTAACGAAAAGTTTTGCAGAAGCAGAAACTCGTTAAGATTTTGTAAATTAAAAATAGGGCGAAATGAACCATCAGGTTTCGGTATCAAAAACAATGCTGATAAAAATCCAGATTTTACCTGAATTTCCTTTATGACCCCCTCTTCTATCATTCGTTTTATCTCTTCGTCCATTTGGGGAGATGGATTTGTTTGAAACCGATTTTTTAACTCTTCTGAGAAAGTTGTCAGTGGTGGTTTTTCTTTGAATGGAATTGAATATCCTATTTTTATTATACTTATTAATTTTTTGGGGGCTCCCAAGGATGACCATTGTCTCCAAAAATGTTGCAGTTGACCAGCCTGGAATTTTGCACTCCCGAACACGCCGCCTTTTTGCTCTCTCACCTTTCTCAGAGACGCGTTTTTTATCTTCCTTTGGCCTAATGTATTTCTTTGGATGCTGTGATCTTTGTCTGGTAGTTTTGGAATGCTTGAAGCTCGGACGACCTATGTTATCCCAGTTCCTACTGATGAACGGTTTCTTATTGGAATTACGCCTGAATGCGTCTCTGAAATAGCTATCCCGTGCAAATGCATCTTTTAATTGACTGTCATCAAAGACGTGAGATTCCGATGGCGGAATGGTTCTCAGAACCTGAGCTGCCTGCCTATTAGCTGGTTCTAACAGTTTGCGTCTAGCTTCTAATATCTCCGCTCTTTTACCACAAACAAATTGAAGCAACTCATCAGAAAAATTCTTAAATTTTGATGAGTCCCCTGTAAAGTTTTCGATAATCTCTGACTTCGTGTTTGGGTACTTGGTAGCAATATCTTGTAGGGTTTCTTTAAATGCTTTTCGCTGCATCAACAGTCCGTGGCAAATAAAACCAAAAGATGCATCCATTTTTTCAAGAGTTTCGCTCAATACACCTACTGGTTGATGTAACTGGTGATTAACTTGTAATTTATTGAAGACGCCATTTGCATGGATTTTCTTTTGTGCGTCTATATATCTTATTTTATTCCACGAGGAAGTGCCCAGTCTTTGACACTGCATTCCAGTGTCTTTAATATCAGGTAAAGGATTTGGGATAGCCGGTTCTTGTTCTTTAATTTGAGGAGCAAAGTCGAAACTTCTTGCCTCCTCCCATTTTAAAGATGGTGTTTTCCACTCCGTCTGATCAGGTACCTGATCATCATCTTCTTCTTCCGATGAAAGCTCCTCAGAGTCTTCTTTTTCATCATAAAGATTCGATTTTAGCCTGACGACTTTCTAAGTTATCTAGTCTTGTCTTTTTACTATTACTAGATTGTGAGGTGGTACTCGATTTCCTCTTTCTTTTTTCTTTTTCACTTTCATCTGTGGAAACTTCCACATCATCTTCTTCTAGCTCCGCCTTTAGTCTAGAAATAGCTTCTTCTCTTAAAATAATCAGTGGCCTTAAAGACCACGTGGATTGCACTACTAGTTCATGCTGTAGCGTAGACCCTCTAATCCTTCTGCTAACGTCTGGTGGTCCAATAATGAATGCTCTGCATACCGGCCAACGCACCATTTCTGCTTTCATAATTTTGTAGCATTTTTCGGAAACAGCCCACGTGTTAGGATAAAAGATTTTAATTAACCCTGTGGTGGGTAGAATAAATCTTAACTTGCTAAAAGTCATGGCTTCTAAGGACAAATCTCCTTCCTCTGCATATTCTTTGGAGATTTTCCATTCTTTCCAGCCATGTGGAAGAATATCTTCCGCTAGCTGATTGATTTTATTCAATTTTTCAATTCCTTTCGGGGACCTTTCTACTATCTCGTCTAAGGTAACTGTTTCTGGCTCCGCCATTCTGAAACAAATACCATGTATGAAATATTGGGAATAAGAACAATTGGTGGGTCTTATTAATAACTAACGAGTGATCTGGGTCGTACTCGGCATGGTAATGAGAAATGTAACATCTCATTATCAATGTAATGGTTTCTGGTCGATCCGTCGGATTATTTTGATCCGTCGGATTAATTTTCGACCCGTCGTCGGATTAAATTTTCGATCCGTCGTGTCCCTCTCCATCTGTCGATTAACATATTGATCCGTCGGATCGATTTTCTATCCGTCTGTCAACTATGACATACCTAACTAAAATATAACACTACATTAGGTAATAATATGAATTACATAAAGTCTTAACATTATTTTGCATATTTAACATCAAATATAACGCCACATACCTTTCTTATTATTATTTTTTACACTCCACAAGACACAATCTCACTTGAACGTACCAAGCGCGTTGACAACAAAAAGCGTACTGATCCGTGATAGGCTGGCCGGCTGCAGCGTGGTGGGGAGACAAAAGCATACGGTCTCCCAACCAAGTCTAACGGAAATGACGAATTTGAATGTATCAAGTGGCGAAGATAGCAGAAAGTAATCTCATATGGGTCAAGCGGAACGCACAGACCTAAAATAATTCTTAGTAGTAAGTTAATATTAAGTGTATTGTAGGCCGATAAATTTTAAAGTCTTGGTTTTTGGTAAAAAAGTAAATTTTTTTACCCACATACAAATATTTAATTGAAGTGTTAAAAAGCAAGATCGACTACGGACAACTAAATGGTTAAGCAGCAAGAAGAAGATCTGTTAAATAAACTGGATATACTGGGGAAAGACCGTTATGGTGATTTAGTTAGTGGGGATAATCTTCATAGTTTAATTAATGAAAGAAATAAAATACTTAATGTATTTCATCTAAATATTAGAAGTGTTCAGAAAAACTTTGATGAACTACTTGTATTTATACAAAGTTGTAAATTAACTTTTTGTGACATTATAATTTTGAGTGAATGTTTTCAACTAATTGCACATGAACAATTTAATATTCCTGGATATCAAACATTCTACAATAATGCAGATTATAATAAAAATGACGGTGTTTTGATATTCATAAAATCAGGTATACATACACATATTTCACATATAAAATTACCCAAATCAAAAACCACCCTAAGTAGAATAAACCTAAAAACTAACAACATAACGTTTGGTATCACTGCACTATATAAGCCACCGCCAATACAAGAACAACCATTTATTGAAGATATTAATAATTATTTCTTGGACAACTTAAACAATAATTTCGAGATATTTATTGGTGATATTAATATAAATATTTGTAATGAAAATGACAATCATGTTAATGACTATCTTTCCACCCTTGGTCAATTCGGTTTTATGCCTTACATCAGTTCTCCAACTCGAGTCACAAGAGATAGCAATCTTGTATAGATCATATATTTGTTAGGGAAAAGTTAAAAAGTAATAGCCTTTCATGTAAATCTTTTATAATTGATACACATATAACCGATCATTATCCAATTATGCTAAATATAGATCGTGAACAATCTGTAAATAATGAAAACTTTACTAACACATGCTCATTCACTACATTTGATTACATAAAATTCCAACAATTAATTAATATCCAAAACTGGTCTGAAGTTATAAACTGTAATAATTCTGAAATAGCCACAAACATCTTTTTAAAAACATACACAGGCTTAATAGATCAATGTAAAGCTACAAAGGTAAAAAGAATTCTAGTGCATAAAAAGATTAAACCATGGATTACAAATGGTATCATAACATCTATTAAAATCAGAGATAAACTGAAAAAGAAACTATTAAAAAATTTTAGCATTAATTTACAGAATGAATATAAAGCATATCGGAACAAATTAAACCAAATTATCACAAACACTAAGAATAGTTACTATAAAATTAAGATCGATAACAATCAAAAAGACATTAAAAAAATATATGAAATTATTTCGGAAGCCACTAATAAAAAATCAAATAAAAAATCCACAATTTTTAACATATTTGATAATGATGGAAAAGAATTTGAAAATCGTAAAGATATGGTGAACTTCTGTAACAATTACTTTATAAATGTGGGTATTGATATGGCTAAAAAAATTACTCTTCCAGATAATATATATAAACCTGAATACACTTTCTGTTCATCTATGTTTTTAAAACCAGTGAGTGAAAATGAGGTTATTAAACATATAAATTCTTTAAAAAATGACAGTTCACCAGGAATGGATGGTATTACAGCTAGAATGGTAAAACAAACACATTTACAAATACTCAGTCCATTGATACATATTTTCAATTTAATATTTAAAACTGGATTGGTACCCAATAAGTTTAAAATCGCAAGAATAACCCCTATTCATAAAGCTGGTTCAGAGACATGCATCAGCAACTATCGACCTATTAGCGTTATAAGTAACATAGCAAAAATATTTGAAAAATTCCTGAAAGAAAGATTAATACAATTTTTAGATGATAACGACATATTATCAAAAAAACAATTTGGTTTTACTAAAGGTATGAGCACTTGTGATGCAATATATAACTTGGCCAAGGAAGTTACAGACAACTTAAACGATAGTAACAAATGCATAGCAGTTTTTATAGATCTTGCGAAGGCATTTGATACGGTTCCTCATGATAAACTACTTGGTGTTTTATCACACTATGGAGTTAGAGGAATCGTATTGGATGTATTCACAAGTTACCTCTCTGACCGAACTCAATATCTTGAGATGAATGATGTATTGAGTTGTCAAGAAAGATTGAAATAGGTGTACCCCAAGGCACAGTATTAGGACCTATATTATTTATCACTTATCTAAACTCATTACTCTCGTTAAACATAAACGGTTCATAATATCTTATGCTGACGACACTGTCTTAATTTTCAACGAAAAAACTTGGGAGGGAACGAAAGAATTAGTAATTGAAGGACTATCAAAAGTTAAAAACTGGCTCGATTCAAATAAATTATCTTTAAATATAAGTAAGACTAAGTATATAGCTTTCTCACTCACTAAGGCAAATCGTCCTAATTTTACCTACATTAAGATTAACGAGATTGATGAAATAGCAGAAACAACGCACTTAAAATATTTAGGTATAATTATCGATCAATCTTAAATGGGATGCTCACATTTTACATCTAACAAATAAAATAAGAAAATTAATACACAAATTTTACATATTGCGAGAGATACTACATAAAAAACTTCTTGTTTCAATATACAAAGCATTAGTAGAATCTCTAATTCGTTACGGAATTATTGCATGGGGAGGCCTGTATAAAAGTACTCTTAACCAATTAAATGTTGTGCAAAATTATATTTTAAGAGTAATTTTTAAGAGAAACAAATTATACTCTACAACTTTACTTTATTCAGAGGATATTTGTAATGTTCGATCACTTTATATAACAGCTACTTGTTTATTTGTTCATAAAAATCAAAATTTACAAAAATTTGTAAAACATTCACATGAGACAAGAAATAAAACTAACAAATATCTTGTAATACCAAACAGTCAAAAAAACATAAACCTACGCTTTATGAATTATCTTGCACCTAAGTTTTATAATCTTCTGCCAAAAGATATAAAAACCACAATTAATTATAGGCATTTTTTTCAAAAAGTGTAGATCATATGTGGTGAACAATGCCTCAACGTTTTTGCAACTTTTGTGAACTGGTAATGGGTTGTACTTTTGAGTGAATTGTTATTTATATAATTCAGTAATTTTTGCTTATTTGTGTGTACTTACATATTATAATTATCTTTATTTGGTCTTATTTTTTCCTTGTGCACATTCGTCATTAATTTAAGTTAATCTTTAATTTATTTGGCACATACAGGTGTTAATTCACTTAGGTGCTAATGATATTACCTGACATTTTTTTTTTTTTTTTTTTTAACATGTTATGTGCTATATATATGTATTGTATTTATTATTTACTTTGTCAATAAACTTTGTCAAAACTTTGTCAATATACCATAACATTAGATAGAACATTTTATTTCGAATACGACGATATATGATATGTCTAGGTTTATTTGGGTTTAACACTAAAAAATGAAATAATTCAAAAATTTTAAAATTATTTTTGAAAAAAATTAAAATTTCGCAACATAATCAGATAGAATTTGGTCTGGTCTGGTCTAGATTCCAAAAATAATAAGATATACTAGTGTTCTATTTAAAAAATCGAATTTGATGTTATTTTCATCGAAACTAGAAGTCGGCCATTTTGACTGTATACGTCACTAAATTGGAAAATAAGTCTTGTATACATGATCCAAATTTCAAAGTAGTTGGTTTATAAACAAAGGCGCTATAAGCCTGGGCCAGTTCTCGTAGCCACCCGGTTAAACTATTTACTTAGTTAACTTGTATGTTGTGTCACAATTTTTAGTAATAATAAAAAGAAAAAGGCAGTTGAAATTAGCTCTTGGTGTAAAAATTGGGCAGGGAAAAGTCAGGGAATTTGAAAAGCAGTTTTAGGTGGCCACCCTGTAATAGATGTCAACACTATAGATATTAAATAGATGTCAAAACACATGTTTTATCAACTAGAAATTCGAAAAGTTTATTAAAAAAACTAGTTATGTACTTTAATCATCAGTATAATTAAAAGGGATAAAACAAATAAAGGGATAAAAATATTAGCGTATACTATATTAAATATATAATAAACAACTGTGATTGTTTCATTTCTGTAAAAATATAGTCTCAGATATATAATGGCATGATTTTTTTAAAATAAATATAAATATTTGTCAATCATTTTTGTGAATTGTTGTTGAGGAAGCAAAATACTAGTGTCAAAGTTCTATAAAAATAAGTTTACAATTACAATAAGTATCAAAATGACTTGTTCGATAAAATATTTACAGTACTATTTACAATTTACACAAAAATATTATTTTGAAAAAATAATTTATGTGGCAAAATTCCGTTTTGCACGAGGCGACAAAAGACCCTGTTATTATCAGTCCATGGGGGGGGGCTATAACCCCTGAAGCCCCCCCCCCATAAATCCGCCACTGGTCAGTACTACAATATGGTCTAATTTCCTGGGGCTCATCACGTTACATGAATAAAGCATTTTTATTACAAAAAAAGACTTTATAGGGTGCCCAAATTTGAGGTTGCTTTTTGAATTACCCGCCATTTACAGTATTCAATGTTATTTGTCGTGTTGCATGTGACATTTGTGCTATATGCTATACGCTGCAAAAATGCCTATTTATAATGAAAACCTATCACAAATATAGGGAAAGTATCGCGGAAATGGTTAGAAAATGCCATATGGAATTTGGAAAAAACAATGCTCCATTCAAAACTACTATTGCAAAGTTAATAAAGAAAGTTAAGGAAACTGGTATAGTACAGGATGCAAAAAAACGTTTTTACCATCGTAATGGTCGTTCACCAGAAAACATTGCTGCTGTTAGTGAAAGTGTTGTGGAAACTCTAAAACATCAATTCGTCATCGAGCACAGCAATTGCACTTTGAAAAAAATAACCAGAGGAGGTCACAGCCCTGATGGTGTTTTCAATTATTAACCGCCATTGTTGTACTTTACCTTAAAATAAAAATATCGTACGATCTAAGTAATGCATGTGTTTCATTCCAAATTCAAAAAGCAACCTCAAATTTGGACACCCTTTATATGAACAAATCTCATCATCTTGCAAGTTGTAAACCACTGTTTAAAATGTATAGTATCTTAACGTTACCAAGCTTATACAGAGTGTCCCAGAAATAAGTGCAAAAACAGAAACCACATTCCCGACGTCAAAATAAATCGATTGGACCAAACTTCCCTCTATACCAAAATGCTTCCTAAGAGAGCTGCAGGCCCCTGAAGACGGTTTTTATTTATTATCTCCGAAACTGTTCAAGTTAAAATGATGAAATTTTGCACATCTACTAAACTTTCTAAGCCCAACAAAATGAAGTAAGTAAACATTATCTCAAAATTTTTCCCAAAAGTGGGTCAAGCTGTAGGGGTGTGGGGTAAAAATTACCACAACTTTTTTATTTGTAAGTTTTTTTGAGTCTGACGTCAAATTATGAATTGTCAGAGTTTTTCACAAATGAAATGTTTTCTTGTGTAACTTTGATCGGAGGCACCGTTTTCGAGATAAATTCATTTTAATATCCAAATGCATGTTCTAAAGTGATTAGGTAAGTGGACTAATTTTTTCCTTTTCTCATCAAAACAAAATTTAAGCATTTTGAGCAGTTGTTAAAATAAGTAATAAAATCTTGGTTTGATCTGGTTCTTAAATTTTGTTTTGACGAGAAAAGGAAAAAATTGGTCCACTTACCTAATCATTTTAATTTTAGAGCATGCATTTGAATATTAAAATGAATTTATCTCAAAAAGGGTGCCTCCGATCAAAGTTACACAAGAGGACAATTTCCTTTGTAAAAAACTCTTGACAATTCATAATTTGATGCCAAAACTCAATAAAACTTACAAATAAAAAAGTTGTGATAATTTTTACCTCCCACCCCTACAGCTTGACCCACCCTTGGTAAAAATTTTGAGATGATGTTTAACCTCATTTTGTTGGGCTTAGAAAGTTTAGTGGATGTGCAAAATTTCATCACTTTAACTTGAACAATTTCGGAGATAATAAATAAAAACCGTCTTCAGGGGCCCACATTTAGGGGCCTGCAGCTCTCTTAGGAAGCATTTTGATGTAGAGGTAAGTTTGGTCTAATCGATTTATTTTGACATCGGAAATATATGGTTTCTTTTTGTGCACTTATTTCTGGGACACCCTGTAGATTTACCAATTACTGCTATATGTAATTGACAATGAACATCTATTTACAAAAAACAGTATATCAGTACTACACTCGTGGAGGTGAGGATATATATCAGTCCTGTTCTAGACTATCTATAGGTCAGCACTCTACTATACAGGGTTATTCACGGAAAGCGTGTATTAGACGTTTCTCGGAATCTGCCGCGTTTATAAATTCGAAAATTGGTAGGAAGAGGTTTTCTGGTATGGCGGATCTAACGAAAATATTTTCAACTTTGTGTCACTTCCGTTTATACCGGAAGTATCACCCAACTTTGTTATTTTAAATGGAACACCCTGTATATTATTGCATATTTGGATTCCTCATAAAATTTCAGCTTGGGTTTGTGTACCATAATGTACCCTTTAATCTAGTATTTTCCGAGATAATTAATATTTTTGAAAAATAATGACGGTTTCTACTCTTCGGAAAAAAATCAATATCTTCTATCATGTTGCAGATTACTACATTTTCTTTTCAAACTCATACAAGTACCCTACTGTCTAACTAAGAGTGTCCTTATATTTTCAAAATTTTATACAGGGTGTTTTATTTTTACAGTCGAACATTATCTTACTTCAAACAACAAAAAGTCATTTTTTTTAAATGGAACCCCCTGTATATTTTTATACAATCTCATAGATTATCGATTTCTGCATCGATTGATATTACCATTCCCTATACCTATCTCTCACGGTTTTCTCATTTTGGACGAATATTTTTAAAATGTACATACAAAATCAGCACTGTTTCATAATGTCATCTAGTAGGCTGAAAATGTCAAAATGTTTTGTTTTTATCAATGTGTTATTGTGTGTGTAGCGTCACTTACACGAATTATTAGTAGATAGAAAATAATGGCAAACGTTTATTCAAATGCTGTAATATTAGATTTGTTTTCTATTTATGGAAATAATAACGAAATAATTAGTAGAACGTGTGAATGAAAAATGTGAATGAAAAATACCGACAATTACCAGCAATGACGAACAATAAATTCCGAAGAATCAGGTCTAATTTTCTAAAATTTGGCAAAGTTAAAGCTGTTATCTTGATAATTAACAAATAATTATCAATTATCTACCTGATTATACTCGTTAATGATAAGAAAGGAACCAATTTATAACTTGTATTACCTAATAGCAAACTGTGGATGTACATTTTACAAATATTCGTCCAAAATTAGAAAACCGTGAGAGGTAGGTATAGGGAATGGTTATATCAATCGATGCAGAAATCAATAATCTATTAGATTGTGTAAAAATATACAGGGGGTTCCATTTAAAAAAATTGACTTTGTTATTTGAAGTAAGATAATGTTCGACTGTAAAGATAAAACACCCTGTATAAAATTTTGAAAATATAAGGACACTCTTAGTTAGACAGTAGGGTACTTGTATGGGTTTGGAAAGAAAATGTCTTAATCTGCAACATAATAGAAGATATTGATTTTTTTTCCGAAGAATAGAAACCGTCAATATTTTTCAAAAATATTAATTATCTCGGAAAATACTAGATTAAAGGGTACATTATGGTACACAAACCCAAGCTGAAATTTTATGACGAATCCAAATATGCAATAATATACAGTGTGTTCCATTTAAAATAACAAAGTTAGGTGATACTTCCGGTATAAGCGGAAGTGACACAAAGTTGAAAATATTTTCGTTAGATGCGCCATACCCAAAAACCTCTTCCTACCAATTTTCGAATTTATAAACCTGGCAGATCCCTTGAAACGTCTAATACCCGCTTTCCGTGAATAACCCTGTATACATGGGTATAAAATGTTTCAACAAAATAAATAGTGTGATAAAAGTAAATAATGCCAGAGATTTTAAATGTAAAGTTTATAACTTTCTGTTAACTAACACATTCTATTCTGTAGACGAGTTCCTTCAATACAGTGATAACGAAAGGACTTATATTTAAATTTTTATATCTTGAACTAAAATATGTTTATATTTAGGTACTGTCTATTTATCTCTCTGTATATATGTAAGCGTTTGGGGGTTACTACCCCAAATAAAACAAAGAAACACAACTTTAAAACAATTTATTGTCATACGTGACAAAGTATCATGTGTGCTGACTAACTAACTGCTATATTTTTATGCGCATCTTAACTAGCGTCGTTGGCTCGGTCATCTCCGGTTCAAAGGCGAGCATCCAGCAGATGGCTGATGTAATTTGGAGGGAGGGGTAGAGAGATGTTTTGCGTTTTGCTAACGTGTTTTGCTAACATATATATGCATTTGTTTTAAACATTTTTAATATGTCCCTATTTCTAAGGTTTGTTAGATTTTATACAAAATTGTATTGTTTCTCAGTGCTCTTAGAAGAACCTTATTTTTTTGTGACTAGTCTGGAGTTGATACTATTGTAATATGTATGAACTTTTATGATGAAATAAATACTACTACCACATAAATTTGAATTACGAGTTCGAGTGCTGCAAGCCGCAAGTGCCGACAAGTGGCCATAACCATTATTTGAATTCGAGCAAAAGTTAACTCTAGCAATCGCTCGATTATTGAAATCGCTAGTACTCGATTATCAAAATCGATCGGTTTTTCCCAATACTAGTTATGATCTCAATTTAAATTTCTGTTGAAAAATTAATTAAACAAACGAAAGTACCTTCTTATGTTATTATTATTGTTGTTGATAATCATTGTTCGTTGTTTTGTTTTTTGTTTGATGTCAATAATTACAGAGGGGCACTTCTGCCACAACCGTTCTCTTGGTGCTAGTGTCGAATAAAAATAATTTAATTTTAATTGTGTTTGAAAAAAAATCCGGGAGATGTCAACTTACAGCTAGTATAAGAACCAGTTTGTACAGTAAATAACGCCACTGAACACGGTATGGCATCTCGATATCAGTTGCAGCTACAAGGCAATTTGTAATACACGAGTTCTGTAGTAAGGGTTGTATAAAAATGACTGGTCACTGGATCTATCCGTCGTTGTCTGTACCCATTGGTCGAATTTTTGCGCTAGGAACATTTTCAAATTAATTAATGTTGATTGGTAGATTACAAATTTCCTCTCCCGTGATTGGTTATACAGTAAACCGTTTGCTTATGGACCATATCAAAATTCAAAGCGCAGGCGCAAATCGGGGAGAGAGACAACTAGATTCAAAATGTGTATTATCTTCATATATTTTATAAAACACAATTTTTATTTTACCAAAATAAAACTACAAAGGCGCTCAGAGGCTTTATAGAGACAGAGACGACAATAAAGCCACGCCCACCAAAATGAGGCTAAATTTTAAATTTATCAAATAATAATAATAAATGGTCTTTATTTCCCAAATAATACGTAATAATCAAATATAAAAAAAGTAACAAAATAAACCATACTTATTATTATGTACAGCGTGTGTAAAAAGTATTGAAACATGACCATAACTTTTAAAATATTGATTGTATAAAAAAACCCTTGGACAGGTCGATTTTTATTTTCAATTACGCAACTTTTGGTGCGATTTATAATTTCTAGTTCTACACATCCCCTCCCCCAGCCACCCCAACTTTTTTTCTTCAACTGGCAACCTACCCTTTGTGATACCCCAAAAGAAAGGTATTTTAATAGACTATTCAACGCTGTAAAGAAATCCGAAATCCGTCGATGCAATTGGCTTCCCAAACGCATGAAATACATTTTTTCTTTATTTAAAAATTTTAAGAATGCCATGCATGTGAAGTGTCAAAAAAGTGACAGCGACTTGTACAGTGCCTAGCTGTTAACAGAGCTCAGTTTGAACTCTTATTAGATAATTTGTTAATTTTTTTCAGTAATAAAGTTTTACTAATATTTCCTTTTTCTTAAAAGAAGATGTATTTCATGCGTTTGGGAAGCCAATTGCATCGACGGATTTCGGATTTCTTTACAGCGTTGAATAGTCTATTAAAATACCTTTCTTTTGGGGTATCACAATGGGTAGGTTGCCATTTGAAAAAAAAAAAGTTGGGGTGGCTGGGGGAGGGGGTGTGTAGAACTAGAAATTATAAATCACACCAAAAGTTGCGTAATTGAAAATAAAAATCGACATGTCCAAGGGTTTTTTTATACAATCAATATTTTAAAAGTTATGGTCATGTTTCAATACTTTTTACACACGCTGTATATGGGAAATTGCCGAAGATCAGCTGTCTGTGCAAGACACAGACTCTGTTTTTAATCTTAAGCGGACAATACAATACAATAAGACAAAAAAAAATTAAGTTCAACAATCAAGTTAAAAATTAAAATAAGAAAGAGAAAAATACATTTTTATATGTAATTCCATTTGCCTAAGTCAAAGAGAGTTATTTTGCAAATTAAGGAGGTATTTTTTATATTTACGTTTAAACATAGAAAGAGGATTTGATTTAATGAATTCCGGTATGTTATTGTATATTTTCATGATTTGGTATGAGAAAGACCGTTTGAAAATTTCTGTTCTATGTAGGGGAGGAGTAAGCTTACCCTTAAACCTGATATTTAATTGATGTACAGGGTGTCCCAAAGTTGATGTCTCGGGACTATATCTAGAGAATGAAAAAATTTATCACAAAACCGTTTACGTGGTTTAATTTGGGGTGCACTAAGGTACATTTTACGCTATAAATTTTTTTTTTCGAAATCTGGAAAATGGCGAAACTGACGTCATCAGAACTTTTTTCCCAGGAACATACACTTTTTTTATGCTACCTGGAAAGTGCTATTTTTTCTGAACATTTTCTATGAAAAAAGTTTTTTCGTATCTCTTATATTTAAAAATATACAGGGTAAAATAGTTTGGAAAATACCCTCAATGCATACGAGTTAGCCATGATGTAATCGAGTGGCCTATGGAAAACAATGAACTAGGGCTGTTGACATGTTTGTTTAGTGAATATATTGTTTGTGTCAAATAGTTTACGGGTGTCAATTAATTTAAATAGCGCCGAAAATGTACAAACAATGAAAAAGTTGACATGATTTTTATCAATTTTTTTTTCTCTTCCTTTTCTTTTTGGGATTTATTACCAGATCTCTTGAAATTCCTATCCAATTTATATTAGGTAAGTATCTAAAAAATATTCAAATTAACCAGTTTAAAACTGGGAAATAACCTCTACGCCTTTGACGTAATGTCAAAAACACTGCGCTGTCGTTTCAGAAACTATATCTGTTTCCTTTTCTTTAGATTTTTTATGTAACGTGTAGAATAACACGGCATAAAATAAAAATTGTTTATATCATTTCCATAGATACTTACCATAGAAATGTTGAAAAATATACTAAATAATATTAATTTTATTGAGTTCTTCTCTCAACATTGGTAACCAAGTTGAACAAAATTCTACCGAACAATTTGATATGCATTTAACTTCATTAAGTAAAATTATTGCAGATTCTGTGATTTTTCTCTTTTTGCTGTCTGCTTATTTGGTCAAAATTTTTGCTGAATCCCATTTTATCCTGTGGTCGTTTTCCCAAGCATGTTCCAAAATTTTATATTTTTCTATTTTACCTTTTCTAATATAACTTTTGTGTTCTCCCAAACTTACATTAAGTGGTCTAGATGGTTGATCCACATAATGTTTATTACACTCACACGGAATACTGTAAATACAGTTTTTTGAATTTTGTTCAGGATTCAATGGTTTCGTTTTTGTCAAGATCGATCTTAAAGTATTATTTGTTTGAAAAATTTTCCTAACGCCAAAAAAAAACGATTTAGAATTTTGTTATTGTTTTAAAATATTTTTTTTTATTAAAATATACTGTTACAAATCTTTGATAAAACATATAAATAGATTTTGTTCATTGTTTTCCATGGGCAACTCGATTACATCATGGCTAACTCGTATGCAATTGAGGGTATTTTCCAAATTATTTTGCCCTGTATATTTTTAAATATAAGAGATACGAAAAAATTTTTTTAATAGAAATTGTTAAAAAAAAATAGCACTTTCCAGGTAGCCCAAAAAAAGTGTATGTTTCTGGGAAAAAAGTTCTGATTACGTCATTTTCGCCATTTTCCAGATTTCGAAAAAAAAAAAAATTATACCGTAAAATGTACCTTAGTGCACCCCAAATTAAACCACGTAAACGGTTTTGTGATAACTTTTTTCATTCTCTAGATATAGTCCCGAGACATCAACTTTGGGACACCCTGTACATCGGTTCTAAAATATATTTTTTTGCTCAGATAGGTAGGCATTTTGTTAATAATTATTTTATGAAACAAACAAGCTGAATGCAGCAGGCGTCGTCTAGACATATTAAGCCATCCTAAATCATTAAGCTTGTGAGAAATATGTTAACCATGTCTAATTCCGAATATGAGTCGCAAGCAGGAGTTTTGTATCACCTGTATCCTACAGTATGTGTTCTGCATCCAAGCAAGGACCATATACTACATCACCAAAATTAAATCTTGACAGAACCAAGGCCTCACAAAGAACCTTCTTGACTTTTGTACTAAGATAGTATCTATTACAATAAATCATTTTTAAATTAGCATAAGCTACAGATACGTTCTTATTGATGTGTAGTTTAAACCTTAAGTTTGTGTCAAACATTAGTCCCAAGTTTTTTATACTTTCCACTGGCGATATTTGATGCCCATCAACAGTTACTTGCCCAAAGACTAGAACAGATGTATTGTTGGCATTAATTTGCAACGAATGGCTTTTTGATTTTTCTATAAGTGCAGCAATGTCATTATTAATGGCAACAGCTGCTTCTGCTATATCGGATGCGGCGAAAGAGGTATAATTGCGTATCATCTGCATAAAAATTTATTATACAGCGTTTAATAACATCTTGAAAGTCTAATGTATACAAGGTGTTTCCAAATTGACTACCATAAATTTAAGGGCTTGTAGAGAACGTTAAAATAAAACTAAAACCTCTATACAGTCTCGAAAAACGCTTCGTTTCCAAAATACAAGGTGTTATGGTGTCGACTGGGCAGATCAGTTATTTAGCTTTATCTCTAAACAGAGTAGGCAGAGGAATCTAAATTTTTGTGAGCGAGTGTTACTAAGACTACCGATGACTGTACAGGGTGTCCCAAATTGCTTGATTTTGGCTGGTTTTCCTATTTCCAGACCAGGTAGAGAAAAACTGACATACGAGTCTAGAGCTCGATTTTTGTGAAACGCCGATTGGTGAAAACCACATTTCGATATCTCTAGCCGTTTCCGAGATATCAGCAAAAATTGACATTTTACAGATTCCGAAAAACTTTTTTTAATGTTAAAAAATGTCATTTTTAAAGAGAAATGTGTATTGGCAGCAAGGATGACTAGACATATCTTGGCATATATATTTTTGGAAAGCTTATATTTTGTTCCTATTTTCTAAAGTCAAATCCAACTATACTCTCCACAAAATTAGCTTTGATATCAAACAATTGAAACGCGATATATTTTTTTTGACAAATGTACCTTATTCTACGTCAAAAAGTGCCTGTAGAAAGTTTTTACTGTTTGAAAAATATCCACAAATAAAAAAGTTGACAGTTTTTCGGAATCTGTAAAATGTCAATTTTTGCCGATATCTTGGAAATCGCTAGAGATATCGAAATAACACTTTTTTGTTAATAAAAATTTTGCTGTCAGATGTTTTGAAAATATCATCTCATTTTCAAATTCCCCAATCAAAATGCTAAAATAAAGATACTCTTATTAAATATCTCCAGAGGCGTTCATTTTCGAGATATTCTCGGTTTATGTGGTACCTACTTAATTAGTGTACATACTTTTTTCCTTAAAATTATGTCGACGTGACCACAACGCACGCCACTGGCGCGCCTCAGTTCAACTCTGAACCATAGCAAAGATGGACCCTCACAACCTAACTATGTGTACCAAGTTTGGTTTCCCTATCTTTAATATTGTGGAAGTTATTGAAGAAAAACAAAAAATAAATTGAATTTTCAACACCCTGTATCTCCGTTAGGAGGCTCGCTATAGATGAAATGTCACAAGGGGTATGTCATAATTTCATGTGAACTTTCTGTACCCGAAGTTTGTCGGTTTAAAATCGGGACACCCTGTATACATGATTGTTTACAAAACAATATAAAATGTAGGTGTGAGGGAGGCACTTCAAATAATGGCAATAATTGCTTTCTTAAAATGTTTTTCATTTACGTTTGTCTAATTTTAGTTTTACAATTTTGTAATTTATTGCGGTATGATTTCAATGATAAATAAATACATAAATAAAATAAATAAAAATGTCTTTACTTAACCTGGCGGGGTGTCAGCTCATTGAGCTGTTATAAATGCCAACCAAATGATGATGTCTTTCCATTTCCACAATATACCGGGAAATTATTTTATCACAATCACTAATCACAAATAGTTTTTATATGTTTAATAAATCAGAATAAATTGAAAGATGCACAAGAATATTCCAGTTTGACGACACAAAATAAGAATATATAACTATGACAGGACAGGACAATTAATGTCGTGAACGTGATATTACAACTAACCTCAAAAATATGCATTTTCTAAGTTTTTGGAATATTATGTCGCTTTTATCAAAATTTCTGCTTGGTTGCTGTACTATCAACTAAAGTCTTGTTCGGTGCATTAGGTATTATTAAAGTTTTAATTACCTTGATCTAATAAAATAAGATGCTTTTTGTTGGTTGGAAATCAAACCCATAATTAGCAGTCTATTTTTAATAATCTACATTGAAACTTTATATATCTACTGCCTGAAAGAGTTTTTAAATGTTATAATGGTTCCAAGCTGAAACTAAGTAAGTATTTATTTAAATAGAAAATCCTAATATACAAATTTGATACATAAATTAGTGATTTTACATGTAAGTAAATATAAACATATAATACATATACAGGGTGTTTCAAAAGTAAGCCTAAACCTTCTGGGGGCGTAATCCTCGGATAAAAATAAGACAAAAAGTATTAGAGCTGCGATACTAAACAAAACTAAGCGAAAAATTTAGGTCCTATGTCAAGGTGAGTACTTTCGCACTCTGTAAAAAAGTCATACATAGTAAATATATCACCCAAAAGTCCCGGGTTCGAATCCCGGTCGTGGCAATGGAAAATACTGTAAGAGGGATTTTTCCATTATACACGAATATTGGATGTGTGTCCCTTGTCTATAAATGTGTAGCCCCCCTCCCGCACAAGACTCTTCTAGAGCCTTCTTGGGATAAAGGGGGTCGTAATTAGATGTGGTGTTATTATTATTATTATTATTATTATTATTATTATTATTATATTCTATCTTCAACGTATATTCAGTTTAATGAATCATGCATTGTTCTGATGCATTTTAATATAATTCTTAGTCCCCTATTTTGAAGTTTTTGGAGGGATTGTAACCTGTTTTTGTCGAATAGATATAAAAGTGTAGAACAGTAGTTAAAGTAAGGCTGAATGATTGCTTGGTAAACAGATTTTGTTGCAAACATTGAAATGTAAGAAGAAACTCGTGTAAAGAAATACAATTTTTTAGAAATTTTTTTATTAACATATTCATAATGTTTTTTTAGATTTAAATTATCATCAATAAACATACCTAAATACTTGATTTCAGTTACCCATTCAATATTTTCACTATTAATCTTCAACTGCATATACATAGCATTCACATTTTTTAACTTGCCTTTAGTTTTAGTTACATTTAACCATATAGGTATTTCTTGAGGATTACATTGCCCCAGCCAAACAAATTTGGCAAAAGTATATATCTATACATTTAACTTAAGTCTATTTACATACAGATATTTCTCCAATTTTGTTAATGCAGAATTCATTCTTATTATTATCTCATTAAGATCTTTACCCCAACAAGCAATCAATGTATCATCTGCAAATAAATTTATAAAATCATATCCATCTAAGTGGTTTAAATTATTGAGATATACAATGAAAAGAAGAGGAACAAGAATACTTCCTTGTGGTACACCTATATTATTATTCAATGCATTAGAACTTGAATTACTGATCTTCGTAATTTGGCATCTGTCAGAAATGTATTGTTGAAAACAGTACCTCCAATACCATAATATTTCAATTTATTTATAAGTATTTCTCGGTCAATGGTCTCAAATGCCCTTTTAAGATCAACAAAAACAGCCACTATGTAATTATCATTATCAATAATTTGCTTCCATTCAGTTATTGTTAATTGAACTGCTGTTTCACAGGAGTGGTTTTTTCGGAATCCCGACTGGTTACCTATACATAAATTATTCATTCGAAAATAGTCTACAACCTGATCATAAACTGACAGTTCTAATATTTTATTAATATCAGGCAAGGTGTTTATAGGACGATACTCACACATTTCAATTGAATTTTGAATTTTAGCTATAGGTATTATGGCACTTACTTTTAGTTCATTTGGAAAATTACCATACTGCAATGATGTATTAATAAAATTAAGAAGTGCAAAGCCTAAACTGTCAAAGGTATTTTTTATAAATTTGGATGTCAAAACATTATTTCGTTCTTTGAGTAAATACACTTTTTGTTTTAAGTCATGTATATTTAATAATTTAAATTCAGTGAAACTAAAGTTTATACCATTATAATTAGAAGGAGGTGACCAATTAGCTGTTTGTAGAATACTACCAGAAATATCCACAATGCTGCCGACAAAGAAATTTAAATTTATTAGCTGCTTCAACTTCCGTTGAATAACAATAACATTACCGTTTTCGTTAAATTTGATGTTTCTAAAATTTAATTGTTCTCCTTCTCCTTTAATAATTGATTTTAAGCACATTGCTTTCGAACCATTTTTATTACTGTCAATTTAATCCTCAAAATATTCACTTTTTTTGTTTTATGTAAATTAACCACCTCATTTCTTTTAGTTTTATATGAATTCCATAGAATTTCTTTATCAGCAGCATTGATACCCCTCTGATAATTTTTATATGCAAGATCTCTTTCCGTGGATTTGTTTTTAACTTCTGTATCATACCAGGGCACTTGATTCCATTTATTATTAACAGCAACAACCGGAGCTATTTTATTAACTACTATACTACATTTATCTATAATATCCCTATAAACCGCATTCATATCATTACTAGTATAATTCCAATCTTGTGCAATTAACTCCAAATTCATTTCATTTATTATTATCTAGCCAAAAAATATCCAGGATAGCAAAGTAACGAAAAGTGACATAGCACAAAAAATTAATCCTAGTGAATTAGCAGTCTCAGTAAGTAGCATAAAAACTGTTTCTCAAGGAAGTGTCCTGATTGAATGTAATGATAAGAGTTTTCTAGAAAAACTTCAATACAAAGTGGTCAATGAACTTGGTTCCGATTATGATATAAAGATACCCAAAACAATAAGGCCTAAAATTCTTATAGTTGGTGTTCGGGAAGAGAACTTAAGAGATAACCAAATGTTTATTGATGGAATAAGATCGCAAAATCCTTTATTAAAAAGTATTAATCAGGATGAAATTAGATTTGTTCGTAAATATAAGCCAAAAAATAAAATTCAATTCAATGTTGTATTAGAAATCCCACCGCAGTATTTTACACAGATTTTATATAATCAAAAAATTTTTATTGGATGGAACAGTTGTCCAGTATATGAATTCATAGGCGTACTTAGATGTTTTAAATGCTGGCGATTCGGCCACAAAGCAGGCGAATGCCGGCAAGAAAAAAGTATATGTCCTCTATGTAATGAAAATCATTCAAGTAATAGCGAATGTCCTGTTGATAAAATTGAATGCATAAATTGCAAATATGCAAGTGAAGTAATAAAGGTGCCAAATATAACAGTTAATCATACTGTTTTTGACAAAAATTGTAAATCTTATTTAAGAGCTCTCGAACAAGCCAAATCTAAAATAGAATATCAGTCGTAGCAATTAAATAACAAAAAATGCTCTAATAGTACATGTCTGTTCATAAATATTCAGGGACAAACTACACATATGCCTGAATTATACCAACTGGTACTGATAGAAGAGCCGTTGGTTGTTTGTGTAACTGAAACGCATATCACCCAAGACATAGAAGAGGTTGAACTAATGATTCCAGGTTACAAATGTATCTCTTGTTTATCTCATAGCAGACATACGGGGGGAGTCATTATTTATGTTAAAAAAAATGTAAACAGTAGTATAATTTGCAATGTTGCTACGTTAGAGTACTGGTCATTATTTATAAAACTTCAGATAAGCAATCAATTATTTGTAGTGGGAGCAATTTACCGTTCGTCAAATGGCAACTATGAGGAGTTTTTAAATTTTTTTGGGCAAAAAATTGAAAATGAAGACATATACAGTAAATTCACTTTTGAACCAAAGCAGTTTGTGAGTGAATAGGAGATAGCAGTAAAGCGAGAGCACTACACATGCGTAACTGCATGTCGATCTTAGAATGTTAGCGCTCTCGCTTTATTCTCTCCTATTCACTCACAAAGTGCTTTGGTTGAAAAGTGAATTTACTGTATAAAAATAAAGTTTTGATAATGGGAGATTTTTAACATAAATTTTAATGATACGAAAAATTATAACACAAAAAAACTGAACAATATGATACAAGATTCTGGCTACAAACAAATAATGAATCATGACACCAGGATTACAACACAAGTACCTCATCTACAATGATAGATCTTATTATAACCAATATGTATGATTTAGAACCATTACCATTCATATATCCCAACATTTCAGATCATCTGATAATTGGTACAAACTTAAATATTTGTGTAAGAAATAACATAGAAAGTATGTTTCAGAAATTTTAATAATGAAAACATTAACAAAATTAAAATTGATTTAGTTGGTAAAAACTGGCAGTACGATTGTACTGATTTGGATATATTGTATGACAGTTTTATTCATAACATTTCATCATCAGTAAATAAAATTTCCCCTGTGGAAAATAAAATAGTGTACAAAAGTAAAAATTGGTATAACGGTAATATAAAGTGTGCTCAAAAGGAACGTGATAAGGCGTATACTAAATATCAGTTGACAAAACTTAACGAAGATTGGATAGATTACAAACAAAAAAGAAACAAAGTCACAGAAATAATCAGGCAGGAAAAGAAAATTTATTTTGAGAAAACTATAGATATGCATAAGGGAGAGAGTAAGAAAATGTGGCAGACAATAAAAACTTTGTTGGGAAATAATAAAAAAACTGATTTAGAAATAAATAACGTGGTTTGTGAAGCTGACATGGGGCACATCGAAGAAAATTTTAACAACTTTTATGCTGATAGTATTGAGCGCATTGCAAATAGTATTGATGATATACCTGAAGACGAAGAGATACAAAATGAAGTTACAGAAACAACACAGTTATTTGAATTTAAGACAATAAGTTTGAACAAACTAAGGAACACTATTTTTAGTTTAAATAATAAATCTACAGCTGATGATTTGTTAAACGTAAAATTGTTAAAAGAAATATTTGATAGTGTCGGATATCCTCTGTGAGATTTAATAAACACTTCTTTGAAAACCGGACAAATACCAACTAGTCTGAAAATAAGTGTTATAGTTCCAGTTCCAAAAGTTCAAAATCCAAATCAGGCAAGTGAATATAGACCAATAAATTTAGTTCTCATAGTAGATAAAATATTAGAAATTGTGGTGACTGAACAATTGAGAGACTACTTTGAAAAAAACAAACTTTTATGAAATGCTCAATCAGGATTTAGACAAAGACATTCGTGTGAAACAAGTCTTCAATTGGTGTGTGCAAACTGGAGAAAAGAGATGAATGATGGTAGTGTAGTTTTAAGCGTGTTCGTAGACTTAAAGCGAGCATTTGAAACTATCGATAGATCTAGGTTAATTAGAAAATTAAGCGAGTATGGTGGAACGAGGGCAGCTTTAAAGTGGATTGAAAATTATTTGGCAGACAGGTACCATAAAACTAAAATAAACAATAAGACATCTAGTAAAATTTCCAGTTTATATGGAGTGCCCTAGGGTAGTGTTTTGGGACCGCTCTTACTTATTATACAGGGTGAATTTGAAATACACTGGATAATTTTAATCCATTAAGCTCTATGGTCCGCAAAAATTCTTAAAAATAGTCATTTGTAAAATAAATGAAATACAGTCAAGAAAACAATTTTTGAATATTTATTAAATATTCACGACGCTCCTGCCTGAGCAGAACAGCAGATGTGTGTAGGGACATAAATGCCTGTACCCCCACTCTTCTTAGCTATCGTGTTGTTGTGTTGGCGTAGTTCAGCCTGTGCAATGTACAGGGTGTCCCAAAGTTGATGTCTCGGGACTATATCTAGAGAATGAAAAAAGTTATCACAAAACCGTTTACGTGGTTTAATTTGGGGTGCACTAAGGTACATTTTACGCTATAAACTTTTTTTTTTCGAAATCTGGAAAATGGCGAAACTGACGTCATCAGAACTTTTTTCCCAGGAACATACACTTTTTTTGTACTACCTGGAAAGTGCTATTCTTTCTGAACATTTTCTATTAAAAAAGTTTTTTCGTATCTCGTATATTTAAAAATATACAGGGCAAAATAGTTTGGAGAATACCCTCAATTGCATACGAGTTAGCCATGATGTAATTGAGTGGCCTATGGAAAACAACGAACAAAATCTATTTATATGTTTTATCAAAGATTTGTAACAGTATATTTTAATAGAAAAAAATATTTTAAAACAGTAACAAAATTCTAAATCGTTTTTTTTGGCGTTAGGACAATTTTTCAAAAAAATATTACTTTAAGATCGATCTTGACAAAAACGAAACCATTAAATCATGAACAAAATTTAAAAAACTAACCTTCCTAACTTAAAAAAACTGTATTTACAGTATTCCGTGTGAGTGTAATAAACATTATGTGGGTAAATCATCTAGACCACTTAATGTAAGTTTGGGCGAACACAAAAGTTATATCAGAAAAGGCGAAATAGAAAAATCTAAAATTTGTGAACATGCTTGGGAAAACGATCACAGGATAAAATGGGATTCAGCAAAAATTTTGACCAAAGAGCAAAAAGAGAAAATCAAAGAATCTGCAAGAATTTTACTTAATGAAGTTAAATGCGTATCAAATTGTTCGGTAGAATTTTGTTCAACTTGGTTACCAATGTTGAGAGAAGAACTCAATAAAATTAATATTATTTAGTATATTTTTCAACATTTCTATGGTAAGTATCTATGGAAATGATATAAACAATTTTCTTTTATGCCGTGTTATTCTACACGTTACAAAAAAAATCTAAAGAGAAGGAAACAGATATAGTTTCTGAAACGACAGCGCAGTGTTTTTGTATTATTTTAATTCCTATTAATTGTCAAAAAACACCCTCTAACTGTTCCTTTGACATTACGTCAAAGGCGTAGAGGTTATTTCCCAGTTTTAAACTGGTTAATTTGAATATTTTTTAGATACTTACCTAATATAAATTGGATAGGAATTTCAAGAGATCTGGTAATAAATTCCAAAAAGAAAAGGAAGAGAAAAAAAAATAGATTAAAATCATGTCAACTTTTTCATTGTTTGTAAACATTTTGGCGCTATTTAAATTAATTCACACCCGTAAACTATTTGACACAAACAATATATTCACTAAACAAACATGTCAACAGCCCTAGTTCATTGTATTCCATAGGCCACTCCATTACATCATGGCTAATTGATGGTATTTTCCAAACTATTTTACCCTGTATATTTTTAAATATAAAAGATAAGAAAAAACTTTTTAATTAGAAAATGTTCAGAAAAAATAGCACTTTCCAGGTAGCACAAAAAAAGTGCATGTTCCTGGGAAAATAATTCTGATGACGTCAGTTTCGCCATTTTCCAGATTTCGAAAAAAAAAAATTTATAGCGTAAAATGTACCTTAGTGCACCTCAAATTAAACCACGTAAACGGTTTTGTGATAATTTTTTTCATTCTCTAGATATAGTCCCGAGACATCAACTTTGGGACACCCTGTACATCCATGATGTCGAGTGTGAACTTTTCCTAGTGTTTTGGATTTCAGTTTTGTGTTCGTAGCTACCACGTTGCCCGCGTATTTCAGCCTGTGCATCCATGATGTCAAGTGTGAGTTTTTCCTAGTGTTTTATATTTCAGTTTTGGTTTTACTTGGTAAACACTGCGAATACTGCGTAGAGGTATTTGTTCGTAACCAAGTCAATGTCAAGTTCACCGGTCAGAGTATCCCCAGTGGGACGAGTTTAGGGTTTTTGTGTTGAAACATTAACTATGAAATTTTGAAATTAAAACACTGCGAATTCATTAATTATGCTATAAGAAATTACAGATTAAAAATATTCAGTGTATTTTAAATTCACCCTGTATATGTGAATGACATAAATTATGTTTTAAAGAATTCATATGTGAATCTTTTTGCGGACGATACATTAATTTCTGTTTCTCGAAAAAATCATGCAGAAATAACGAACATAATAAATAATGAGCTTTGTATATTATATAGATGGTTATGTATATATAAATTAAAACTAAATAGTGATAAAACTAAATGTATGGTTCTTGGGACTAAAGTAAACTGCCAAAAATATTTAAGTAATGGACATGTTCTGCAAATTAATTGCACAAACAAATCAAATAATTAGGAATTATTTTAGATCCCCAGCTAACGTTTGCACAACATGTGGATTACTTATGTAAAAAAATTGGCAAAAAGATATCATTCTTGCGCAGAATATCAAATGATTTAACACAATGGTCAAAATTAATAAAAATGGCTTCTTCATAACGTGTTACTTACAAAAACTCCACTTTAAAATAGAAATGAAAGGTCAATTTATTTTAAATATTATTTTGCGGTTCCAAACATGGATTAATATTTGTATAAACAAACTTCAGTGGTTCATTTTGCATGGAAGTTTGAATGCGGTATAGTTGCGTTACGATCTACGACCTACCGGTTTTTCTCCTGCCGATGTCCTGGGCTAGTTGCAACTACCTCCTCAACGGGGTTGTGGACTGTATAATAGGGTGTATGTACACAGTAAAAATAGGCACTAGAGGTTATATCGATATTGTTTATATTTAATTAGAGAGAGAGAGAGAGAGGATTATTATTTAATTATTCGTTTTAACACTTAACAGAGAGCACACACGCGTGGATTCTATCTCTCGAGCTAAAATTTTCTATTGTATATTGTCCCGCTTGTCGGCGTTCTTCACGGTTGGTCGAGAGGGTTTTTTACAACCATACCGATAAAAAGAATGCTATACAGGGAAAACCACAATTATTGGAGAAAATATTATTAAAAATATACACTTAATTAACACATACACACTTATATTAATATAATTAATTTCTAAATGTGGGGTTTGAACAGTGGTCAATCTGCTAAATGATAGGTTAAATATTCGTTAATAATTACATCACTGAGTTATAGTTAATAAAAAACAAAAACCGTTGCATATCATCAAATGACGTTAATTAAAAAATAATACCACTGCACAAAAGTGAAATCACTATTTCAGTATGGGTGTCGTGCACTCGACGTCACAACCTCAGAATATGCATTTTTTAAGATTTTCCAATATTAGGTTGCTTTTATCAAAATCTCTGCTTGGTTCCAGTACTATCGACTAAATCTTGGTCAGTGCATTATTGGTGAAGTTTTAGTTAATTTAAGTAATTTAATTAATTTAATAAAATAAGATGATTTTTGTTGGTTGGAAAATCCAACCTATAATTAGCATTCCTTTTTAATAATCTACATTATTTAAACTTATTATCTGTCTGTGAAAGTGTTATAATGGATCCAACTTAAAACTACAAAAACTAAAATTAAAATTGAAAATAAATTTACACAAACAAAAAATTTAAGGTTATGTGAGTTATGATGTATGTACAGCATCGTCGCTTTTAAATGATCGCGGTATCAACTTTAAATGTAGATTTCTGATTCCATTGTAAGTCCAAGGTTATAAATAAACAGGTAAGAGCAAAGTAAAAACAATTGACTTGCTCCATTATCTGTTTATTAATAATATTGAACTTACGACAGAATCAGAAATCCACATGTTAAGTTGATAATGCGATCATTTAAAAGTGACGATACTGTACATGATTAATTGAAATTTAAATGTCACGGTTATTACGCAGTTGGCAACTTTGTTTACAAAACTGCAAGGTAGTCACGTTTATTCCAGGTTTATCCCGCTGGACATTTGACAGGTGTTCTGTGCATTTGATATTTCATTCATAATTCAAGTTGCGTCGTTCCACGATTTAATCGTGTCAATTGATTTTGTGCGTTAATTCGACTCGGAAAGCGATCTTCAACCTGTTTTTTTTTAAAAGCAAACGTAGTGCGAATAGTCTGAGTCATTGTTTAAATAAAAAAAAGCCGAAGCAACTAAATAGCCGGTGCAAGGAACTTCTAGCTTCATAGTTATGAAACAAGAAATAAAGATATTCTCTCTTACCCAATACATAGCACCACAGTGTTAGAAAAAGAGTGGTTTTATAAATGTTTGCATTTTTATAATATATTGCCCACTCAATTTAAAAAAATTACATCCATAAATATATTAAAAAAAAAAAAATTAAAAAATACCTTGTATGTGCTGAACCCTATACTTTAGAGGAAGTGAATCAGGGAACTTTCATGCAACCATTTTAAATCTGTATTTTGCATTGTATTGTATTTGTATTGTTTTGTGTATTTTATTTTATATTTTGTACTGTATTTTTCCATTGTTTTGTACCTTTAGACATGTAACAAACAAAATTGTACAATTATTGTCTCTGTTACACAATAAAATTCTAATTCTAATTCCAATTCTAATTCTAATCAGTGATGTAAAATTACGGTAATATATTTTTTCGGTAATTTACCAAGGTAATTTACCACTTTTTTTTCCGGAATAGATTCTCAGGTAATTTATCTGTTTGGGTAAATTACCAGGTAATTTATCTTTTTTGTAAATTACCAAGTAATTTATCTTTTTGGTAAATTACCAGGTAATTCATATTTTTAGTGAACCTTCAGGGAATTAATATTTAATACATAGAATATTAATATATAATTAAATATAAATATTTTAAAATAAAACAATAAATAAAGAAAACCTGTTTTTAATATGCTTATAAGATAAGCTTATGATTTACGACGTAATTTACACGGTAAATTACAATTCTACATCACTGATTCTAATACAATATTTTGAGCAATAACGTGATAACAATGGTTCATTATTACCCTTAACTGCTACCAGAGAAGTAGGTTGAATATTAATGCAAAAATTAGAAGCTTGGTAAATTTTTGTTTGTCGACAAAAAAAATATTTTCTAAAACTTTCGAATTGTTTTCTTCCACACTCGGTAAACGGTAATTTCAGTATACAGTTCTTGCAAATGTTTTATATCTTTCCTTAATTTTATATGAAAATGTGAAATTAATAAAAATTAATTTTGATACATTTCAATTACATAACCTCATTCAAATTCAAATTCAAAATATACTTTATTGTCTAAAGAAGCAAGTTCCCATTGACAAAGTAGAAGTAAACAACTTGGTATATCTACGAACACAATATAAACATCAAGTGTAATATATAAAATACAAAGAAAATTCAGACAGTAAGTACAGAAATAGATCATAATTACATTAAAATGAGTCATTATAAAATTATAGATTCTTACAATGATTTAGGAGTTACTATAACCAAAACTCTTTCCTGGCCAGAGCATATCACTGTGGTATCCAAACGTGCGAACTCCATGCTGTATCTCTTAAAAAAAACATTTCACAATGTATCTTTCTCGACATTTATGAATCTCTACAAGTGTTATGTGCGACCTTTACTAGAATTTGCCGGTCCTGTATGGAGTGCCGATTTAATAAGAGATCAGAATCTTTTGGAATCTGTGCAGAGGCGTGCCTCTCGTATCCCGTTCGGACCTAGAAGGCCACCATATTCTGAAAGACTTTCCACGGCAAATCTCACTGACTTTGCTGACAGAAAACTCAGATGTGATTTAATAATTACGTTTAGAGCACTAAGGCAATTCTTTAATACAGATTTATTGAGTTTATTTGTTCGGAATGATGACACTCGCCTACGTGGCCACGACTTCAAACTAAGAAAGGAGAATTTTGAAACAAGAACACGACAGTTCTTTCTCTCAAATCGAGTATTTTCTACCTGGAACTCTTTACCATTCTCAGTCATTAGCGCCACATCGGTGAACTCGTTCAAGAACAGATATGACTCTTGGGTAGTGACAACTCGTGCATAACCAAGAATATTCAGTGCATTATTTTTTCTTCGGCTTGTCTGTATTTGTGAACATATTGTTATATTTGAGGTATTCTGTATTATGAATTATATGTTTTACTTTAAATTGTATTTGCTATTTTATATTGTATTGTAACCAGTATTGTATACTGTATTCTGAAATCGAATGTTATTCTAGGCCATAATAGGACATTGTCCTTGGTCTTATACCAAATAAATAATAATAATAATAATAATAAAATATCTTTGATATTGTTAGGTAGATGATTAAACATCTTGTAACCATTGTAAATAATAGAGTCCCTGACTAGAGTGGATCTTGGAATAGGTAAAGCCATGTTGGTACTTTGCCGAGTGACATGATATGACACAGTGGTGGCAACATTGCCCGGTGCTTATGTATTAAGCATACCGTTTCCAGGATGAAAATAGAAGTTACTGTAAGAATCCCATATGCCAAGAAAAGTGGTTTGTATGAGGCGCGAAATTTGGCTTTACATAGGTATCTGATAGCACGTTTTTGGAGTACAAATAATGATTGCATAACATATTTACTGCACGCACCCCAGAAAGCAATATCATATCTTAGGTCTGATTCGAATAGTGAGAAGTATGCAATTTTTGCGGCCGAATAACCTAATTCATTAGAAATGACTGATTACATAGCTACCGGATGCTAGTTTATTACTGATGCCAAGAACATGATCTTTAAATTTTAAGTTGCAGTCAATATTTAACCCGAGGAATTTTGTACATGTCTTGTTTTCGAGTACATGAGTGCCCAGTGGCATTTCTAAAATATTACATCGGAGGGTCATTATATTTGTTTTGGAGACAGCATATTGGAGTCACACCAATCTTTGATCTTGTTTATATTTTATAAGTTTATAAGTTGTTTGTAACGAATGTAACTATCATTGCCATTCAGCACATAACTGGATTTGAAGATCGGTATATTATATTTCGTAGGTTAATGTTATATATATGATGATAGGATAGGATAGGATAGGTAGGAATAAAAGTAATGAAACACTTACATGTTTTTAATTTGTCTATCTAAGAGATAATCTTATTACTATCGAGAATATTAAAATTAGAAGGATTTAAGATTTAAGCATCATATATACCCTATATAGTCAATATTATTAATAAACCATAATACATTAATATAGAAATAAATACATTTTTAAAACGCTTTTTTATACTTTAAAACTGATGGAAATGAATTTATTCTAAACTGACTTATTGTTTCTGTAAATTATCATATTCTAATATAAAACATTTACATAATTGATAACTAGAAAAAGCAAATTTTAAGTGCAGTTTATATAGTTTTCAAAATTTAGAAAATAGAAGAGACTAGGATGATATGGTAAAATAAATAGTTTACTTTTTGTGCCTTCTGGTATTATAGATATCTAATAACTGCTTTTCTATATGATTTCGGTTAAGTGTTAAGTGTGGCTATCTTTTTTTTCATTAAATCCATATTGTTATACTCAGGATTTCCCAAGCATTCTAGCCAAGCTTATTTACATATATCATACCTCTTTGAGAAATTTGGCAATTTAAAAAATGATGGCCCGACAGGTTGTTTAGGGCATCCGAAAACGCTGCATGTTCGAGTGGAATAAGCCATCTCTGTAGTATAAATTATAATAATTCATATTGCGTAGAGAATCCATATGTGAGTAATATGATAAGAAGGGAAGATGTAAAATAATAGTCTTAAATCTCACAACTCCTTTTTAACAAGCTACCGGTTTCGGAACCTTTTAAGTTCCATCTTCAGGCTTCGGCTAGATACAAAATGAAGGATATCATTTTTTAAATATATGAGAAACAAACATGAAAATGTACATAAATATAAAAAATGTAAAAAACATATAAAACTAAATAATTATATCAAAATTAGTAAAATAATTTTTAGAAATTATAATTTTTTCTAAAAATTATTTTACTAATTTTGATATAATTATTTAGTTTTATATGTTTTTTACCTTTTTTATATTTATGTACATTTTCATGTTTGTTTCTCATATATTTAAAAAATGATATCCTTCATTTTGTATCTAGCCGAAGCCTGAAGATGGTACTTAAAAAAAGGTTCCGAAACCGGTAGCTTGTTAAAAAGGAGTTGTGAGATTTAAAACTATTATTTTACACCTTCCCTTCTTATAATAATTCACTTTAGTCGTTGAAATACGCAAATGAAACACTTTCAAAACTTAAACAAAACGAACTGACAGTTAGTTTTGACGCTGCACTCAGATGATAAAAATGTGTCCTAGGTATTAACAGCAAATTATCTTGTCTTAATACACCGCCATCTCTGGTCGACATCGGTACTAGTTCAACGTGATCCGCGATGCCCTATTCCAGTTGAACGGCCCTGAGAGGATTCACCTGGGAATATAAATATAAAAGAAACACTGACAACTATAATCAACAAACGTCAAAATATCAACAACTGTCATAGACTACTAGAAAAAAAGTAAAAAGAGAAAGCTAGCAGCAATGAACTAGGTTACTAAATTTTAAAGAACACATACTGACAAATAATATAATCAATAAACGTCAAAGTATCAACAAATGGCATAGACTACTAGAAAAAAATACAATAAAAAGAGGCAAATCAGTTTTTCATTAAAAAAAATATATTTTTCGTGAAAAATAAAATCTTGTTTGTACCACAGCGTTATTAGATCATAACGCCCATCGGGCAACATTCATCTCTCGGGCCAAAGGCCCTCGGGCTGAATTACGTCACCCTCCGTGTGTTATGATCTATATAACACACTTGGTGCATAAATAACTATTAGAATAGAATAAGGTCATCCCTCATATCAAAATTGTGATATTCTAATACCTGTGGTGAATAGCTTAGGGGTTTTAATTAATAAAAACAGCAACAAAATCTTGATTTATTGTCAATTAGTATTTTATTTTAGAGTTTGAAATTTGCATTAGCACTAAATAATTTTGAATTCTCGCGCTCAGTGACGCCTTAAATCCCAGTTCCCAGCGCATGCGCATGATTCCTATTAGGCTAGGTCTGACAATTGACATTAATTAAATTAATGGTGAATTGTGACGTGATGTTTGTTTTCATGTTCCTTTCGTCCGTTTTTTAAATTTTGTGAAAATACGGAACAAGGATTTGTGACAACTTGCCAAAAGTGGATTCCTGCATGACACACGAATTTTATATGGACAATTTAGATTTTTTAAATGGGGAGCCGAGAAACGTAAAATCGCACCACGACTTTCGAGTTTTATCTACTGGTACTATTATAAATAACTTGTCAGGTGTATTTGCAAGGTTATTTGTACATATTGGCACAGAACAATGTTTAATCATAGTAATTTTCAATTCTTAAGAAACTCGAAATACTATCATAACCTAAAACACTGTTGACAAACAAAAATAATTTTTTGGCGTATCAAACGAAGAACGTCGGTTTAGCTCGTTATTCGTGTATTTTTAAATAGGAATTTATTTCAGCCAATCACAACGAAGGTCCGCAGTATCTACCTTATCGACAAACAACAACCAATGCGAACGACTCGGGATTTAGTACGTCACGAAGAGTGCGAGTTTTGATTTATGTTTTATTTAATATTTTTTCTTATGTTAAATGATGCAATATAAGAAAATAAACAAATACGGGTGTTTTATTTTTTTGTGAAGTTTTATAATTTAAAATAAAAAAAATATGGGGGATGATCCTATTTTATGTACTGTGCTTGCTTATTGCTTATTTCATCTCATCTGGCCATCCTAAATGTGTTTCATATGTATATTATAAAATATCAAATTAAGTGACAGATTTCATAGCATCCAAAGTAAAAAAATATTGATATCAAAACAAAATTTCAACCAGGTTTTCGCAACAATAATTCATGCGAAAGTGCTCTTCAGTCAGTGTTAGTTGATTGGAAAAGTGCCATTCACAACAAACAGATAGTTGGTATAGTGTTTCTGTATAATTTTGTATCATACATTAATAGTCGGGTAAGGAAATTTGGAACCTCGAAAAAATTCCGAACTTTCTGAAATTTTCAGGAAATGTTCTTTATTAGTAGTATAATGCTATACTAAAAGTCCCTAAAAATCCACCTTGTGCGTTAGCCGCCATATTGAAATAATGGTGACCAAACATAGCAATAGAAAATATTTATTATCTCACTTGTTTTTCAATCAATTTTGAAAATTCAAAAAAGAAAATAACCACATAATACTATAGCATATGACGACATTTTTATTCATTTTTGAAAAGAACTGTTAACATACCTTATTTTGAAAAATATTTATACATTAGCTCTTTCTAAGCGAATTCCTTCATTTTGCTTGAAAATTAAAAGTAATTTTGAAAAATACTTCAGATGAAATTTGTTGAGACAACATTTCTGATTAATAAAGTTTTTTCAGATTTGTGATTATTCAAAAATTAATGGAGTTATGAATTTTCAAAGATAAGCGCGCGCGCGTGATGTATATATAGCCGAATAGAACGTAGGATTAATGACTCGCTTCCTTGAGGATTTCTGTTCAAATTAATGACTCATTTTGATGGAAATAAAAAATTATCTATATTATACATATTAATTAATATATACAGCGTGTCCCACATTTAATGGCCCCCCCCCTTCACAACTCAGTTATTAGTTATCCAATTTTAGCCAAATTTGGATCGGTGTCAATGACCTTTGGTGTGATCTTTTTGAATTAAACAAAATTTATTTTTGTCAGTGGCGTGCATTTTTATTAAGAAAAAAGGGGTCGCTTTTTCGAGAAGTCATATTAGGCATTTTTTGCAGAAAAACTAATACAATATTATTAATCAGCATGCTTTAGAACCCCCATGCCGAAAATTTCACAACATTTTGATTAAGGGTTTCCGAATAACGGGCCCAGTAAAAATACATTTTTTCATTCGTAAATAATTGACAGTTTGAAAACGGTTTGCGTTTTGAAAAAAAGTCATTCCTCATTTTCAATTTAAATTGATTTACTCTATCTCCCCATGCCTTCAAAAGTTTCAAATGCTGCAAGCAAAAATTTTTCATTGGACGATAAAAAAATATTTTAACCGGATCTGTATTATTTGGGCATTAAGTGATAAAAAATTATCTTATATGATAATAAATCATTTTTATACCAAAAGAAAAAAAGGTTGCTCTGAGATTAAATTAAACTATTTTTCGAAAAATACACCGTTGTCAAGTTAATTATTTACGACTGCGGCATTTCAAACTTTTGAGCACATGATGTGATAGAGTAAATCAGCTTAAATTGAAAATGACGAATGACTTTTTTTCGAAACACAAACCGTTTTCAAGTTATCAGTTATTTACGACTGAAAAAATGTATTTTCACTGGGCCCGTTATTCGGAAACCCTTAATCAAAATGTAGTAAAATTTTTAACATAGGGGTTCCAAAGCATGCTGATTAATAACATTGCATTAGTTTTTCTGTAAAAAATGCCTAATATGACTTCTCGAAAAAGTGACCCCGTTTTTCTTAATGTCTGCACCAAATGAGTGGTATTTCTCAAATGTACCTACTGATTTTTTTAGTTCAGCTGTTATGCTTGCCTTCTCATCACAAAACACGCAATTTTCTTTAAAATTGAATTTATTTTCAATTCCAGACCTCAAAGATTTCTGATCTAGCTCAGGCTCAGATACCTCAGATGTAACAGCTCTATAGTGTTTTACTGTAGTTGGATGTGTATACTCTTTCCTACATTTTGTATGTACTGTCACAGAATCTGAAGATATTTTTTCGTGAATTTTATCATTTCTTTGTCGACTGCATGATATTATAGTATTTAAACCCTTCCTAACAATAACGATGTTCCCTACTGTTAAAGAGTTGTTACAAAATATACATAAACGGTCTTCCATTTTTTAAAAAAGCTGATCCAATTAATGTTGGATGTAAAAAATTAAAAAGAAACACTAGAAAACTAAACAAATAATCAGAATAGAAATAAAAATATAACACTCTATCTAACTTTATCCAAGCAATAGATCTTGTTAATAAAATGTAAAAAATTGAAAATGCAACTCGAGAAAACTAAACAAATAATCAGAAAGAAAACCAAAACTATAACATTCTATCAAATAATATTAATCAAGAAATAGATCTAATAATTAATACTAGATATTACCAACACTATTTTAGCAACAAATTATTATTAGCAATAATAATATTATATACTCAGTATAAAATATTAGTAGGATTAATAATCAGAATATGTATAAAACTAAATTCGACAGCAAGCACTCTGACCTAGCTGTTACAAACTGCATAGATACATAGCCGCTCGACTGATTAAGCAGCGGTATATGTAGGTATACAAAGTAGAACTCGCGTGCCCGTTTATCTTTAAAAATTCATAAATCCGTTAATTTTTGAATAATCACAAATCTGAAAGAACTGTATTATTCAGAATTGTTTTTTCTACAAATTTCATCCGAGATATTTTTCAAAATTATTTTTAATTTTCAGGTAAATTAAGGGAAATCGTTTAAAAAGAGCTAATGTCTAAATTTCTTTCAATATAATGTATGTTAACGGTTCTTTTAAAAATTTTATAAAAATGTAGTCATATACAATGGTATTATGTGGTTATTTTCTTTTTTGAATTTTCAAAATTGATTGAAAAACAAGTGAGATAATAAATATTTTCTATTGCTATGTTTGGTCACCATTATTTCAATATGGCGGCTAACGCACAAGGTGGATTTTTATGGACTTTTAGTATAGCATTATACTACTAATAAAGACCATTTCCTGAAAATTTCAGAAAGTTCGGAATTTTTTCGAGGTTCTTATGGGCCATGCCTATTTCGTTACCCGACTATAATAAATACACTAGAGTACAAGGGGCACAAAAATCATGTTTAGATCACTGCTTTATAAAAACAGACAGTTATAAAATTATACTTTTAATATTTAAAATAAACAACCGATCATTATCCAATTATATCCTTAATAGAAACTAATAAAGTAAAAAGATATAACGTCAATGGAAAAAGGCTCAAAAAGTATATAAATTTTGAGAATCTAAAAAATGATTTAAAAAGAGAAAGTTGGTATGATGTATATAATAACAAAGATATTGGTTTAATAACAGCAATCTTATTAAAACAGGCCATCACAAAAAATACAAAAGAAATTAAAATTAAAAAAACAGCCAGGAAAGGAAAACCATGGATAACGGCAGGATTATTAAAATCAATCGATATAAGAAGACAATTGTATTTAAAAACATTAAACTCATCAAATGATATAGAACTACATTCAGAATATAGAAAATATAAAAATAAACTAACTAGCCGTATAATTAAAACAAAAAAAAATGTATTTAACAAAACAAAACGGCTGAGGGACACGGTAAATGATTTTTAATAAAAAAAATACTGACAAAAATATCAATAGTATAATTGAAAATGGTGTAATATTGGAAAACAAAAAAGATATTGCCAATGCATTTGTAAAATACTACACTAAATTGGGTGATAAATGCTCCCAACAACTATCAAGAAATAACAGAAACCCGAGCAGAAACCTTATTAAATTCAATACACTTATATCCCACCGATGTAGATGAAGTTAAGCAAATAATTACGTCATTAAAACTCAAAAAGTCACCAGGAATAGATAATACACAGGCTGAGATATTAAAGGAAATACAAAACGAAATAGCTGAACCGTTTGTTATATATTATAAATAAATGTATCAATACAGGTTATTTTTCAAAATCATTGAAAATAGGATAAATAAAACCAATGTATAAAGAAGACAGCGAGACTGAACTTGATAATTATAGGCTCATTTCCGTAATTACAAATATCGCTAAAATATTCGAAAAATCATAAAAAATCTGTTAACTCAGTTTTTAAACAAATTTACTATTATGTCAGATAATCAATTCGGCTTTCGAGACCACAAAATTACTGAAGATGCCTCATTAACAAAATATATATATTCATGCCTCTGCATATTTGTGAATCTCGCTAAAGCGTTCGACACTGTCAATCACGAACGTCTGTTAGATAAATTATATGATTATGGTTTAAGGGAAATGTATTTAATTTGTTTAAAAGTTATTTGACTGGTAGAATACAATTTGTTAAAATAAATGATGTAATTAGCGATCCTCAAACAGTAAAATATGGTGTACCCCAAGGAACGGTCTGAAGAGCGATTCTTTTTTCATTCTATGTGAACAGTTTACTTACTAGGACTAGTAATTCATGAAAAATTATTAGTGTTGCTGATGATACAGCAATATTATATAGGGCAAATAATTGGACTGAATGCAAAATATTGCAGAGGAAGATTTAACATTATAGTAAAAAAACATTTTTAAAAGCAAGCTTTTATTTAAATACTCTAAAAAGAAGAAAATAAACTTTAAATTAAATCAAACCCATCAATTTATTACATTATACAATTTATACGATATAAAAGCTTGTCGCGAGAGTTTATTATTGTATTCTTGTTTATTTACACAGGCAAATCTTGCGACAAGCTTTTATATCATATCAATTGTATAATGTAATAAATTGATGGGTTTGATTTAATTTAAAGTTTATTTTTTTCTTTTTAGAGCATTTAAATAAAAGCTTGTTTTTATAAATGTTTTTTTATTAATTTATTTTTTATTTTTTTTCGTATTTTTTTGTATTCTTCTCAGCAAACCCTTTCATTTGATACCCATCTAGAACTATCCATACAATGATGATCAACATTTTGAGTTTTCGAAGTACATGCTTCAGTTTGCGGACGACACCGTACTTATATCACACAGCCATTCACTAAATGCCGTAAAGGCCGTAAAGGAGAACTTACAAAATCTAATTGACAGAACATCACATGGTTCAATAAATGGAGACTCAAAATCAATCCTTTAAAATCCCGCTTACTTTTTTCCCATCATACCCTTTCCCCTGCTTCCCCAACATTATCCTTATATAATCACACTTTGCAACCAGAAGCATCAACTAAATATTTGGGAATATTGCTAGACACTAAGACCAACTTCTACGCACACACTACACTAAAAAAATTTGTCCGCCATCTTGGGGCGTCCGCCATATTGAGTTTAGTGTGATGTCATTTTATTTTTCGTATTCTTCTCAGCAAACCCTTTTAATTGATACCCATATCATGGGGGTGCATAAAAAATAACTAGTCTGCCATCTTTGGGAGTCTGCCATATTGGATTTAGAATGACGTCACTTAGCTAAACATGCTTTGTCATCCAAACTAAACGTGTATGCAAAATTTCAGCTTAATCGGTTTTTTTTTTCCACCTACGGCTCGTCTGTTTAAACACCGACGGCACTGCGGCCTCCTGGGCTTATTGTGCTCTCCCTTTGGGGCGACCGCCATATTGAGTTTAGTGTGATGTCATTTTATTTTTCGTATTCTTCTCAGCAAACCCTTTTAATTGATACCCATATCATGGGGGTGCATAAAAAATAACTAGTCTGCCATCTTTGGGAGTCTGCCATATTGGATTTAGAATGACGTCACTTAGCTAAACATGCTTTGTCATCCAAACTAAACGTGTATGCAAAATTTCAGCTTAATCGGTTTTTTTTTTCCACCTACGGTCTGTTTAAACACCGAGGGCACTGCAGCCTCCTGGGCTTATTGTGCTCTCCCTTTGTTAGGCTACTCCACCCACTTCAGTAACTCTGTACCACTAATCAGGTGATACAAATCCGTAACTGAACGAGTTTGGATAGTTTCCGGTTCTGTTTGAGTCTGCCCGTAAATATTATATCTCCTGCGAGCTAGTGCTTCGCACTTGAAAATGATATGGTCCACTGTTTCAGGTTCCTTTCTGCATAGTCTACAGTATAGGTCGCCATCATATTTCCCCATTTGTATGTAAGTGCTTCTTAACAGAGAAGTGCCCTGTTAGAAGTCCTATAATTATTCTCAACTGAATCCTGTTCTTTGTGAGCAGTTCTTCAGTTCCTTTGGGACGTGGGCTTTTAATTAGTGTTTTCCCATGTCGATTTCCTGGGATATTCCTCCAGTGATTATAATGTTTGTCCTTGACCCAATCGCTAATAGCTCCCCTTGCTGTGCTTTTGGAGATACCCAGCACAGGTTCTGGGCCAAGAAAGGTGTTAGTTGATCCTTGTCTAGCAAGTTCGTCAGCTTTTTCATTGCCTGATATTCCAGAGTGTCCTGGTACCCAAGGTAATTTTACTCTGTTCCTTTCTCCCAGGATTCTGAGTTCCTCATGGCATTCCCATACCAGTTTGGACGACACCTTATTAGAGGCTATTGCCTTTAATGCCGCCTGACTGTCCGACGCGATGGTAATCTGTAGTCCAGCATACCCTCTTCTTATATTTTCGCGTATACACTCAAGTATAGCAAAAATTTCTGTTTGGAATACAGTGGTGTAGCGTCCCAGAGAGTGACTTATGCCCCCCCTTGGTCTTTCTCCATGTATCCCTGCTCCCGTCCTTGTTTCCGTCCTAGAACCGTCTGTATACCAACAGCAATATGTCAGGAGTTCTTGCTGATCATTCCTCTCTTTGTCCAATAATAATGTTGAAAGGCTTGTGGAATGTGATTGTTGGTGTCATGTAGTCTGACCTCATGTTTAATACAGGATCTTCTATACTCTTCACTATCTTCATGTGTCCCGATCCTATTCCGCGTAAACTCGGGTCAATTGAGTTCTGCAGCCTATATGCCCCCATCCTGGCTTCCCCCTGAATCATTATACTAAGTGGAAGAAGGTTTAATAGGGTCTCCATAGCTGCTGTAGGAGTGCTTTTCATGGCACTCGTAATCCCCAGGCAAGCCAGTCTCTGTACCCGGCTTAGCTTGTTATTCACCGAGGTTTGTATTGTTTTTGTCCACCAAACTAATGCAGCATATTATGTGATGGTAGGTCTGACTACCCTGGTGTAGATCCAATGCATCATATCAGATTTAGCCCCCATGTCTTGCCATATAATCGTCTGCATGTTGCTAATATTGCTACCGATCTTTGTATAGTCCTGTCCAGATGTTGGTTCCAGGTTAGTTTGGAGTCTAGGAGAACTCCAAGATTCTTAACTTCTCTCGACATCTGCAGCTCCGTGTTTTGTATTCTTAGAGGCCTCAGACCCTCCAAGTTCCTTCTTCTAGTAAATGGGACGATAGTGGTTTTATGTGGGCTCACCTTTAACCCTTCTTCGTCAGTCCATTTTTCTACCACATTCAGAGCTCTCTGTAAACGATCCCTGACTGTGTTGTTAAATTTTCCCCTTACAATGATGACAAAGTCGTCAGCATATCCCTGAACTTCAAAGCCTTCATTTGTGAGTTTCCTTAAGAGTCCGTCAACTACAAGGTTCCACAACAGAGGGGACAGGACCCCTCCCTGTGGGCATCCGCCTGCAACTGATGCTCCTAAGCTTTCTCCCATACCACTCTGCCTTTAAGCATGCTTGCGATCCACCTGCAGCAGGTACTCTCGATACCAGACTTTCTAGCAGTTCTAATGTTGGACCTAAATGAGGTATTATCGAATGCCCCCTCTATATCAAGGAAAGCACCCAAGGTTACTTCTTTGTTTTCCAGTACTTTTTCCACCTTCTGAGTTAGATGATGAAGCACTGTTTCTGTAGCTCAATCGGTTGGAGATAACTATTTTAAAATTCAGTTGCAAGATTTGACCTAAACAAACAAACAAACAAACAAACAAACAAACATACAAACATTGCTAGTTAAATAAAAGCTTGTAAAAAATACAAAATTGGTTTACTATAACAAATTGGTATTTACATCCTATCAAATAAACGTACCGAATCTGAATATGTTAAATATCTAGGAATATTTATTGACAGACACTTTCGTTGGGATCTACACATAAAAAATACACAAAAAAAAAAATTTGAGGCTTATTGTGATTACTTAATTATTATAGAATAGAATAACTAATTTTCTTAATTTTATTAACAGTATTCACCGCAACATTAATTTCACAGTAGAAACCGAAAAAGAGAAAAATCAGTTTTCTGGATTTAATTTTAACTCAAAATAAAAATTATATTAGCTTTAATATTTATCGTAAACCAACTTTTACAGATATAACTATTTCAAACCACTCATTCAGCGCGAATAGCGCGAATAGAATTATAATTCTATGATCCATAGGGCTCTAACTATTCCCCTTTCAGAAGAACAATTAAAAATAGAATTAAATACAATCACAACAATAGCAAAAAATAATGGATACCCAGAAAAAACAATTAAAAACTTAATTTCAAAAAAACAATCAAAATTAGCTTATTAGAGTATTTATCCGTATATTAAAGAGGCCAGTAATACTAAATATGTATCACTTACATATGCTGGTAATATGCCTGTTAAAATTGCCAACATTTTACGTCATCATAATCTAAATGTTAGTTTCAAATCGAGCCGAAACGTTTCCATTTTTTGTACAATGCGAAAGATAAGACGGCGATTTGGAAAAAATCAGGAGTTTATAAGTTAACATGTCCGGATTGCAACGCCTTCTAAACTGCTCAACAGTCAAAATGTCACACCGTAAATCTAGAAAGTACCAATATATTACACATCTAAGAGAAAGGTTTTAAATTAAATTTATTAGAATCTTTAGAAATATATGAAGCTATTAAGAGCCCAGGATATAACCTACTTAACGACCAAGTTGATCTATACCATACCACTCTGTTTGATGTAATAAAACCCTAAGCCCCCTTGTAAAATTGTGTCTTTCCAAATTATATTATTTCATTTTAACTGCCGAAATTTCCCATAATATTTAACTACCTATCTGTTATATAAATTCAATCTCTCTCTCAGGTTTGTTTGTCATTCCTTGTGAATCATCCGTTTGAAAATGACCTGAAAAGGTCGAAACTGCAGTAACGTAATGTTATATTAAAAAGTGGTAAAAAACAAAGTAAAGTGTTTTATTCATGTCATAATGATTAATTACCTCAAAGTAACGGCTTCAACAATTCATTTTTTGAATAGTAACATGTTATTAAGACATTAATATTTAATTCTTTTTTTAAGTTTAGGATGGCAAATGTTGTTTTTGCCAGCTTACAACATAGAGTGTCTATTTGAGACATAAAATCCAACTTAGAGTCTATCACAAACTGGCCAGTACTTTATAACACGCTTATGATGGTATTGATTCATCGCATCCAATTTTTAACTGTCAGAGACTTTGCATAATAATTTCTGCAGTGGTTGCTACTGAGCCGACCAATCCAAATAAATCAAATATTTGAACAATTTTTGATATAATGTGTTTAATAACCTTATACATATTTAGTATCTAAAGTTACACAGTACTGAAGGTTATCGGATTTTGAACTCATAAAGTTTTGATTGGTTCTGTTTTGTTTAAAATCATTAATGAGTCATCTGTAATTTGATTGATATGTTCTAAAATCTTCTCTTGTTTAGATCTCCATTTTCTAAGCGGAAACCCACCCATATTAAGAAGTAATGACAGCTGCTTTTACAATTATTGTAGTTTCGGCAATTGTTTTAGCTCCTGTTAACACGTCATCCATATAAAAGTCATTGATTAAAGCTTATCTGCTAAAGAAAACTTATGTCCATCTTTGTCTGACAATTGTTTTAAACATCGAGTGGCTAAAAAGGGTGCTGAAGATGTTCCATAGGTTATAGTATTTATTAAATTATAATATGAAATAGGTTTTGTTTGATCTCTACGCCAGCATATGCGTTGTAAACTTTGGTCATCTTCGTGTTCCATTATTTGCCTATACGTCGTGGTAATATCTGCCGTCAGGACATATTGATGAAGACGAAAACGAAGCAAAATGCTTATTAAGTCAGGTTGTATCGTAGGTCCAACTTGAAGCAAATTGTTTAAAGGTGAATTAGAGTCAGAATTTGCAGAACCACCAAAAACAACTCTTAATTTGGTGGTGGTGATTCTTTTATAACTGGATGATGTGGCAAGTAAAAATCATTATTGGTGGGAATATCTTCGTTTAGATTGATTAATGACGTGGTTTAGTGTTTTGTCTTAATTAAGAAAGTCATCCTACTGTCGAAACTAAATTGTTTAAAGAACTTCCAAGACGACTTGATTCTCTTTTTGGTAATTTAACAATAAATCTACCATCTTGATTACGAGATAGTGCTCTTATAAAATATTTCTCACATTGAGGTTCTTCTGAATAATATTTATCTAGTTGAACTTCTATGTTCCAAAATCTTTCAATTTTCTCCTCTAATACTTGTAAAGTTGGTAAATGAAAAAATGTAGAATTTTTGTTTATTTCTATTGGCCCAGATACGTTAGCGTTTGTGGCGGCCCTAATTGTAAATTTTGAACCCTTAATTTTCCCTTTTCCCATTTGTCAAGATCAGGGCTTGTGCAAGCCACTTTTGCACAAGTAAATTGTTGCATGATGCTTGCGCAAGCCAAATACTTTGACTTGAGCAAATAAATTCTGTCAGATAATTTGCATGAGGTTGGCGTATTTGCATGAGCTTGTAAACAATGTTTGGGCATTGATGTCAGGTTGGCTTACGAAGCACGAGAGAAATTAATTTGTTCAGCATAATTTGTTGTTATTTCCAATTGCCTACTTGCGTAATTCTGCTATTAAATTGATGTAAGAAACCAAATCGTATTAAGTAACGTGTAGAATAACACGTTACATACAAATCTAAATAATAATAATAATAATAGCTTTGTTCGTAGAGTAGTCAGAAACCATCAGAAACTGTCCGAGGCATGCGCATTTGGTTGTAGAGTTGCGCGTGTTAAGTCAAAGCACTTTCAAATTTCAGAATTCTATTAAAAATCACATCTCTACAGTCATCAAACTATCACAAATCGGTTCTACGAACAAAGCTAATATAGACTTGAATAATAAATGTGACAAATTTATGCAACTTCTTGTAAACAATTTAAATGTTTCTTGTCCTATGGTTTCAAAACTGGTAGAAGAAAAAAATAATAAACCTATACATAAAGTAAACTGGAATAACAGAAAATTGTGCGTCCTGCGAGAAAATCTAAGATTCTTATTAGAAATTAAAAAAACTAGGCCCAGCGACTTTATACATCAAGAAATCAGGAAAACTCGGAAAACTTATGAAGCAGAGTTATCATATATAAAAAAAGAGGCAAATGCCAATTATATAAAAAATTGCGGAAATTTACAGAAAGGAATGTGGAATGTTATTAACAACAACTTAAATAGGGAAAGTAAAGATAAAAAATCCAGGCTTAATGAAGCCGATTTCAATGATTATTATGTCGAGGTGGCAGAAAATATTATTGAACAATTACCGCACATAAACCAAACCGCACAAAATTACTTAGATTTACAAAATCCACAACCAAATAAATTTAAATTCCGAGAAGTAGGTTTTATAGAGGTAAGGGAGACTATAAATGAACTAAAAAATAATTACAGTAAAGATATTTATGACATGAACTATAAAATCATTAAATACGTAAAGGATATTTTACTTGTACCTTTAACAAAAATATTTAATATATGTATTAGAGAAGGCACATACCCGGACTGTTTTAAAATTGCCAAAATAATCCCAATTTATAAAAAAGGATCAACAGATGATCCAGTAAATTATCGACCCATATCGTTACTGCCAACAATTTCCAAAATATTCGAAATACTTCTAAAAAATCAAATCTGTGAATATTTTGAAAAAAATTTACTGCTAACTGAAAATCAGTTTGGTTTTAGAAAAAATCGTTCAACCTCCCTAGCCGTCTTAGAATTAATTGACAATATCGTGGATGGATTTGAAAATAAAAAATATGTAGGTTCTATTTTCTGTGACTTAAGTAAAGCATTTGACTGTATTTTACACGACATATTATTAAAAAAAATTACAATTTTATGGCTTTAGTGAAAATAGTGTAAAATTAATAAAATCCTATTTGTCATTCAGAAGGCAAAGCACGTTTTTTAATAAAGTAAGTTCTGGTCTCTTACCAATCAAACACGGGGTACCTCAAGGATCGGTACTAGGTCCGGTGCTATTCATTATCTATATTAATGATTTAATTTATTCGAATTTAAACTGCTCGACTATATTATATGCTGATGATACAACAATCATTATTAAAGAAAATTATCTTAAATAATGAAAAAACGGTAAATATGGTATTTTCGTATAGAAATTTAGATGGCGCCGAAAACCCAGAGTTTGCAAAATTTCTTGGAGTACACTTAGATCCTCTCCTTACTTGGGAACATCAAATAGACTTTACAGCAAAAAAACTTAATAAAATACTTTACTTAATAAGAAATCTTGTACAAGTAGTACCCCTACACGTAGTAAAAACAGCCTATTTTAGTCTTTTCCATTCGGTACTCAGCTATGCCATAATTACTTGAGGTCATTCGGCACATACCGACCGAATATTTTCTATACAGCGCCAGGCCATACGCTCTATATGTCTTATGGGTTTTAGAGAGGATGTTAGGGATAGGTTTAAAGAGCTTAAAATTATAACGTTGCCGTCTGTGTATACAGGGTGAATTTGAAATACACTGGATAATTTTAATCCGTTAAGCTCTATGGTCCGTAAAAATTCTTAAAAATAGTCATTTGTAAAATAAATGAAATACAGTCAAGAAAACAATTTTTGAATATTTATTAAATATTCACGACGCTCCTGCCTGAGCAGAACAGCTGATGTGTGTAGCGACATAAATGCCTGTACCCCCACTCTTCTTAGCTATCATGTTGTTTGTTGTGTTGGCGTAGCTCAGCCTGTGCATCCATGATGTCGAGTGTGAATTTTTCCTAGTGTTTTAGATTTCAGTTTAGTGTTCGTAACTACCACGTTGCCCGCGTAGTTTAGCCTGTGCATCCATGATGTCAAGTGTGAGTTTTTCCTAGTGTTTTATATTTCAGTTTTGGTTTTACTTGGTAAACACTGCGAATACTGCGTAGAGGTATTTGTTCGTAACCAAGTCAATGTCAAGTTCACCGGTCAGTGTATCCCCAGTGGGACGAGTTTAGGGTTTTTGTGTTGACATATTAACTATGAAATTTTGAAAGTAAAACACTGCGAATTAATTAACTATGCTATAAGAAATTACAGATTAAAAATATTCAGTGTATTTTAAATTCACCCTGTATATATGAATGTCTTTTATTTGTTAAAAGGAATCTAAATCAGTATGCTCTGGTAAGTGATACACATTCCCATAGTACTCGAAGAAATAGTCACATTAAAATTAACTATACAAGATTGAGTCATAGTCGAGGTGCTAAGAATTTTATATGTATACTGTATTACGGACGAAACCTTATCTGTTCTTGTAACCGTTTTTATGGTAAATACATTTTTTCTATTTCTATTTCTATTATGGACCATTATTTTTCAATAAACTGCCAAAGGCAATAATAAATTTAGAAATTAAGCATTTTAAACAAAAGATAAAAAATATTCTTATTGAAAATGCATTCTATAACTTCAGTGAATTTCTAAATTATAATTTACTATAAATACAGGGTGCGGCAGAATGATATGCACTATTTGGAATGTCAATAAAAATCAAGGCACACAAAGCAAGGGAAAAAGTTTTCTATTTTTGGAAACCACATAACATGCCATTTTAAAATGTCATGTTTTAAAAATTACATCACTTAAATAACGGCCATTAACATTGATACACTCTTGAAGGTGTACACGAAAGCTCGCCATTGCCCTGCGGATCATCTTGCGGAATTGTGGCGATTTCTTGTCTTATGGCTGCCTTTAAATCCTCCAAATTTTGTGGTCGATGTTTAAACACTTGCGCTTTGAGGTATCGCCACAGAAAAAAAATCCAGTGATCTTGCTGTTCTTGGTCGGCCAGTAGACATTCACTTAAGAGCAGAAGTTGTGTCACGGAAGTGTGAAACCCACCGACAAATTGTTCTCCCGTCATGAACGGCACCATGACGACCAAACTGACACAAACTGAATACGAAATGCACGCTGCGTCGCTATTACAGATTCACCATTTATTATGAACTTTTCGACTACAAAAGCGTGATGCGCTCCGTTCCAAGCCATGGCATGGCGATAACTGATATAAGTATGACGTTTCAAAATGGCATGATATGTGGTTTCCAAAAATAAAAAACTTTTTCCCTTACTTCGTGTGCTTTGGTTTTTATTGACATCCCAAATAGTGCATATCATTCTGCCGCACCCTGTATTATACAGGGACGGCCATAATCAAGTACCCGATTTTAAGTAGCGGCCGTGTACAATGCAAGGAAATAAAAAGCAAAAAAATATGGGTAGGACATTTATTTGCATTTAAAGTTTAAGCCTAAACTAAATTAAAGATGATGTCAGTTAAATGACCGCCTCTAACTGCGATGCACATCTGAGCTCTTTTTACGGCATGTTCCATAACTCGAGTCAAGACATTTGGCGTTAGATCCTCTATTTCTTGACGGATATTATGTTTCAGCTGCTGTAGCGTCTGAGGGTTATTGGCGTATACCTTTCCTTTGAGATAGCCCCATAAGAAGAAATCAGGAGCCGAAAGATCTGGCGATCTCGAAGGCCACGCTAAGTCGCCAAATCGAGAAATTAATCGCGCAGGGAACATGTTGCGCAACATGACCATTGTCTCTCTGGATGTGTGCGCAGTCGCACCGTCCTGTTGCAACCACATATCCTCCAGTCCTAGGACTGCGGTGACAAAAAGCCGAGACATGCCCAATTGTGTGGCGCGTCTTTCTGTTGACGTTCTTGGATCTTCTGCAATGCTTTCTCTTACACGCCGGATATTTTCAATTGAGCGTCCTGTTCGTGGTCGTCCAATATGCCTTGCATCAGCCGTTGTCCCATTACGCCGAAATTGTTGACATAAACGGCGTATTGTCTTTCCAGTTGGAGCAGGACGGTGAGGATATTTTCGGCGAAAATTTCGCTGTGTTGAAATAACCGATTCATTGTTTTTAATAAATAAAATTACTATTTCTGCACGTTCCTCTAGTGTGTATCGATTCATAATAAAACTTGAATATGTGCACTGGAGAAATGTCAAAAGTACACTAACGAAAGCTGTCAGATAAAACAATTACGAACGCTTCAAATCGGGTACTTGATTATGGCCGTCCCTGTATATACCTACATACTAATTAATTATAAGCTTGACATTGGTATCTGCGGATATAAACTATAGGTATATATTTTTATCATTACTTTACATATGTATGTATGTATATATATATATATTGCCTTATGGTATGTTGTCACCTCCGGTATGTACAAGAGGCGTCTTGATCTCCGGGTCTTCCCAATAATATATAGCTGTAATTTTGGTATATATATGTTAAGGGGAACTCGCATAATCCAAATATCAAAAGAGGGGTAACAATTTCTCATTTTTTATTTGGTCATATATGGAGACTACTGAAGATACGCTGCCACCTCCTAAACACGTGCAAGTGAGGAAACTGATCGGCTGTTACTACCTCCGGCAAGGTTGCCAAATCCTTGGAGGTCAGAACGACCCCTCATTACCACTTTTAACACATGTCCCATAAAATAAAATAAAAGCTATTTGAAGTCTTTGATGGGGTAGCTCTACATTTTTATTATTGATTTAAGTTTCAATATGTATACGGAGCTACTTTCGAATTGGATTACTAATGACTCATAACTGTTAATTACCTGAATTACCTAAATGTTAATTCTTATTAAAATAATATTATTACACGAAAAAAATCGCTCCACACGTTTGTTATTGTGGTTTTGAATAAATTTTTTGTCAATCAGATTTTATACAGTGCGATTTTAAGTGTGAACGGTTTTAAATGGTTATTACGAGGTTATTGTTAAAGATAGAATGATGGGACAAACGTCGTCTAAGAGGATTTGATTAGAAAAAAAGTTTTTTATGCAATAAAGAGAAAAAACAAATGGGCATCATTTGTTTTTTCTCTGTCAATTTTGGAAAATATTAATGTTAGGCGTGTCTTTTTTTAATGAAACGCCCTATATATTTTTGCACCATTTAATAGACGTATTTTTTCTGAATACAATGAGGTGCATAATATGGTAGTTTGGATGAATGAAGTTTCCTTAATATAGCTAAAAAACTGTTGAAATTGTAGAAATTACTTACAAAAATGATATTACTGAAAGATAGCTATGATTTCAAAACAATATCATTTTGACAGGTTTAAGTGCCAACAATATATTAAGGAAACTATTCATCCGAACTACCATTATTATGCACATCATTGTATTCAAAAATAATACGTCTATCTCCGTATATTTCGCTTTACCACTAGAGTCTTTATTTTTTGAGCTAAAAAAAAATTTTTATATAAAAGTTCTAGGATGTTTTCTAAATCGTCAGAATCGTAAACATATTACGGATAAAAAAATAAACATCTATAATGGAATGGTCCTATGGGTTTTTTAACGCATTCTCTCGATTTCAGTGATATAAATAAGTTATATGTTTTCTCAATCCGCTTCCACAATGCTCTGTATCAACATTACTTAACATGAAAATAATGCAAATATTACAACATAAAGATTGCCATGGAAAAACCAATTCGGCCGATAATGGTTATTGTCAATAATTTGACGCGAGGTATCAAATACATTTTGGCATTTTAAAAGTAAATATGTGAAATTTAAACTTTTACCTTTTGACTAAAATTTACTCTTATCATAAAACAAATAAACAAGTACAAAAGTGTTGTAGACATTATTATTATTCGCACAAGTCAGCTGCAATCATGGCGATTCGATAATCCAAAGAAAAATACCGATGCTGACACCGGCGGCGAATCTCAGTTCATACAATAAAGTGTTCCAAGGAAGAGACGCAAAATTAATTACTTTTCTTCTGTTAAAGTTAAAAGTTGTTTTTTTGACATATAATATAAATAAAATAAAAATAAACTCAATCTGTTTCCTTTTTCAATGCTACGCTTTTTCAAATAAAAACACATTAAATATGTTGGTCAAACAAAGTAGGTACCACAAAAAAGCGAAAAACAATAAGCACAATTTTCTGGCTGTATGGAGTGGCCGAATGCAAAAAAGCACAATGTTAGTTGTATTATCAATGTGGGTTGATATTAATAAAATCTAGTGTAGCACCGTACGGAAATTAAAAAGCTAGATGTTAGTCAACTATGTATATTCTCCTCCTATATCCACAGTTAATTATTGTACTATACTTAGGACTCACCCTGTATATTAGAAAAAAGACGACTATAAAATTGTTCAGTTGCCCAAAAGGACATGAAAGTTTTATTATTTGACAGTTATAAATGTAGGTATCGAGTCATTAAAAAAATTAAGATACCAAATATTAATGATTATTTTATTTTAATTTTTATTGCCTTAATCATTTTAAAGATACTATAGGTGATTTTAATTAACTAAAGCAACAAAATTATATATAAATTTACATAAAACATAAATGGATTACATAATAACATGGATTTAATAAAAATTATAACATACAATATAGATAAAGTTTGAAATTTAAAAACGATTTTTTTAATGACTGGTATTTCATAAGATATTTATTTAAAATTTAGTACAGTGCTTTAACTTAAAGGATCACACCATTTGAAAAAACTAAAACAGAAGACAATTGTTAAGTATTCAAAACAGAGGGGGTTTAGTGCTCACTGACCCCCCAGTTTTCTGTACCTGCGCCAATGACTTCCAAACTCTCTTTTTTAATATAATCATTAATTTTGGATTATTTTTGTCTCTTAACAAATTTCAATAAAATACTTTTTACGTTTTAGACATAATTTGAAGAATATTGATCCTTAATTAGAAAAATTATATCAAAGTGACAATATTTAATACACCTTATTTTCATTAGTAACAAAAAAACACTAGAAATTAAAAAAAATAGCCTGTCTAAAGAAAATGTACGGTATAACCTCCATGTTTTTGTAAACAAATATGAGCTCTCTTTATTAAGGAAAATCTTAGACCTTGAAAAATATTGGGCTTCAACCTAAACTGATCTCCAGCTTGAAGGATTCTTTCTCATAAATGATTCTCGCTTAAAATTGAAACCATATACACAAAATCTTTCATAAATCATCGGACTGCATAGTTCAAGGGAGGGATTTGGAAAGATTTGACGTAAATAGTTCCTAACATTTCTAGCTAAATGCGGAGGAGCACCGTCTAGTTGTAACTACATACTTTGTCTTATATGTAATATGTGGAGGCAAATCTAGTAAATCGGGCAGCGTGTAATTGAAGAAATAGCAAAAATTAATGGTCAGTCAAATTTCAAGATTTTCTTTAATAAAGAGAGCTTGCATATGTCTACAAAAACTGGAGGTCATATCAAACAATTTCTTTAGACTGGCTATTTCTTCAAAAGATGTGACCCTTTAAGTTGAGGCACCGTACCAAATATTAAATAAATATCTTATGAAATACTAGAATTATCAAAACAAATCATTTTTAAACTTCAAACTTTGACACCCTGTATTCGAACATGGGGGTCTAAAATGAAGAATGGTATTATGAAAGTCCCATTATTTTTGCTCAATGAATTCATGGTTACCTCTTTTTTCCGGACACCCTGTATATTTAAAATAAAAAAGAACGCGATATTTCACCTCAAAAGGTACCTGATTATACATTTTGTAAAGGGTTTTTCCCAACCTAAATGTTGTATCTAACTATGATAAATGACCAGACCATAATAGACATGGAAACAACTGGTAAATCCAAACTTTTATGATCACGCTGGATTTTACGATATTGTTAGTTGTATTTAGGGTGGCAAATTGTTGTTAAAAACACCACTCACTCACAAAAGATGTATTTACTTAATATTTAACAAGATTTATAGTTTTCTATTACAAGTAATTGTTCGTAATAATCAGAATTGTTCAAAATTAATTAAAATCACCAAAAATTATAATTATGAATAATTTTCTGACGACTGTAATCGCCCAGCTAGCGCGATTATGTGTTTCTTGGCGCTTGGACAGGCACCCCCGTCATTCTTTCCGCTGATGCAGCATTAGTACGGATTTGCTAACAATATAATAAATTGTTTCGGATATCATACGCCTTTGCCTAGGTCTATGGTAAGTTCTTTTATAAGCATTGATTGGTTTTCAAAGGTCGTGTTTCAGTCGGTTTTTATTCGACAAAAAGCCAATCTGCATATTCTCAACTATCCGAACTGAACGTAGTTACATGTGTAATGTGTATGATTACATTAATCTTTTCGTGGCGGTGTCGGCTTTCTTTTAGGAAAATCTGCGATTTTATGCGTTAATTAAAAAACTAGGCTTTATTTTAAAAAGTTGCTGCAAAACGGCAAAATCAGACAGTCAAAAATGTCTTTATTAGACGAGGCTCAGTCAATGGCTGTTTGTGTCTAACCTCTAATTAATTTACATTAGAAACATAATACATATTTTTTTGTATTGGAATTCTTGGGAGTGTAGGTTCGTTAAAAAATCATTAATGCAAAGTACTGTTTACATATTGTGTTTAATAAATTATGTCACGGAGTCATAATGTATGTTTTAAAAAAGCTAAAAACTTGATAGCGAAACGTCCAACTATGACTGTGGCATTAGAAACAAAATATGTAAACAGTACTTTTCATTAATGATTTTTAACGAATTTCAATATAAAAAAATTACCAACAAGTTCAAGAAATAAAAACCAAATATAATATGTATATTACTTGAAATTAAGTTTGCGAATAAACACATCTAATAAGCAACAAAGAACATGAGATAACCATAGATGTAGAATAGATTGTTTTAATATATATATATTTATAAATGAATTAATACGTAGGTAAATTAATTATTTAGATAATAAATTAGAATTCTTGATATTAAATTCAATTAAAAATGTTTTAAAATGCATAGGAAATAAAACACTACCGAAGAATTTTACAGCTTGGGCTACGGCCAGAGTTTCAAGTTCGCGATTCACGATTCCTTCAAAATAATATTATTTCCCAGCACTCAGAGAAGCAAATTGTTTATCTGAGACACAACACTGATTTGACCGTCCTAGCGTTGCCAAATACGCGGAGACTACAACGTACTGTACACGATACAACAAGCACCATATATGTAGGTGGAGGTGACATCGTATTGCCAATGATACAAATGAGAGCGACAGTAGCGCCAACGATATACACCTGAACTAAAAATGAAATTTGTGAGTATGGTGGTAACTTTTTCACCTCCACAGTAAAATTTTAAATTAGGGTTCCAGAGGCCATATAATATGCTATAAAGTGGTAAACAGGTCAAAACGTTATCACCTCCGAAGACGGAGGCGACAGCGTTATATATGAGGTGACAACGTACCCTCTGTATCTGCTTTGGAGGTGATAAAGTACCTTCCACAAATATATATACCGGGTGCCACAGGATACTGGCTCACCTCTATATTTCCTTTATTTTTTAACTTATCCATTTGAAATTTGGGGGGCATAAACTACCGTTTAAAATGTATTTCTGCACATTACAAACACTATGGTACCACTTCCGGTTTATCCGGAAATTACCTCAACTTTCGATTTTCAAATGGAACACCCTGTATATTTTTACATATTTGGATGCAGGGCAATATTCTGCATACACCATGTAAGTTTCGCGAATTTTTGAGCCGATGTTCAATTTTTTCAAGCATCTTAAGAAATCCGTCTAGAGTGCTTTGGAATTCCAAAATTCGTTATACGGTAGGTAAACTTCAAGGGAAAAATATAATTTTTGTTTTCGTTTCACTAACAACTGTTTACGAAGCCTCCAAAGTTGAACATATCACTTTTTTATCGAAAACTTTTTTTTTTTCAAATGGGAAGGTGGTGGCTCATAGTGTTTGAAAAATTATAATTTTCTTTCCGATTTCATTGATATCTATTTCATATCTGTGCTATTTATTTTCAATTTTATTTCATTCGTTTAAAAGTATAAAATCTGGACTTTCACGGATTTCTTAAAATGCTTGAAAAAATTGAACATCGGCTCAAAAATTCGCGAAACTTACATGGTGTATGCAGAATGTTGCCCTGCATCCAAATATGTAAAAATATACAGGGTGTTCCATTTGAAAATCGAAAGTTGAGGTAATTTCTGGATAAACCGGATATATATATATATATATATATATATATATATATATATATAGAGGTAGTAAATTAATATTTATATTTTCCTTTGTACTTTAATTAATTATAATTTAATGAAGTTCATGTATTTTTAGGTATTTAAATTACTTTATCACTTTCTTTTCAGCATATGTATTGTATTATATGCAATCTTTAACTGTATTGGGGTTTACCCGTAAAATTCAAATAAATAAATAAATAAATAAATGTAAACTGCATTCTGACACTTCTGACAGCTCAGCGTGCGCCGTGCGAAAATTAATCATGCGCGTCAGCCAGGCTAGCGAGCTTGTGACGTCAAAACAATCAGCAGGCGTTTATTTAATTCAAACGGAGCAAAAGATTTCTTTGGTCGCTGTTATGGTTAGGATGAATTTTTTTCAAAAAAAATTTCTGATATAGGTACCCTAGGGGCTCCGATGTACGATTGTAACTAATATTAATGTATATTAATTTTTTTGTGGACATGCCTATTAACATTTAAACAATAGGGTCATCCCTCATATCAAAATTGTGATATTCTAATACCTGTGGTGAATAGCTTAGGGGTTTTAATTAATAAAAACAGCAACAAAATCTTGATTTATCGTCAATTAGTATTTTATTTTAAAGTTTGAAATTTGCATTAGCACTAAATAATTTTGAATTCTCGCGCTCAGTGACGTCATAAATCCCAGTTCCCAGCGCACACACATGATTCCTATTAGGCTAGGTCTGACAATTGACATTAATGAAATTAATGGTGAATCATAACAGGATGTTTGTTTTCATGTTCCTTTTGTCCGATTTTTTAAATTTTGTGAAAATATGTAACAAGGATTTGTGAAAAGTGCTTCGGACAACTTGCCAAAAGTGGATTCCTACATGATAGACGAATTTTATATGGACAATATAGATTTTTCAAATGCGGAGCTGAGAAACGTAAAATCGCACCACAACTGTCGCCGAGTTTTATCTACTGGTACTATTATAAATAATTTGTCAGGCATATTTACAAGGTTATTTGTACATATTGGCACAGAGCAATATGTAATCATAGTAATTTTCAATTCTTAACTATCACAAAACTCGAAATACTATCATAACCTGTTGACAAACAAAAATCATTTTTTGGCGTATCAAAAGACGAACTCCGGTTTAGCTCGTTATTGGTGTATTTTTAAATAGTAATAGTAATAGTAAATTTATTAAGCAATTTAAAATTAGTACATGAATATATAGTTATTTAAAATACATTTTTATTTTGTTAATAACATGTTTGTGATGCACCTAGATGACTAAACATCTGTATGTGCAAATTAGTGAGTTATCTATAATATGTACATACATTATTTATATTAATAATTTTAAATTGACATTAATCCTAAATTGTATATTCCTAACACTAATAATATAACTAGTATAATAATTGAAATATAATAATAGAATATATTTACATAAATACAATTAATGATTGGATGTTAACAGTTACAATTAAAAAAGTGTTATGAACTTATGAAAATTCTGCGAAATAAAGGACCTACTCATATGATTGAATTTTTTTAAGTTCGTTATTGTTTTTATTTATATTTATTTATAGGAATTTATTTCAGCCAATCACAACGAAGGTCCGAAGTATTTACCTTATCGACAAATACTAACCAATGCGAACGACTCGGGATTTACTAAGTCACGAAGAGCGCGAGTTTTGATTTATATTTTATTTAATTTGTTTTTTCTTATGTTAAATGAGAAATAAGAAAATAAAAAAATACGGGTGATTTATTTTTTTATGAAGTTTTATAATTTAAAATAAAAAACATATGCGGGATGACCCTATTATTTTGTTATTTTATAATTTTCTTATAGGTAACTACACAATGTTTGAATTAATAAGACCAGTTGTGCCAGGAGAATTTGGACGTGATGAAAGATTATATGGAAAAACTGAACCTCCGCTTGTTGAATCTGCATGGGAAAGAGGACTTCGTACTGCCAAGGAAATGTTGAGGAAATCAGTTAAAAGAAAAGAACAGGATATTGACTTTGAAGAGAAAAAAATGAACCTTAGTTTAGCTCAAGAAGAATTTGATAAGGAAAATGGTTATTATGGAAGAGTCCCATCACCCGAACCAAGGTTTGTTAAATTATTTTTGATATTATAGACGTAAAAAATGTGTTTTTACACAAGGAAAGGCAAAAAAATAAAATATAGACAATAAAAAAATTATGACATATTTCTTATGTTTCTTTAAAGATGCTTGTTTATTTTTAAACAAATAAAATATTTAAAAAACCGGAAGTGGTAGAAAATATGGTGTAGGTACGTTGGACCTTAATCTATTTATTTAGATAATTAGGTTATTTACTTTATGAGATAGCAATAGTTTCAAATAGTTGTAGTGGTAGCCAACAACTGGTTATATTGACTGAGCTGGACTGATATAATATTATTTTGGAAATCAACCAGTCAGAATCTAATCTTGTACTACCAGATTATAGTTTCTCACCTGAAAAACTTTCTATCACTTGAATTCTTCAATTATAATTTTACGCGCAAATAAAAAATTTAAATCTTGCTTTCTAATTTTAATAATAGGGAAATAATGAAGAACAAACCATCACCCAATTCTGTTATATTCAAAAACTATAAGATTTTTTAAGAAACTGAAGTTTTTCAATGTAATTGTATGAGTAACTTCTAAACAGTAAGAGATGGAAGGTCGGTCAAATTATAGAAAAGTTGTGCATTTTAAAGCTTGTTAAGGTGCCTCTTCAGACTTAAAAGCTGATCAGTAGTGTTGAATTTCTAAAGAAGGTAGAAGGATGAATTTGTGAGAATCGGGAAAAAGCACTTAACTGCAGGTTGTTTATTGTTGGACTGCTTCAGTAATACATTGAGGAATGTAAAATTAATAAACTCCAACATCGGCAATTTAGTCAGCAAAAGGTACTTTAAATATAGTCGCCAAGCATATTAAATATTATACTAGCCTAAACAAGAGCTGTAAGAAATGAATCATAAGTATAAATGTTTTACTTCAACACCTAAAACTTGTTTATGATTATGAATATGAATAAATAATACACGTTATTATTTATTCTTGCTAATTAAACCAACTTTGACACATAACAATTCAAACTTTGGTTTAACCAGTGGTTTAGTCATAATATCAGCAACTTGATTGTCACTTGAAATATACATTACATTAAATTAATTCTTTTCATAAAAATCACGTATAAAATGAAATCTTTCATCTATATGTTTTGTACAAGTTTGAGCGAATGGCCACGTAGCCTCAGCCATTAATTCAGTATATAGATAGATAGATGTTTTGTACGTTTATGATACTCAGGATTATTAATTAGTCTTATAGCACTTTGATTATCGATGCACAGAACCACTTTATCATATTTTAAAGCACTTGTACCATTTTTTTTTTAAATTCGCACCAACCACACAAGATCAATGTAATTTAACTATAATAGTCTCCTTGCAATCGGTGTGGTGGACCATATATACATTTACCTATAAATGCATTTAAATGTTTTAGTTAATTTTAATATTAACATATAGTCTAAATCACGAAAGAAGACCGTTACGTCATCATTATAATTCGTATGAATCAAATCAGTACTGAGTTAGTCAAATTCATGCTTGTTGAAATGACATCCGGATGTAAACAAACTTAAACGTCAAAACAAAACATAACCTTCAATTTGTCTGTTATATGTCAGAATCATTTAACGATCTCGCCTGTCTAAATTTGAACTAATTTTATATTCTTATCGAGGTTTTTAATATATATAGTTTGGCAAAATGCAGATGTTTTGAAGATTAACTATCGTTAGTTCCATAATGAACTGTTTTTAAAGTGCACAAATCAATGGAATAAGGAAAACGGTAACAATCAAATTCAAAGATAAACAAATTCAAATTTGACAACTTGCTGACATGCAGAAACAGGAAACTATGAAACATGTGACAACGGCGCTAGTCAAAAGCGTTCGATCAGTTGATCGAATTCTCGCTTGTTACTGAGACATACGAAATCGGGCCCTCTCTTTCTTTTTTGTCAAGGAGGTTAGGTTTTGGTATAACGCATCAACAACGTCAGTCGGAGATATTAACAGTCACATATAATGGACTTCCTTTCCCTATCTCTCTCGTTTTACTATTGTAAACAAAGAACGCTTGAACAGCGTACGTTGAAGATTAGAAATTAATTTGTGACGTAACGGTCATCTCTCGTGATTTGAAGTATATTGTATACTATAAACTTTTGGGGTTCAGTGGAAGAGCAGGGAGTGCATGCACTCATCTGAACTTCGCCCTGTAATAAAGGCAATTTATTATTATTATTATTATTATTATCTTTTACCGCACTGGCTGCACTAACATATTCTACTTCAATTATCAATAACGCGACGCACTGTTGATTTGATTTGAAATATAGTAAAATTTATTGAACCATCAGAAAAATTACAATTTTCTATACAGACCCTTCCTTTTATCTAGCTAAAAATAAAAAAATATCACATGTCTTTAGATAGACTTTAAGTAACACAATTATTATTTTAAAGAATCCTATACATGTTTGTAATTATTGTCAAGTTATGGAGTGAATTTTTTTTTGAAGTTGCGATTTGAATGTTGAATTTGAATTTAGATTTATATCCTACATATTTCAACAAGCCTATACATTTTTGTAAATCATTTAGTTATCGAATAAAGTTTTTTTAAGTTGCACTTTGAATTTAGATATACAGGGTGAGTCAGGTTGTATAGGTACGTTAGGGTTTGATTTTAATGAAACAAATACTAAAACACTCTAAGTTATTTTACTAGATAGTTGACTTGCTTGGCTTAAATAAGATAAATGACTCGCTTGGCACACGAGAGGGTTCTATTTATAAGGGTGGTATTTAGTAAATTAAAACATGGTGATAAGGTTCCAACAATAACGATATTTAATAACAATAATAACAATTAATACAAAATATATTATTACTTACAAAGGGGGTCTGAGTAACCTGGGGAGGAGAATGCACTTTAACCTGAGTGGCCCTGAAGGGGTAACCCTTGAGGCGTCTTGCCTTGACAAACCCAAAAAAGCAACTAACTATAATAGTTGATTTAAAAAGGGCTTTTGAAACTATTGATCGACATATTCTTTTACAAAAAATACAACAATATGGCATTAGAGGTAAAGTCCATGCTTGGCTATCTAATTATTTATTAAACAGAAAACAAAAGGTTAGAATTAGGGAATCAACTTCGGAAGAAATTATTAATGACTTTGGTGTTCCGCAAGGTAGTGTATTAGGTCCACTTCTTTTTTTATTATACTTCAATGATATTAATCTCTTTGTTGATTGTGAATTTATTAATTTATTCGCAGATAACACATTACTTGCTTGCAGTGATGATAACTTGGACATAGCTATACAAAAAATGAATTCTATTCTATATAATGTTGAGAAATATCTGAAGATTAATAGGTTAAAATTAAATGTCAACAAAACTAAAGCTCTGATATTAACAACTACATACAGATATAATCAGGTAAATGTTAATAATCTTAACTTAATGATTGATAATCAAAGAGTTGAAATTGTATCAACTATTAAATACCTAGGCTTTTAATTGGACAATTTTCTATCTTTTGATGCACATTTTACATATATCGTTAAAAAGTTAACAAAAAAACTGTATTTTTTTTCTAGAATCTCCAATAACTTGTCAGTGGAATCAAGAATTGTAGTATACCAGACAGTCATTTTGCCTCATTTTGATTATTGTCCATCTTTATTATATCAATTTAATTTAAACAAAACTTCACAATTACAAATACTGCAAAATCGGGGAATGAGAGTGATTCTCAGTTGTAATCGGTATACACCTATTTCACTAATGCTGAGTACTCTCAAATGGATTTCTGTCTCAAAAAGACTTTACTTATTAACCATGACATTTATATACAAGATTTTAAATAAAATGGCGCCACTGTACTTCCAGCAATATCTAAACTATAACCATGAAATTCATAACCATTCTACTCGAAACTTAAATAATATATATATTTACCGAACGAATTACAAAAGTACAATGAATTCTTTGTTTTTTAAAGGTATAAATGAATATAATAAATTACCTCATAATATTAAAAATACCAAGTCGTGCAGAATATTTAAAAATGAGCTTTTAAAATATATTAATGCCTCTCATGTTGGTTGATTTAAATTGTTTATCTTTTAAATTGTTTATCTTTTAAATTGTTTATTTGAAATTGAAGTATGGAATTTTTTGTGTGTTAAGATAGTTGAGTATGTGTATATATATGTTTTTCTTTTTTAATTATGATTGCTTTTATTGTTGTAATATTTTATATATATTGTTGCAATATTTTATTTATATATCTATTTTTTTCTTCTTCTATTGTGTATATTAATATTATGTTTGTGTAATATTAGGGAAATCCTAAATAAATAAAGTTCTTCTTCTTCTTCTTCCTACTATCCCCTCCGTTGGTGACATCAGTTTTGCATCATCGAAAAAATAGCTTCCCAAGCTTTTTTCTTGAGTTCGTTTCCCTGTCCCGTGCTGAATTGAATTAATTTGTTTATCATCTTTTATAACGCAACTCTAATTCAATGACCTGATTCCAACTAAATGTAAGCATGTACTGGGCGTTGCAGCAAATAAAGTTTGGAGTAAATAATTAAATTTGCCTTTCGTGACAGTATGGTAAAAAATTAATATGTGAATAGAGCATGAAAAAACAGTATTGACGTGTCTCAGGGTTTTGCTATATAACCCTTTATTTTTTTATACAAAGCGTTAAAGTTGAAAATTTTTCGTTGAATTTTTTAAATATCTTTTGGTTGGTCGTATCAATGAAAGTTGATTGGTTTATATTTTTAATAGGGCGCTATCAACTGGCGATATTAGTTTTTCAAAACTAATCCAGTGGCGTGCGTTTATACATTTTTTAAGAATGCCGATAACTGCGCCATTGGATTTTTTCATGCAATTTCGGAGTTGAAAACTAACTTAATAATAATAAAATAATGTCTATATAATATAAAGAAAGTTGAGTAATCAAAAGCTGAAGTTAAATACTGCAAACACTGTAATAAAAAAGTAGTGACTGCATGGCAGTGTGAAATTTGTGAAGCCCCTTTTCATAGAAGTTGCGCTTTTCAAGCAGGAGTGGTTAATAAAGAAGAAAGAATAATTTGTTGTGAGCCGTGTGGCAAAAGTGAGGTTAACATACCCGATACAATGATCTTCTTTGCCAGACGATCTACTTTTGTCCACTTTCGAAGCTGTTGATCAAGTTCTGCTCTGTAGCTGCTGGTTTCTCAAAGTTACCGTCGCAAACCCCCAGAACATCTTCACTATCTAACAGCGTACTAATAACGGACTGCTACTGTTACCAATTTTCAACTTTCGGCTTATCAATTTCCATTTTGACGCGTTAAGTCTTTGAATGCACTACAAAAATACACTAGTCGCTATCTAACAACTATATTGATTTTTCCTCGATCACACAATGTAACTAATAAAATCGCAACGTATTTTGATATTTCCAATAAGGAAGAATTGGAAATTATAATTACAACAAATGACATTGAATTAAAATCATATCATTACGACGAAAATTCTGGAACTTAGTGAATGGAAATAGCTTCCCGTTGTTGAGAAAATGTGCTCTAAAATTTAACTCTTACGTAGGTACGTTGGAAGGAGATATTGTCAAAAAACTGTTTCTGGGCGCCATTTCTCAATATGGCTACGTGAGCGGCAAAGATACGAGTGAAAATTCGAAAAGAGCACGTCGAAATCTATAAAAATACCAATTTACAAAACTCCCGGAAAATTTTCCTGGTAAAACTACCAAATTACTAGAGATGGGCACTTTTCGGAAAAGTATATTTTGGACATATCCACGGACAAGTCGGAAAAGTATTTTTGACCTTGAACCAGATACCGCAATCACCTAGTGCATTCCATATAACCTTAAATTTCAAGAAAAAACTTACTTTTTAATATTTTTATAATTATGTGGATGTGGATATTAACAATACACATATTTCAGCCTATTAAAAACAAATAAATATTCTTATCACATGTTGAGATCCAAATTAAAATTATTAAAATAAAAAAAGTTATGATTTAAATTAAAAAATAGGCACCGAGTTTATTCTTTCTCAGTTTATGATCCATGTGCAATAATTTTGAAACCTTTATTCAATATTTGTATTTTTTCCCCTTCACTGTCACTCAAATTTGATGTAGGTAAATGTAAATATTTCTGAGGATATGAACCAAACGCAATTTCTTCTGTTTCAATTTTAGCTTGCTCGTTTTAATTTTCTGCTATTCCTTGAGCATTTAGGTCATTATCAAGGTTGTCTGATTTATTGTCTGATTCATCTTCTACTAACTCTTCTGTATCGTAGTTTTCAGAATCTGTTTCGCATAAATACCATTACAGTGTAGAACGTGTCAATAAGTTACAAAGAATAATACTACAAGTAGGGTACGAGACATGATTTGGATATAAGGCAAAATAGTAGATGTATGTTAAAAAAGAAAAAATTTTACAAAACATTACAGTATTTGAAATTATAATAATAATAATGACTGACTATAAGGAACTAAGAACTAAAACTAACACTAAGCAATATTCGAGGTGCTACAAAAATGGGGGTCATCATAAAATTCTCCCACGCTGTAGTAGGCCTTTTTTATTAAGGTATTGTACAATATTATTTTTAATTTCTTTATTGGCTGATTTCTAATTAAGATTGGTAATTTGTTATACATCTTATTATAGAATATTTCACATTTTTTTGTAGGTAGGTAAAGTTCATTTTTTCATTAATTAGATTAGATTTATTTCTGATGTCATGGTTATGCTGCCTATCACAATTGTCGATAAGGTTTTTATTATTACAGACAAATATCACAGATTCATAAATGTAAATACATGGCAAGGTAAGTACTTTGTTGTTGATAAAATAATTTTTACACGATTCATGGTGTTGTATATGATAGATGTTTCTCATACATCTCTTCTGCAATATGAAGACACGAGACATATCCGGAGAGTTAGCCCAGAAGATGATTCCATATCTTATTCTAGATTGTATGTATGAATGGTATGCAATAGGGAATATGCATGCATTTTAAATATTCTCAAAATTATTTTTTTACAATCTCTTAACTATATTAAAACACTGTGCCATTCATTTTATTTTATAATTATTGCTTTTTATTATAAATTAAACACAAACCCAAGTGCGCGTTTAAAAGCAATGCCATTGACCATCCCCTCGATGACGTCAAATGATATGTAAAAAACGCAACCAAGGCAACCAAGCGGAGCTTGCATATGGCGAACACTGCGCACTGATAACAGTGAGTGATGAGCGCATCATTTTTACCTGGTCTGTGATAGTGAGTGTATCGTAACGGCCCGCATCCCGAAAAATATAGCCTGTCAAACCAAACAGTTTCGTGAGTTTCTTTGGATAACTTTCTGTGTTTAATAAGTGTTCTTTTTTAAATATGACTGAAATAGGATTTGTGCAAGGACATTCGGATAATTTACCGAAAGTTGATGCATTTATGATGAGTGCATTTTTCGCTAATAATCCAGATTTTACATCGGCAGAAATAAAAGGAGTCAAAGCTTCAAGGTAATATCAGAATACAGCTAGGTAATTTGAAAAATAATGTTATGGTTACAAAATGTTTTGACAGTGTACGTCGCCATAACCTCATTTTTGAACTTATTTTTATAATGTTTAAACTATACATAGACAAAATAATCGTTTACCTATTATTACACAACTTTTCAATTTTGCAGGTCAGAGCGAGAATCGTATGGCGATAATGCCGTGGGATATGTGCAAATAGGGAGAGAAAATAACTTGTGTACTGTTAAGGCCAAAATAACACCCGAACATAACGTACGACATAAAGCATATAAAGTCTCTGCTGTTTGTGATGAAAACAAGGAATCTATTGTCTCTGCTCTTTGTGAAGATTGTGCTGCACACTTGGGTATGTAATTTGTAAAAAAAATTGCAGTGTAACAAAAAATGCACACTTTTACAAACTCCATTACAGCATTGTTTATTTGTCATTTGTTCACATAAAGATAAAAATGCATTTTCATATTTTCAATTGAGGTTTCTATTTTACTGCGTTCACTGATATAATTATTTTTTTCAGGTGGATGTAAACATGTTATTGCATTCTTGGCTTGGTTGCATAGAAGGAGTGAAGACCCACCTTTAACATTTGTAGAATGTCATTGGAAAAAATCAAAATTATCGTCTGTGGGCACAACATTAAAATTTATTAAGGCAAAAGATATGGGCCAAGCTTCGGGAATCCAAGAACAAGAAGGAGATGGAACATTCCTTTCAAAGGTTGTCATGTATAGTAAGGAGAACGACTGCATGGACGTGCAGCTGACAAAGTATTATAAAGAGACAACTGAAATCGAAAAATTATCAATTCATTTTTTAATTAATTCCATGCCAGACATAAAGCTTGCTACACCTATGCAGTTTCTTGAATACTGCAAAACATTCATGAAAGCAGAAGTTTGTAAAAAAGCTTATCAAGCAACTACTGAGCAAGCAAATTGTCCTTTGTGGTACGAGTTAAGATATGCTCGTATCACAGCTTCGAAAGCATACGATGCGGCTCATTGCCATCAACTCGAAGGCATCCTTGTAGAGTCCATTTTGGGGGCATCAAAGCCCAATGACAGTCCGGCCATAAAACATGGAAGACTACTGGAAGCCGAAGTTTTAAGAGAAGTAGAAAAAAAAATGGGCATTAAAATAAGGAAATGTGGATTGAGCTTAAGCGAAGATTTCCCAATAATTGGAGCATCAGCAGATGGTGAAACTGACATTTTCACAATAGAAATTAAGTGCCCCTCAACAGAAAAGACGAAAAAGAAATATATTACACGGGACAATAATATTTCTGCAAAATATAAAGCTCAAGTACAGCTTCAAATGCATTTTGCTAAAAAGAAAAAGTCACTATTCTGTTTAGCACATCATGATTTTGAGAATACAAAAAATGTTGACATTTTAGAAATAGATTATGATGATTTGTATTGTAAAAATATAATAGAATAGAAATAGAATAATATATATTCTGGAAAACAGCTATATTTCCAATTTTAATAAAAAATATTACTTAAACTCTGATTTTTTGTATTACTTAAAAAATTATAAAACACTTAGGCATTTCTGATCATTTATGGTTGAAAATGTTTTAAAATTTTACATACCAAAAGACCCTCCTGTATAGCCAGCGGAAGAAAAAATAAAAGGTAAATGAAGTATAAATAAATGTATATGTTCGACCATATGTACAGACTCGATTTATGACTGTTTAGCGGTCATAATGTGCTACATTATGATACTAGTCCGATAATCATAAAGTAAATTGGACTCATCTGTCAATGTCAATAACAAATATTTGTTTAAAAAATGACAAGCAATGTCAAATTTGTATTCCAATAAATAAAATAAAATTTATTTCGAACCCATTTTATTTAAAAAAAAGAAATACTTAACAAATTTTATGAAAACTTAACATTGTAACATTATTTAATCATTTATAATTTTTAATATTTATCACTCTTAAAATGTGCAAACACGAGTTGTTTGTTAGTACAAGTAGCTACTAACAAAAGTAAAAATACACTTTGAGACATCAAATTATCTTATAATAATAATTTGTCAAATTTTCTACTGTCATAAAATAGATATCAAATTTGTAAAATGTTTTTTTTTTTTGATAATCATGTAATTTTAATCTCGGTTATAAAACTTTGTATGCAATACATAATCGAACTTTTTTTGCATCGTCTTTTATTAAGAAACGACGTCCAATAAAGTCCTAGATTGTGTACTTGTTACATCAATAGCTATTAATAAATGAAATTAAAATATGTATAATAACAATGACAATGGGATTGATCCCCTAAACAAATATCCTTACAAAACAATTAAATTACCGGAACGCAAATACAAGAGTGCATTTCTGGTCACCTACCCGCTTAACTTATATGACTGATGGTCGAGATGGTAGAGTACCTGCCTCTCACCCAAAAGTCCCGGGTTCGAATCCCGGTCGTGGCAATGGAAAATACTGTGAGAGGGATTTTTCCATTATACACGGATATTGGATGTGTCTCCCTTGTCTTTAAATGTGTAGCCCCCTCCCGCACAAGGCTCAGCCTTCTGGGATAAAGGGGGTCGTAATTACATGTGGTGTATTTATTTATTTATTTATTTATTTATTTAACCTAAGATAAGTACTAATTATTATTGGAGCGTTTGATATCGGACATCTTCAGAAAGCAACCGTTACAGTACATATTTTAAGCAGTAACATAATGTAATTAATAAAGTTAACAATAATTAATCATATTAAAGTTCCACACTTATAGTAAGATAGTTATTAAATTTTTATTAAAAAATCTTGCATATTTATGAGCCCACATGCTGCTGTTACTATGTGGTCCATTATACCAATAAAGTGATTATCAACACATGCATGTGGCAACAACATATTAAACTCTCTAATTCGACTAATCACTCTTTCAACGTGAATTCTTAGTGCAGCTATTCGTTTTGATTGTCTTATTTCTTCTTTTGAGCTAGCTGCAGATCTTGAAACACTAGGAGGGCGTATAAGAACACAACTCCTTTCTTGCAAAATGTGAGAAATATTTTTAAATCCTCTGTCAGCCATAACTGCCTTATTAGGTGGCAATTTGTTCAAATAACCACATTCCTCAACTATTCGTCTGATGCACGTCCTCCATAACCCTCCGATATAAAATTAACTAAACCATCAGGTGTACATGATATAAGATACTTTAGTGTATTACAAGCTTTATATTATTGTGACCATGTTAAAGACTGTTTTATGGGATTCGTAGGCTTCTCAATTTCTATTTCGAAACAGTCAATAATAGAGACTACTTTAGAATATCTTGCTCTAAATGGTATTGGTAAATGTAATAAAATATTCGAAGAATCTGGCCACACAATTAATTCTTTTAATTTATTGCTCATCACTGAGATTGTTTTTTTAAAAATACGACTTACATTACTTTGTGAAGTTCCAAAATGTAGAGCTAGAACACTAAATGCATCATTGAGTCTTATTTTTTTCAGCGTAATTAAAATATTGACAGTAGGTGCGGGTATAGTTTCACTTAATAATTTTATTAAGAAATATGTTTTACTAGGCAATCCCAGTAACAGTTTTGGTTCTCTTTCAATTGCCATGAGCATTCCTGAACGCATTAATTTTTTATAGTTTTCCTGCGACTGCTGCTCATCTGACCAATTTACTTCTGAACTTGAACTTTGGGGTTCCTAATCCGTAGTAGTGGTGGAGGATTGCGAACTAAAAGATCTCATCGAAACACTATCACTTTCACGTTCTTTAGTTTCAAATAAATTCTTTCGAACGTTTGCCAATTCACTTATTTTAAATGGTGATGTTGAAGCATTAGTCGAGGGGATAAAGAAAGAGGACGTAGCGGTATGAATACCCATTACTTTTGTATTAATGCCTTTGCTTCGGAATGTGGGTTTGTATTTAACTTGTATGGCTTTATCTTTAGTCCGTACAATTTCTTCCGGATTTACAGCTAAATTAGAAATTCCACTTGGTCCTCGTTCATTCTCATCTACCTCCATAAGGAATGTGGGTTTGTATTTAACTTGTACAGTTTTAACTTTAGTCCGAACGATTTCTTCAGGATTTACAGCTAAATTAGAAATTCCACCCTGTTTGTTTACAATATATATATAATTTTTTTTTTTTTTTGTAATATAGAATTGATTATCTTATCTAACAAAAATATTAATAAGATAAAATGTATACTAACTAGGCAGAGAGACCACGGTCGATAGCCTTTTGTACCTACCTCGGTTCAATAAATATATTTACTACTACTACTACTAGAAATTCCACTTGGTCCTGGTTCATTCTCATCTGCCTCCATAAGGAATGTGGGTTTGTATTTAACTTGTACGGTTTTAACTTTAGTCCGAACGATTTCTTCAGGATTTACAGCTAAATTAGAAATCCCACTTGGTCCTGGTTCATTCTCATCTACCTCCATACTCTGAAAGCTGATATTACTGTCATCTTTAGTTGTAGACAAAACTTCTTTCAATAATTCCTGTTTTTTCCTTTTAATAGCACCTTGTCTCTCTGGTACCCAAACTGGTTTTTTTTGACATTCAAAAACATGTGGAAAAACACCTTTTTTCAAACGTAAATTAATATTTTTGCCTTCTTGCTTTCCCATAATTTGGTATTCAAAATAGTTTTCAGTATCTTTCTCCAGCTGAAATAACGAAACAATTTTAAATACTATAAGATGTAATAAAATAAAAAATAAAGTAAGGTTATGTCTAAGCAATTATTATTATTAAGTTAATTTCACAAGTACATACATCAAAATGATCTTCGCAGCAAAATAGGGGTGTAGTATCGGACAATGATAAGTTTTTCTTATCATCCCTTTTCATAATTTTGCACCATTTCTTCCTGAGTTCCGCAACTCTCGGCACGTTGAAAAAAAGTTTATTTGGAGTTGAAACTGTAGTATTCTTACACAATGGCACTATGCAATATTTATAACGCACTTTTTAGTATTTTCCATTGTTATATTATAAAATGTTAAAGCCACTTAAACCAAACAAATATTCACAGAACATAAAGGTACAAACATTAAACTGCATAAAAATAACATAGGAACTGTTGGTCTGTTCATTTGAGCTGCTTCTAGCAACTTAGAGCAGATAAAAAGAGATGTAACTAATACAAATGAAATAAGTGTGAGAGAGATAACGTTGCTCTAAACTGCTAGAATCAACACAAATAAACATACCTTGTCATTCATATCATAACATCACATGACACATATCATTTGACGTCACAGCTAGACGCGCGTAATATCAGATGTTTGAATCCTACTAAATTTAATAAGGAATTAAAAAATTTTTTTTTTCATATTGGCTTTCACGAAATTAAAAAAAAGAACAGGTGGTTGCTTTTAGACTATTTCTTGATGGATTAGTGCTAAAAAAAAAAAACATTCATATTCCCTATTAGAGCTGTTTTGGTATTAACCATGTTAGAAATTACTTTCAGGGCATAGCAGTAACGTGCTAGGCAACCCGAAAGCATTACAACATGGGATCGCCAGTCTAGGCGAGAGTCAATTTGAATACCCAAGAATTTCACACTGTTTACAGTAGGGATTTGTCTATTTCCACTACATAGCATCAACTCATTATTTTGTAGACTATAATTAAATTTTATTAATTGTGTTTTATTTGTATTGAGTAAAAGATTGTTTGCAGCAAACCAGTTTTCCAATGTGTCTAGTGTAGTAAATATATTTGTTGCAAGCTTTTCTGCTGACTGGTCACTAAAGATTATAGAGGTATCGTCAGCAAACTAAATCATCTCCTTCCCAATAGTGCCAGAGAGATTGTTGGTATAGATAAGGTAGAGGAGAGGGCCCAGTACTGAACCTTGAGGAACGCCCTTTTTAACAGTAATGCTCTCTGATTTCATTAATTGTCCATCCTCATCCCGTTCAACCACTCTCTGTGTCCTATTCAGAAGGTACGATTCTTATCAGCTGCAGCGCTACACCCCTTACCCCGTAACACTCCAGTTTTTTTAATAGTATTGTATAATCTACACTGTCAAAAGCTTTAGACAGATCTAGACACATTAGAAATGTAGTTTGGCGTTTATTTTGTGAATCAATGATCTCACATAGCGCTTGATATATAGCTGTAATTGTCGATTTATTTTTCCTAAATCCATTTTGTGATGGAGATATAACATTAAAATGTTCAAAGAAGCATGTTAATCTATTGGAAATAATCCTTTCAAATATTTTGCTGATATTTGGTAGCAATGCAATTGGTCTATAGTTTGAAATTAGGTGATCATCTCCTTTTTTGTGTAGTGCAATTATTTCTGCTGTTTTTAATTTATCTGGAAGGTGCCCAGTAGCAAGGGTTAAGTTTATAATGTACACTTAAGGTGGTGTTATTTCAGTGGCAATCATTTTTAGAAGTACGGGTATTTCATCCTCACCAACTGAGTTGGTATTTTTGAGTGACATGATTGTATTGTATACTTCGTTAAAGTGAGTAGGAAATAAAATAAGTGAGTTGATATTTCTTTGAATATTGCACAGTGCATAATTTTCATTTCTGGGAGATATATCTGGACATTGATTACCAAAAAAAGTATTTACATTGTTAAGAATATCTTTTGGATCTTTATGTTCGTGTGCCAGTTTATTATAATAAGAGAGTTTCTATTTATTTTGTGTTTACCTGTATAATACATTACCAGAGTCCACACTGCTTTAAGATTGTAGTCCACCGGAAGCTGCGCTGTGCTGTACTGTGCGAAGCGGTATAGAGCGGAGTCAGCTTGTAATTGAATTTACATGCATTCATAGGGCGGACCGTCCACTCGTGCTGGGCGGTGCGTTTTCGACAAGCTGTGGCTTGCTGACCCAGCTTCATTTCGCTCCTTGACCGATTGAAGCTGCTGCTGAACGGTGTCTATGTGCTGTGTAGAGTAGGAAAATGGAAGAATTTATAGAAGTAGTGCGTAGTTATCCTTGTTTGTGGAAAATTGACGATAAAAATTACAAAAATCAAGACCTCTGGGAAGGCACTTGGGATAAAATATTTTCCTTCTCAATGTCGAATCGTATTATTTGATGTATTTCCATAAATTGTTCCTTTGAAAGTCTAAAATACTTTTTAAAATGTTCGTCACTTAATGATGGAGATCAAGGTATGGAATTCTCCAAATATTTTTCTCTCCTTCAAATGGTTTGCTACCCAAAATAGATGTGATCTTGCTCCCATAAGCAATAGATTGGTTAGAATATTGGCCTCAAATTCATTATCAGAATCATTTTCATCTGAACTCTAAAAGATGCTTCTGTATTTCGATGTTTGAAATCCGGGTTGAAATCATTTTTATTTAACAATCTGCTAGTAGCACTGCGAAGTGCGAATCAATACTACCGCACAGCACCAGTGAACGGTCACGCCACCGCTTTTGTCAGCTTAGCATAGCACAGCACAGCTCAGCTCAGCACAACACCGCATCCGGTGGACTACACGCTTTACTCGTATTCTGCTCATTTTGTATATACTTGATGTTAGAGAGTTTCTTTGCCTCTCTAACAAGTTTTTTAAGAATGCTGCAATATAAGTTGTAATAATCACAAGTAATTAGACCTTGGTTTTTCTGTTCATATAAGTATCGCTTTCTTTTACTTGATATTTAATACCTCTTGTAATCCTGTTTGATCTTTTGATGTTAATAGGTTTTTTATTAAAAATAATTGGAATTAAAGTGGTTAGTTTATTAGCAAATATATTGTAAGCTTCATTTAAATCATTTGAGTTGAAAACTTCAGCCCAGTTTTCAGTTAATAGTTCATGTTTAAAGTTTAGCATTTTTCTTTCCGAAAATACTCTTCTATATAATTTTTTCTTGCAAATTTTATTAAGGGGCGCTTTAATGTATATGGTTTGACCATAGTGGTCGGAGATAGCTGTTGATAAAATTTCGCTAGTAAATGGTAGGTTCATATTGAAGTTTACAAATATATTGTCCAAGAGGGTACTTGATTTTTTTGTTACTCTAGTTGGCAGAAAAATAGTTTGATCTAGATTATAAGACATAAGTATGTCGAGAAATGTTTTTGTTGAATTATCAGAATTTAGTAGATTTATGTTAAAATCTCCACATAATATTAATTTATATTTATTATAATTATCCAAGGAGTAATTTAGCATGTGGTTTAATAAGTCAAAGAAAGTATTTATGTTACCCGTCGGTGGTCTATATATACATATTATCACAATTTCCTTGGCCCTACTTACAGCATTGGAGGATTCTATATGCCCTTCTATATTTTTTTGTTTTAACTGGATATCTTCTATGAAGTCGGGATCCTTTACAAGTATACAGGACCCCCCATGTTTGGTGAGATCCCGCACATTTGAGGATATAAGTATATAACCTTCGATAGATGTATTGTGGATTTCCTCAGGTAATACCAGTGCTCGGTGAGACATATGTCTAGCAGAAGTGTTAGACTATTTATTAATATTTCGAGTTCTAGTATCTTATGCCTCAGAGATTGTACATTTTGATGTAGTAGATAGATGCCAGTATCTTGATCCCATTTATTTTTGTACTTTTGCTGTTTGGCAGGTGTAGTATCCATTTGGGAGCTTGCTATTGGTGATCTTTCCGTCAAACAATTTTTGCTGATACTTGTGTTGTCGGAAAAAAATGTGATGTTTGAGAGCTTTCAGTTATGGATGTAGTTATTTTGGGATTCGATGGACCAGATGGATTAAATTGGTTTAAGCTGCTAGTTTGATTTGACTTGTTGTTTATTGTGTTGTCCAGAGATCGCTGCCCTAGTCGGAAGTCAAATCTTGAGAAGAAGACCTCTTCCGGCCAGAAATTTGCATCATATACTCTGTTTAGGAGACATGGCTCCAAACCAATCATAAAACGTTGATTATTGGGAGTTTGATTAGGCATTTGCAACAATTTAATTGTGACGTTTGTAGAGCCGGCTTTTTCTTTGATAAAGGCACGAATGTCGTTTTCTGTTGTTATATCTTTGACATGGGAAAGGAAAAGCCATATTTTCTTCTCGTTAACTTTGTTTGTAGAGCTTTTACTGATACCTTGGAAGTTTCCAAAACCTTGTACGCGTCCTATGTTAGCAGTTTTATTATTATTAATAATATTATTCTGGTTTCTTCTTTTATTGTGATATCTTGGGTAGACAAAGCCGCCCTGATTTTTTAAGTAAGAATGGCTGTTTTCCATTACCGTCGGGGGGTTCATACTTCCATGGTGGGGTTCCGCGTTCAGGACCTCAGTGGTGTTGAGATTCATTGTCTCTGTGGTTGGTATAGGTTTGTCTAAATTTATAACTTCGTGCAATATTTTTCTTTGTGTTTCTTCCAGCCTTTTAAACTTTGACTCGGAATTTATCTGTTGTTTAAATTTTTTTACTTCTTTATTTACAGGAATGTTTATCATGGTTTTTTCTTCACTGATTTTTTGTTCATTTATTGTGTTTTGTAGGTTATTTGCTCCATTATTTCTATTTACCAAATTACTGTTGTTGTGTCTATTTATTTGCTCAGCTGTGCTATGAATGAAGAATTTTTTTAGTTCCTCTGTTAGAAATGTTTTTAGTGAATCCATATTTTTTTCTAGGATGTGAGATTGTTGAAATTGCGAAATTTGCTGGTTGTGTGATTGAGTGTTTCCCATATGTAATCCACTATTAATTTGTTCTTCTAAAGTGTGTACCTTTTCTTTTAAGAGTTGATTTATTGCTTTTAGTTCCTGATTTAAGTCCTTGAGTAGTTTGTTTTCATTACTAAGGGATTCGCTGACTAATTCTGTGCCAAGGTCATCCTCTTTGTTTTTGCTAGGTGTTTCTAGACGTTTGTCTTGGGCAAATTCTTGCTTATCACAGCAGGTTTTCCTACTGGAGCAGCTTTCATGAAATGTTGCACCACACTGGACACATTCCACTTTTTTTAATACTTTTTTATTGCAATAATTACAATAATTACACAGAGCTTTCACTTGCAACTGTTCATTGTCGGCCATCTTAACTTAACTTAATAAAAAACGTATTTATGGTGAATACTAATATTACTTACCATAAATACGTTTTTTATTATTTATCCACTAGTTCGTAGCCTCCGAGTAATATCAATTCATACAATTAAAATGCATATCTTTTAGATAATTTTTAATTACTACTATTAATACCAGTACATTAAAGCAATAATTCTAACGGTGCGTTTCTAGATGCCACCGAAAAAAACCACTCTAGCACAATTAAAGTGCCTTCTTGACTATATAGAACAGGATGATATAATCCGCTATGGATAAGGTTCTCCTGACCAAAAGAAGCGGTCTTGGGATGAGTTTTTATTTGGGATTGTCAAGGGGTTGCTCCTGTCTCTTAAAAATCACCTGTTGCGATTTAAATCAATCCTACAAATAAATACATGTTTTTTTTTTTTGGACTTGTACAAGTTGTAATATATCTACGTATATCATAGGTACGTAGACATATTACAATGTTCTTTAATCGTTCCCTAATACATACATATATTTTATATTTACCTTGCTATTTGTTCTTCAAACACATCTAGTATAACTACTAACTCCATTATTTTCGCAACTCAAACACACTTCACCAAATAAAGTCATAAAGTCGCAATTTAATTCTTCTAGCAAATCTAAACATAAAAACTCTCCATTTGCCCAGATTTCAATTGACTAATTTCAACATTGACTTAACATTTCAATCGAAATGCGTCATAGAGAATACCAAAAATTGAAAATATTGACTGTATTCAAGGTCACTTGTTTTAATTCCAATAACTTGATTTAATTTTAATATCTTAACTTTTACAGAATAGCAAACGGCCATGTTTATTGAAATTTCAGTCAAATATCATAAATGTCAATGTTGACTTAATTTCAATCAATTACAGAATAGGGCTGATTAACTTACATGACATATTTTCCTTGTCCGCTCCAGACTTTAACTTTTTTTACAGGTAAAAATTGTTGCTTAACATTTCCGGGACAGCAAAAGCATTTAATGTATACTATTATGCTTACGTACAGTCTAGCCTTGATTATTGCATCATATGCTGGGGTAATTGTAGCCGCATAAATGAAATCTTCATATTGCAAAAAAAGATATTACGTATTATGACTTTCAAAAACTTTCGTAGTTCTTGCCGAACCCTTTTTAAGGAATTAAATATCTTGACGGTCACGTCACTTTATATACTAACGTGTGTGTCTTATATCAAATCATATTATTGCAACTTTACTCCCAGAGATAATTTTTCTGAACATGACTTAAGACTACATTTGAACCTAACTATACCACAGCATAAATTGTCTACAGTTGCAAGAGGTCCCAATGTCATGTCAGTCAAGTTATACAATAAACTCCCTACATCTATCAAAACTATTAATAATATACAACTATTTAAAAACACTGTTCGTGCTAGATTAATTGAGCACAGCTTCTACTCCATAAGAGCTTACATGAGTTGCAACTGCTTAGACGAATGTGCATAGCATAATATCACATTCTTATTCTCATTGTGTTGTGTTTATTTTATTCTTTTGTCCTTACTGTTTTTATCAATATTGTTTTATATTATCTATATACACATGTATCTGTCCTTATCTGTTATTATAACAATATTTGACTGTATTTCCATACCCAATTTTTGGGTCAATTGAAAATAAAGATTATTATTATTATTATTATTAATATTATTATTAACCAAATGTTTCTCCATCCTACTAGAGTTTTTAAAAAACGTTTTGGAGCAAAATCTGCACTTATAATGATCCTTGTGCTTCAGGGTGGTGAAATATTGCCAGGCTTTTGATTTTCGAGTCATTATTATTTTAAAACTCGTAGCATTTACTATTTAACATTCACTGTAAATTCACTCTCCTTTGGTAACTTTGTTGATAAAATAAAAATACTGATAAAAATAGCGTTCACAAAGTAAACACATTAGAATAGTACATTGTGTACCTAGTAGAAAAAGCTTAACATTCCCGAACGACTGTGACTGTGAAGACGGAATCCGGGAATGTGCTTTTCCTACGAGATACACATACTATTTTTTCTGAAATCGCAATTCATTATAATTAAGAAATTTTTATTAATACATAACATTTTTTCATTGCAATCTAATTGCTTATAATCGTTTCCTTTGCAATCATTGTTTATTTATTGATGTGAGTGCTTATTTCGTTTCAATAAGTGCTACAAATTAATATGGACTATGATGACATACAGGTGTCTGGGACACCACCAGAGAGTAACAGCTGCAAATAATGTGACTTTAAATTTTCATGGATTATTGCCACGAAAAAGACATGACCTCCCGATCTGAAAATGTCATGATTTCCAATTATCTTCAGTTGAAGGCATCTCTACGTTATAGTCAAATCATTCTTATGCTGAGATCAACACTTAGTACAAAGAAAGACATTGATATATCAAAATATTCGAAATTACGCGTTTACCTGAAAATTCAAGGTGACAGCTATAAACCAAAGAAGCTGAAAGTTCGGTCAAATGAACAACTTGAAATATTTATTACTCAAGCACCAGATCATATGTATATACTTAATGAATAAGGTATACGTATAAAATGTGAGAATTATAAAATTATCTAGATATTTATGTAGTTTTTACTTTTTAGGTTGCCTTAATATTTGGTGTGGCCGTGATGAACTGTGTCAATAATTAAATTTGTCTGCGTATATTTATTTACTGTCTAAAATGTAGATAAAAAACGAGTCCGGGAAACTTACTTTCCCGGACTCGTTTTTTGATGGTTGCTTATCAATGGACTAACTAGAATACGCTATTTTAGGGTCTGAAATTGCGCCGAGAAAGTAGACATTCCTGAGCGATTTCAGAAAAAATAAGTTATCTTTATGAAATGTCAGTAAATAAAAAAGAACAGGGTTACCAACATCAAATTGAAGGTTGAAAATTATTGGCGGGAATTTTGACTGAAATAAATAATAAATAACTAAATGTACTTTATTATATTAATTGATTTTTTCGCGCATGCGCGTGTATCTTTTCCATGTGGAAAAGTGTCCTCAGGATATGTCCAAAGGACATGCCCAAGGCACATCTCTACAAATTACTGTACTAATACATGAGTAACCTCTTAATGTATCCAGAGAGCTGAAATTTCAGAAAGCTGAGAAAATAATCCATAACATTTTAATTCAGTTATAATTTTTTTTAACTTTAGTATATCTAAATATTTTATCTTTTTTTGTCATGATAATAATTGATAATTTTGTTAATAATATGGTTTTAAATAGCCATTTAGTCTAAATATTTATTATTTAGTTGAAAAAAGTAATATCGCAATATTTAATAATGGTATAATTTATAAGAAGTTTTCTTCTTCTGGCATTACCTCTTTATAAACCTTTTTTAGTTGCTTATCAAAACACCTCACACTTCTCAACATCCTGAAGTTGAATCATAATTTATTTATAGATATGTGAGACATGTGCCTGTAGAATTTCCAGTAACGAGACCTCCACCTGAAGAATATTATGGTAGGAGACAAGTACTTTATGAACCCGAATATGTAGCCCCACCTCGAGAACGTGTACGATCATATAGAGAACTTCCACCACATAGAATGCCTGATTATTATAATAATAAATATGAAGAAGAACAACAAACTTCAACTAAGAGAAATCGTCCTAAACGAGAAGTTATTGTACAAAGGGTCGAAGAGAGACAAGGCAGAGGTGATGAATGGTCAGATCCTTGGATGAGATCGAAATCACCTGGTAGAAGGAAAGAAAGTGGTAGGAAGCGTTCGTATAGCTCAGGTTCGAGTTATTCTTCAAGCAGGTAAATATGACAAAAATATTGTTGCTTTTTAAATGATGAAAAAATTATGGCAATGTGTGAGGCAATCAGTTTTAGATAGTAAATAAGGAAGTGTCTTTGCCTCTTCTTAGCTTTGAGTTTTAGTCAGTATTATTTTATTAACTTATCATATCAGGTAACTCTCCACAAATCATGACATGTATTTGATTATAATAAAACAACCATGTGGTGTTAATGTATATATTTGAAAAGGTATATAGTTTATTTGTTTCTTACAGTTCATCTAGAAGCTCTACTGAATCAAGTAGAAGTTCATATCGATCCAGGTCAAGATCTTCTCATCGCCGGCGTACTTCAAGAACTCGAAGAAGCAGACAAATTTCACCTTCAGTTATTGTATCTGAACGTAAAGCTGCAAATGAACGTGCTGCTCTTATGAATCCTCCTGCTCCAAAGAGGAGAGCACCCTCACCAGGTTAATATATTTGTTTTAATTCAAATTTGTTGATGTAACAGAATAGATTATAGACAGTTAACATTAATTTATTTAATTGTTGCATGTATTAAATTGGTGTTCTTTTGAAACTCCTAAGGTATTAAAAGGAATGGGTAATATTTTACCTGCAGAGTCTATAGCGGAAAATATTAATTTTTTGCTTAATAACTGGGGGTGAAATATTAATACTTACTGAGATACAGGGTGTTAAAGTTATAAAAATTATTCAGTAATGTTGTTATTTATTTTTTACATCTAATATGTTAGTATGTTTCACTTATTTCCGTAGCACACTTTGTTAAACATTTTTAGCTTACCCTTTAATTAATCAGGATGTTTGTTTAACCCTTTAACGTTCTATGGCTTCTTAAAAAACCACCTTCATAAAGGCGAAACTACAATGGATGTTAATATAACATTTAAACGACCACAATATATTCCGCGCATGACAGGACAAGTGGTTTTCTAACAAACCTATGACTGTTACGGCTAGTATAATTTCTTGCATGTTCGTGTTTTTTTGTGATTTTTAAAGAAAATATTGTAACAGTCAGGATTACAGAACAAAGAGGGCACTGATTAACAAAACACTTTATTGAGACACACTCGGACAATATCAACTGCAAAACTATAAAACATCACATGAAACTAAAACAGCGTCCATCATCTATCACGGAAAACTTAAAAAAACTGAACTACTCGACTCGTGGCGACCTCTCACTGCCAAGTCACGCAGTGGCACCTCGTCGAAAGAGGAACCGTTACAATATATTGTTCAAGGTAGGTAGATTACATTGTTAACACGTTCCCTGCCATACAGGTCTATAGGACCGAGAAGTAGGTATTCTAACTTTAAAAACTCGGTCAAATAGACCGAGATACAATTTGTCCCACGCGCCAACTAGGTCCATAAGACCGAAATAATTTTTAAGGTTCCAAGCGCCGTAGGTCTGTTATTTCGTAAGAATAAACACGGAAACAGACCGAGCTGGCGTGTGGGTCAAGTTCGCACCATACAGTTTTAACTTTGGAATTCGTATAATGGGGTGCGCTCGATTTGAGCTTGAGTCGAGTTTTTACAGATTTCTGTGTTGTAATTTTATTTAAAAAAAACGTCTCCTGATATTAATCAAAAATTATAATAAAACAACTATGTGGTAAACAAGTTACGACAGATCAACTCAGACCGCATACCAGACCGAGTCGGCGCAAACTAAATTGAAATCGCTAAACGCCGACTCGGTCTATTGGACCGAGAGAGAAAAAAATTAATGCCGAGTCCTATATGAGTAATTCTTAATTTTCACTAGTATTCATTTAGTTTTGTTGTACTTTATACTTTATGCAATGTCAACATTGGCCTCTGGGGAAAAAAATAAAAAAATTACATGGCCTGATAGTCAAAACAAGCAAATGTGCCTCGGCAGGGAACGTGTTAAGTACTATTACCAAATCGAGAACATACTTTCGTTTTATTTTGGAATAACATAAGTGTAACTAGAAGTTTATTGTACCACGGTATATGAAAGGGTTACAAAACTATTTATTTTTGTAATTATGTATTTGACCCAAGGTCATTTTTTGTCTATATATTGCCAAAGTATGTTGATATCATTTATGTTAATAAAAATTTTTTTTAAATTATGCAGCGCTCTCGAGTTATATCAATTTGTTTATGGCCTGATACTTAGATTTTTTCTTTGAATGTTTGGCTTTTTTGTATATCAATAGATGATATTGTATTATATCTACAGCAACTGTTTATCAACCATATACATACAATTTAGAACTATGAATATTTAGACCTATGACATAACATTTAGACCTATGACCTATGAACATAATCTGAATTTCGACTGCATAGGTGGTCATAGGTCAACATATCAACATCAACCACTCATTTCCAAAAAGAATAACGCCAAAATATTTTTATAAATGCATTTTTCATACAAAATGGAATCATAACAAATCCATTTTTATGAAAAAATACCAAAATATACGAAGGAACGAGTTTTACGCGTAAAGGGTTAAAATTATGGGTGCGCAGGATTTTCTAAAATGTAAATATCTCGATAGGGGTGCATTTTATGAAGATAAAACAAGTACCCCTTTTTTTGTTTAAAAATAATGGTTAAATAAAAAATTTGCAAAGAGATTAGAAATGAACGAAGTACAAAAAAGTTATGACGGATTCTGTTAAACCAAGAGAGCTTACGTAGCGCCCTCTATGCGATACACAAAAAACCTAAATGTATCGACTTTTATGTTTATGTGTGAAAAAATAACTGAAATATAACAACATTACTGAATCTGTAGCAAGTACTAATATTTGACCCCCAGTTATTAAGCAAAAAATTAATATTTTTCGCTATAGAATCTGCAGGTAAAATATTACCCATTCCTTATGAATCACCCTGTATAAACCATTATACACTGTGGGCCAAATTAAATGGGACCCTAATTCTTCTTGTAATAATTTCTTTATTACTCAACGATTTTTTACCGTTTTTGGGTATGTTGTACCAAAGACGATATGTAGAGACTGTTCTATTCCTATGGCAGGCCACTTAATAACTTTTTAAAACGCGTAATTCCCTACAGATGTCACGAGCATTCACTTATTTGGGTTTGTTTACTGTGATTTGGGATTGAAGGCAAATCTCCTGTAAAAGTTATTCCGTTGTTGCCAAATATAAAATGTGTATATATGCTATATCTTACACCAAATGCTAGTATTATCTCCTTCGCAGATGATACTGTTGTTTTGTTTAATGAGAACAGTTGGTCTGAAACACGAACTTTAGTTGAAAGAGAAATGTGTGTAATAAAAAATTGGCTAAGTGCATATCACTTATCCCTTAATGCGGGAAAAACTCATTATATTGCCTTTTCCCTGACCAACGTTAACCGACCTAATTTTAACACAATAAAAATTAATGGGACTGGTGATGTCATTAAAGAAGCTCATGAAGTGAAATATTTAGGTGTTATAATCGATCAAAATCTTAAATGGGAAAATCATGCACATTACCTAACAAATAAAGTTAGAAAATTAGTGTATAAGTTTTACCAATTAAGAGAAATTATGTCCAGGTCCTTACTTCTAATTGTTTATAAAGCTCTTGTCGAATCCATTTTGCGATACGGTATATTGGTGTGGGGTGGCTTGTATAACACAATTCTCTGCAAAAGCTTAATGTGATTCAAAATTTTATTTTAAAAATTATACACATGAAAAAGGAGACATCCAACCAGGTTGTTGTATACAAAAGATGTGTCTAATATTCGCTCCTTGTATTTTATAAGCATGTGTATTTTCGCATTTAAACATAAAGAACTTCATCGTCAAATAACACATAATTACACCACTCGTAGTGTGCAAATAAAGATAAAACCCATCGGTTTGCGTCTTGTATATTTCCACGTGCATATAATCTCCTATCCTGTGATATAAGAAATGTAAAGTGGCTTAAAAGATTTACCATTGCAACAAAAGATTTTGTATTTCACCATTATCAGGATTTTATCAAATTATTGTAATAAATAATAATAATAATATTTATAGGTATACATTAGTTATTGAGTTAGTGCTACAATTACTACTCCTTTCATTTTCATAACATTGTTCAACATTTTTGTTTTGCATTCGCACATATTAAAGGCTTTATTTTTCTTTTCTTAATATAAAAAAAAGCTTCTATTTTTTGCACAATATAAGTGTTCACACACTTAGGTGCAAAGACAATATAACTATTTTCCTCATATGTATTTATCTCTTTTACATTGTCATTTTTGTTTTTTTGTTCTACTTTGTACTTTTTTTGTTATACTTTGTACTTTGTACTTATATATATATATATACTTATAGATGGTATGTTGTGTAGCCCGGTATACCAATGGGTCGTTCTGTAGCCCGGCCTCTACATAAAGAATAAAAAAATATGCATCATACATCCATGTATTTCTGGTTGCTGTAAAGCAGGGCAACCGCAGAGGGGTCATGTTATTTTACCATTTCAATTTTTTATATATGCATAAGACGTTGTGTGGCCAGGATATACGGTTAGGTCGTTATTTAGCCCGATTATATGTAATTACATATCTTGCAGACCCTGCGTGGCCCAACAACGTTGCCAGTGGTAGCACCTATTTGTTTCAGCTAGATGTGCTGTCGCCCGATGCGCTGGGCTACTGTCCCACTTTTCAGTTACATAAAGGTATTCTTGAACTGATGTGAATTTTATTAAAAATCACAAAAAAAGAAAGGAAATTGTTATCACATAACTTTTTCATTCATAACTTCCTTACTTTATTTAGTTAATTTGCAAAATGACTGAAGTATTAAAAATTGTATTAATTTAACAAAATGTATTACTTAGTTTGTCCACGACTACTAAATGCATTCATTATGTATGTGTTTCCTCCTATCCATAATTCACTGCAGTGAATCATGGTTTCATAATTCACTGCAGTGAATTATAACTGACTTCATTAAATGTCATCGATTGGGCCATGACATGTCAGTCAAAGCACGAAATTGTCATTTGATTTGAAACGTAATATGTAAAACCGTGAAAATCACACGTTTTTTTAAATCATATTCTTACTTACTATTAATAGTCAGAAAAATATTATAGGAATATTAAAGGGTGTGGAAGGGTCATTTTTGCTTAATATTCCTATAGTAACTTTTCTGACATAATATATGTGTATATACAGGGTGTTCGATTTTAACTTTACTACTATGGGAATTTCACGTATCTTACTAGCTACAACATCGGTTAAATTAGAAAAACTTGTGTATGTTTCTTATACTACTTCTTTACCGAGACGGTAGCGCAATGGGCTAGCGCGTGCTTGAGTGGCACAAGGCGGTTAGTTTCTGCGAGACCCAGCTCCGGCACTGACAATGTCGGTGGGTATGGATGTTTGTCTGCGTTTTTTTCTAATGTGTAACCCCTTTCTAGACAGCCTTGGCTTTGGATTTGGGGGTTGTCTAATTTCTGTGGTGTTTTTTTTTTTATTAAAAATCTTTAACAGAACTTAATTATGTGGTTTGATTTTTCAGAAATCTGAAAAAAACTGAAAGGTAAATTTTTCGTTTTTCTCCCAAATATTACTTATTTGGCACCCACGAATAATTTTGTAAAAAAATATTTGCCAAATTCTAATTTTTCAGTTTTTTTCAGATTCCTCAGAAATCAAACCAGATAATTAAGTTCTGTTTTCGCTAAATTCCTTTTAAGAAACAAATACAACTTTTCTCAAATTTAACCGATGTTGTAGCTATTAAGACACACGAAGTTCCCATAGTGGGAAAGTTTGAAGTCGAACACCCTGTATATTATACCTACCCACATATAAAAATTATAAATATAATAATAAATAGTAATATAAATAAATATTTATGTAATGTATACAGGGTGTCCCGAAATTAGCTAGAAAGATTTTGCCATCAGTTTCTACGTCCAAAAATAGTAAAAAAAGTTCCTATAAACATGGCCCCGAAAATGCTTCCTAAGGGAGCTACAGCCCTTTAAAGGTGCATCCTTGAAGACGGTTTTTATTTATTAACTCCGAAACTGTTCAAGTTAAAGTAATGAAATTTTGCACATCCACTAAACTTTCTAAGCCTAACAAAATGAGGTAAATATCATCTCAAAATTTTTACCAAGGATGGGTCAAGCTGTAGGGGTGGGGGGTAAAAATTACCGCAACTTTTTTATTTGTAATTTTTTTTGAGTTTTGACTTCAAATCATGAATTGTCAGAGTTTTTCACAAAGAAAATGCCCTCTTGTGCAACTTCGATCAGAGGCACCGTTTTCGAGATAAATTCATTTTAATATTCAAATGCATGCTCTAAAATGATTAGATAAGTGGAATAAGTGGACTAATTTTTTCCTTTTCTCGTCAAAACAAAATTTAAGAGCCAGATCAAACCAAGATTTTCTTATTTATTTTAACAACTGCTCAAAATGCTTAAATTTTGTTTCGACGCGAAAAGCAAAAAATTTGTTCACTTCCCTAATCATTTTAGAGCATGCATTTGAATATTAAAATGAATTTATCTCGAAAACGGTGCCTCTGATCGAAGTTGCAAAAGAGGGCATTTTCTTTGTGAAAAACTCTGACAATTCATAATTTGAAGTCGAAACTCAAAAAAATTTACAAATAAAAAAGTTGCGGTAATTTTTACCCCCCACCCCTACAGCTTGACCTATCCTTGGTAAAAATTTTGAGATGATATTTACCTCATTTTGTTAGGTTTACAAAGTTTAGTGGATGTGCAAAATTTCATTACTTTAACTTGAACAGTTTCGGAGTTAATAAATAAAAACCGTCTTCAAGGATGCACCTTTAAAGGGCTGTAGCTTCCTTATGAAGCATTTTCGGGGCCATGTTTATAGGAACTTTTTTTACTATTTTTGGACGTAGAAACTGATGGCAAAATCTTTCTAGCTAATTTCGGGACACCCTGTATAATAACAATAATAAACTTTATTGTAAATTCAAATTTTACAAAAGGCGAACTACTGCTTTTACACTTAACCTGTATAATAGATATATAGATATATGTCGCAGCCTTTTGATGTAATTGGACATTTCATGAAAAGGCTAATCATATAATGTAACTTACAAGTAAAGGTTAGCTGTTAGATTTCCTCCTGTTTTACATTATGTGACTAGACTTTTCATGAAATGTTCAGTTACATCAAAAGGCTGCGCCATACATAAAATAATAAGTATTCTTAACCTATATACAGTGTGTCCACGGATGGAGTTACAAAGAGGGAAAACTTTTTTATTATGGACTTTATAAAAAAAAAGTCATTCTTTATAAAAAGTTCTGCTTGTCAAAAAAATTGTAATGCCATAAAAAAAATCGAGATCTGATATACGAGGTGTTCAAAAATTAAGAAAACTTGAAAATGATTCAAGAGAAAAGTACCTTTATTTTTGATTTTAGACAAAATATCATAAGTAAAAGTTGTTTTTTATTGAAAATTATTCCTAAATACAAAATTTGACATCCATCTAAATTATTAAAATTAAGAAAACTTTATTTTTTATTGGACATTAATGTATTATTAGAACAAAATTCCTAGATTTTTATTAAAAATTAATTGGTGGACGCTATGTGGAGTAATTTTTAATAAAAATCTAGGAATTTTGTTCTAATAATACATTAATGTCCAATAAAAAATAAAGTTTCCTTAATTTTAATAATTTAGATGGATGTCAAATTTTGTATTCAGGATTAATTTTCAATAAAAAACAACTTTTACTTATGATATTTTTCTCTAAAATCAAAAATAAAGGTACTTTTCTCTTGAACCATTTTCAAGTTTTCTTAATTTTTGAATACCTCGTATATCAGATCTCGATTTTTTTTATGGTATTACAATTTTTTTGACAAGCAGAACTTTTTATAAAGAATGACTTTTTTAGGCAGCTGTCACAAAAAGTGACGTTTCACGGATCTGACAGCGTTCCTAAAGTGTCATCTCTTTGTACTCATTTGTCAATTTTATGTTTTTTTGGCCGCTTTTACTTCACGGCCGCTTTTACTTCACGTCCGCTTTTACTTCACGTCCGCATTTTCTTTGCGGGCTCATGTATTAATTGATCATTAATAATAATATTTGAAATGGATTTAGGCTTAAAGAAAAACTAAAACAGACGTAGATTTCCAACCTTGCATTTGCAGATTCATAAATTTCCGGTGGATTATCGCTATCACTATCACTCATTTTTACTAATGACAGGAACGGCACGGCTTGTCAATAAAATATCCAGTGACGTTTTCATTTGTCAAACGAATTAAAAATGTCAGCCTACTAGGCTTTTCGCAAAATTTTGTCCATGTCTGCAGTAGTTTGTACGAAACAATTTTAAAAATATTTTTATTTTACTTTTTGAGACAGCTGCCTAAAAAATGTTGTGTGCACCTCGGCCAGATGATCTTTCTCGGCCTTATCCGAGGTTTGCTTGGCCTCGGCTGCGCCTCGGCCGCAAACTTCAGATTCGGCCGAGAAAGATCAACTTTTTGGCCTTGATACACAAATAACTATTTTTATAAAGTCCATAATAAAAAAGTCTTTCCTCTTTGTAACTCCATCCGTGGACACACTGTATATTATTCGAAGGAAAATGCAATTAAGCAAAAACTAATTTGTTCCTTAGATATTAATACAAGCTACAATTTGTTATCAAAATGGTAGTAACCATAATCCAAGGGCGCTGGACATCGGGACACATCGAATATATTTTTCACATCACATCCTTTTTTGAAAAGCGTATATTTTTCATAGTAAAATTTGTAAATAATTTTTTTATATTTTGCACTGTTTTGAGGATATGGAAAAATAAAACAATTATACCTATTCCACGATCATCTATCCTGTTAAAACTGGGTTTCTTATGTCTATACAGGGTGGTCCGAAATTAGTGGTCATCATTTTACCCGCGTATTCCTCGATCAAAAATAAGACAAAAAGTTCCTACAAACATGGTCCCGAAAATGCTTCCTAAGGGAGCTACAACCCCTAAAAGTGCATCCTTGACGATGGTTTTTGTTTAATATTTTCGAAACTAATAATAATAATAATAATAATAATAAAAATAATAATAGCATAATTTTATTATCAATTACTAAGTACCTACCTAGAGAACTGTGCATGTTACTCGTTCCATTTTAATGTTTTTGTGATTAATGTTTTCCAGAAACTCAAATAACTCGAAAACGGCGCGTCCTTTCAAAATTCAACTAGAATACCTTTATTGCATAAAAAACTCTGGCATTCCATAATTTGCTATCAAAATCTGGAAAGACGTACATGCAAAAAGGTTTAGGGGCATTTTACTCTACCCTCTCCCTGTTTGACCCACCCCTGAGGGAAATTTTTGGATCATTATCACATCACCTTATTGGCCATAAAACTATTAGTGATTGGCCAAAATTTCATGTTTTTATTTTTACCAGTTTCGGAAATATTAAATAAAAACCATCATCAAGGATGCGCCATATTCCTGTACATATTTTTAATTTGTTATTCTAATTCTAAGTTTAAAGGATTCCTCATCTGATTTATAAATACTATACACTAAATGATAAACAAAATTTATAGTACCATAATTTGATATTACATAAAAAGTGTATCAGTATCTACAATATAGTCTTATGGTGGCCTGGGCTACAGAGCATCACATATTTTAGCACGGAACCTAGTATTTAAGAAAGAGAACAATGTTGCCAAAAGTCAGGCTGCATAGAGTTATGTCAATATAATGGGCTTTCGTATCTTTTACTGTATTTATATATCCATGTGAAGCGCCCCCTATAGGGAGGTACCATGAACTTCACAGTGTATGTCGTATAGGTAAATACGACTCTGTGTGGCCCAGATGAAAATTCATGGGGGGGGTCCTAAGAACTTATCTAACCAATTAGCATTGATATACACATCGATACCTTGTTTAGCCCGGATCCGGGCTAAACAATGTCATTTCGGGCTTCACAAATGACCGTTAATATATTCAACGGGCTGCACAATGACCGTTTACATCTCTATATATATATATATATATATATATATATATATATATATATATATATATATATATATGTATATAATAAATCTTGTATCTCAACGCGCATGGCATGGCCAATGAATTAGCACCAGTAGCTGGTTGATCCGCACGCGTTCGTTTATTTTACTTCACGGGAATATTTTGTAACTGAATAACAACTCTAACTTAGTAGCAATCATTTTTTGTCTATAAATAATTTTCTTTTTAGCGTTGATTGAAATATTACTTCAATCAACGCTTTTTAGTAATTCATTCATTTACTAAATTTCTTTCCTTTCGTATTTGCTAACAAGGAGTGCCTAAAAATAATTTTGTTTTTATAAATACAGTGACTCTGATCTAAAATCATTTAAAAAACGCGAATAAAAATAATAACATACGTAAATTTTGTACTTATTTTAAAAAAACTTATAATCAGAGGGGTTGTCTCTGTTATAATAAATCAGTTATTTCCTTTTCTTTAGTACCTATAAAGTAAATTCTTGTGGTGTTAAACGTATTGAAATATATTTTGTTTTTTAACTGCAGTATATTTTTTTTGCGTGTACCTTATCGAAGACTTTTGCCTATGTTATTGTTAAAAAAATTGCGTTAGTGCAAGTTGTTGCTGTACTATAGTGAAAATGTTCTTTTTACAGCTTTTTATATACATGAAATAAATATTTTTGATTTAGAATTTTAACTTTGAAATCTTCTGAAAGTAAGAAATGTGTTGATAATAAATAATAAATGATAAATGATGACTGATGGTCGAGATGGTAGAGTATCTGCCTCTCACCCATAAGTCCCGGGTTCGAATCCCGGTCGTGGCAATGGAAAATACTGTGAGAGGGATTTTTCCATTATACACGGATATTGGATGTGTGTCCCTTGTCTTTAAATGTGTAGCCCCCTCCCGCACAAGGCTCAGCCTTCTGGGATAAAGGGGGTCGTAATTACATGTGGTGTATTTGGTGTATTTAAATAAATTTATTATTGTTCCAAATAATTACATAGACACGAATATAAATATATATATATATAACATGTTCAGTTAATTCTAGATAATATATACTTGCATAATACACTTCGCACATAAATTATGGAATATGTAAAAAAATGAGTCAAGTTTATACATTCATATTTTTGTTAATATTGAAGCAATCTTAATAATTTTTTTATTGCGGATAGGTCATTTCTTCTGCAGTTTAATACCGTATGTTCGATTTAACTCCGAGTTTTGTTATACAGGGAAACGCGAAAAGTATGAGGGCATGTAAATACCCTAAAATTTCAATTTGATCTGTGGCAATTAGGAGCCTATGAAAATTTATTTTTATAAGTGTTTCAGTTACGGCCTATCCTATTGTACTCACTGCGCCAAGCAATTTGCCATACGGTTCTTGATAAATAAAAAATTGGCAATTCTTTGAAAATTGTTCTGTTGCCAATAACTGTTAAAAAACAATAATTTTAGTGGATTTTCTTCCATTTTCCTCTCACTAAAGAGTTATGAAACCAATATCGAGGTTAATAATACAAGTTGGAATAAAAATAACTTAATAAATTTGTTTAACAGGAAAAAGAACGATAACAATAACAAAAAACTAAGCAATAATGCAAACTAATAACGGGTATTACCTTCCCTGGCATTTACTACAGTTTGGCATAGATTGAACATACTTAAAATTAAATCTCGAATGAACATTTGATCCACATTTTGTCAGGCTTCCAACAAAATAGTCTTAACAGGCAACAGAAAAATTTTCAAAGAATTGCCAATTTTTTATTTACCAAGAACCGTAGGGCAAATTGCTTGGTGCAGTGAGTACAATAGGAGAGGCCGTAACCGAAACACTTATAAAAATAAATTTTCATAGGCTCCTAATTGCCACAGATCAAATTGAAATTTTATGGAATTTACATGCCCTCATACTTTTCGCGTTTCCCTGTATAACAAAACTCGTAGTTAAATCGAACATACGGTATTAAACTGCAGAAGAAATGACCTATCCGCAATAAAAAAATTATTGAAATTGCTTTAATATTAACAAAAATATGAATGTATAAACTTGACTCATTTTTTTACCTATTCCATAATTTATGTGCGAAGTGTATATACACTCGATTATACACATACACATAATTCACATAGACATAATTGAAATAAAATTACAAAGACTAAGATTTACGTGAGCTCCAACTGAAGCTTGTGGGTAAATTTTAGAATTTTACTAATAGAACAATAATAATAACTAAAAACTAAATCTTAAACTTAAATAAAAAAAAACAATTCACGCACATATTTCTTTTAAATCAGTTTTCAGACAAGTTATTTTAAAGGCTTATTAAGTATGTTATTTTAAAACCATGGTATTAAACGTTGAATTTCGGTGAAATTCTGAATTATCCATTTGTTTAAACAAGATGATAATAATTTTTTTTTACTTTTTACATAGGATAAGTGATGTTGAGAGGCATTGTTATGAGTTTTTGGAATTTGCATACATTTAGAAGTTTTATTTCTTGTTTCTTTATTGTGTGTTATTTGAATCCTATATTTATCTTTATTCTGCATGTATTTAATTGCACTCTTAATATAGATTTGTCGAACAGTAAGAACATCAAACTCTTTAAATATTTTTTGTGTCGAATACCTTTTATTTTTTCTCAATATAGTTCTTATCATATATTTTTGAGTGATGTACAACTGGTTCATAATATTATTATATACAGATCCCCATGAGATAATGCCATATGATATTATAGATTCAATTAAAGTCTGATAAACCATTTTTAGTATTTTTAAAGGTAAAAATTCCCGCAATTGATAAAATTTGTAGACACTTTCTTATTTTTTAGTTACATAATTTATATGAAAATTCCATTTCATTTTTGGGTCAATGAGAACTCCAAGATATTTTACCACTTTAGCCACATTTATACTCTCTTTACAGTTACATTGTACAACATTATCATTTTTTTGGCACAGATATTCATGTATTGTTAAACTATTTAAATCTGCATGTATATTATCATAGATGGAAAATAAAATGAAATTACTTTTCTTTGCATTTAGTGTAAGTAGATTTTTATTAAAATAATGTTTTATCTTTGACAATCCAATTTCAGCTCTTTTCTTGGTTTCATTCCAAGTTTCTCCTTGAAATATAATCGCAGTGTCATCTGCATAGCAAATGGCCTGTCCTCCTATATCAATTTCCAACATATCGTTAATATATAATATAAAGAGGACTGGCCCAAGGACTGTACCCTGTGGCACACCGAACTCAACCTCAAACTCCCTACTTGTTGTTGTTCCAATTTTGACTTTTTGTGTTCTTTGTGTTAGGTAACTTTCAAATAAATTGTACGGAATTCCTCTAATACCCAACAAATCAAGTTTTTTGAGGAGAATTCGATGTGACACAGTGTCAAAAGTCTTGGCCAAGTCTAAAAATACACCTATGGATTTTTTTTTATTATTAAAACCTTCTGCGACACTCTGAGTTAATTCAATTATGGCATCCTCCGTGCATTTTTTTTCTCGGAAACCGAGCTGGAAAGGTGACAATATGTTATTTTTATTTAAGTACTTTGTTATTCTATTTTTTATACATTTTTCTATTATTTTTGATAGGACACTTGTAAGAGAGATGGGTCGATAATTAGATGTAATGGTTTTATCACCTGATTTATAAATGGGAACAACTATGCTGTTTTTGAATATTTTTGGATAAACCCCTGTACTAATGACTAAATTACTTAGTTACACTAATGGTTCAACTAATGACCTATAATGTTTTTTTATAATTTCTGAAGTTATACCATCATCTCCTGCAGCTGATTTGCTTTTTAATGAGTTTATGTAACCAATTATTTCTTCTTTATCAACAGGAACGAAGTATAAACTATTATCAAAGTTAGATATTTTATTATTTAAACCATCAGTTACTTGAGGTATATTCGACGCAAGTGTTCTACCAACATTAGAGAAGTATTCATTTAACAAATTAGCCTTTTCTAAGTCATCCGTAATATTTTCACCAGACTCATTTTTTAAACAATTTATAGGTTTATCATGAGAGTGTTCATCATTAGTGGCTTTTTTTATAACTTGCCAAGTCTTTTTTATATCATGTCTTGCTTTGTCAGAAGGTTTTTTGAAATACTTGTGTTGTTAAGTACCGACACTATTTGTTTTACGTTATTTTTACTATTATTATTAATTGTAATATCTTTCTGTTATAATTTTTTGTTTTATGTCTATTAATGTTTTTATTTCCAAAATGTAATTTTTTGCCCGCGAGAGCTGTCAAGGGATCGGTGTGGCTTTTACGGCGAGAGAAGCGGTGTGTATCTCGACTCGACATGAGTGCTCACCTACTACACTTTCAATAGTTCAATACACGCAAATTTCACATACAAAAGTTCTGGTTAGAAATACGCAATTGTGCAACCCCTATATACAGTCCACTACTATAGAAGATAAGGTGCCGTGGGTAAGTCAAACTAATTTCTTGGCAGCCGACAGTATTTTTATCTCGCTATTTGTATAATTGATTTAATTATTATTTTCAAAATTTCCATGGTCCATTAAGGTCCATGTTTTGGTTCATTCGCGCCACGATACTTTATTTATTATTGCATAAATTATAGCAGGAATAATAGTCGTATTAAATTTTATTTAAAAATTAATTTACCACCAGAATATATTTATTTTACAGGCATTAAGTGTAGAGGATACAAGTTCTTATCACTATTAGTTTTTATTCGCATTTCTTTTATATTCCGCACTCGCATTTCGCTTATTCTCAAATCAAATCAGCTGTGCTGATTATTATGATAGCATATTCTCTTATTAATAATTAATTATAATTGTTGAGTTATATCATTTTAAAACTTTCGAATTTATCTGAAATAACCGCGTAATTATAATACCGCTAGTAATTTGCTTCTATCTTTGGTTAACCTTTTTACTCAAGGTACTGAAATAATATTAGATTTCCTATTAAATTAAAATTTATTTTAAAGCAAGCTTCGCTGTAGGTTTGTTGTCTGGGCTCTCTCGATTGCACAGAGAATATATCTCCTATACTTACAGGGTGTGAACTGTGAATCAGTTGGTTACTTAGGGACGCCTTAGTTTAACTTAAATAACTTTGTTAAATTCATCATTTAATCAAAAATATTTCTATATTTTTACAACATTCGTTAAATAATACACACTTTACTAGAGTTGTTAATAATTATTTATAAATTTTAGTGTGCTAATTTATTCATACGTCAATTCAAATGGCGTCTACGGCTAATAAACTTAAACAAGCCCGCGTATACAGGGGCACGTCTATTCACCGCATGAATGAACTTTATAATGTCGCACAAAAAGCCCGTGAAGAGCAGTCATCTCGCACTGTGTTTGCAATGCGTTATGAACACATTAAAGCAGTTTATACGGAATTTAATGAGCAACATAGCACTATTCTTTCAATTTTGGTAATCCAAGATAGTGTTGCTGAAATCGAAGAAGAAGAGTTTGACTCTAAATATTATGCAACCCAATCTACTTATCATGATTTGTTTAAGAACAATGATATTGCTCAACCTCGCGATGGTACTGCTAAGCAAAATAATATTAGACTACCAAAAATTAATATACCTCCTTTTAGTGGTAATATTGCAAATTGGCCCACCTTTGGTTTGTATAACTCACTTATTCACAAAAATAATAATCTCAGTAATAGTGAGAAATTTCAATATTTAATCAGAGAAGAACGATCACAGAGAAGCGACATAAAGGCTTTCAGCGTGAACAGTTTTCGTAAGCGTGCATGCGCCAACTATGGTGTGTTGTTGTCACTTGTCACTTGCGTATATTTCAATATTTTTTTAGGTTATACCTATATTGAAAATATTTGTTCAAGCAGTAAAATAACGACTATTAAATCTATTTCATTTAACGATTAAAGACAAAGTAAACGAAATACCTAATCAACTTGCCAATTTTGATGTACTTATTTAGGTTATAAAAACGCTATGAAGTAAATTGAAATAGGTAGGTATATGCGAACACATAACATCAGGAAAAAGTATTAAAATATTTTATTCTGTTAAATATACTAATAGGGATTTCAAAATAAATAAAGTAGATAGAAAATTGAAAATTTTAACCCATATATAAATAAAAATATTTGTTGTGAAACATCTTGTTTTATTTTTATATACATACTATTAACACATATTATTAATAATAAATATAAGTGTGTGAATGTGGCACAAAATCCTTCTAAAATGTATTTTAAGAAATGCATTAAACATCTCTAATATTAGTTTATATGTGAATCAAACTAATTTATATTTTATTATAAATAATGCCAAAGTTTTGCAATAGAGATTATAAATATTAATTGGTCTACATTTTATAACATTTACCCAAGCGCTCTAATTGCGATGAACAATATTATATAATACGCTGTCATGCAGTTCGCTCAGTGTACATCTCGGTGTACATGTACCAAAAGAATAACTTCTCTCAGTGTAAACGTGTGTGTTTACTTTAAATCGGCTGGGCCATAGAACTTCAAACGTTCCGCCGGCACTGTCGCTTCTCTGTGATCGTTCTTCTCTGATTTAATGTCATATCTTGATAAAGAACCTCTCCTCTTGATTAAAAATATTCCTATTAATGATGAAAATTATGTAATTGCGTTTAATAACTTATATAAAAGATACCAAAATACTCGTATTCTTGCTACTCATTATTGGGACAAGATAATTGACGCTCCTAAGCTTGCAACTGATTCACCCAGAGCTCTTCGGCAATTAGTAGATACATTTACTGATAATATCAGTGCCTTAAAAAATCTTGAGTATCCAACCGAGTCTTGGGACTTTGTTTTATTTAGAACTTTAACCAGAAAATTGGATTCAGAAACTATTAAACGTTTTGAATTGCAGCATGGCTCTTCTGAAAATCCTACTTATGAACAACTAACAGAATTTTTACTGAAGCAATGTAATGCTTTAGACACTGTATCTCTGGTTACTAATAAATATAAAAATTCTACTTCTATTAAACAATCAGTTAATCAAAAATTAAATACTCACTCATTTATTGCGAGCACAAATTCTAAAGGTTGTTTGGTATGTAATGAAGATCATTCAGTTTATAAATGCCCGACTTTTAACTCAAAATCTCCAAAGCAGCGATATGAAATTATTAAACAAAATAACTGGTGTACAAATTGTTTAGGGTCCTTACATACCCAAAAAACTTGTAGAATATGTAAAAACAAACACCATTCCTTATTGCATTTTGACCGGCCAGTTAAAATATCTTGTTCTGTTGCTGCGCCAGTTGCAAACACTACACAACATTTATCAAATCAATTATTAGAACCGGTCGCCTCAACCTCAGAAGTTAATACTCTTACTAATATGGTTCCGTCCAATTCGACTATACTTCTTTCTACTGCCCAGATTGAAGTTTTAAATTGTCGTGGTCATTATGAAACAGTTAGAGTTTTATTGGACAGTGCTAGTCAGGCTAATTTTGTTACCGAAAAGTGCGCTAACCGCTTAGGTTTGACTCGTTCTAACATATCCCTCTCTATTAATGGTTTACCACAGTTAGGCCTCTCAGCTTCTTCAGGTATAACGTGTACCATTCGCCCTTAAGGCCAATCAAATATTTCTTTCTCGGCAGATCTAGTCGTTTTGCCAAAAATATGTTCCAATATGCCAGCTACGAATATTTCAATTTGTGATTGGGAACATATTGCCAACTTAAAACTGGCAGATCCTCATTTTAACTTCTCCGGCTCTATTGATATGCTCCTATACTAGGTTCGGCGTCCAAACGGAAATCGCGCCGCCCCATTAATTTTATGGCAGCGCAGAACGGTGTACGCAATAGTCAGTTTTACACGATGGAAATTAATGAAAGTTGTGATAGCTTCAACAAAATTTGTTATTATACGTGTTACATTTTCTACTACAGCTGTACTATATTTTTATAATGTTTATACCCATTAAAGCTTCTATTATACATCTTCAATTTTGGACTTTTAAAAATAATACTTTATTCCCGCAAAAATTTAAACGACATTTCCTTTATTAGTCCGCACTGCGCAAACTCAAGACACTTTTACTCGGCCTCGGCCAGCTGATTGCCTGGTTTGTTTACGTTTGTATTCGTTTTTAGGTTAGGTTCTTTCGCGAGTTATTTCCCCATACTTTAAAGAACGTCCGTGGTTATTTAATTCAAAAAAGTTTAGTTTGTGATTTACTATAACAATTTCACATAGGTTACTTCACTGGATAAACCCATTGAGTATAAAGTAATATACTCAATGATAAACCCCAATGCAAAATACTCAAAAATAGTCATATCTGCTAAGAGTCGTTTACTTTTCGGTTTTCACATGTCCAAATAAATAAAACGTGTTGTTTACCTACCTATTTTGTCTTTATTTTCACAAGGTTCTACTACAGTTCGTTTAAGAAAGTTACGAGAGATATAAATATAATATAAAATAGAATGCTTTATTCATCATTTTAATACATTTGGTAAATCAGTAGAAAAAATAGACTTTCAAAGCCCTACGTATTGCATATAACAGATTTGTAAATAACATAACAACGATAAGTAATATAATTCTCAACGAAACCGTCCTCGGATCTTATGTGGTGGACTATAAGATGATTTCCCTTGTCCGATGTATTTTTTAACCCCATCGTTAAACATTGGATGAAAACCTGCCTTGGAATCAGGATTGTTGTGTCCTTCCATACTTTACTTACAGTATGGCCAGCGTTCACCTAAGTCACAGATTAGTATAGTTAATCTGTGCCTAAGTCTCATCTAAAAAGTACAACTTCTTATGCTCTTCCCGGTATTTTCTGATGTCTCGCAGCAATCTTCGCCTCCAAGCGATATCTTATTTTTTTCCCTTGGGCACTATTTAGTTAAAAACCTATAATGCCAAACACAATTACATTACAACACGAAGAAATAAAAAGTCCGTTTACTCACTGAAAGCCAATTTCTGTTCATCGCCTTCAAAAAAATAATGGATTATACGCTTGAGAGCACTTTTAGTTCCTTCATCATTATTGTCCAAAACACACACTTTTGGTGGTTGAAGTTGGTGTGTTTGTTTGTATTCACCAAGAATATTATAAACACTTGCAACACTCACACCTTCTGCCGTTGCAGTGAACTTTATGCCTTCCATCTTTGGTTCCTCCCGATTTTTCCCATCGTACGCCTTAAAAATGTTCAGCACGCTTTCCTTGTCTTCCACCGAAAAATGTCTGGACGTTCGTTTTTTCGGTGGAGAAGTTGGGTCCGGGCCCCCTTCAGCCAATTTCCGATTTAACCTTAAAAAAAAAACGAGATTTTAACATTTTATCAATGATCATTTTAATCGTTTGCATTACGTAACTTAATACTTTATACACAAAACATATAATGTTAATTTAATTCTTATACGTACCTTCACAAAAACGATCGTAACTTAGAAATTTCAAAACACAGGCAAAGAATAATACCAAGGATAGAGAATAATACAGCAGTTGACGTGAGGCTGGCTCTCCATTTATTCGCGTTTTCCATATGTTTAGCGTTTATACGTTTCGCGACAATGATAACATATGCTGATTGGTCTGTTGCCAAAATACGTAAAAATTTAATATATGACGCGACTATTGTAGAGTCGGCCTTCGTCAAATTTAGTGGTTGCTTTGTAATTTGGGTCGACCAATAGAGAAGTTCCATTCAAATGTTGCGGGCATTTTTGGGGAGGAGTTGAGTTCCATTTGGACACCGAACTGTGTATAGGAGCAGATATTTTCCCCCTTATTTTGAAAAATGGTCGCATACCAGGTACTTCTAAAGAACCCACTGCCATCAACACTATTTTTGGATGGATACTGATGGGAAGAATAAATGAATGTTTTTCATTCATTTTTTACTCTTTGTAATTCATCTCTCGATTCTACACTACAAAGATTTTGGGAGCTGGAAGCGGTTCCTGAAATACCTGCGGTTTCCCCCAACGATACCCTTTGTGAAAAACTGTACGTTAAGTCTCATGTAAGGGACAATTCAGGTCGATTCACTGTTTTATTACCGTTTCTTGGCCCTTTACCTTCCTTTCATAATTCTCGCTCTATCGCTCTTGAACGATTTTATGCTCTAGAAAACCGGTTACTTAAAACTCCTTCTCTCTATCAAGAATATTGTGCTTTTATAAAAGATTATCTCGATAGCGATCATATGACGCTGATTAAACCGGAATTTCTCAATTTATCCTCTGACAAACTACTTTAGCGGAGGCATCAAAAACTACTCTGACAGAGTAGTTTTTGATGCCTCCGCTAAATCCCCAACCTCGCTGAATGACACGCTGTTGACCGGTCCGAAACTACAGCAAGACGTACGTAGTCACTATTCTGATGAATTTTCGTCTTTATGCTGTCGTCTTTACGGCAGATATTAAGCAGATGTATCGGCAAATTTTAATAGACAAATCTCATCGAGATTATCAGAGAATTCTATGGAGATTCTCTCCAAATGATCCTATTCAAGATTTTCATCTAAATACTGTCACCTATGGGGTATCTTCCGCCCCCTTCTTAGCTATCCGATCCCTGATTCAGCTAGCTAACGATGAAAAAGAAGAATTTCCTCTTGCTTCTGTCATATTGTCAAACCATACTTATGTGGATGATGTAGTTTGCGGATGCGATTCTCTCGACGACGCGACACTTCTGCAATCTCAACTTGTTTCTCTCTTAAAACGTGGCGGCTTTGAATTAAGGAAATGGGCTACTAATTACCCCGCTCTACTCAAAAACATCCCCTCTGATAACTGTCAGTCACAATGTTTATCCTTCGATGATGATACGACTGTTAAAATTCTTGGCCTTAAGTGGCTCCCCACCTCTGATGCATTCTTTTACGAGGTTGCCCCTCTTGATAGACCATGTACGAAGCGCACAATCCTTTCTGAGTTGGCTATAATTTTTGACCCTCTTGGATTTTTAACTCCGCTTACACTATTTGCCAAACATCTCATTCAAAATTTATGGAGTTTGGGCCTGCAGTGGGATGAATCTCCACCTCCTGAGGTACTTAAACTTTGGGTTCAATACAAAACTGAGTTGTCAAATCTCTCTAAAATAAACCTTCTCCGATACTTCGGCGAAAGGAACTTTCTGAGTTGTGAAATCCATGGATTCTCGGATAGTTCCCAGATAGGCTATGCAGCAGTGGTTTATCTCCGTTTCGTACTTCCATCTGAACAATTTATAGTTCGTCTTGTGTGCGCTAAGTCCAAGGTTGCACCTCTGAAGACAATTTCTCTCCCACGGTTAGAGTTATGTGCTGCCGTTCTTCTATCTAAATTGTTATATTTTGTGATAAAAACGTACTCGGAGAAATTAAAATTCTCTCGAATTTTTGCTTGGACAGACTCCATGGTAGTTTTATCCTGGATAAAATCCTCTCCGCACAAATGGACGACTTTTGTTAGCAATAGAGTAAGCTATGTTCAGGAGAAGATAGCTCCTGAACATTGGCATCACGTTGCGTCAAAAGAAAACCCAGCTGATTGTGCGTCACGAGGATTACTTCCTTCCGAACTTATTAATCATCACATGTGGTGGTCTGGCCCAGCATGGTTGAGTATTTCTCAAAACAAATGGCCTAGTAACCCTTCTGAAGTAACATCTGTTAATGTTCACGAGGAAGAGAGAAAGGTCACTATGCTTAGCTTTGTCTCCCTAGATGCTTTAGATTCTCTGTTAGAGAAATATTCTTCTCTCTCAAAAATTAAACGCATAACCGCCCACTCTCTTCGCTTTATTCATAACTCAAGGTACCCTGCTAACAAAAAATACAACCCCTTCACTCAATTTGAACTCCATCAAGCCCTTATAACAATTGTAAAGCGAGTACAACATGTGACATTTGCTGCTGAAATCTCAAATTTAGAAAATAAATTGCCACTCACGAAAACCTTTCGTAAACTAAACCCATTTCTAGATAAAGATGGTCTTCTCAGGGTGGGTGGTTGTCTTTCCTTTTCTAGTCTCTCTTACGATCATAAGTTTCCGATTATATTACCTCGAAATCATTGATTGACGGAACTTATAATAGAGGAAACCCATCGTCAATATTTACATCCCGGTATCCAAACATTACAGTTTCTAATATCTCAACAATTTTGGATTTTGTCTCCCAGACGTGCTATCCGTCATGTCCTTTTCAAGTGCCACAGATGCTTTAGAGTTAAACCCTCCATTGTAACACCTCGTATGGGTGATTTGCCCTTTCCTCGAGAAAATCAAGTCAAACCATTTCAGTGCGTGGACGTGGATTATGGAGGCCCTTTCTATGTCACTTTGGGTAAAGCCAGAGGTATCAAGTCTCAAAAGGCCTATGTTTGTTTGTTTGTGTGTTTTACTACCAGAGCGATACACTTAGAAGTAGCCTCTGATTTATCTTCGGATGCGTTTCTTGCCGTTTTACGACGCTTCATATCTCGTAGGGGTCGCTGTAATCGCATATTTAGCGATTGCGGTACAAACTTTGTTGGCGCTAAAAAGGAATTATCCCAGTATATGAAAGAAGCTACTGAAAGTGAAAAAATCGAATGGTCCTTCAATCCCCCCTCTGCGCCTCATTTCGGAGGACTTTGGGAATCCGGAATAAAGTCGGTAAAAACCCATCTTGCTCGCGTTGTTGGATATCAAATTTTAACGTAACAGGAACTTTATACCGTCCTAGTCCAGATAGAGACTGTTCTTAATTCTAGACCGCTGTGTCCCTTAAGCACTGATCCCAGTGATCTCTCTGTGTTAACTCCTGGTCACTTTCTTACCCTAGAACCACTAAATTCTCTGCCAGATCCTGACCTTACTAACCTCAATATATCTCGATTAAACCGTTGGCAACTGGTGCAGCGATTGCAGCAAGATTTTTGGAGAAGGTGGCATGCAGAGTATTTACACACTCTGCAACAGCGTAATAAGTGGACCAAAGAGGCGAAGGCAATAGAACCTGGCATGCTTGTTTTGATAAAAAATGAACAAACTCCTCCATTACACTGGCGGCTAGGTCGTGTGGTTCAAACTCACCCGGGCCATGATGGCATTTCTCGAGCAGCCACTATTAAAACTGCTTAAGGTCTGATACAAAGACCTGTGGTAAAGTTGTGTCCTTTACCTCTGCATTAGTCACTGAAAATACGATGTATTTTGGTGGGTGGTATGTTAAGTACCGACACTATTTGTTTTAACGTTTACTATTATTATTATTATTACTATTATTATTAATTGTAATATCTTTCTGTTATAATTTTTTGTTTTATGTCTATTAATGTTTTTATTTCCAAAATTTAATTTTTTGCCCGCGAGAGCTGTCAAGGGATCGTTGCGGCTTTTACGGCGAGAGAAGCGGTGTGTATCTCGACTCGACGTGAGTGCTCACCTACTACACTTTCAATAGTTCAATACACGCAAATTTCACATACAAAAGTTCTGGTTAGAAATACGCAATTGTGCAACCCCTATATACAGTCCACTACTATAGAAGATAAGGTGCCGTGGGTAGTAGTAGTAGTAGTAGTAGTACGGGAGGAGACCTGGGCCTGGCAAGTAGGCCACGAATGGGCCCTTTTTGCCTGCCCCCCAGAAACACCCCCTCAACCATTCACCACCTCCTCTCCCTCGAATCTCCTCGACCTTCTAATGAAGGTCAGGACGTCCTTCCAGTCCAGCGACTGTAACTCCTCCCTTTGAAGTTCCCCGGCGCCGAAGACTTCATGTCTTATTCGTCCGAGTGCCTCACACTGCCCTAGGAAGTGGTAGGATGTTTCATCATCCTTCCCACATTCCGAGCAGATAATAATAATAATAATAATAATAATAATAATAATATATGTTTATTTATCCAAGAGATCACATAATTAGGACATAGGACATGTCAGTAAAAGATAGGGTCCTCCTCTACACCTATCAAAGCTAGGTGTCGTCTTAGTGTACAATGGCCTGTTAGAACTCCAACTAAGAGTCTAAGTGTTTTCCTGCTCCGACCCAGTAACCAGGCCGATTTTGATTTATTCGGCCCCGATACAAAGTCTCGAGCTTGTCTGCAGCCAGTGGTTAACCTCCAATAATCCTTTAAGGTGTCATATGCCCACTCATTTAAGGCCGTCGAGACCTGCCTTCTTGTTATTCCTAGCATTGGTTCCGGTCCTACGCAGGGCTGCTCTGCCCCGAGTCTGGCTAGTTCGTCAGCTTTCTCGTTTCCCGGAACCCCGGTGTGTCCCGGGACCCATACCAGGTTCACCTCTTTATGCCTGGCGAGCTCCTCCAAGGCATCGCCGCACTCCCGAACCAGGGCGGACCTCGTTCTAGGGCTGCATATCGCCTTCAGAGCTGCCTGGCTGTCGGAACAGATATATAATCTTTGTTCCGCGCCATTTCTTACTTCTTCCTTACTTGCCAGCGCTAGGATGGCAAAAACCTCTGCTTGGAAAACAGTGGTGTGCGATCCAAGAGCAAAGCTCTCTCCCACACCTCCGCTCTCTAGATATACTCCTGCTCCAGACTGTCTATCAGCTATTCTGGAACCATCCGTATAGCCCACCAGAGAGTCCGGATGGAAATTTATTTTTTCCTCTTTCCATTCTTCCCTACTTGGTAGGGTAAGAGTATATGCCTTTTCTAACCTCAACCGGTCTTTCGCCTCTGTTACCTTATAGGCGGAGATGGAGATTTCCTCCTCCGCCATTCCCGCAACAGCCGCGTGGCCTTCTGTTCTTCCTCTACACTTCCAGCTGCCCGAGTCCCGCATTCTAAGATAGGCCGCCATAGCCTCCCTCTTTATCCAAGTGGGAAGCGTTGGTAGGCCCAGCAGAACATCTAGGGCAGCTGTTGGTGTTCTCATCGCGCCGGTTATCCCCAGGCAGGCGAGCCTTTGAATCTTTGCCAGCCTTCGGGACGTGGTGATTCGGCTCACGCACGGCCACCATACCAGCGCTCCATATTGAAGCCTGGGTCTGATGACAGCAGCGTATAGCCAGTGCAGGATCTTCGGGCTGAGCCCCCAGCTCCTACCCACCACTCGGCGCAACTGCCAGAAGGTTGCCGTCGCTTTTTAAGTAATTCTGTCGACATGCGCCCCCATAGCAGCTTCCTGTCTAGAGTCACTCCTAGGTACTTCGTCTCCTGCACGAGTGCCAGAGCTTTTCCGTACATAATTGGTGTTCTAAAATCCTCTATTTTCCTTCGTTTAGTGAAGAGTATCATCTCAGTCTTAGTTGGGTTGACTAAGAGACTCGTTTCACTACACCACCTCTCTATGATTCTACAGGCTACCTGCATTCTATAATAATAATATAACCTTTATTTAGCAAAAACATACTGCTATACATAAAATATTTAACATTATCTATCGCAGACGATGTTTAGAAACCGGCCGGTCACTAGGACCAGCCCGTCATCTGCATATGCCTGCGCATAGAAGCCTTCCGCTGTCAGGCGCTCCATGAGTCCGTCCATTACTAGATACCATAGGCGGGGCGAAAGGCAGCTCCCTTGAGGGCAGCCTCCCCTCACCCCGATGTCCAGCTGGTAGTCTCCTAAAGCTGCACTGACGCGTCTTTCTTCCAGCATGGATCTTACCCATTTGACCATAACTGGCCAGTGAAACGTATCCCAGAGCCAGACTGGCCCGGAAGATCCTCCTTATTCGTGATAGAAGGATCTCCAGGCCTCTCTGTAGTAATGCCGAGAATATTCCATCTGGCCCCGCTGCCTTATAGGGGTCGAACTCATTCACTGCCCAGGCTATTGCGCCATCTGCTATCACCTCCTCGGCAAGTTGCCAATCCACCTGTGGGGTCGGCTCCTCCCTGGTTGTGACGGCAGTGGCTTCGTTGCCCGGAAAGTGTACCTCCAGAAGAAGTCTTAATGACTCCTCACTGGAGGAGGTCCATGTCCCGTCTTGCCTTTGTAGTAATCCTATACTACCCCTTGTTTCGCAGCTGAGGATTTTCATCAGCCTCGCGGACTCAGGTAAGGAGTCTACCTCCCCACAGTACGTCCGCCAGCTGGCCCTCTTGCTACGTCTTAATTCTTTTTTAAATTCCTTTCTAGCCCTCCTGAAGTCACTCCATGCGGCTTCTGTCTTACTCTTGACAGCTTTGTTTTGGGCACGTCTGGTCTCCTGTCTCAGACCCTCCAAAGATCTGTTCCACGAGGGAACCCTCCGCACTCCTGCCGCCCTTAGGGGACTAGCCTCCTCGTATGCCATGGTTATGTGACTTCCCAGTCTATCAACCTCCTTGTCTAACTGTTCTGGGGAGGTTATTTGGCCCTCTGGTTCGCCTTCCAGGCTAGCCAGGGCAGACAGGTATTTCTCCCAGTCTGTCGCCCTCGGATTCCGTCGGAGGGTAATCTCTGTCCTGTCGGACCGTATCTCGAATCTCACCATTCGGTGATCAGATGTTGAGATATCTTTCGACACCCTCCAGTCCGAGATCTCCCCCACCAAGCTTTGAGAGGCCAGCGTAATGTCAATCACCTCTTGTCTGATGCTATCGACAAACGTTGGCTCTTTTCCTCGATTTAACACTTGTAGGTTTGTAGACGCCAAGTACTCTAAACAAAGCTTCTCCCCGAGCATTGATGTCAGAGCTGCCCCACACGATGTGATGGGCGTTGGCGTCACATCCGATTATTAGTGGAAGACCTACGTTCCTTGCGTATGTAATTATTTTTATTAGCTCCTCAGTAGGCGGTAGTCGCGCATTATCATACGGGAGGTATACGCTACTAACTATTACCTTACGTCTAATGTCACTCACCTTATATTCTAGGACGGCAGCAGTAGCGTTCCTGGATCCCAATTGAGGTATTGGTACCATGTGGAGATCCTTGGACGCTAACATGCATGTCCTCGGGGGCTATCCGTCCTCTCCTTCCTTTCCGACTACTATTTGGTAGTCGGCTCCACCTAGACCTCTTACTTTATTCCTGAAAACATAAGGTTCCTGAATTAGTACTACTTCTCCAGTCTTACCTGTCAGTATGCTCATTAGCTCGCCAGTGGCATCCCGACTGTGCTGGAGATTGATCTGACTCACCCGTAGTTGTTCCATTGAGGTCATGATAATACGGGATTGGATGACCTATTTCCTCTCCCCCTCGGTCCTCCTTGACTCCGCGGCTCCCGAAGAGGCCCGACGGGCTGCTCCGCCCCAAGCAGTCACCCTGTGCACTGACAGGGTAACCAGCTCGAAGTAGAGCACCCATTCCGCCTCCTCCAGGAGCTTGACGGTGTCTTGGCTGATCAAGAAGATGAGGTGCCATCCTCCAGGTCCTCCTGTCGTCTCTAGGTGTTTCCACCCTTCGACCTTCAGTGAGCGGTTCTGCAGCGACCCTTGGGAGGTTGACCTCTTGGCTTCGCAGCCAGAAGCCAACCCTCTCTGGCCATGGAGCGTCAGCAGCTCGCTGTGAGCGGAAGCTGACTTCTCGGTCAGAGGTCCCCAGTTCTCCAAGAGCCAGCGCACAGAGGTTTCATCCTTCGCAGTTATCAGGAACCAGCCCGGTTCTACCAGGCCTGAGTTCCTAAAGCGAAGCTCCGGACCTCGGGGTCCCCCTTCGGGTCCCGCCATGGCCCGGTGTCACAGTTCCATTCTCTCGGCTGGATACTATGACCACCTGGTTGCCGTGGGTAAGTCAAACTAATTTCTTGGCAGCCGACAGTCTTTTTATCTCGCTATTTGTATAATTGATTTAATTATTATTTTCAAAATTTCCATGGTCCATTAAGGTCCATGTGTAAATAATAATTTCTTCAGCACATACAATCTGACTGAATTCTTTGTAATTATAATTATAATTAATTCAGTATTTTTCATATAGAAATCTAATAATTCACTATTTTAAAATACTCTTATTGAACACTATATTCCAGCCGAAATTGGTGATACCTATAAAATTTCTTCTTTTTCTGTACTTAAAAACGCAAATTTAGAACCAAGTAAAATCATTTTTTAAATCTTAGTAATTATAAATGACTTGTGCATATTTAAATTTTATTTAAAATTGCAAATTAACTAAGCCACCCAGTAAAATTTTATTTGCTCTCCCTGTGCAACCTACCAAACTTTAAAGCGAGGTCACCCAACTTGTATTGTATTGGGTTTTTAAATTCATTCATAAAATCGCGCGCCTTCCCAACTTTCTCTATATAAACTCTGTCGTCGATTTAAAATCAATACCTGTTATAATGGGCTTCATGGCCCAGTACTTTTTTTGAAAACTTTAACTTCATGATTAATTTCTTGGGACTTGAAATTGGTACTTTTTAACATTTACATTAATTTTTTAGTGTTTCCATTTCCAACAATTCACATATTGAAAACAATAATAAAAATTAATATACATAGTTTAAAACAGTGAAAAACTAGTTATTTTGGAAAATACATTATTATGTAGTTCAAACAACAAACTATTTGTTTCCTGCGTACATTAACGTAGGTTTAGATTTATTATATGTTATAGATACATTATCGTATATTATGTAAAATTTAAAATTAAGTTAACTATAATTGTACACTGAAACTTGTATTTTGATTGAATTGAATAAAATTGAAAATTGAATCCTATAAAAAAGCGTTGATGACATCGCTGTCGTTATATAATGTAAGCAAATATTTTTGAAAATTTTAAATTAAGGTAATAAATAAATAAAATAAATAAATACACCACATGTAATTACGACCCCCTTTATCCCAGAAGGCTCTAGAAGAGCCTTGTGTGGGAGGGGGCTACACATTTAAAGACAAGGGACACACATCCAATATCCGTGTATAATGGAAAAATCCCTCTCACAGTATTTTCCATTGCCACGACCGGGATTCGAACCCGGGACTTTTGGGTGAGAGGCAGGTACGCTACCATCTCGACCATCAGTCATATACAGATTGCGAAAGTCCTCATCTTGACATAGGACCTAAATTTGCCGCTTAGTTTTGTTTAGTATCGTAGCTCTAATCTGCAAACAGTTCGAGACGCTAGCATACGGCGACCAAGGACGGACATGTACGAGCAGTAAAGCACTTGTTTCTAGGCAGCGGCACTTCGCGTCGTATATATATTTCGAGGTTTGCTATGTCAAGATGGGAACTTTCGCAATCTGTATAAGATAAGGTATAAGAAATAATTCAACAAAAAAAATATGTATACCTATACTTTATTGAGAGTCTCATCAAAACTATCAACATTACAACTACGAATATGTACATTATTATTAACAATAATATAATATACATAACGTACTTTCGGTAATAGTATAGGTACTGAAACATTAGTCCTTAGAGGGTACGTTATAACCGGAGTACTGTAATCAAAACTGCTTAGTTTGTGAGATACCGAGTGTTGCATGAAATTTCAAATTTTTATCGGTTTTTATTTTTTATCTTCAAAACGGGAAAAGATATCTGCCAAATTTGGTATATGATGACATTTATAAATTCATAGTTAATTCTAAATTATATTAATATAATTAATGTTCAAAATGAATACCGCATTGCCCTCAACACATTTTTCACGACGTAAAATATTATTATATACAGGGTGTATTCTAAAATCACCGACAAACGGAAACTGGAGATTCTGTGATTCAAAATAAGACGAAAGTTGTTGTAAATGTATTTCCGAAAATGCTTCCTAACCGAGCTACAGGGTTTTGGTAAAAAATTTTTTTTGTAGTTTTTTGGAGTTTTTTCAAAAACTGCATAAGATATTATATTGAGATTTGGTACACTCGAATGTCTTACTGAATACAATTAATGAGGTGAGTTTGAGTCGATTGGCTCAATCCAGTGGCGTAACATCGTTTAAGTTACTCCCTCAAATCACAAAAAAACGTACGCCACTGCATTTTTTCTTTAAATGTTTATTTTTAGATTCACTGTTCTATTCTGCAAATGAAATCATACTTTGTGTTTTTTCGATTAGGCACTCCGTTTTTGAGATAATTTGAATTAAAGTACGACCACACATTTTAATAAAAAATAAAATTTGTTTTTTATTTAAATAATATTTATCAAAATAACGCAGTTAACTATTACATAATAAAAATATTTTAAATACATTGAAAAAGGAATTATTAATTTAGATACTGTTCAAAATGCCCTTCGTCTTGTTGGATGCAAGCAAAACCCTGTAGCTCGGTTAGGAAGCATTTTCGGAAATACATTTATAACAACTTTCGTCTTATTTTGGATCACAGAATCTTCAGTTTCCGTTTGTCGGTGATTTTAGAATACCCTGTATGTATATGTGAAATAACGTAAAAAACGAATACATTTTGGTCAACACATGTAGAGAATTAATTTATTTAGAAATGACACGATTATAAAAATTATTATAAATCTTTGAAGAAACCCAGGGGCATCCACTTTTTTTCAAAAGGGGATCAGATGTCTCCCATTTGTACGCCACTGGATCTTGTATTAATATTGAAGAGCACAATAATGAATGTAGTTCTGTTCAAAACTATCATATGCCAAATTTGACTGAGATATCTTTCCCGTTTTGAGGATAAAAATAGAAACCGATAAAAATTTGAAATTTCAACACTCGGTATCACAAAGTAAGCAGTTTTGAGCATATATTTATATAATAAAATCTTATTATTTTAAGCTCTTATGTCGCCCGTTTTCGTTTACATTTTTTTATAATACATAAGTATATACAGGGTGTCCCAGTTAACGCGTTATGCTCTATTTTCTCGGTAGTGTTTAAGATAAACTTTTGGTTCAACAGCCGGTCTGATGTAGTTTTTTTTCGAGGAATCCGCCGACGCCGTTAAGAAACAAACAATTGAACATCAAAAAAAAAGTTATGGTCCAAAAACCAATTTTATTGAAAAATTCAAAATGGTGGATTTTTGCATTTTCTTAGTTGAATAAAGGTTAGTAGAAAAATGCAAGTAAATTTTAAATATCACTTCCGGTTTACACAGAAATGATGTTCTTCTTTATAAAAAAATAGAATCATAAGTTAATTAAGAAACAATATAAAAACCACACAGTACTCAAATAATAATTATTTGCAAGCGTATAGTGCGACAAGAATAGTTAGGTGGGTGAAAACAAAACAACATTTAAATGACAGCTGTTACAGACCGAAAAACGGTAAAAAAATCGTTGAGTAATAAAGAAATTATTACAAGAAGAATTAGGGTCCCATTTCCCACAGTGTATTTGCAACGACTTCAAATGCACAGTTTTAAATAAATGCCCCTTTTCTTGCACCCCAGTTGAATATTGCTACATTTGAACCAGGCTTTCATTTCGAATAGTTTTAAGTACAACATACCCAAAAAAAACGGTAAAATATCGTTGAGTAATAAAGAAATTATTACAAGAAGAATTAGGGTCCCATTTAATTTGGGCCACGGTATACAGTGAGCGGCAAATGTGCTTGTCCTTGTGAAATTCGAAGGGCTTGTTAGGTTTCTGATCAAAACACTTCTGGAACAGTTCCAGTCATGCGCAATGAAGAAACTGTCATGCGTGGTGTATTAAAATTGGTAATTTTTTTAATTGCGCATGACGGGAACGGTTCTAGGAGTGTGAAAATTTAGAACCCGAACAAACCTAATGTAAGTGGCTGAAAAAAAAACATATTCTATTTATCTCTTCTATTCTAACACCAGGTTTCAGAATATGGTACTTTTTAATAATTCGTAAAAAAATTTTCAAGTTGCTGAAATTTACTTTTTAATATTTTTTGTTACTAGAGTTACTTTTATCATTAGATTTGCCAACTTGTCAAGCGTATCATAGGTGTTCGCTTCATAGTAAGTAAACTCTATATAATCAGGGTTGGCAAAAACCCGGGTTTTTGGGTATTTGTTCTGCGCCATCCAGTGGTGTTCTCGCAAACTGTAGCAAAGAGTTCAACCACACTATTGTAGGTATTGTGCGGTCTGCAGTCTAGCAAGTCCGAGAAGAAATCTTTATTTTGTGATTCTTATATGATCATCGATCAGAGTTCGGCAGTTTGACCGCATATACAGGGAAACATAACCTGTAAATTAAAATAATTGTTATTAAGTACTGTAACTATATTGTAATCCGGTGAATCCCGTGAATCTGAAAGTTTTGCAATGTAAGTTTTAGTATTAAGTAATACTTATTACAAATATAATGTTTATATTATTTATCACATTTAGATAGAAGAGGATAATAGCCTTAGTGAAAATGAAGAGGTAGAATTCATTTCGATTGCGGCCGGGATCGCAAAGCCCGCAAACAGTCCAAATAAAAGTAGTGCCGTAGTTAATCTTAATGATAAAAACAACAATTCCGATTTCCGCGAAAATAAGTCTCCTGCTGGTCGTGGATATTATGGGGGTGGTCGAAAAAAACATAACGACTGGGAACACGTTGACATCCAAGAGAGGAAATGCAAGTTTTGCAAAAATGTACTTACCACTGGTAAAACTAAGATTAAAATTATTGAAAGAGTAAGAGCACATTTGAATAAATGCGGTCCTTATTTGCAACAAATGCGAGAATTAGAAATAGAAAATAAAGTTCGTAGTGTTGACACTGATGATGATCAATCAATTGCATCAACCTCAACTGCGTCTACCGAAATACTATTAGCACCAGAAGAAATAAGAGGAAATTAACGAACAAGGCAGGAGTTGATAGACAAACATATTATCAAAACTGATGCAAAAAAAGCGAAAACAATTGATTTAAAAATTGCAAACTTTTTCTACGCTTGTAACATATCGTTTTCAATAGCTGAGCACCAAGCATTTTTAGAAATGATCGAGGAATTGCGTCCTAACTATAAGCCACCTAGCCGAAGAGCACTATCAGGAAAATTGTTGGATGAAGTTAATGAAAAAATCGAATTGCAAATGACCGAAGACCTCATTGAACATAACAATTCCCGACCAATAACAATCTTACAAGATGGATGGTCAAGCACTAGAAATGACCCAATTATAGCTACAAGCATCCATACTGGAAAGAATTCTTATTTACTGTCTGCCACTGACTGTGGAGCGGAGAGAAAGACCGCGGCATACTGTACCCAATTGGCAATTAAAAATAAATATAAAAAAATATAAAAAAGACGTATTTGCATTTGTGACAGATAACGAAAACAAAATGAAACTTCTTCGGAAAAACATTAATGAACAATATCCCAAAATTTTGACATATGGCTGTAGTTCTCACTATATAAATTTATTGGAGAGTAAGATTTCGCCCAAATCCGTATTGAAGCACATTGTTGAAGTTCAAACTTATTTTAGAAATCATCATCAACCTCATAGATGGTTGCGTGAAAAAAATGGGAAAATGCCGCAAATTCCTAATGATTCACGTTGGAATTCCCAATTAGAATGTATGTATGTATGTATCAGAACTATTCTACCTATAGAGAAATTATAAATGAACACCCGCAAGATATCGAACAATCCATCAAACAAAAAATAAACGATTTGAATATTTATAGAAATTCGTTAGACCTAGAGGAACAGCTTAAAATTGTCGGAGGTGCATTGGACAAATTACAGGGCGATAATGTAACTTTGGCAAATTTCGTTAGTTGCTGGCTATCTTTTCTTCAAATCAATCAATCAAACAATCTTTATTAATCCTTTGTGCTACCGAATACAGTAAAGTAAAGTAAGTTTATTGATGTTATGACCCAATGGTTTACACAAGTTAAGTTTGTCTACAAAACAAATTGCTAAAAATGTTAAAATTATAAAAGTAAAGGGTTAAAATAGTTAAAACATTATAACATAGATTTACACATTAAAATCACTAAAATCATTACTAAAATAATCATCAGTGGAGTAAAAACATTTTCCAATTAAATAACTTTTCATGACTATTTTGAATTTTGTGAGCGGCAATGCCTTCACGTTGGGAGGCAAAAGATTAAACATTCTCGGTCCATAGTAATTTATTCCTGATCTAGTTTTTGTTAATCTATGGTAATTAACATATATATTTGTTCTATGACGTGTCTCATAATCATGTAATTCCATGTGAGAAAGATAGTTAGCTAAGTTAGACTTTACATTTATTAGACATTGCAGAATGTATATAGAAGGCACTGTTAGAATACGCATCTGAATAAAACTGTTAACGCACACATCCCTATAACTTAGACCACTGATCACTCTGACAGCCTTTCTTTGAAGTGCAAAAACTCTGCTTACTGAGGAGGCATGTCCCCACGCCAGTATTGCATATGATATTTTGGATTGAATTAGGGCATGAAATGCAGTGATTAGAATAGAATTTGATAGTTTATTTGATAATTGCTGTTCAGGCCCGAGTGCCTTGTATTTGTTTTTGTAAATATGTAACATTTAAGTGGTGAGGCGACCACCACAAAATAGACTTTATGAGGTGACAAGTGACACTGTCCAGGTCAGCAGGCCCTACGCAGGCAAAAAGGGACGTTTTAACTAGATACAAATAGTGACTCGACCAGAGTTGCTGTATGCTCAAATATGTAAAAATTAATAATTGTATGTTAGTAAATAAAATGTATTTAAAATTCAAATATACATTCCACAAATAATTCGAGACACCCTACGGTCTCAACATTGGTCCTTCGAGCCGGATTGAAAGTGAATAAGTGAATAAATAAATTAAAAAATAATAAACAGTTAATAAGCCAACCGCAATTATTAGCCAGTTCAAGTAGGCGTCGCGTCGGTTCAGTGCTGCAGTGAAGAATTGAAGAATCGAGTTATTAGGCGGGGAAAGAAGAGACAAGCGCAGAATCCGGTGTTATTTGTCCACAGTCAATCCCTCAGTCCTGTAAGTTGTTTATTTACCTTTTTATAATAATTGTTGCATTCCTATTAATTTGAATTAACACTATGGAAGATTTAGTAGCCAAACGGGGTGTTATAAAGGGAAAACTAACTCGGTTAACAAAATTTTTTGACCAAGTAAATCAAAATGAATTGAATGATAATATTATTTCTCAATTAAATGTTCGTTTAGAGAAGTTTGAGCCTTGTTGGCATGAATTTAATGAAATACAGAGTCAAATTGAAGGTCTAGATAACGCCCAAGCTAACGCGAATGATCGAGAAGAATTCGAAAATAGTTATTTTGCCGTGGAAGGAAATATTAAGGCATTGTGCAAAAGATTTTCATGCTCAACTGTTAGAATTGATACAGTAGCGCGTGATAGTAATGATACATTAGCAGGTGTTAGTAATGATAATGTAGAGAGTCAAGGTGATGATATATCAGTTGTTAGTGGCTCCAACAACGGGCCGAATTTAAATCCCACAATTATAAACAATAATTCGTTGGTCAAGTTGCCTACAATAAGGTTGCCAACATTCGATGGTCAATATGGTAATTGGTTAGAGTTTAGAGATGCATTTAAGGCCTTAGTAGATAGCAATGAATCGCTATCAAGAATTCAAAAATTTTATTATTTACGTTCCTCCTTGGAAAAAGAAGCCTCTCAAATTATTAAATCGATCGATGTGTCGGCCGATAATTACGAAAATGCGTGGAAACTTTTAGAAGATCGCTTCGAGAATAAAAATTTAATGGTGCATAATCATATAAAGGCTATAGTTGAGCATCCTATTATTCATAAGGAGTCTCACACAGAATTGAGAAAATTATTTGATAATGTTACAAAGCACTTACGATCATTAAAACGTTTAGGGGAAAGTACAGATACGTGGGATCGGTTAATTATATACATTGTAACTAATAAATTTGATAATGTTACGAGACGGGATTGGGAATCGTATAAATATAAAAATGATTTGCCAGATATGACCGATTTAAATGATTTTTTAAAATGTAGGTGCGAAATATTGGAAAAAATGGAGGTAACAAAATTGGAGAGATATAATTCATATCAACCACGGTTTGATAAAAAACATGCTAGCAGCAGTTTCGTCGCTAGCACAGGCAATCTTAAATGTTACCATTGTAATGGAAATCATACTATTTTTAAGTGTGACGCGTTTTTAAAATTAACAGTGAGAGAACGAATTCATGCAGTAAAGGGACTTAAATTATGTCTAAATTGTTTACGAGCTTCTCACTCTTCGTGGAATTGTAAGATGCAAAAATGCACAAAATGTAATAAACCCCATAATTCACTTCTACATTTCGATAATAGGTCGCCACCAAATGAGTCAGAAGGCACCGTATCTGATTACGCCAGGGCGGGCGGGGTAAACATAGATAGGGATGATGTTACTCGAGTCACAGCTCAAGTGGGTACCTCCGCCTCTTCGAACCCAAATAATATAGTGTCAATAAATAGTCATGCACTAAATCGGACAGCCGTAGCGCCAGTGGCGTCACAAGTGTTGTTGGCCACTGCTCTTATTCAAATTAAGGTGAATAATAATATTGTTACATGTCGCGCATTATTAGACGGAGGTTCGCAGAGTCATTTTATTACAGATAATTTGTGTAAGAAATTAAACTTGCAGCCATCAAGAGTTAATCATGTAGTGAAAGGGGTAGGACAGACTCTTGCGAAAATAAATAAACAAGTAAATGTTACAATAATGTCGTGCCATACTAATTTCAACATGAATATTAATTGCCTCGTTCTCCCAAAAATAACAGATAAGTTACTTATGATGTCCTTTGATATGAAAATGTTAAATATTCCTGACGAATTGAATTTAGCGGATCCCACCTTTGCAATTACAAATGATATAGACGTGTTATTGGGATCTAATGTGTTTTGGCTAATATTAATGTCAGGCCAGAGACAGATGGGTCATAATTTGCCCATTTTACAAAATACACAATTAGGTTGGATTATTGCGGGGAATTTAGGTTTCGACAAAATAAATAATGTATCTATGAGCAATTTGAATATTTGCTCAGAGAAATTTATCGACGAGATAATTCAAAATTTTTGGCAAATTGAAGAAGTTGAAAGTAAGGGCTCAATATTATCTGTTTCTGAAAAATATTGTGAGGATCATTTTAAAGAAACGACTAAACGTGATCAGAACGGGAGATTTATTGTTGATGTTCCGTTTAAGAAAAATCTAAATGATTTAGGCAGCTCTCGACAAATTGCACTTAATAGGTTTTACTCATTGGAGCGCAAATTTCTCAGAAATCCTGAATTGAAATATGAATACGCAAAATTTATGAGTGAATATGAAGGTTTACATCATATGAGTGAAATTGACGACTCAGGGCAATGTTCCCAATTAAATAGTTATTACCTTCCTCATCACGCCGTTTTTAAAGGTACAAGTTTAACTACTAAATGTCGCGTGGTGTTTGATGCATCGGCAAAAACCGATTCGGGGATGTCACTTAAAGATGTACAGTTCAGTGGCCCCAAATTACAGAATGATATTTTTTCTATTTTACTGAGATTTCGTAGGTACAACTATGTGGTCACTGCGGATATATCAAAAATGTATCGGCAGATATTAATTAACGAAAATCAACGTCGTTACCAAAAAATATTCTGGCGTGCCGATCCAGACCAGGAAATAAAATATTATCAGTTAAATACAGTCAGCTACGGCACTAAATCGGCTCCATATTTAGCAGTACGATGTTTAGTTCAATTAGCCCTTGACAATATAGTTACCTTTCCTGTCGCTAGTAATGTTATACAGGATGATTTTTATGTTGATGATTTGCTGACAGGAGCAGATACAGTGGCGGAGATCTTACAAATCCAAGAAGATGTTTCGCAGATATTATCTAGCGCAGGATTTGAATTAAGAAAATGGCTGTGTAATGACACAAGCATTTTAAATAAATTTATGGTAAATAATGAATTAGAAATTAGTATATTGCAAATTGGCGAAAATGAACAAAATAAAACTCTAGGAATTTATTGGAATTCTAATCATGATTTAATCCAATATTCGATTAATGAGTTTAATGAGACAAATCAAATTACAAAACGTGCTATTCTCTCAATGATTTGTCAAATTTTTGACCCATTAGGTTTACTAGGACCAGTAATAATAGTAGCAAAGTTGATTATGCAAGAGTTATGGAAGATAAAAATTTCTTGGGATGACGTAGTTCCCGAAAAATTGTATAACAAATGGGTTACCTTTCAGAATGAATTATCAATAATAAATAATATTAAAATTCCACGACATGCTGTAATTTCTGATTACATAACAATTGAATTACATGGGTTCAGTGATGCTTCAGAGAAGGCCAATGGAACTTCTCTATATATTCGTTGTTTTAGCTCTAAGGGAAAATATGGTTCACAATTACTTTGTGCAAAATCTCGCGTTGCACCACTAAAACAAATTAGTTTGCCGCGACTAGAATTATGCGGGGCAGTTTTGATGGCAAATTTAATAAAAAGAGCCGTTGAGTCATTGAAAATTAATTTTAGTTGTAAATATTTATGGACGGATTCAACCGTGGTGTTGGCATGGATTAGAGGAGCACCCAATAAATGGAAAACTTTTATTGCCAATCGGGTTAGTGAAATACAATCATTGACCAATATTTGTGATTGGCATCATGTAAGTTCAGGCGATAATCAAGCAGATTTATTATCCCGCGGTACTAATCCCAAAATTCTCAACGAGTCAAAATTATGGTGGTATGGGCCGGAATGGTTTTCTATAGACAATTCTCAATGGGATCTACCGAAAATTGATATAGATTTTGATATTCCCGAACAACGATCTATTGCAAATGTTTCAATAATGAATTGTGATTATTTAGATATAGTAAACAAATTTTCCTCGTTAAAAAAGGTTCAACGAGTGTTCGCGTATGTATTAAGATTCATAAATAATATAAGGTCAGCTTATAGTGCTAGACAATTTGGAGCCCTGACTCCAGTGGAAGTGGAAAATTCATTGAATATATTAATTAAGGGTGCGCAAATCGAATGTTTCTCAAAAGAATATTATAATCTGCAGAATAACAGGGAACTTAGTAAAACTAGTAGAATTTTGTCATTAAATCCCTTTATGCACAATAATTTAATTCGCGTAGGAGGTAGATTAATCAATTCAAAATATTCCTTTGATAAGAAACATCCTATAATCTTACCACACGGTCACCGATTAACGCAACTTATTATTGAGCATGAGCATAAAAGGCTCATGCATTGCGGCGCTCAAAACTTATTGTGTTCAGTCAGAGAAAATTATTGGCCTATAGCTGGGAGAAATTTATGCAAAATGATTATTAAAAAATGTGTTACCTGTTTTAAGGCAAGGCCAAGGCAAGCAGAATATCTAATGGGTAACTTACCTGATATTCGGGTTAATAACTTCTCTCCTTTTTTTAATGTAGGGGTTGATTATGGCGGGCCATTTTTATTGAAAGATAGGAGCACACGTGGTGCGAAATTAACAAAGGCGTACATCTGTTTGTTTGTATGTATGAGTACCAAGGCTGTACACATCGATTTGGTATCAGACTTAACCACAAAGGCATTTCTTGCAACTCTAAATCGATTTGTAAATAGGCGAGGTAGACCGGCGAATATTTATTCAGATAACGGTCTAAACTTTGTTGGAGCTAATAATGAACTGTCGAAAATTTCAAGTTTTTTAAACGCAAACTCTGAATCTATTGCAAACAGTCTAGCAATTGAAAATATAAAATGGAATTTTATTCCTGCAAGGTCGCCTAGTTTCGGGGGAATCTGGGAAGCGGGCATAAAAAGTACGAAGTTTCACATTAAACGAGTAATAGGGAATAACTCCTTAACGTTCGAGGAGTTTAATACAGTGTTAATTCAAATTGAGGGAATTCTCAATTCACGTCCTCTCTGTCCTTTATCCCATGATCCTAATGATTTGACTGCATTGACACCTGCTCATTTCTTAATTGGAAGGACATTGACCGCTATTCCGGACATAAATATATTGGATGTTCCGGAAAACAGATTAAGTAGGTTCCAGCTATTGCAAGCAATGACACAACACTACTGGTGTCGCTGGCAAAAAGAATATTTAGCAGAGTTGCAGACCCGAGTGAAATGGAAACAAAATTCGCTCGAGCAGCTAAAAATTGGCAAGTTAGTGCTAATAAAAAATGATAATGCTCCCATCCTAAATTGGCAGTTAGGCAGAGTATCAGCAGTTCATCCAGGCAACGATGGCATCACCAGAGTAATAGACATTAAAGTGCGCGGAGGTGAGATAAAACGTGCCGCAAATAAGGTGTGTGTATTGCCGATTGAGTGACAGGACTGAGAGATTAAGAATTATAATTTGAAACCTATATCATATTAAGATTTATGGTGATAAACTATATGAACTTTGTGATTTATTTTATGTTGATTTAGTTTCCAATTGTTGAAGAAATTTAACATTTGTAGTATATTACCTTAATCTAATTGTTTACCTTTAGAAGGGTTATCTTGACTAAGTTAGTTAATTGCTTTGATGTTTAGAAGTAGGTACTCATTGGGTACTAGTATTAATTTTGATTGAAAGTGTCTTTCAAGGCGGGCGGAATGTTCAGGCCCGAGTGCCTTGTATTTGTTTTTGTAAATATGTAACATTTAAGTGGTGAGGCGACCACCACAAAATAGACTTTATGAGGTGACAAGTGACACTGTCCAGGTCAGCAGGCCCTACGCAGGCAAAAAGGGACGTTTTAACTAGATACAAATAGTGACTCGACCAGAGTTGATGTATGCTCAAATATGTAAAAATTAATAATTGTATGTTAGTAAATAAAATGTATTTAAAATTCAAATATACAGTCCACAAATAATTCGAGACACCCTACGGTCTCAACATGTATATAGAAGGCACTGTTAGAATACGCATCTGAATAAAACTGTTAACGCACACATCCCTATAACTTAGACCACTGATCACTCTGACAGCCTTTCTTTGAAGTGCAAAAACTCTGCTTACTGAGGAGGCATGTCCCCACGCCAGTATTGCATATGATATTTTGGATTGAATTAGGGCATGAAATGCAGTGATTAGAATAGAATTTGATAGTTTATTTGATAATTGCAATGTTATAAGCCGAATGAACAGTATAAAAGATTTAGGTGTCACATTTGATTCAAAGTTGATGTTTAACGACCACATCCACAATATTAGTAATTCTGCTATGAAATTATTGGGTTTCATAATACGTAATACGAGGTCATTTAACTCAAATTTGTCTCTGGATTTATTGTATCAATCAATTGTGCTTCCTAAAATTGAATATGCTGCCCTTATCTGGTCCCCTTTGTATGAGAAATATTCCTACTCTTTGGAAACTGTTCAAAGTAGATACCTTAAGTGTAAATATTTTAGAGAGACAGGTTCGTATTTAATAAATGCCCGTGACATAATAATAATAATAATTTATTAATTATTAATTAAATAGGAACCCTAATATAAACAATTATTAAATGATAATAGGTACATAAATATAAGACAACAATAAAAAATAGTAAGAGAAAAAACAGAAACAATAATAAAGAGTAACCAAAATATAATAAAGTAAATAAAGAGTAGTTCGATATACAAAAACACATATTATGTAGTAGTCCATATTATTTAAAACATTCAAATAAATATTGTAATACATAAGAATTAGCCATTTCAATAGTTAATTTTGATAAATTCGATTAATTGACTTTTGAAAGTATTGACAGAATTACTATCTTTAATATAATCAGGTAATTGATTGTAACTGGCGAAACCCTTAAAAAAAAGTGAATTCATTGTACCAGCTCTGTTGGTTCTAGATATGTATAAATTATCAACATTTCTGGTATAGTGATCATGAATATCTCTATGATGGACAATATACTGATCAAAATATGACGGAGTTAAATTGCTTAATATTTTAAATATAAATACCATAGTACGAAGAAAAATTCTTTGTTTAACAGATAACCATTGTAAAGCATTCAACATCAACGCAATTGATGTACGACGATTAGTTTTTAATATTGTACGCATGCCTTTATTTTGTAATTTTTGAAGTTGACTAATTTTATCATCACTAAATAGAAATAAAATTGACGTACAGTAGTCAAAATGCGGTTGAATTATTGAATTATAAACAGTAACTTTAGTCTCATCAGAGAGGTTATGTGAAATTCTACTAAAAAAATACAGTTTTTTTGAAATTTTGTTAAAAATGTATTTAAAGTGCACATCAAAAGATAGTAAATTATCAATTTGAAAACCAAGATATTTTATATTGGTTACAATTTCGACTGTTTCATTGTTTATTGTCAGCAATATATCACGAACATTAATAGAGCTATATTTATATTTAGTTGTACAAATCATCGCTTTAGTCTTGCTAACATTAAGTTTGAGCTTATTTATTTTTAAATATTGATCAATTGCTTTTAATGTTGAATTCATTTTGTTTATTGCAATTTGCAAATCTACATCAGAGCAAACTATAAGCATATCATCAGCAAACAAGTTTAAAAACTCGATATCAACAAATAATTCAATATCATTTAGATACAATATAAAGAGAAGGGGACCTAAAACACTTCCCTGAGGAACTCCTGCATTAACTATATTATTCGACGAAGATAAGGATGAATCTCCATACCGTACTTTTTGTTTACGGTTAATTAAGTAATTCTGGAACCAGTTGAACACTGTTTCACCAATTCCATATCTGGAAAGTTTCTTCAATAACAACTCCCTATCCATATTAACCTCTTACTATGATATACATATTAACCTCTTACTATGATATTAAAACTTTGGAAAGCCGTAGAAATATTATATGTTTACAACATTTACATGGTCTTATAAATTGTTATATTGATAATAGTACAATGTTAAGTAAAATAGCATTGAGAGTTCCAAAATCTGTAAATACCAGATCAGAAGATACTTTCTACTGTCCTGTACCCAGGACTAATGTTCAATTAAATTCCCCTTTATTCAGGATGTTAAGCTTGCAGAATAAATATTGTAAATGCATTGATATATTTCGATGTAGGAAGCGTGAATTTAAAAATAAACTTAATTTGCTATTTTAAGTTGGCATTACTACTCAATTTTTATTATTGTTATTATTTTTTTCAAAAAGTACTAAGGTACATTACCCACATTTTATGCGGGTGCTGTGTTGTTCATTAATTGGTGTATACTGTTGAACAATAAAGTCAATTTATTTATTTATTTATTTATTTATTTAAGTTACGAAGAAGATAAATTGACGATGATAATTTATTACAAACTTGATCGGTATGATAATACCAAGTTAATTTGTAGTCTAAATATATTCCCAGAAACTTTATACATTCAGGATTATTTACTGAGGACATATCACGTAGGGAGAAATATACTGTTTCAGTTTTATCATTGTTTAAACTAAGTCGGTTAACATGAAACCAATCCGTGACCTTTGATTGTGCATCCGCTAGTTCCACTTGTAATATATTTATATCATTATTTTTATTCACTACAGTAGTATCATCAGCGAACAAAATGAAGTCAGTGCTAGGGTCACTAGTTGATATATCGTTAATATAGATTAAAAATAACAGTGGCCCCAGCACTGAGCCCTGAGGTACACCATAAACCACAGATCGAAGATCTGAGTCATTTCCTTTAAAAGATACAAGTTGCTGTCGATTTTCAAGATATAAATGATAAATATATGTGAGGAATTAGTGGTTGATGTTATTCTCTCATATAACATTACATAATCTGAGTTAAGTAGACATTTCAATGTATGCTGAACATCAAGGCAGTTTTTTATTCAGTGTTTTATATTTGTTTCTTTAAAATAAAAACTGTTAATCTCTGGCAGTAAAAACAAGTGACCAAAAAACCCAATATGTAAACATGCAGTGTGAACTTTGTAAAGAGGGTAAAGAATTGTATAAATGTGATGGATGTAAAAAGCCTTTTTGTAAACCATGTGGGAACTTATCATCTTCAGAAATAAAAGTCCTTGATCTCCAAAGAGGCAGAGTACTGAAATTCTACTGTCCAAACTGCAGGAACTTTGAGACATTTAAACTATTCCAAGAAATTTTGGAAAGTAAAAATGAGATAATTGAAAGTAAAAATGAAATAATAAAGATATTAAAGGAACAAATTGACGAATTAAATGCCAAGATAAACAAATCAAATACTCTAGTACAGGAGAAATCGTATGCTTATATAGCCAATAAACAAAAGATACCGGAACATCCAATTAAAGTTAATATCCCAACTCTAATCATTAAACCAAAGAATGGACAAAGTGTTGAGAAAACAAAAGCAGATCTGCAAGATAAACTGAACCCTGCGGAATTAAATATTGGAATTTCCAATGTCAGAACAAACAAATTGGGCAACGTAATAATTAAGTGCCCATCCAAACGTGAGATAGAAGAATTGAATCAAGCGGCAAAAAATATACTTGATAACGAATATGAAGTTGAGATGTCTAAAATGAGAAAACCTAAAGTTAAAATAGCAGGTTACGTTGGAAATAAAACTGAGGTAGAAATTGTAAATTGCATTAGAAAACAAAATTCGTGGATTGAAGACTCTGAGGATTTAAAAATTACATACATAAAAAAGAAAAGAAACAAAGAATCAACTATATTTGCAGAATGTTCAGCGGGAATATTTAATAAGTTTATGAATTTTAAAAAGATATTTATTGAATGGCAACGATATCCAGTATATGAAGATCTTAGTATCTCAAAATGTTATGACTGTCAAGGATTTTTCCACAAAACCACAATGTGTAACAAAAAAAAGGTTTGTGAACATTGTACAGAGGAACATGAAATAAGTGAGTGTCCGAAGACTATTTTAAAATGCAATAATTGTTTACAAGCTAATATTAAGTATAAAACCAAATACTGTGTATCACATACAACATCTGATCCGGACTGTCCCAGTTATAAATACCAAATAAATATCTTGAAAGAAAAAATAGACTATAGCTTTCCAGCCTGAAGAAGATGAAATTCTAGAACAATTGGACGCGTTAGGAGAAGATTTATATGGTAGACTAGTAAATGATATAATATTAAAACAACAAATAACATTAAAAAATAAAATATTAAATATATTGCATCTTAATATTAGAAGTGTTAAAAAGAACTTTGATCAGTTACTACTGCTAATAGAGGCCTTTGAACTATGTTATTGTGATATAGTCATTTTAAGTGAATGCTTTCAATTGCCATCTTGTAATCAGTTTAACCTTCCTGGCTACATAACTCATTATAATAAGGGGGATTTTAACAAAAATGATGGTATTTTAATATTTATAAAATCGGAATTAGATGTTACGGTAAGCCACAACAAATTTACTTCCTCCCAAGCAACTATATCTAGAATAACCTTTAATATTAATGATATAACTTTTGGGATATCAGCTATTTACAAACCTCCACCTATCTCAGAAATATTATTTATCGATGATCTAAGAGAATATTTTGAACAAAAGTTATCACAACATATTGAAATTTTCCTGGAGATGTAACATAAACATAGAAAATAATGAAAACTATATTGTTAATGAATATCTGTCATTAATGGGGCAACATGGTTTTGCCACATATATTAACTCTCCAACCCGAATAACTGCTGAAACAGCTTCTTGTATTGATCATCTATTTGTTAGAAAGAAAATAAATATAAACAATGTAAATCTTAAATCTTTTATATTAAACACAGATATAACTGACCATTCCCAATAATGATAAATATTAATTCTGAACAAAACTCAAATAGAGTTTATATATAGTTTTAGTTTTTTATTTCCTGACCGTTGAAATTCAAATGTTTATGGTATATTTCTTGGGCATATCGGTCATATATATTAAAACAAATTTATTTTTTTCCAACGTTTCGGTTTATTAAAACCATCATCAGGGACTACAAGGTGAAATGTTTAGTAAACAAGGTATATATAAATTTTACACATAACTTATGGTGAACCAACTTACAATTTTTTTTTTTTTTTTGTTTGTTTGAAAATTAAAATGTATTACACATATTGTATAAAGTAGATGTTATTCTTTGAGAGTCTTAAAAGCAACTGAAAATATTTTTGTCAGTTTCACATTTAAAATAATGCGTAAGTGAGGGTTTATTTATGTTATGGACAAGATAACATAAATAAACCCTCACTTACGCATTATTTTAAATGTGAAACTGACAAAAATATTTTCAGTTGCTTTTAAGACTCTCAAAGAATAACATCTACTTTATACAATATGTGTAATACATTTTAATTTTCAAACAAACAAAAAAAAAAAAAAATTGTAAGTTGGTTCACCATAAGTTATGTGTAAAATTTATATATACCTTGTTTACTAAACATTTCACCTTGTAGTCCCTGATGATGGTTTTAATAAACCGAAACGTTGGAAAAAAATAAATTTGTTTTAATATATATGACCGATATGCCCAAGAAATATACCATAAACAATAGAGTTTATGATGTAACCTATCACTCTTATGAAAGTATTGACTATACTAATTTTAGAAATAATATTTCTTCACAAGATTGGTCTAACGTTTTGAACTGTGATGATTCTGAACAGGCAACAATTATTTTTTCTACAATCTTACAACACAATCTAAATAATTCTAAATCAAGAAAACTAATAAAAAACAGACAGCACAAAAAAATAAAAGAATGGATAACTATAGGCTTGATAACTTCTATTAAACATAGGGACAAATTAAAAATGAAATTACGAAAAAATCATAGCCCCATACTAGAGCAAGAATATAAATTATACAGAAACAGATTAAACACTTTAATAAATAAACAAAAGTACAACTATTACAAAACACGGATTGAAGAAAATAAAAATGATGTTAAAAAAATATACCAAATAATAACTGATGCAACCAATGAAAAAAGTAAAAATAAAAATATAAATCTTAAATTTATAGACGATAAAAACAATGGATTTCAAAATAACACTGATATGGCTAATTTCTGTAATAATTATTTCATAAATATTGGTTCTGAAATGGAAACAAAAATAGATGAGCCGCAAAACCCTGTTACCTTAGAAAATCACTGTGCAGCTTCTATGTTTTTAAATCCAGCTACCAAAAACGAAATTATAAATCATATTTCCTCTTTAAAAAATGACAGTGCTCCCGGTATAGATGGAATATCTACAAAACTCATAAAATTAGTACATAAGGAAATCACGGAGCCCATTACACACATTATTAATTTAATTTTTAAAACAGGTAAAGTACCTAATTACTTTAAGCAATTTGTTGTCACACCTATTTTTAAGGAAGGCGCAAAAAATAAAATTCAAAACTATCGTCCAATTAGTTTGATTAATAATATCGCAAAAATTTTCGAAAAGTGCCTTAAGGACAGATTAATTAATTTTTTAAAAGCTAATAATATTCTATCAAAAAATCAATTCGGATTTACTGAAAATGTAGGCACAGCAGATGCCATGTACTACCTTACATCAGAAATTACAAATAGTCTAAATAATAGTAAAAAAAGCATTGCAGTATTCATTGACCTTGCGAAGGCATTTGACACTGTACCCCACCAAAAACTTCTTGATGTATTATCACACTATGGGGTTCGCGGTACGGTGTTGAATGTCTTCAAAACCTATTTAGCTGATCGTGACCAATATTTAAAATTAAATAACGTACCTTAGCATGCCTCAAAAAATAAAAATTGGTGTACCTCAAGGTACAATACTAGGACCAATTCTTTTTATTACATAATATATTAACTCATTATTGAATATTAATAATGGAGGTAAAATTGTATCATATGCCGATGACACTGCCTTGATATTCACTGGTAGTACTTGGGAAGAAACCAAAGATAATGTTAAACAAGGATGTAACAGGGTTTCAAATTGGCTAAACACTTTTAAGTTAACTCTAAATCTCAAAAAAACCAACTATATAGCATTTTCTTTAACGAATGCAAATAGACCAAATTTAATAGTATTGTTATAAATGATAACAGTGAAATTAAAGCAGTAAGGAATACAAAATACCTTGGAATCATCATAGATCAACACCTGAAATGGTCGGAACATATTGATTACTTAACAAAGAAAATTAGGAAATTAATTCACAAATTTTTTATGTTAAGAGAATTTCTAAGTATAAAATTAATAACATTAGTATACAAAGCACTTGTAGAATCATTAATAAGATATGGATTAGTTGTTTGGGGTACGTATAAATCTAAACTTCAGCCACTGACTATTATACAAAATTCTATCTTAAAGATAATATTCAAAAAAAATAGATTGTATCCTACCAACTTGATCTATAATAAAGACATCTGTAACATAAATACCTTATACATACAATCAGTTTGTTCTTTTACACATAAAACAGAAAAACTTAAAAACTTTATTAATCATGAACATCAAACTAGAGGCAAAGTCAATAGTCATATCATAATACCAAATAATCGAAGAAACATAAATCTAAAATTTGTAGATTACCTGGCTCCAAAGTTTTATAATTTGTTACCTAATGATATTAAACAAATAAGTAATAAGAAAAATTTCAATAAAAAAAGTAGATTTTTATTATAAATAATTATGATAAATTCTGTAGATTTCTGATATAATGGATGCACTTTTTATATAATATTAAAAAGAGAGTGTTGTTTTCGTTTTAACCAGCAGTTGGCGGAGGAATGGGTTATGTTTGGCAGCTGTTTGAATGAAAACAATACCCTCTGTTTAATCAATTTTCTGTTTATTAGTATAATTATCTATATTTTTTCATTGGCACATACAGGTGTTTCTAACATCTAGGTGCCTGCTATACAATTTTTGAAAATTTACTGTATTAAAAATATATGAATTATTGTATTGTAAACATTTAATGTAAATAAATAAAATATGATTGTATAAACTGAATGCTCTTTGCAGAGAACTTATAATGTTTTAATTTATTAGTTAATATGTCGGCAGATACACAATCAAAGGCTTTGGTTAAGTCACAAAAAAGTGCTGCTGTGTAACAACCTTCCTCATACCCGTCGTTTATAATCGATATTAATTTATTGATAGCTACTGTGGTTGAGAGCGACTTTCTGAATCCAAATTGCTGTTTATTGAAGAGATTATTATGTTCAAAATGATCCGATATTCTGGGTTTTAACAGTTTTTCAAACAATTTTGCGAATTCCGGTATTAAAGATATATAATTTGTCACACTATTTATACAGCCTTTTTTATGAATGGGAATAACTCGAGAAATCTTTAGAGCTAAAGGAAATACTCCCTCTTTAATACATAGATTTGTAACGTCTTTTCTAACGCCAAACTATGTGACTCTGTTTGGGCGGTAAAACAGGTAACGTCTTTTGCTTACGGGTAGCTGGTGTGGAGAAGTTATCCAGGTTTCATGTATTGGTAATAAATAGAAAGTCCACAGTATAAATGAAATAGTTTATTTCTTCACACAAATAGTCAAGTATCGGAATATATCAGGTACAGGTAATCTCTTTACATATTCATACATAAAATAATTTATGTCTTGAACAAACAGTCAAGTATCGGAAAGTATCAGGTACAGGTAGAGAGAGAGAGAGTAATATTTATTAGTCACCTCCAAAAGGCCATCGACCGGAGTCTTTCAGCCTGTCTTACACTTATATTTTTACATTTAATTCTTATTTAGGGTAAAATAACATTTTCTCAGTAAATTTAACATATACAAAAAAAAAAAAAAACATAATTATATATATACACCTATATATCCACATACATAGGCGTACACAGTTTTATTGTTCTATATTGTCTGTGTAATTATTTGAATCAACGTTTTTTCAGGAGTTCTTCTTCTTCGGATAATATTTTCTTCTAACTGGACTGTAAAGGGTTGAATTAGGTTAAGAAAATTTTGAGATTGTGAGTATTTGTTGGTAAGTTCTTTAAATCGAGTAAGTATAGGTTGAATCCCAGTTATCTCATATAGTGAATTATTGGGTATGTTATGAAGAGAGTTGTTTGGGTGGCGGAGTTTTGTTATTTTTCGCAGACTGCTTCTTTCGGCCACTTCAATATTGTTTAATGCTGGTCTTCTGCAAGTGTTAAATAGGATGAAGCCATATTCCATAATAGGACGACATATCATTTTGTAAATTTTACTTGCTGTTATTATGTCAATGCCTTGGTTCTTGTAAGTTAGAGATCTAAAGTGTTTTACTCTGGTTATCATTTTTTTCTTCATTTCTTTAATATGGATGTTGAAATTTAATTTTTGATCTAACTTAATTCCAAGGTACTTTACGAATGCTGCTGGTGTCACTGTATGGTTAAATATTTGCAACGTTGGGGTGGTATTTGAGATGTTGTGATTAAATATTATTAGCTGTGATTTATTAGGATTTATTTTTAGTCTCCAGTTATTACACCACTCGATGATTTCATTTGTCGACAATTGCAGGTTGTTTATGATTTGTTCAATAGTTTTTCCATGTGTTACCCAGGCTATATCATCAGCAAACTGTAGTAGATATGACTGCATTGTTTGGTTGTTGGTGGTTATTCAGAATGTCATAACAGAATATGTTGAATAACACTGGTGATAGTGGAGATCCCTGTGGAACACCCTGTTTGGTTTCGTATGAATTGGAAACAGCTGTGTTTATTTTGATTTTTGTTTTCCTGCCCTCTAAGAAATCTTTGAGAAACCAGAGAATATAATTGGGACAATTTATATGATGTAGTTTAAATAATAAACCTTTGTGCCACACCGAGTCAAATGCTTTGGTTAAGTCTATATATATTGCTGCCGATTTATTTCCAAGTATGCTATTAGTTTGAATGTTTGACGTCATAATGAATAGGGGATGAATTGTGGATGAGTTTTGTCGGAAACCAAATTGGTTCTTGGGTATCTGTTCGTCTAGTTTATCATTTAATCTGGTTTTTATGATTTTCTCCAAATTTTTCCCGATTACTGGTAACAAAGTTATTGGTCTATAGTTTTGTGGGTCAGAGTGATCTTGACTGTGCTTTGGAATTGTAATTATTATACCAGTTTTCCATTCTATTGGGAAGTAATGGTTTGTTATACAGTGGTTGTATATATCAATTATTTCTTCATGTATCTTTTTATCAAGTTTTCTTAGAATGTTCCTACTAATGTGATCATGGCCAGGTGCTGTGTTTTTGCCTGAATTTAGTACACTGTAGTATTCTTCTTCTTTGATGTTTATGTTTTCTTCCCTTATTGGATTTCAGGTACAGGTAATCTTTTTACAGGCTAGATATGTTATACATATAATATCGTAATATAATCGGCGGAGTGTAATGTCAGGACGGTAAGCTATACAATATTATTATATAACATGCGGAGTGTAATAACGGAGTGATAAACGGTTGCTTCAGCTTCACGTGCTGCGGTGTAGTACGGTACCTATTTACTAATGGCAGGACCAGCTCAACACGCTGAAGGCCTACAGTCAACAAATAGACCGACGGAGAGACGACGGCGGTTCGGTACCTATTTACCGACGGCAGGACCAGCTCAACACGCTGAAGGCCTACAGTCAACAAATAGACCGACGGAGAGACGACAGCGGTTCGGTACCTATTTACCGACGGCAGGGCCAGCTCAACTCGCTGAAGGCCTACAGTCGTCAAATAGACCGACGGTGACGGCGGGCGCTTCGGTAACTATTTACTAACGGCAGGACCAGCTCAACACGCTGAAGGCCTACAGTCAACAAATAGACCGACGGAGATCGATGGCGGCGGAACAGACAGGTCGACTGACTACCGTGCACCAGGAGGTCTAGCTCAGCACGCTACAAACCCCAAGGCAACAATAGACATTCGGCCGGGCGGCTACGTCGTTGGATTCGATATTCAACTAACCGTGGTCAAGCTCAGCACGCTTAAGACCCCCTATCACCCAGCTCAGCTCGCTGTAGGTGACTGTCAGTGAAATACTGAATACATTAGCAGTTTTCGGCTTGGTATTTATACCAAATTATGACCCTGGTTCGCGTGACGTATGGCTCGGTATTTGCCTACGCATGAGAACGTCCGTTAAGCGGAGATTTCAATAACTAATTTCGAATTTATTACACTCTGCATTGACGCGGTGACTTTAATTTTGTGGCTGTCTATGCTTAGCAGCTCTGGTTAAACGGATATTCTAGTAATGAATTTATAATTCATTACACTCCCCCGTTACGTTGCAAATGAAAAAAACAGGCGACACTATCAAGCAAAATACTTAGAACTAATAAAAGTAACATTCATGTACATCAAAATAATCTTAAAACTACCAAAAACTGAAAAATACCCTTAACTAAAAACGTTCCTTACTATCTAAAAATATATATATACAAAAAAAAGAACACCCGAAAAAAAAAACGAAAAATATGTTCTTACGTGCACTGTCACCACACTATAGTCTTTGTATACCGGGGACTTCACCACGGCTGGTTGTACCATCCAGGTTCCTTTGCCGGAACTTCCGTTTCCTCCTTGGCCTGGTTGGAATCTGCCCCGGTATACTGATGAAGACGATGTTTTTGCCCGGAGTTGTGGGTACTTCTGGAGTACCGGGCACATCGAAATCCTCGATTCTGGTGGGGGTGGCACATCTGGGGCTGGCACGTCTGGGGCTAATGGCGACAACTGGCTTTTGGCTGGGAGTATCACCAAAAAGGTCCTTGAATTTCTGTTGTACAACAGACATCAAGGGTGATACTCCACTAGCTTGATGAGACGGCATGGGAGACGAGTGTAAGTCCAGCACACTCGACTCTGAAGAGGACGGAGATACGGCCCCATGTACCCTCCTGGCTTCCGGTGTATCTGGCAGGGGCGACAACATTGGAGGGTAACGTATCTCTGCCCTTATTACTGTGAAGGAGCTGCTTGGGGACAGCTTCCTCCTCTTCTGCAGCGGTGCCGCTGGATGTGTGAGCCGCGGAGACACTCTGGCTTCTGGGGTCTTTGGCAGAGGCGACAACATCGGGGATGCCAAATTTCCCGACGCACCTCAGTAAACGAGCTGCTAGGTGACAGCTTCCTTCGCTTCGGTACTGGAACTGGTGGCGTACTAAACATCTTCTTTGTATTAAAAGCAGACATCAACTGATTGTTTGGCTCTGATGTCTGGATTTTTATAGTCCTTAGTGGGCGGGTTTTAAATCCTTGACGTGAACACGTTGTGTTTTCCGTCCGGAAGGGGGCCTGAGTTCAACAACGACAGGAGATATCACTTTTTCTACAATGTAGGGACCTGAGAACTTCGGAGCTAGTTTTGCATTATAACCTCGAATTGCCGACGATAAGGGATGCTCTCTCTTCATCACTCGGTCTGAGACGTGTGGTGTCCATTCTCGGCGACGCAGGTTATAATAATGACTTTGTGTTCCAAACGCTTTACCCAGGTTTATCCGTACTAGTTCGAAAATATCATTTAACTTTTTTAATTTATTAATGCGGTCTTCGGGAACGGTGTCGATCGTGGAATTTTTTGAGAATCGTTCTTTATTAAGGGAGCTGGGTAACGTCATCTCCCTTCCAAAATTAAGCATAGCTGGTGAAAAACCAGTAGATTCGTGTCTCGAGGAATTTATTGCTAATGTTAATTCTGGCAAAAATTGATCCCACTTTCTGTGGTCACCCTCGGCATATTGGGCGATCATCGTTTTTAATACTTTATTCATTCTTTCTACAGGGTTGCACTGTGGCGAATAAGGCGGGGTGGTTCTATGAGCAATACCATATTCAGCTAACACAGTAGAAAATTCGGTAGAGACAAATTGTTTACCATTGTCTGTAAGGACGTTATTTGGACAGCCAAATCATGTTACGATTTTATCTTTCAGCGCTTTACAGACGGCCGCGGCCGTTGCTTTTCGTACAGGATGGCACTCGACCCATTTTGTAAACCTGTCCTGAAATACCAGGAGGTTATTATTTCCCTTGTTTGACCTAGGCAGCGGTCCTACAATATCTATACTGACAGTGTCCCAACATCCATTTATTTTTGGAAATTGCATTTTTCCTGCAGTTTGTTGTTGAAGCGGTTTATATTTTTGACAACTGGAACAACGTCTGACGTAATTTGCAATATCTCTACACATCCTGGGCCAGTAATATTTATTGCAAATACGGGTTATTGTTTTAGTTATGCCCAAGTGTCCTGCGCAGGCATCATCGTGATTTTCTTTCAAGACTTGCTTACGTTGTGACAGCGGTATACAAAGTTTCCACGGACTAGAAAACTCGGGTTTGGTGAAATTATTACTGCTCCATAAATGGCGGTAAAGCTTCCCATCCATAATGCAGTAGTCTGGTTTCTTTTCCGGTTTATCTCTTATCAATTTTAAGGTATCTTGGTACCAAGCACAATTCTCGACATTTCCAATACAAAAAACAAAATCTTCATCTTCGCTGTCTCCATCATTTTTGTTAATTAGTGGTTGTCGGGAAAGTGCATCCGCAACCTTATTCAACACACCTTTCCGGTACTTTATTTCAAAATCGTATTGTTGTAACTCCATAGCCCACCTAGCTAAACGACCGCTAGGGGAGTTGATGGAATGTAACCATTTTAAACATTGATGGTCTGTTATGACCACAAAATGATAGCCCTGTAAGTAACTGTTGTGCTTGCGGATACCAAAAATAATAGCCGCACATTCTAATTCTGTGGCAGACATTTTTCTTTCAGTTTCGGATAAAGAACGGCTCGCATAAGCTATTATGCAATCTTGATTATCAATCTTTTGTAAAAGGGCTGCGCCAAGTCCTTCCTTAGATGCATCTGTTTGCAGGTAAAATGTTTTCGTAAAATCAGGACAACTAAGGACAGGGGAGACTGTTAACGATTTTTTTAGTTTGTTAAAAGCTTCTTCTTCAACATGTGTCCATTTCCATCGGGTATGTTTCTTCAACAATTTATTTAGGGGAGCTGCAACATATGAATACGATTGTATAAATCTTCTATACCAGGAAGACATACCAAGGAATCGGCGAAGTTGTTTTATATTTTTCGGCGGTTGTATATATAAAATTGCGTTTACTTTTTCAGGATCGGTTTTAATGCCTTCTTCGCTCACCATGTGTCCCAAATATCTCAGTTCCTTTCTACAAAAGTTACATTTTTCTGGATTTAATTGTAAATTTGCATTTCTTAGTCGTTCGAACACTTCTTTTAAATGCTGTAGGCGTTCGTTAAACGTTTTGCTTACTATCACTATGTCGTCCAAGTATGCAAATGCGAATGTCATATCAGGAGTAATAATTTGGTCCAGCAGGCGCTGAAATGTACTAGGTGCAGAGTGAAGACCAAATGGCAAAACTCGGAATTGATACAACCCTCTTCCAGGAACGGTAAATGCGGTTATAGGTTTGCTTTCTTCGGCCAACGGTATCAACCAGTAGCTAGACCGGAGATCTAAGGTTGATATGAATCTAGCTTCACGTAATTTGTCTAGGATGGCATTTATAAACGGCAAAGGATATGCATCTTTCATTGAGACTTCGTTTACTTTCCTGAAGTCTATACAAAATCTGTATTTGTTATCCTTCTTTTTTACTATTACTACCGGCGAATTCCACGGACTTCTGGAAGGTTCTACTATCTTATCTCTCAACATGCTATCCAGCTCGGTATTAACAACTTCTTGCATCGCGGGGTTTAATAGTAATAGTAAATAGTAATAGTAAATTTATTAAGCAATTTAAAATTAGTACATGAATATATAGTTATTTAAAATACATTTTTATTTTGTTAATAACATGTTTGTGATGCACCTAGATGACTAAACATCTGTATGTGCAAATTAGTGAGTTATATAATATGTACATACATTATTTATATTAATAATTTTAAATTGACATTAATCCTAAATTGTATATTCCTAACACTAATAATATAACTAGTATGATAATATAATTGAAATATAATAATAGAATATATTTACATAAATACAATTAATGATTGGATGTTAACAGTTACAATTAAAAAAGTGTTATGAACTTATGAAAATTCTGCGAAATAAAGGACCTACTCATATGATTAAATTTTTTTAAGTTCGTTATTGTTTTTATTTCCAACGGAAGAATATTGTAAATTTTTGGTGCTAGATAATTTAAGAATCGCATATTAATGTTAGTATTACTATTCGGTATTTCTATGTGTTTATTATGTTTATTTCTAGTATTAAAGCAATGATTAATATATTTTCTCAGTTTCATGTTTTTTTGTACAAAAGAACATGTAGATAGTAGATACATGGAGCGAACATTAAGTATTGCATCTGAGTACAGTAGTCGAGTGGGGTATAATTTGTTCTTTCTGTATATTACTTTTAAAATGTAATTTTGTACTGTGTTCAATTGTACCAAAGAATTTTTATAAAGACCACCCCAAACAATTATACCATACCGTATTAAGGACTCAACTAAAGTCTTGTATATAGTAATTAAAAGTTTTCTTCCCAATATCTCCCTTAGGGTGTAAAATTTAGGTATTAATTTACGTATACTGTTACAAAGTCTTTGAACATGTTGGTCCCATTTGAGATGTTTATCTATGATAACACCTAAATATTTAGTGGATTGCACCTCATATATGTCATTATCAAAACCTTCTATCGATATGTTGTCAAAATTGGGTCGGTTTGCTGATGTCAGTGAAAAAGCAATGTAATTTGTCTTTTTTACGTTAAGAGTTAATTTGTTTGTGTCTAGCCAATTTTTTATCTTGGTAATTCCTCTTCTAACATCATCTTTTACTTCTTCCCACGATTTACCTTTAAAAACAACAGTTGTGTCGTCAGCATATGAATATACCTGGCCATTTTCTATTTTTATGTTTGTTAACGAATTAATGTATGTAATAAATAGTAAAGGACCTAGCACTGTACCTTGGGGTATACCTATTTTTAATTGTAAGGGTTCACTGTATAGGTTTCCAATTTTTACCTTTTGCATCCTGTTATCAAGATAACTCTTAAAGACCTCCAACACCGTCCCCCTGATCCCATAATAGTTGAGAATATCTAAAAGGGATTCATGAGGTACAGTTAGCGAGATCCAAGAAAACAGCTATGCATTTGTGGTTATTGTCGAGGTTATCTGTAATATTTTTTGTGAGTTCATACAAGGCGTCTGATGTACTTAATCCATTAATAAATCCGAACTGTTTTTTTGACAAAATATCATTGCTGTCGAAAAAGTTGGCAAGCCTATCCTTTAAGCATTTTTCAAATACCTTACCAAAGTTATTTATAACGCTTATTGGACGATAATTGTTTATTTTAGTTTTGTCTCCGGCTTTGTATATGGGTGTTATAGTTGAAGTTTTAAAGTATGACGGAACTATGCCCTTTTTGTAAATTAAATTAATTATATATTTCAAAGGCTTCAAGAAGTATAGATGGTGATTTTTTATTAGCTTGGCATCTATTCCATCTGGACCAGGAGCGCTATTATTTTTTAGTGAGTTAATATGTATAATAATTTCTTTATCATTTACTGGTTTTAGGTACATTGATGATAATGAGTTATATCGTAGTTCAGTTCGTTGTTTAGGTGTTTTAATTTTGTTTAGCATTTCAATACCAATGTTAGTGAAAAATCTATTACAATAGTTAGCCATGTTTTTTTTGTTAGAAAAAGTTTTATTATTGTCATCATTAACCTGAAAATTATTGTCGTTTATAATACTTTTTTCATCTGTCGCTTCTGCTATGACTGTATATATTTTTTTTATATTATTTTTGTTTTCGTCAATTTTTTTCTTATAATAATTATATTTACATTTGTTTATTAGCTTATTTAGTCTGTTTCTATATTCTTTATACATTGTTTCATCATCTGCATTGTGATTTGTCATGAGTCGCTTTTTTAGTTTATCTCGTTCCTTTATAGAATTAATTATACCATTTGTTATCCACGGTTTAATTTTCTTGTGACTTTTTTGGTTAAAATATTTTTCTTCTTTAGATATATCCAATATATTTGAAACTATTTTTTTAAAATTATCGGTTGCAATTTCAACATCATTTGTGTTTAAAACATTTGACCAATTTTCTTTACTTATTAGTTTTTGGAAAGTTAAGTGATTAATAAAAACAATTTTATTTGACTTTTTTTGACATTTGTTGTAATGGCCTATATCTTTGTTTAATAGGAGTCGTATCTTGGAGTCTAATTCTGTGTTCTGTTAACGGGGTAACACCCTTAACTTTCTCGAATTTTGGTAATTCAGTCCGTAAAAAATTCGACAATACTGCTTGTTCGACATCCGTAGGTTGGGTTATATGAGCGCTGGTTGGTTGGCTAATCGTAGTCAAAGGTATACTTTCTATCGTCTTATTTTTATTTGCTACTCGTCCCATTATTTTAATTTCTTGTTTAACCAAGTCCAAGGTAAACTGTCGTTTTATTAGTATATCCATCCCAATTAGAACATCAGCAGTTAAAGTTGGCATGAATAGAAAATTATCCACCCAGTGGTTTCCAGCCATTAAATAATTTACTTGAAATTCAGAATTAATCTCCACCTCTGAACAATCTGCCAATTTAACTTTAACTCGGTTGCCGAAAACTTCTTTTAAATTCATATCTTTGCATTTAGTGTATGCAAAGTCACCTATGTATGAACGGACGGAACCAGTATCGATTAACGCTTCGAACATATAGTTTCCTATTTTCACAGGTATCTTGGGACGGTTATCCACCAAACTAGTTATTGCTACATCATAGGTAGTGGGAGTTACTTGACGGGACGAAGTTGCCGTGACGTTTGTATCTTGTGGCTGTTCTGGCCTCAATTCGGCAGTCCTGCAATTGCAATCCCTCGTAAATATTCCTTGTGTGCCACAGTGGGAGCAAAATTTCTCTGGAGCATTATTGCAATCCCAGCGGTTGTGATTAGGGCCACCACAACGCCAACAACTAGTACTTCTGTTGTAATTTGGAGATATGCGTTGTCTGAAATTTCCTGGTACACGCGAGTGATTTTCATTTCTTGTATTTGTATTATTTTGTGATTGTCCACCGTTGTATCTATAATTGGTTGCATTTCTATTGTCGTAGTTATTATAATTCTGTTTAGGACGATCTCTATAATTATTATTTCTCGGCGTATTCATCTGTGATGTATTCAATGAATTTTTATAATTTTTTTCTTCCTTGCAAACGGTTTCATATTCTTCTCCCAGGGCTACAAGTTCTGTCAGTGTCTTAAAATCGCATCTTCAGATGTGCTTTCTATATTCTGGTTTTAAATTTGAATATATTCGGTGCAGTTGCTGTGTCGGATTAATATTTTCGAGTCTCCTTAGCAATGTCTGTATTGCTATGACGTATTCTTTAATTTTTTCTGCGTCTTTCTGGGTACGGGATTTGGCCTGTTCTTCTAGGTCCAGCTGGTATTGTGACGGTGCGAAAAAAATTTTAAGACTGGCAACAAATTGTTCCCATGTTGTCCAGGATGTTTTATTTCGGAACCATAATAATGCATCACCCTGTAGTAATTCAGGTAGTGTTCGGAGTATTTGTGCATTCGTAAAATTATAACCCTCTTGTAGTTCTTCGACACGTTCTAAAAATAGAAATACATCTTTTTTCCCATCAAAATGTACGTTCCACTTACGGACTTGGTCTAATACGGTACCAAGAGGTGGTTCTGGCAGTACATTCGGTATTACAGGTTCTATTACTGGTTTATTAATTTTTCAAACTAGGCTTTTCAATCTTGCACGTAGTTCATCGACAGTGCCGGTCGTAATTTGTCCATATTTGGATAACTCTGTCTGCAACTCATCTTTTTTGAGCTTATAAATCCATCCTACTGTGGTATCAGCGACTTCGAGTCCACAAGGTTCATCTGTGTCTGATAAACCCATGGTTAAATGTCGGTTTACCAATATTTACTGATTACTATCTATCTATGACTAATCTATCCTTAAAATTCTGTTCGGGCGCCAAAATATGTATCGTCTTTTCTAACGCCAAACTATGTGACTCTGTTTGGGCGTTAAAACAGGTAACGTCTTTTGCTTACGGGTAGCTGGTTTGGAGAAGTTATCCAGGTTTCATGTATTAGTAATAAATAGAAAGTCCACAGTATAAATGAAACAGTTTATTTCTTCACACAAATAGTCAAGTATCGGAATATATCAGGTACAGGTAATCTCTTTACATATTCATACATAAAATAATTTATGTCTTGAACAAACAGTCAAGTATCGGAAAGTATCAGGTACAGGTAATCTTTTTACAGGCTAGATATGTTATACATATAATATCGTAATATAATCGGCGGAGTGTAATGTCAGGACGGTAAGCTATACAATATTATTATATAACATGCGGAGTGTAATAACGGAGTGATAAACGGTTGCTTCAGCTTCACGTGCTGCGGTGTAGTACGGTACCTATTTACTAACGGCAGGACCAGCCCAACACGCTGAAGGCCTACAGTCAACAAATAGACCGACGGAGAGACGACGGCGGTTCGGTACCTATTTACCGACGGCAGGACCAGCTCAACACGCTGAAGGCCTACAGTCAACAAATAGACCGACGGAGAGACGACGGCGGTTCGGTACCTATTTACCGACGGCAGGGCCAGCTCAACTCGCTGAAGGCCTACAGTCGTCAAATAGACCGACGGTGACGGCGGGCGCTTCGGTAACTATTTACTAACGGCAGGACCAGCTCAACACGCTGAAGGCCTACAGTCAACAAATAGACCGACGGAGATCGATGGCGGCGGAACAGACAGGTCGACTGACTACCGTACACCAGGAGGTCTAGCTCAGCACGCTACAAACCCCAAGGCAACAATAGACATTCGGCCGGGCGGCTACGTCGTTGGATTCGATATTCAACTAACCGTGGTCAAGCTCAGCACGCTTAAGACCCCCTATCACCCAGCTCAGCTCGCTGTAGGTGACTGTCAGTGAAATACTGAATACATTAGCAGTTTTATACCAAATTATGACCCTGGTTCGCGTGACGTATGGCTCGGTATTTGGCTACGCATGAGAACGTCCGTTAAGCGGAGATTTCAATAACTAATTTCGAATTTATTACACTCTGCATTGACGCGGTGACTTTAATTTTGTGGCTGTCTATGCTTAGCAGCTCTGGTTAAACGGATATTCTAGTAATGAATTTATAATTCATTACAGATTGAAGAGTTTTGTCAATGGTAGTGCTATTAAATTACCAATGCATTTTATAATTTTTGTATTGAAACCATATATATCCTTACTGTTTTTATTATTTAGCCTAAATATTTCATCTCTCACCTCATTAATCGTAACCTCTCGAATTTCAAAGATGTGGGTATTGTCTGTATAAATATTGCTAACAAATTCGTCACAAGTCCTGCCAGTATCTGGTAGATCATTAATAATGATTTGAGCAACACTAACAAAAAAATTATTAAAGGCATCACTTTTTAACTCAGTAACATTTTGACTCTTTGCTGGCTGCCTATCTTTATTTATAATATGCCACATCGATTTTTGGGCGTTATTTGAGTGTTTTATATAGTTGTCATGAGCTAAAATTTTTGCCTGAGCTATTGCCTGCCCATATCTCAATTTGAGGTCTTTTATTTGTTCCCTTAAGTGGGCAGAATTTGTCATATTTAAGGCCTCATGCATGAATTTGAGAGTTTCTCGCATTTTATAAAGATTAGGGTTAAACCAAGTTATTTTAATTATGTTCTCATTATCAGCTAAAACTGTTTTTTCAGGAAACGCTATTTCACATGCTTTCTTTATCTCTTCAATAAACATGTTAAATTTGGTATTTACATCACTGTTATCATCATAAAGAAAATTCCAATTTAAATTTTGAACTAGACTGTGTAATGTGAACAAACCTAATTCAGTAATCGGTCTAATCGTGATTGGGAAGTTTTTTTCTAGGAAGTAATTTAATTTAAAGTGTAAAACCACAGCTGAGTGATCAGAAAGACCTATGTTTAGAACAGCGGATTTATAATTACTTTCATTGAGATTAGTTATGATATTATCTAAGCATGAATCACCTCTGGTATTATTTTTTATTGTTATATGCAGACCATAAGTAGTCAATAAATCAATAAAAGTTAAAGTTTTATAGTCCGTTATATTAAAGTTGATGTTAAAATCTCCATTTATTAAAATAGTTTTTCCCGTTTGTGATATTAGTTCTAATAAATTAGTCATTATATCAATAAAAATATTAAAATCACCCAATGGAGACCTATAAATTGTAATTACTAATGTATTAGGATTTTTTGACTCAATGGCACAGACCTCACAATGGATCTCTTGAGAAAGAGCCTGTATATCGTTTCTTGGACTATATACACTTGCAATGTCCTTCCTAACCAATATTGCTACTCCACCATGAATGTGTGTCACTCTACAAAATTTGTCCAATAATACATAATTCTCAATACTGACATGATCAATTTCCCTAATAGTCATCCAGTGCTCACTAAAACATAAAAGATCATATGAGAAGGCTTCTGCTTCCAATTCAGCAATTTTATTCCTTAAACACTGAATATTCAAGTGGAAATTGCTTGAGTTAAAATCATTTCTCTCTAAGTTGTCATCGTTTTGAAAGTGATAATGAGGTGTTTTATTTTGGCTAGGATCTATACTTTTCTGGATTGAGCCTCTTACGTGCCTACATTGCTTTGTCTAAAAAAGAGGAGGGTTGTTCAGACTCAGATGATTCTTGCGTTCCTGGAACTCGGGCTCAACTCCAATCATAAAAGACTGGTTATTGGGTCTAGAATTATTTGTGTTTAATATTTTAACTTCGACATCATGGTCGATAGGTGTTTCTTCTGAAGAATTTACTGTTTTCAATTGTGTTTTAATGTAGTTTCTAATGTCATTCTCTCCAACAACATCCGGTACTCTGGTTATAAATAACCAAATTTTTTTATTCTTCTCATTTTTCCCAATGAATTTACCATCTCCGTTACCACTGCCTACATTAAGTCTTCTTCGCCTCCTTGTGACAGTTTGGTATTCTTTTTCAGTATTGGCAGAAGTTTACTGAGTACTATTGTCATTAAAGTTCTGATTTGTTCCATCTGGCAGGGAATTTAGTTCATTATCAGTAATGTGGGAACTGCTTCCATTGCTAGAGTTGGTCAACTGACTATTTAGTAGTTGTGATGATAAATTTAAGGTACTGTTGTTATCGTTATGTATGTGTTTTTTGGCGGTTTCCGCATATGATGATTTGGACGAGGTATGCGATGGGGGCTGAATGTTCCGTCGGGGGTTGGGGGTACTGGAGGTGGTTCCATTTGTGTGTGTTGGTTTAGCAGCCATTGGTTCACTTCCCTTCTTAGACAGTGGTGGCGGGGGTCCATGATATGTGAACCTGCCGGCTATCTATATTTGTCAGTAGATTGACCAGTTCGATATTGCTTTCTCTGAGAATTACAACCTCAGCCTTAGTTTGTGATAATCCCTCATTGAGGTTCTTTTTTAGAGAATTTAAAAGGATCATAAAATTATCTTGCATGTTAGCGAGCCTATTGATAACGTTTTCTTCAAATTTTATTAATCTGTTATGTACATTGAGTTCACATACATCACAGTTTAGTTTTAATAATCTTCTATTGAGTTGCATGACTCGTATTTCAGTCTCTCTCAGACCGGAACATGCTTGACATAGACGTGCATTGCATTGATCACATTTGATTTTTTTAGCAAGTTCTTCAGTGGATAGTACCACTTTACATTTTATACAATCCATTTTTTATTTTTCCTTTATTTTTAATATCTATAAAACTTAATATCCATATTGTGATTTTTTCTGAGTTTTTTATTGTTCACAACAAAGAAGTTGTATTGGTAGAGTTTTTATTCTTTCAATATCAGTCATAAAAAGTATACTGATATAAATAAGTTCAAGCTGATTTATGTTTAAAATAAACAAATTTATGTTACCCTAGGCTTAATGCACAATTCACTTTGATATTCTTGTTCACCATTTATTAATGAACAATTTGATGCATGATATATGTTTGTTAAAACTGTTTTTCCACTAAAAATGTAACTTATTTGGAGAGCTAAATTGAGATAATAGCTAGACACTGAACTGAACAAATGTGTAGATAGGATAAGTCAAGTACAAAGTTATCTAATTTTTATAAAAGGCTAAAATTAAAGGTGTTTTCCTTTTACTACTAATCTTATCTAACCTAACATAATCTTACTTAGTGACTGTTCTTTTTAACAATTCGGATGTAAGATTATATTAGTTTAACCAAGTATGTTACTTCCCCCCTTACCTACGCCAAGTCTACCTAATTTCTTGCTTACTTGCAAATCTTACCTAAGTTTGTTCAAGGTCAGTTTTGGTCAAGATGTCAAAGAATTATTGTTGGTTATGTTTGGCTTTAAATCAGTTTCAATTCAAATGTATGGTTTCAAAAATGTTAATTACTTTGATTGATTCTGCTACTAATAAAGGATTTACAGTAGACGTATCTATAGAGGATGCTCGAAGAGCTGAAAGTAAGGAAAAACACGTAAGAGCTTAATAAATTGCGTTAATCTGAATTTGTTTTTTTTTAAGATAATATTTATTTTGCGCAGAAGCTTTTAGACTCTTGCAAGATAAGAGAAAATAGAGACATAGATTTGAATTCAACTTTCACCAGTTCCTTTTAAAACTTAGTTCAGCTTAGATAACTTAAGACAACAAAAGTTAGGTAAGACAAGAATTATGGTAAAAGGAAAACACCTTAAGTATAATAAAATTTAGTACACTTACAAACTAGTATAAGACACACAAATTACATTTAGACTAAAGGCTCATTTTCACGATGATAGTACTCTCATGAAAGTACTCTCATGACATTCGCCTCGATAGTCAGGTCATGATAGTGTAGTGTCTACACGGTTATGAAGTATTGCGTCAGTAGTGATAGTTGTAATATGGCCGACACTGAAATAATTGCAGCGGTAGCCGCTGTGGTGGCTGCCCTAATTTTCTAACGAAGCTCTTTAATTGATGACAGTCCTGATAATGGTAGCAAAATTTCTTCGGCGTTGTTTCGTTTGACTCTATTTTTAAAATCAGGAGAATTTTTTTTCCATAAGCATGGAAATCGCTCATACTCTTCCAAAAACTTTTAGTATGTCAAACCGTTAAAAGCTACACAACAATAACTCAACACATGTGCCGTTTAAAATGAGAAGAGCGAACTATCACTATTACATTGGATATTTGCAGTTTTCACGATGAGAGTAGACCTGACAGTTTCTTTACTGTCGCCACAATACTGTCAACTATCTAGCCAGGCGAGATAGTGTGAGAGCGCTGTCGCGACAGTACGATATCGACTTTCAAGTTGTCTATACTGTGACAGTTGCTTTGATAGTTACTGTCATGACAGCAACTATCATGAAAACTATCACCGTGAAAATGAGGCTTAACTAATATTAAAATTAAAAACATTTAGTAGGTTAGCCAGAGAGGGTGTATCAGGTATAATCTATGTGACTACTATGTAATACAATAAAAAGTTATAATATGCACTTGTTCTTTATTGCCTCTGTAAACTCATCAATGGTATAAAAACAGTTTTCCAATAAAAACCTTTTTAGTTTCCTTTTAAAATTGTGATATTGTAAGTCTTTATAATAATAATAATAATCTTTATTTTCAATTGACCCAAAAATTGGGTATGGAAATACAGTCAAATATTGTCAGAATAACAGATAAGGACAGATACATGTGTATATAGATAATATAAAACAATATTGATAAAAACAGTAAGGACAAAAGAATAAAATAAACACAACACAATGAGAATAAGAATGTGATATTATGCTATGCACATTCGTCTAAGCAGTTGCAACTCATGTAAGCTCTTATGGAGTAGAAGCTGTGCTCAATTAATCTAGCACGAACAGTGTTTTTAAATAGTTGTATATTATTAATAGTTTTGATAGATGTAGGGAGTTTATTGTATAACTTGACTGACATGACATTGGGACCTCTTGCAACTGTAGACAATTTATGCTGTGGTATAGTTAGGTTCAAATGTAGTCTTAAGTCATGTTCAGAAAAATTATCTCTGGGAGTAAAGTTGCAATAATTTGATTTGACATAAGACACACACTTTAGTATATAAAGTGATGTGACCGTCAAGATATTTAATTCCTTAAAAAGGGTTCGGCAAGAACTACGAAAGTTTTTGAAAGTCATAATACGTAATATCTTTTTTTGCAATATGAAGATTTCATTTATGCGGCTACAATAGGGTCCTTGCACATTTTTTTTTTATATGGTAAAAAATGACCCTTTATATCTAAATATCACCTCCGCAAAGTATTTTTTTAAAGGGTTTACTTATAATAATTTTATAAGCAATCGAAGTTGGAAATTAAATCGGGCGCGCCAAAACGAGGCGTGGCCATCTCAATGTAGTGTGACGTCACGTGGCTCGTTCCGCTGAAGTCATATAATCTAAACTGGACGGATTTTGGGTAGCCAGCAGCGCAAGCCTTGCCAGCAGCGTAGTTCAACAAATGTTGAACTACGAATTTGACAGTTCAATGTTTTGAGGTTATTAATACTTTTATTAATCTTTTTTGAAAGCAAAAAGTGATTAATTGTTAAATTTCAAACGTTATGCACTGAAAACTTCATTATTAAATATTTAAATCGAAAATACCACCCTATGCATGTAGATTTCAATTCAGGTTATCCTTTAAAGTAAACGAATATTCAGCCAAGATGTGATGATGCACAATAACGAGCGCTGAGGTCTTGCGTGTTTTATTGTTTTATTTTCTTAATTTTCTTGAATGCAATTGAGATGTGTAATCCTCATAGAGCGTCATATATTGAAAGACAATGGTTTATAGATATTGCACGGTACCCGATTGTAAAAGTACAATGATTTCCACACCAGCAAAAACATTTTAAAGTGAGAAGCATCGAAAAACGTATATGGTGACCTGCTTCGTGACATCATCACCAATGACAAGGCGTTTTCTTGTGACGTCAATTTAAAGATGTTTGTTTGAATTTTAAATGGAAAATTAGGCTGGAATTTTTATTTTTTTTTCAAAAATATATGCAAAGAGGCTCTTAAATTTACTAAAAGATGTGGTTTATTAGCTTTTGGAAGTAAAATAAATTATATGCAAGGTCCCTATTACCCCAGCATATGATGCAATAATCAAGGCTAGACTGTACGTAAGCATAATAGTACATTTTTAACATGTGTAAATTGACAGATTTCCTCAACTGCCATATAAGAAAGCTGTGAGTAGATAACTACTTTAATACTATTTGGGAGTAAATCCAATACTTCAACAACACAAAGACGATATCTTGATAAGGTTCCATGACGCAATGGAACCTTTTTATTATGTGGCATATATGATCCGAAATAATTAGGTATGTAGCGGCTTCTAGTCTTAACAAAACAACAACACTTGGTTTATCGGTTACGGTTTATTCTATCAACATTCAACATAAACATTAAAACATAAGAAATGAATGGTAATTGTTACTAATAATTAATAAATAATACAATTTATTAAATAATTGTGAACTTGTTCTGAACAAAATTTCACCTATAAAAACTATGAGTTATTCTGAACAGGATATACCATGGTATGACGATGAAATTAGAAAGAAAACAAAAGAAAGAGACAAGGCATATAAAATGTTCAAATTAGACCGAGAAATTAATGGTAGTGACGAAAATTGGTATAGTTATAAAAAATTAAGAAATGAAGTAGTAAACCTTATCAAACTAAAAAAACAACAATTTTATTATAACAAAATAGACAAACACAAAAATGATCCACGTTTAATGTGGAAAACTTTAAAAAAGTTAATAAGCCCAAAAAAATTTAATACTAATTTTAACATGGGTATCCAATTTGAAATTAATGGTCAAATCACCGTTTCTAAAAATGAAAGGGATATTGCCGAAAATTTTAATAACTATTTTATACAGAGTATTGAGGAAATTGTGGAGAGCATAGGTAGTCAGCAATTTGAACATATTAACCATAATTATACGGATTCAAGTTTTGATAATTTTCAATTAGTTACATTTCAGGAATTACGAAAAATTATAAATAATTTAGACAACAAAGGTGGTACAAGTACCGTATTAAGTAGCAAAGTGATTAAAACCTCTTTTGAAGTCATTGGGCATGTGTGGTTACATTTTATAAATACCTCCCTTAACTCTGGAAAATTTCCTGATACTTTAAAAACCAGTACAGTTACTCCAATAGAGAAAGTTAATAACACGAATAAGTCATGGGAATTTCGACCAATTAATACTTTACCAGGCCCAGAAAAACTCTTAGAAATGGTAGTGTATCAACAGTTAATTGATTATTTTAATATAAACAATTTATTTTTTGTGAACCAGTCTGGATTCCGTGCTAAACACTCATGTGAATCGGCCCTACAATTAACAATAACTGAATGGAAACAAAATTTGGACAAAGGCAATTATACTGTGGCAGTATTTCTAGACTTAAAACGTGCCTTTGAAACAATTGACCGATCAATATTAATTAAGAAACTCACTATGTATGGTATTCAAGGCAAAGTGTTAAACTGGCTGAGAGAGTATCTGTCTGACAGGAAACAAATTACAAAAATTGGTGAGAATATGTCTTCACCAAAAGTAAATAATTATGGAATACCTCAGGGAAGTATTTTAGGTCCCATATTATATATTATTTATATTAATGACATAAACGATTTTCATGATTGTGATTTTTTAAATTTGTTTGCTGATGATACACTACTATCGGTAACCAATAATGATTTAGATGTAGCATTAAATAAAATGAATAATTCACTTAAGTTAATTTCACAATACCTAAAAAATAATAAATTAAAATTAAATGTTGATAAAACCAAGGCAATGATTATTACCACACCACACAAATATAAAAATATAAATAGAGATATAATAAATTTAAATATTGATAACAACAAAATTGCTATAGTCACCGAAATAAAATATTTAGGATTTATATTGGATAATAATTTACAGTTTAATGCTCATTTTGGTTACATACAGAAAAAGATTGCAAAAAAGTTATATTTTTTTCCAGAACATCCCAAAACTTGTCAGTAACAACTAAAATTACTGTTTATAATACAATTATTCAACCACATTTTGATTACTGTGCCAGTTTGTTGTATTCGTTTGACCTAAATAAAATAACTGCTTTGCAAAAGCTACAAAATAGAGGAATGAAAGTGATTTTAGCATGTGGCAAATATACACCAATTCAACATATGCTCTCTTCCCTTCAATGGCTTTCTGTAAAAAATAGATTACTATACCTGTCTATGATTTTTATTTTTAAAATTATAAATAATTTAGTACCAGACTATCTTAAGAAATATAAAACTTTTGCTAATCAAATGCATCAGTACAACACGAGAAATAATACCAATTTTTATATACCTGTGCAAAATTTGAGTCAAACCATGAAAATTCTCTTATATAAAGGTCTTGATCAGTATAATAAGTTACCTGATAATATAAAAGAAGCTAATTCTTTAAAAGAATTTAAAAGGAGCATTTTGAGTTACATAAAATTAATAACTTAATTTATTATAAATATACATAATAATTTGTTTACTTTCTTTTTGATATTTTCACTTTCATTTTTGATATTTTGAGTTTTTTGTTTCTGGTTATCTATTAATTTATGGGTGTTATTTTGCTATACAGATATGGCATGTGTACTTATATGTATTTTATTTTTGATTTTTGGTATGGAATAAGGATTAATAGAATATAATTATTTACTTTTAATGATTTAATTATAAATAATTATTGTACTCTAGTGAGTTTGTATATTAGGAATTCCTATTTAAATAAAGTTATTATTATTAATAGTAGGAACGATTGTTGAGAAAAACAGACACCTCGTGCGCCATAACGCGCGCAGTAACTGCTTGCTCAGTGGCGTCGGAAGTACAGGAATTATATTTGAACCGCGAATTCTTTTAAAAAAATTCATAACTCGGCCAATTTACAACTTACAAAAAAAAAATTCGAATTCATATTCATGACGGCTAGTACTATTAACCCATAAACAAATGACCCCCACTCTAATATTCACCCTGTATATAAATATATAATAATAATATAAATATATATAATATATAAATTTGTTTATTTATTTATTTATTTAAAGGCATGATGAGAGTAAGTGGTGCTGCTAATCCCCCTGCTCCATCAAGAGAAGATCAATTTGGTAGAAATCGAAGCAAGTTGGCTGTAGCTGCAGCTTTAGCTAGGGTGAAAGGTCGTAGAAGGTCCTCAAGATCGTCGTCTGGTAGTTCAGGTTCTAGCTCTAGTGATTCTGATTCATCAGATTCTAGCAGTTCAAGTAGCAGAGATGGCAGTTCACCTCCTAGAAGAGCTGCAGGTAAGGATAATATATATGCCAACCTCTTTTGTTTTATTAATATAAGTAGACTTTGCGCAATTAAATACATACATGCGTGACACATTATATGTTAAGAGACGACCGAATGAGAATGAAAGAAACAGCACTGTAACTTACATAGCGATGCAGTCACTATTGAACTCTCCTCTCAAGCGAGAACTATGTGCATGGGAATTTAACTTGGCATAGCGTATGTATTCTGTATTATAAATGTCAGTGGCGGCTGGTGAAATTTTGGGTATATCGTATCTTAGTATTGGAGCATGGAACCCAAAAAATACCTTGAGGCATTTCGAATAGAAAAACTATTTATTGTGCCTCATACAGGGTGTGCGATTTAAGACCGGAACACCCCATTATTTCGGAACGCGTTGACTGATTTCAATTTTTTTTGGGACATAGTGTTCGATGAGCTCTATTTGACCATGTGGAAAAATTTTAAATTTTCATGTTTTCAAGGCCTGCTAAGACCCGCTAAATGGGTCGAAATTTAGAGATCGACCATTAGACAATTTTTTTTCAAAAATTTAAAATTTTTCCACATGGTCAAATAGAGCTCATGTCCCAAAAAAAAATATATTAAAATCGGTCAACGCGTTCCGAAATAATGGGGTGTTCCGGTCTTAAATCGCACACCCTGTATATATAAATAACAGATTTAAAAAGAAAAAAAAAGACTAAGAGAAATACATACATGATGAGATCCAAATTATTAATTATAATTATTTTTTAGTCTCAAGTCTGATGATTGTGTTTTGTTCACTCTCTAGTTTTTCTTAAATTTAAGTGGTAAAACAAAGTGTTAAAAGTTGTGTTTCGAATTAACATCTGCACAAAATGCTGGTGACTTAGCTAGACAAATTTATTTTTTGAAACCTTGACACATTATGTATGAAAATTTATATTACATCAAAATTATTCTGAAGTTATTTATCTTTATAATATAAAAACCCAAACTTATCAGTGTTTCTTATGATTCCATAAAAACTACTAAATAAGAAATAGCTAAGTGAGCGGTCTGCCCGGTCAGATTCGTTCAGCGAAAAGTCGGACTGTACCACGTGATCGATCAGCTGTTTGGGCGAGGTTGTCAGGTTTTGTAACGCGTTTTTGGTGGTCAGAATCGTTCAGTAAGCGGTCAGTCATGTCTATGCGGTTAATTGTCTTTGACAGTCGGAGTAAAAGTGAATAACTAGGTACCTTATTATTAATTATTATTAAATATGGAAAATCAAAGACAAAAAGTTCGAATAACTCCCTCATCAGGTGTAGTTTATAAGACTTTCTTATTATTATTTTGATTATGGAAGTGTAATTTGTGAATACCTAAATAAATAATTGCAAATACCTTAGATTAGTCTTTCTCTATGATGAATTATCTATTATACAAAGCGCCAAGAAAATTATTTGAGGTTATGCCAGAATTGTCAGAGTCAGACCACTGTCACTTTTCAACATAGATTTTTACGATCTTTTAAGCGTTCAGTGAATGGTTCGCCCACGCTGGTTAGTCAACTCTCTGACTTAACGCGCCCTAAGAGACTTTTAAATTTTTAAACCCTATTATTCCAAGAGCCTTAATCCACCTATAACAATACAATGAATTGCTATAAATGCACTACAAAAGATGAGTGCGTTAGTTGCGATAGCTGCTCAAGACCTGTATGCGTAAAGTGTTTTGGGCTCTCCGCATCCGAAATAAAATGCATGGCCTTGAAAAAACGAATTCTCAGATTTTTTTGTGAAGACTGTCGAGATGGTCTATCACAGGTCCCATTGCTCAGGAAGGAAGTAAGCGACCTAAAGGAAAAAATTGATGCATTCCTGAATAATCAAAATATTAAAACCAACGAAAATATCCTAGGCGATTCCTGCTCGGTTGAGCAGGTGATGAATGAAGTGCATGAACGGAACATCAGAAAAAATAATATCATTATTTTTGGGCTACAGGATTCTAATAACAAAGGAACTGATAAAAATATGGTAGACAATTTGCTCAATGATTTGCAATATCCGGATAAAGATAACGTAAAACTCCTCCGCATAGGAAAATTTAATGGTTCGAACAACAAAATTCGCCCCTTAAAGATGATATTTGAGGATGAGAACTCAATGAGAAGTATATTAACTAATACAAAGGCACTTAAAGATAATGACAGTTTCAAACATTTAATTATATCAGGAGATCGCACACCCATGCAATTGGACTACTATAAAAAAATCAGGTCCCAGTTCTTGGAACGTAAAGCTAACGGGGAAAATGATATCAAAATTAGGCACATTCATGGCATACCGAAAATCGTAAAGTTCACTGCCGATTTAAACTAAAGTTACCCAACAGTGCTCAAGAGAAACATATCAGTAATCTACAAATATACTACCAAAATGTGAGAGGCCTCAACACCAAGGTAAATGAATTTTATGCTGCATCAACGTTAGCAGAATTTGATGTTTATGCATTGACAGAAACATGGCTTTCTCCGAACGTAATGAGCTCAGAATTATTCACTGACCAATATACAGCTGTTCGTCATGATCGCTTGGTGTCTAGGGGAGGTGGTGTGCTATTAGCTGTGAAGTCAAACTACAAAATGGTGCCCCTGGATCTCTCGCTATTCCACTCTAAAACCCCCAGTGTTGATATAGTTGGTGCTAATATAACTTTTAATTCAGTTTCAATATACCTGTTCGTGGTTTATGTGCCCCCCGCACTAAACTCCGAAATCTATTATCAACTTTTTGAGTGCTTTGAATTATATGAGACAATTTATGGACAGAAATTAATCATTGTAGGGGACTTTAATGCTCCAAACTTTAAAAATTACAAGATTGACAATGTAGATCATGATATCAAGTCTGAACTAATCTATAATTATTGCGAAGGGAATCCATATGTGAGTAATATGATAAGAAGGGAAGGTGTAAAATAATAGTCTTAAATCTCACAACTCCTTTTTAACAAGCTTGTTAAAAAGGAGTTGTGAGATTTAAGACTATTATTTTACACCTTCCCTTCTTAATCTATAATTTTTTAGAATTTTTTGAACTTGGCCAATTTAACAGCGTCTCTAATAGAAATGGTAGATTGTTAGATCTAATATTTGCAAATGTTAATTGTAAAACATTTCATGATAATACCCCTCTTGTGGGGGAGGATGCTCACCATCCAGCACTATCATTAGTTCTAGAACTTCCCTCACAGACACAACAAAAATTCGATATTAATACTAGCCAGAAGACATTCAATTTCAAAAAAGCAAATTTACAAACTCTTTACATGAGTTTTTTGGATATAGATTGGAAATCTGTTTTGATTCTGAGCATTTTCATTCTACAATTCAACAGATAATAGTCGGTAAAATGACGTCGAAGATATATTTATAACATATTAGAGGACCATACTACAATACCATATTATTACTTTTCGTCATTTTTGTTGGTGTTCACGCGCCCATTCTGAGAGACCATAATAGCTTAGCTTGTTAATAAGTAGGTCTTGATTGAGGAGATCAAAAGCTTTACTATAGTCAAGTAGCACCAGACATGTTTTTTGACTCATCAATGCCACGTGTAATATCAGTTGTTCCTTATGTAGAGCAGTAGACGTACTAAAATTTTTCCTAAAACCTGATCGTATTTTGGGAGTATGTTGTTATAATTAATATGATCTACTAGCATTTCTCGTACTAAAATTTCACACATTTTTGATAAAGTTGGGAGTATACTGATGGGCCTCAAGTCATTAAGGGATTGTGCATAAGTTTTGTAGAAGAAAAACGGAGATGGAAATTTGCAAAGAGAAGTTGGAAAAATGGTGTGCGCACCTGATTTTTTTTTTTAATATTTGTAGAATATTTGCAACACATTTTTCTTCTGATTCAGGAGGAAGATTTATCGATAAGTTTCAAATTTCGTTAGAAGATATTGCTTTTTTATAAACAGACTTTTGAAATTTCATTTTAGATTTATTTTTTATTGTGCAAATTTCAAAATGATGTACAGGGTGTCCCACGTAAGAGGCGCACTCGGTTTCCTGGCTTTATTATTGGGCTAAAATGAAAAACCAAAATCTGTATGTATGTATTTTTTTATGAGGAATCCGATTGTAAGATAGCAATAGAACCTCTAATATACGAGGTATTGTAAAAAAAACGATTTTCCAAATTTTTTCCACCCTGTATATTATTAAGGAACTCGATATGGTACATTATTGTGATTATAAAGGCATATACCATTCATACATCTAGCTTCCGGTTTAGCCGGAAATAGCTAACTCAACAAAATTTTGGCGACAACCTGCATATTATGAAATAATTGAAAAGTAGACAATCTCCTGATTTCAAAAATATATAACACATGTACAGTTGGAATCAGTTGCTTTCGAACAACCTGCGGCACGCTTTTATGAATATATTGTTCCGGATGTATCGGCTTGGCAACATCGCTTTCAGCTATCGCTCGTTCACTTCTTTCAACTGGCTCATTTTTAATATGGTATATCCACAACCCACAGCTAGTTGTACGCGCTGTTGCCACGTTTACGATATTAGGACAAGTGGACATGAAAACAGGCCGCGGGTCTTTCGAAAGCAAGTGATTCCAACTGTACATCATCTTTAGTAGTTTTCGCAAATGCAATAAAGTAATAAAATAAATTAATTCTAATACAGTGCAACCTCGATAATCCGAACAAATTCAGCACGGGGGTGTTCGAATTAGCCTTTTTTTCGGATTATCGAAATTTTTTTTACAGAACATACTCAAGAAATATATTTGAATACAGAAACTTCCACCATTATCATATGTATAATTAAAAAAATGAGAAAAATTGATACAATTTGAGAAAATTGATACTGTTGAGTTCTTGAGCTAATAAGCGGACTGTATTTTTTATATTGGAATGTTTTATTTTTTATTTAGACATTGACGGTTGTTAATTATATAATAATAATAATTTTTTTTTTACATGCTAGATTAATAAACGTTACCATGAACTGATAAGTGTAGAATTTCCTAAAATTGAATATCTCGATTCATGTAACAAACTAATGAAGGTCACAACATACTGCCAGCCTTGAAAGAATTTGCTTTCAAATAGCTTACATGAAAAATAATTAACAATATTCATTAACAAAGTAACGTTTGACAATATTTAACAACGTATATAAATATAACAATAATATTTAAAACATTTAATTCAAGTCTCTGTAGGAAGAAGACAAATTTTCTTGACTGCACGCTTGGTAACACCATTAACAGTTTTTACAGTCACTACACGGATCACTCCATCGTCACCTGGATGAGTATTAATAACTCTTGCTAGTTTCCAGTTTAGTGACTGAATATTTTCATCCTTGAGAAGTACTAAACTGCCAATTTCCAATTGATTGGTAATTCTCTGCTTCCACTTGCTACGTTGTTGTAGATGACTAAGATAATCTTTCGACCAGCGTAACCAAATTGCGTAAACAATGTATATAACTCCTCAAAAGTCAAATGTATGTTTCCAAGTATTCTTTTTAGATGATATTTAGCGGACTTTACTGCTGCTTCCCAAATTCCTCCAAAATGCGGAGATCGTGGTGGAATAAATTTCCATTTGATACGATTGTCACTTAAAAAATGTTTAAATTTTGGATTAGAAGTGACGTTAGCAGTAAAATAATTTAAAATTTTTAATTCGTTATTTGCACCAACGAAATTTGTGCCATTGTCAAAATAAATCTGTTGACACAAACCACGCCTAGAGACAAATCTTTTTAACGCATTCAAAAATGAATCCGTACTCAAATCGTTAACAAGCTCTAAATGAACAGCCTATGTAGATAAACAAACGAACAGACTTAGGTAACATTTTACAATTTTTCTATTTTGAGTCTTGCCATCTTTTATTGAGAATGGCCCCGCGTAATCAATTCCAACAACTGAGAATGGATGAGCTGGTGTCACCCTGGATTCAGGGAGATCGCTCATCTGATAACCAAGAACTGGGGGACTTACTTTAAAGCATATAATGCAAGCATGTAAAACATGTCTTACTGTACTGCGGCCATTTAAAGGCCAGTAATTTGCTCTAACTGCATATAAAGTGGCTTGAACTCCTGAGTGCAAATTTCTAATATGTTCATAATTTATTATCAATTTTGTAAGAGGGTGTTTACTTGCAAGAACCACTGGGTATTTGTGATTATATTTCAAATTGGATTTTCGTAATCTGCCGCCTACCCTAATAAGATTATTTTCATCTAAGAAAGGATTTAAAGAAAGTAGTTTGCTAGCTGATGAAACTTTGTTGGATGTCTTCAAAGATTGAATATCGTCTAAAAATTCATTAGATTGTGCTAGTTTGAGGAGCGAAATCATAGATTTATTAAGTTCCGAAATTTTTAGAGAACCTGAGATTTTAGACTCTTTATTTAATGTTAAATTATTTATAAATCGTAAGCAATACGCTATTATTCTTTGCAATTTACTGAGCGATGAATAAAGATTAAAAATGTCTTGATCTAGGTTAGTTATAAGAAATGTTATGTTAGTGTTCCTTATTTCAGGAATATTAGATATAGTTGGACTCTCATAAGTACTGACTGGCCAATCATTGGAATCTTTGGACAGCCAAATGGGGCCAGTCCACCAAAGTTTGGCATTAATAAGCTTATCGGGATTTAGACCTCGTGATATGATGTCGCTTGGATTTTCTTGGCTGTTAATATGTCGTCATTGATTAAATACACTGTTGTATCTCCGTGACTCTATGAGCTACAAATGTTTTTAACTTGTTAGGTTCCATAGATATCCACGTTATGACTATCGTGGAGTCGCACCAATAAAAAATATTACTTATTTTGATATTTAATGAGTTAATAACTTTTCGCGATAATTGAGCTAGCAACTGAGCCCCGCATAGTTCAAGTCTGGGCAAAGTTGTTGTTTTCAATGGAGCTACCCGTGACTTTGAACATAATAAATTCGTGTGAATATTTCCTAAATTATCTATAGATCTCATAAAAATAGATGCACCGTATGCCGACTCGCTAGCGTCCGAAAAACCATTAAGTTGTATCTCAACTGGGTTGCTACAAAGAACATGTCTAGGAATTGCAATATTATTTAAATTAAATAAATTATTGTAAAAATGAATCCAAATTGTACATAAATTTAATGGAATAGGCTCATCCCAACCTAACTTCAACTGCCATAGCTGTTGCATTATTATCTTTGCATTTACTGTTACAGGACCTATGATACCTAATGGGTCAAATATTTGAGATATGGTAGACAAAATAAAACGCTTGGTCACTTGTGAATGTAAAATGTTTGACTGTACATTTACCTTATATCGTAAAACGTCTTTTTCAGCATCCCCAGTAATCCTAAAGTTTTGGTATTTTTATCATCAGAGATGTGATATTCTGGTATATGCATTTCATTATCGGCGACATCACCTAATATTTCATTGTTATTTGAAATCCACTTTCGAAGTATGAATCCTCCTGATTGTAGTACAGTGTCAATATCGCGTTTAAGGATTATAGCATTTTGTATAGTATCAGTACCAGTTAGGAGATCATCAACATAAAAATCTTTTCGAATAATATCGTAAACTTGAGGAAATTTATTTTTGTTATCAAATGCTACCTGCTGAAGTGATCTTATTGCTAAAAATGAAGAGGATGAAGTTCCGTATGTTACGGTGTTTAAATTGTAATGTCCTAATGGTTGTTCAGGATCTGAGCGCCACACGGTTCTCTGAAAATTTCTTTGCTCTGGCAAAATGTTGACTTGACGGTACATTTTAGCTACGTCAGCCATAATGATATATCTATGTTTGCGGAATCTTATTACAATAGAAAATAGCTCATCCTGAATAGTGGGTCCTACCTTTAGGGTATCGTTTAGTGATATACCAGTGGATGTCAGGGCAGATCCATCAAAAACAACCCGTAACTTTGTAGTTAAACTAGACTCTTTGATTACTCCGTGATGTGGCAGATAAAAAGTAGCTCTTTGGGATTCATCCTCAGGGTTAACCTTAGTCATATGACCTAAACTCAAGTATTCATCCATGAAATCGATATATTGTCGTTTAAGTTCTGAATTTTTTGATAATTTATTTTCAGTAGAATAAAAACGTTTGATAGCTACTTCTTTAGAGTCGCCAAGTTTAGATACATTATCTCGAAAAGGAAGGCTAACTATGTAACGACCGGTGCTGTCGCGGGATGTTGTTTTAATATAATGTTGCTCACATTTGACTTCCTCCTTTGAAAACTTAGAATCTGGTAAGCACTCTTCTACTTTCCAAAACATTTCTATTTTGTTCCGTATATCGTTATTTATGTTTAAATGACATAACGTACCTGATTTTTTATAAGCATGAGTAGGAGTTGTAGGACCAGAAATGATCCAACCCAATTTAGTACTTTGTAAGAAAGGCTGATTTTTCCCTAACTTTAATTGCTCTCCATTAATTAATTCCCAAAATATATTCGCGCCCAATAGTATGTCGATTCTACCTGATTGATTGAAGGTAGAATCTGCTAGAATAATTTTATTAGGAATATTCATATTTTCTATATCAAAAGATATGATTGGTAAATTCTGAGTAATATGATTTGTTACTAAAAATGACAAATTTGTTTCATAAGAGGAATGTGATGATTTAATTGTTGCAAAAGTTGTTTGTGATATATATGTCTGACTTCGATTAAAGCCAGTTACCGGTATGTGAATTTTACTTGCAGGTAATCCTAATTTATAAAAAAGTTCATTTGTAATAAAATTACTTTGTGAACCACAATCCATTAACGCTCTACATTTATGAGGACGGCCTTGAACATCAAAAATATGAATTACTGCGGTGGCTAAGATGATATTCGACTCTGTTTTATGTTGAGCTGAATGCGCACTAACTGATGGAATTTCATTATTTGATGAATTATTTGACATATCGTTTATAACATCGTTATTTGTTTCTTCAAAATGTAAAAGACTATTGTGCCTTTGGTTGCATGTTTTGCAACCGCTAGCTCTACACACTTCCAAGGAGTGATTTGGCCTCAGGCAATTGACACATAAATTTAATCTTTTTACTTCAAATAAGCGCGAATTTACAGATAATTTTAAGAATTTCGTGCAACTATATATATAATGAGAATTCTTGCAAAAATAACATGTTGGTGTGTAAGCTGAAAAGTTACTAACAGTTTGATTATTGTATTTTTTCGAGGTAAATGAGGTTTTGAAATTGGTTAATTGATTAGCTGAAAGTGATTCTAAGATATTGCATCTATTCGCAAGGAATGATTTAAATTCATTAATCGTGGGTAAATCCCTTCCGCCAATAGATTCTTCCCATTCCCTTTTAGTGATGGGATCTAGTTTTCTTGTGACTAAATGTATAATAATAACATCCCAGTGTTTTACCGGTTGCTCCAGGGATTCTAATGATCTTAAATGCTGAATCATAGAATCTAATAAATTTCTTAGCAAAAAATGAGATTCTTTAATAATTGGTGGCATGTCAAATAGCGCTGAAATGTGATTATTTACTATTACACGCTTGTTTTCATAACGTTCCTTTAAAATTTCCCATGCGACCTTATAATTGACTTCACATGCTTCTAGTGAGCTTAAAACTTGTCTTGCGTTACCCTGAAGACAAGACTGCAAATAGTGAAATTTATGTATACCACTCAAATTTGAACCATTATTGATTAACGCATTAAAACTATCACGAAAATGAGTCCATTTTGTGTAATCACCATCAAATTCGGGAAGTTTTAAAATAGGCAATTTAACATTATTTTGACAATTTAAATTTTTATTCAAATCATTCTGCTGTTGTAATTGTAATTTATTTTCGTGCTCGTGCTGTTGTTTATGAATTAATATTATTTCTTTAGCTTGAGAAACTAGATCAAAATAAGTCTGTTCGAATGATTCACGCTCGTTTATTTGAGTAGAAGTATTATCTAATAATTCTATATCTGTTTGAATTACATTGAAATCGGTCCAAATGCTTTCTATACGCTCTAAGCGTGATTGTAATTCAACAAATTTTTTACTTTCATTATATTTTATTAGAAAAGTTGAAAAACGAGTCAAATGGGCCTTTAATACACCACGTCTTTGAACGAGTAACGCCATATCTGTTTCTGCCATATTGTTTATGATCAATTCTTGTTTACGCAGGAAATAGTATAGTTGAGACTTACAGTTGTATCAAATTGTACTCTTCTTTAATTTTTGGTAGTATTGGAAAATCCGCTCGTGGGACCATATGTTGAGTTCTTGAGCTAATAAGCGGACTGTATTTTTTATATTGGAATGTTTTATTTTTTATTTAGACATTGACAGTTGTTAATTATATAATAATAATAATTTTTTTTTTACATACTAGATTAATAAACGTTACCATGAACTGATAAGTGTAGAATTTCCTAAAATTGAATATCTCGATTCATGTAACAAACTAATGAAGGTCACAACAGATACAATTATACATATGATAATGGTGGAAGTTTCTGTATTCAAATATGCGAATACAGAGAGTATGGAGAACCAGGGTTAAAACAAATGAATCGATTTAACAAAAACATCCAAGAATTGATACAACAATTTAAAACTCATAAGTGGATCTCAGCCTGCGACAATATTAACAAAACGCAAGGAAAAACATATTGGCAAGAAATTAAAAAACTGTCAAAATATAAAATGGAAACGGAAACAAACAAATCGTAGAAGAAGATAACAATAGATACGTAAGCCCATCTGAAAAAGCATTCATCTTTGCCAAACATTACAAGAAAGTCTACACGAAAAATGATGACAATAGTTTCGATAACTTGCATTGCAACAACGTTACACAGTGGTATGAAGCATACCTATCAGAACTGCCTACTGCAGAAGAGCCCGATATAACAGAAGAGGAATATTTTGAAATATTCCACAAAGGAAAAAGTATAGCCCTAGGACATGACTACATTTCTAAAAGTATGCTAAGAAAACTAGATCAAAATGTGCATCTCTACAACATCAAACTCTACAAATTCTGCTTGAGAACACACAGCATACCTACAGAATGGAAAACTGGCACAATAATTACTAATCCTAAACATGACCTGAATCGTTCCAAAACGAACAACTATAGGCTAATTACACTGCTCCCTCTATTAGGCAAGAATTTTGAAAATATTGTAATAAATGAATTCAGCAAGCCGCAGGAAATCAAATCCCTGGATACCAATTTGGATTTAAAACTAGTCGCTCAACGATACACCCTCTCTCCATTCTAACCAACAATATAGAAACAAGCAAGCTCAACAAAGAAAAATCTGGTGCAATTTTCCTGCACATTAACAAAGCTTTTGACAGTGTTTGGCATCAAGGTCTTTTATTTAAACTCCACAAAATAGGATGCCCAAAATATCTCATATTTGAAAAAAAAAATTAATTTTATTTTATTATCAACTGCACAAGTATATATCTATGACAAAGACAACAATATTCACATGTGTAGAGTTACTGGATGCAGGTTCTCAATCAAATTTCATTAGTCAAGACTTATATCAAAAACTAAAGCTAATATAAGTAGCCAATGAATTGTCCAATAACTGAAATCAGTCAAACTTTAACGAATGTAACAAAATGTACAGAAGTTAAGATCAAATCATTATTTGGAAATTTTACATGCATTCTTAATTGCTTGGTAGTGCCAAAAATCACTGGAAACATTCCGCAAGTAAAACTAGACATCGCTCAATTGAAAATACCTCCAAATATTAATTTAGCAGACTCTAAATTCAATATACCAGGAACAATCGATTTACTCATCGGCGCAGAACTGTTTTGGGACTTATTGTGTACCAATAAAATAACATTACAGAAAAATCAACCTATGTTACAAAAAACGAAATTTGGTTGGGTCATAGCCGGTTCTATTCATAGCAACTATTACAGGAAAAATTCGAACTGCCATTTATCCGTAAATGCTTGATTGGAAAAACCAATTGAAAATTTCTGGAAAACTGAAGAAATCATAGACAAGAAACATTATTCGCCCGAAAATTCAATGCGAGGAATATTTTGTAGATACGACCAGCAGAGACAATGAAGGTCGCTTCATAGTTAGTCTACCCAAGAATTCATCGGTTCATTTAGAAAACTCTTTAGATACAGCGGAAAAAAGACTTCATTCGTTTGGAGAGACGATTAAATAAGGATCTCAAACTAAAAGCAAGCTACCATAAATTTATGGAAGAGTATCTCGAATTAAATAACATGTCTTTAATTCAAGAGGCTGGTTCAAAGGAGGATCCAAATATTTACTACTTACCCCATCATCCAGTCATTCGAGAAACGAGTCTCACAACCAAGGTACGAGTGGTATTCGATGGTTCAGCAAAATCGACTTTGGCGAATTTTTGAATGATTTATTATTAGTTGGACCTACCATCCAAGCCGATTTCCTCAACATAAATATAAGATTCAGAACACATCAATATGTACTCACAGCTGACATAGCTCTGATGTATAGACAAATACAAATAAATGAATTAGACAGAATTTACAACACAACGCATATGCTGGAGGAACGATGAATCACAACAAATATCTACATTTGCTTTGAATACAGTTACTTACAGGACCTCATCCACGCCATCTTTGGCCACACGTTGTTTGACACAATTAGCTGTCGAAGAAGTTTTAAATTTCCCACTAGCGGAGAATGTTTTGAAAATGACTTCTACATGGATGATTTGTTGACTGGAACCTATAGCAAGGAAAACACAATAAAATTACAACAAGAATAGGCATGTCCGCAAATAAATTAATATACATTAATATTAGTTTAAATTGTACATCAGAGCCCCTGGTACCAATATCTGATTTTTATTTTTTTTATTTTTAATTTTTCCTAACCATAACAGCGGCCGAAGAAATCTTTTGCTCCATTTGAATTAAATAAACGCCTGCTGATTGTCTTGACGTCACAAGCTCACTAGAGTGGCTGACACGCGTGATTAATTTTCGTAAACGGCGCCGCGCAGTCAGAAGTGTCAGAACGCAGTCTACATTTACAGTAGCTCTATTATTTACGACATTGTGGTGTTTGTTTATTGCATCGTAATATTAGTAAATATGGAAGAAGGTTTCCAGAAAGGAGGTTCACATAATTTGCCAAATGTAAGCGTAATTGTGGTATCCGATTTTCTGATAACAAACAGTGATTTTAACCAACCCCAATCCAGTGGTGTAAAAGCTAGTCGGTAAGTATTTTTTTGTCTATTTTATATTACAGACACATTATAATACTTACCTCTTCCCATCAAATAATGCTACATAATATACACAAAAAATTACTAAATAATCATGTAATGTGTCGTACAGTCTTTATAGGTTAAAAGAAGCCAAATATCTCCAAAAAAATTATAATTTTCAAGTTATAAACTAGTTTGCATGTTTCAACTCATTGTATATTTTGGTGTAGACGAGTATAAATAAAATAGAATAAATATCTGAGACTAATCTGTACTTTTTTTAGAGCTCCGCAAGGGAGAGCTATGGCGACTCTGCTGTAGGCTATGTTCAAGTTAAGCGAGTGGGTACTAAATGTTTTCTAAAAGCCAGAATATGTCCAGAACATAAGGTCACGGTGAGGCCTTACACTGTTAGTGCCATTGTAAACGAAGACTTAGAAATGGTTGAAGAAGTTAGATGTCGGGATTGTGCAGCAGCTGCTGGGGCATACAAACATACCATTGCATTCCTAATGTGGCTACATCGGCGAGCAGAGGGTTGTTACTGGAAAGAGCCAAATTTATCGCAGATAGGATCTACAGTTAAATTTATTAAATCTAAAAATGTTGGAAGAGCCTTGAAAAAACAGTCTATTCATTCCAAATACCGACGGATTTCTCAATGACGTGTTAGAAATGACAGTAACACAAAATAATTACGTATGTCCATTATTTTTACATAACAGTCCAGTAAATGGTAGCAAAAAGTTGCCCGTCCACCATTTAATGGAAGATTTTATAAAAAGTGGCCTTGACCAAACGGCAGATGGTTGTATTTATTTTTGCAAGAGTACATTAAACGTAGAAGAAATTGAGACTGCTAACAAACTTAGTCATGCTCAGAGCGAGGACTCTCTGTGGTTCGAGCTTCGTTATGGTCGCCTAACAGCTTCTAAGTTATATGAAGCTGCTGTTTGTAAAAAAGTGAATGGTAGTTTAGTATCACAAATTATGGGTGTTTCAAAAAAATTTGACACCCCAGCTATGAAAAGAGAAAGAATTTTAGAAAAAATGGTTATTAATGAATTTAAAAGAAAACTTAAAATTAATTTGCAACATGTTGGGTTCATCGTTTTAAAGGATACGGAGTTGTGGGGGCTTCACCTGACGGGATTACAGAAGATTCGGTTATCGAAGTATGTCCCATTTCTGAAAAATCATTCCGGCAGTAAGTTAATTCTAAAAATGAAATTGCAAAAAAATACCTGACTCAAATAAATTTGCAAATGTTAGTGACAGATTTAAAAAATGGAATATTTTGCTTAGCGAATCCAGATTTTGAGGATTAAAAAAATATTACTATTGTTAACGTTGAGTATGATGCGGAATTTATAGAACCCATTATTAGTTCTGCACTACAATTTTGGAAAAACCCTATTTTTCCCTCGCTATATAAGGTTTATATTAAATAACTAACAGTAGTTTCGTTTTTGTGTTGTTGAATAAAAATATTGATTTACCAAATATGCAAATATTGTTTTATTACAAATCATATTACAAAATAAAATTATTGTTTTATAATAAATTGGTTTCTGTAAGTTTATTATGGCACAAGCGATTATTATTATATTATCCAATTTTTGAACCATTTCTAAGGGGACAGTTGCGTGGGGGCCTAACATTTTAAAATCTCGAATGCGTTCGATTTGTATTCACACGCTGGCTATGCGTTTCGTTAACAGGACGTCATCTCTCGTCATTTTTATATTACTTCCAGCAGTTGGAGGTCTTACCAGTGTACTTTTTTTTTTGCTCAAGAAAATTTCAATTTGTTTAAAACCTCTGTCGGCCATGACAACACTATTTTCCGGAAGAATGTTCAAATAACCACAATCCTCAAATAATGCAACGTCACTTGTACGACCACCATATCCAGTTAATATAAAATTTATGAATCCATCTGGGGTAGAAGAAACCAAATATTTAATGGTATTGCACTTTTTGCATTCTGACCAAGTTAACGATTGCTGAACAGCACACTATGTTTTTGAATTTCAGTTTCTAAGTAGTCGATAATCGACTGAACATTGTAGAAAGACATTCAAAACTATTTCGGAAGATTTCTTATTATAGAATCTCTACTTGGCCAATCAATTAATTTTTCCATAAATTCAGCTAATGTAACACTACTTCGGGCAAATATTGCACATGTGTATGTTTTAGATATTAGAAAGAGATCGGCTATTTGTTGAAAGGAGTTATTACTTTTAATTTTATATAAGTTATGTGTATAAAAATTTTTTTTAGAAAACTTCTCTTTTCTAAAATATCTATAAATTTCTGGTATTCTTTGGGAATACCAGTGTATATTCGTAATTTTTTTTCAATTTTTCGAATATACATTGATCGAAATGGAGCGTCTTCATTTTTCTTATCTTCTACTGGAAGCTCACCTTCACTCTGACTTGGATGCCATTCAGTATCTGTATCTGAGTATTTCATTAATATGTCTCTACCTCTACATGTACTAGAATCGTCACTACTTGATTGTAAATCTTTTTGTATCGCAGTCTTTTTAACCGATCGTTGAAGAGGCATAAAAATTTTACAGGAGACTTGGCCGTATCCTTTACCGAGGTTGAAAATGACGCTTGATTTCTCTTGCTTCGAAAATGAATTAATCGAGTTTGAGTCGCTACATCACATTTTGTTTCTGACTCCCTGCTCTCGCAGGACTGCAAGCCTATTTCTGCGCTACAAGATGTTGACTGCTGCGGGACGGGTTCCCAAAAATCAGCCCTTCGTTCACTAGTTACGCGAGGTTTTTTACATTCTGCTCTATCTGGCTGACAACCACACCACCTTTTATGCGTGCCTTAACTTTACTAAGTTTATACTCCAAATAATTTTCCATATCTTCTTCAAGCTGTAAATGCCAAAACAAGCATTAATTTACGTCCAACGACTATTGTGTTTATTATAGCTTTGTTCGTAGAACCGATTTGTGATAGTTTGGTGACTGTAGAGATGTGATTTTTAATAGAGCTTTGAAATTTAAAAGTGCTCTGACTTAACACGCGCAACTCTACAACCAAATGCGCATGCGTCGGACAGTTTCTGATGGTTTCTGACTACTCTACGAACAAGGCTTATACAATTGAAATGTATTGAGCCCTCACTTCAACCGCGCATATCAGAAAAATAGAGAAGCGGAATTTAAAAAATATATATATTTGTATGTATGACAGGGTTGCCACTTTCCTGGAAAACCTGGAAAACCTGGAATTGTCAGGGAATTTTGATATTTCGAAAATGTCAGGGAAAAGTCAGGGAAATCTGGATAGAGTCAGGGAAATTTGCAATAGTTCGCTGAGAGTCATGGAATTTGATATTTTCATTTAAATAAAATACAAAATTTAATATTCCTTTATTGTAATATTCGGAGTACGGTCTTGTGCCAGAGCTGGATGACCGCGCTCATCGCATTGGTGGCACTGCCGACGGAGCTACGCAAGTACCCGAGACAGAAGATATTTTTATTATTTTTGTGGTATTTAAAACATTTGTTTATTTTATGAAAAAACTTTAATTTTTTGTTTTTGCTATGTGATTAAAAGTTTATTTTTGATTTTCTAATATATTGTGCCATTTTTGATATCCTTGGTATAGTTTTTTACAAATAATTGTTAGTAGTGAGTCATGGAAAATTATGTATTTGGTCAGAGAAAACCTGGAAAAGTCAGGGAATTTCAAATAGGAAATGTGGTGGCAACCCTGTATGAAATTTGAATTAATAGGTCATTGAGTAAATAAACTAATAAATATTAACGTAGAATTAATCCCATGTGGGTTGTTCATATTGAAGAAGAAAAACAACAAGGTCTTGTTCCCACAAAATTCTTTTTTATTGCAACCGGTTTCGTGATCAATACATTACATCACATCATCAGGCTACAAGACTACAAATAGGAAAAAAATTTTTATGTAAAAAACTATAACAATCCAAATACTACATTAATATAATAAGTTAAGAATTCCATCAAATGTAGATAGTTAAATTTAATTAAAACAAGTAAAACTATAACGATAATATCAAATATTGTTTTATATATAAAAAATATGTGTTTGTAAATAAGATAAAAAATTATTAACAAAAGATACTAAAGAGATTAAAAAAACCAATGAAATTGTGAATATAAAATAAGTTAAAATAGAAAAATATACTTACATTTCTATAAATACCAAAGGTTTGTCAGTATAAGCATTAATGAAAAATTTGTCCAATTATTTAGAAAACTAATAAATATTATGTAAAAATCCATGTACTTGAATTTTGATTAATTTAAAATTAATTAATGACATTAAATAAATTCAAGTACATGTATTTTTACATAATATTTATTAGTTTTCTAAATAATTGGACAAATTTGCCAGTTATTCGCAAACTGGCAAAATGAAAATATATAAATTTTTTTATTGTTAAATTAGTTCATAATACCAATAAATCTATCATTTTCAATTGAAATTAAAATTTTGTGGACATGCCTATTATCGAAATTATTATCACTATAGTCTGTCTCACCCACAGATATAAATAGACTCCACCCCAAATATGTCCGCTAAATTTGAATGGAATTTCTCAATTGGTCGTATTTATAGAACCCGAATTACAAAGCAACCGCTAGATTCGACTTACAAAGGCCAACTCGGTTTTACACATTTTGCAACAGATCAATCAGAACTCATAAACGCTAAACGTACGAAAAACATGAATAAATGGAGAGCTGGCTTGACTGTCAACTGTCTTATTCGTTTTTGTGACATTTCTTAATAATTTATGTCATCTGTGCTGTGTTACGTAAGGTACCACGTAATGCAAACGATTAATATTGAATCTTTTTTTGAAAGAAATGAACCACCAACTACAAACAAAATTTAGCAGCAGTGCATGAAGAGATTATTTACCTAATCTTAAACGGAGTAGTTTGGGGCTATTAATAAGAGAAATTGGCTTTCGATGAGTAAATGGACTTTTTATTTCTTCGTATTGTAATGTAATTATTGTGTTTGACATTATAGGTTCTCAAAAAGGTTTTTTTCGGTGGAGAAATAGGAACCGCTCGTTGTTCATCGTCGTCTTTCATAATACCCCAACTAGAAACTCCCCAACAATAAATATGCTTAACCACACTATTTACGCAGAAATAACTACAAAATATTTGGGAGTGACCATAGACCATAAAATTAATTTCAATTACCACACGGCAAAAATTAAAAAAGAAACAATTACAATAGCAAAACATATTAGATGTCTAACATTCAAAAAAGGTCGAGCAAAACTAGGCACAATGTGCAAAATCTACAAATTAATCTGCAGGCCGATTATTGAATATGGACATGTAATTTTCCAAAACCCAAAAAATCGTGTTAAAAGGAATTTAAAAGTCGCTGAAACTACTTCGATACGCATAATAACCAAAATACGCCACCCAAACAATCCTTTACATAATTCACCAAACCCACCACTTTATGAACTAACCTACATACAACCTATTCAAGATAGATTAGTATCCCTTACTCAAAGCTATTGCACAAAACAGCACAACAAGGATTTAAATGACGAGTATTGTATAAGGATAGTTATCAGAAGAAGTAGATACAAACACCCAGAAAATACTTTATGGGAGAAAATTTCAAATTATTAAATGTCAACTACCAACAAAAATTTTGAACTTATAATTAATACTAGAACAAAATGTTATATGTACTTCTTTTTTTTTTGTAATACTTATAATACTGTAAAATTTATATCAACACGGGCTGAAGGACCTCGGTCAATTGCCCTTTGAAGTATTTTCAATAAAGCTCATTTATTATTATTATTATGTTATATATGCAACACGTCTATTTTTTCTACCAAATGTATTGAAATGATGAATAAAGCATTCTATTAAGTATTATATTATGAGTATATTGATATCTCTAATAACTTTCTTATACGAGTTATAATAGAACGTTGTGAAAATAAAGAAAAAATAGGTAGGTTTTATTTATTTGGACATGTTAAAACTTATAGTTAAGTTCTCGCCTTCTAACAAATGATAGGGTTTTTAAAGATTTTTCTCAATAAAAATAAAACAAGATGTAGGTATACCGGGTGACCACGAAATGAGGCTCGCCCTTATATCTTCTTCGTTTTACGGGATATAAATTTCAAATTTGGACACGTCAAATAACGGTTAAATATGCATTATTTCAACCGTTTTATCATTGTCTGTCGCTTCCGGTTTCACCGGAAATGACACTAACTTTCGTTTTTTAAATGGAACACCCTGTATATTTTTACATTTTTGGATTCAGGAGGTCATTTTGATTACAGTTAAGGCAAATTGAGATAAAAATATTATTGACAGACATTTTTATGAGCAAATTTAATTTTTGATCTAGGCGGCCGTGATCCCAAAAAATTGTTTTATTTTGCTTTAATAATTAATCAAAAAATACAATTATGATATTATGTCATATGACATTTGTGTTATAAGATCTTAAACATTTCGGAAATCGTTTTTCCAGAATAACTCATTTTTTTTAAATAGCACCATGGTGACTCACTATGTTATTTTAATAAAGCATTACAATACCGATAATTTGGTACCAAACACTTCATTATTTGTTCATATTATAATACATAAAAATTATCAACAAGTTACCACAAGATAGGGTTTCTAATATTAAGTTACCAACAATAAATTTGCCAAATTTCGATGGATGTTACAGTCAATGGTTATATTTTAAAGATACCTTCAAGTCAATTATTCACGAAAACGGCGAATTATCTGAGTGCAAAAATTTCATTACTTACGCCTATCATTAAAGGGTGATGCTGCCGATATTATTCGTTCGTTGGAAATTTCGGCGGCAAATTACAAGACTGCATGGGAACTTATCATTGAACGATATGAAAATAAGGTGCTTTTAGTAAATAATCGCGTCAAATCTCTTTTTAATTTGCCTTCAGTAAACAAGGAGTCTTTTGTAGCTTTACGTCAACTGTTGGATGGTTTAACAAAACATATACGAGCTTTAGAAGTATTGGAGCAACCAGTGAAGTTCTGGGATACTTTAATACACATAATTTCAAATAAATTCGATTCCATTACGCGTCGCGATTGGGAAAGTAAAAATAACAATCAAAATAAACTTCCTTCGACTAATGAGCTAATTCAGTTTCTAAGAGAAAAATGTATATTATTGGAAATATTATCTCCTGAATCAATTGACAGAAAGGTCAAATCAAGATCTTTCGTATCTAATGAAAATTCAAACTGTTCATTGTGCAATGGTAATCATTCTTTATTTCAATGTAATAATTTTCTGAAGTTCACACCTAGTAAAAGATATAGTGTTGTCAAATCACATAATCTGTGTACAAATTGTTTTAAGGTCGACCATAAAAATTCTGAATGTCGGAGTTCAAATTGCAAAAAATGTCAAAAAAGACATCACACGCTGTTACATTTTGACAATTCACAGGGAGAATCAAGTGTTTCTAACTCTGTTCCGAATGAAGGAAGCAATAAATCTTTACATTCTGAAACGGAGAATCAAACTGTTACAGTTCATTCAAGAATAAATTCTAACCAGTCTTTATTATCTACTGCACTAATCACGGTACAAGACAAATTTGGTAATAATCATACATGCCGGGCTTTACTTGATTCCGGTTCTCAGTTTAACTTCATTACAAAGGAATTAGCGGATAAATTACAAACAAATCAATTAAAAATAAATATTGCTGTTTCCGGCCTTAATAATGCTTTAAGTCAAATTAAATATACCACAAATATTACATTGAATTCAAGAAATAGTTCTTTCGAGTCAACAATAAATTGTTTAGTTATTTCACGTATAACAGATAATTTACCAGCAGTTTCATTTAACAAATTTAATTTACAAATACCTGAAAATCTTAAATTGGCAGATCCCAATTTCAATAAGTCAAACAAAATTGACATTTTATTAGGAGCAAGTATCTTTTGGAATTTATTGCGATCAGGTCAAATACCCTTAGGCAACAATAAGCCGTTGTTACAAAAAACTGTTTTTGGGTGGATAATTTCCGGAGAAATTCCACAGAATCTGGTAAATTATTTCACTACACAATGTCACTTTGTTTCTAATACCGACATTGATAATTATTTATTAAAATTTTGGGATATTGAAGAATATACAAACATGCCACTTTTACCAGAAGATACGGCTATTGAAAGCTTTTTTAAGTCCACAACACAGCGTAACGAAACTGGGCGATTTATTGTAAGATTACCTTTAAAAATGTCAATAAACAATTTAGGTGAATCTAAAGGTACAGCGATTAAACGACTGCATTCAATCGAAATGAAATTAAATAAAGACTCCGACATAAAGGAACAGTATGTTCAATTCATGGACGAATATATTAAATTGAATCACATGACAAAATTACATGACATTAATAATAGTGCAGCTTATTATATTCCACATCATTTTGTAAAGAGAGAATCAAGTTTGACAACAAAATTAAGGGTGGTATTTGACGCGTCGGCTAAAACAAATTCGGGCTATTCACTTAATGATTTACAGATGGTAGGACCTACAATTCAGCAGGACTTATTATCTATTATAATTCGATATCGGTCATATAAGTACGTCTTAGCAGGAGATATTACCAAAATGTATTGACAAATCTTAATTCATCCTGATGATAGAAAATGGCAAAGAATTTTCTGGAGGTCAAACTCAAATAAAGCAATTGAATACCGTGACATACGGCACTGCTTCTGCGCCGTTCTTAGCAGTTCGGTGTCTTCATGAATTGGCATATGAGTATAAGGATATATATCCTATGGCGAGTAAAATAATTTTAAGTGATTTTTATGTCGATGACTTATTGACGGGTGCTAACGATGTTGACAAACTCGAAAAAATGTATCAAGAAATTTCTCTAATTTTAGAATCGGGTGGTTTTACTTTAAATAAATGGGTATCTAATAATAACGAGTTACTTGAAACAATTTCGATATCTCAGCCACACGTGATTTTTAATATAGGCCATGAAAATGAAACACATATGTTAGGTTTATTATGGAATTCGAGTTCTGACACTTTAAGTTACGCAGTAAAGGATTCGAAAATTGATCAACCAATTAGTAAACGGAAAATACTTGCAATGACTGCTCAAATCTACGATCCGTTGGGACTGTTAGGTCCGGCTATTATACTAGCAAAATTAATACTACAAAAATTATGGCAACTAAAAGTTGCTTGGGATGAAGAAGTGCCTTCAGACGTTCTAAACGAGTGGGAAATGTTCCATAATCAATTACAAATTTTAGGGAATATTCAAATCCCTCGTCATATTATATGCGACAATCCAATCACAATTGAGTTACATGGTTTTGCTGATGCAAGTAAATTTTCTTACGGCGCGTGTATTTATTTACGATCAATCGACAATCTAGGAAATTGTAAAGTTAACCTACTTTGTGCAAAATCTAGAGTTGCTCCGTTTAAATGTGTGACAATTCCTAGGCTTGAATTATGCGCAGCATTACTATTGACAAGATTATTCCATAAAATTAAAACGTCTTTAAATTTATCATTTAACAACACCTATTTGTGGAGCGACTCAACTATCGTACTTGCTTGGATAAAGGCGACACCAAGCACATGGAAAATGTTTGTTGCCAATAGGGTTGCAGAAATTCAATCGTTCACAAATAAACCTATGTGGCGGCATGTAAATACTCAAACCAATCCTGCAGATATCATATCCAGAGGTGCATACCCACAGGTTTTGCAAAATTTAGATTTATGGTGGCAAGGTCCCAAATGGTTACGACAACCACAAGACTCTTGGCCGATAGATATATCTAATGACATTAATAAGGGATCAGTTCCTGTTGAATGCAATGTAGAATTAAAAATTAAAACCACAGTGACCTTAGCTGTATCTGATACGTTAAACTTATTTGAAAAATATTCGACGTTTTCAAAACTACGGCGTGTAGTAGCGTATCTTTTGCGATTTAAGGATAATGCTTTATCACCAAAGGCGTCCAAACATTTTGGACCACTAAATTTTAAAGAATTAGATAATTCGTTGAATACATTGATTAAAATCGTCCAAGGTCAAACATATGTATCTGAAATCGTAGATATTAATCATAAAAACTCAGTTCATTCGAAAAGTAAACTATTACAACTAAATCCATTTATTGATGATATTGGAATTCTTAGAGTTGGCGGGAGATTACGTAAATCAAATTTCGATTTTCATAAAAAGCATCCAGCAGTTCTTCCTACTAATCATCCATTTTCTAAATTATTAATTCAATATGAACATATAAGACTATTGCATGCAGGTCCACAGCAAGTTCTTGCATCATTACGAGAACGTTTCTGGATAATATCAGCTCGTAATTTAATAAAAAAGACACTACACGGTTGTGTCACTTGTTTTCGGATGAAACCGAAAGAAACTAAATATTTGATGGCAGATTTGCCAAATTATCGATTAACACCCACCAGGCCATTTGTTAACTGTGGCATAGACTATTGTGGCCCCCTACTATGGCGTATGTTTGTCTGTTTGTTTGTCTTTCAACTAAAGCAATTCATCTAGAATTAACTAGTAATTTGACATCAGAATCATTTTTGGCATGTTTACACAGATTTGTTGCAAGACGCGGCAAATGCGATAATATTTATTCTGACAACGGCACAAATTTCGTGGGAGCCAACGCTGAGCTTCAAAGATTCCTTAAATCAGTTAAAGGTGAGGTTCTGACCGAAATGGGCCAGCAAGGTATTGATTGGCATTTTATACCTCCCCGATCACCACATTTCGGTGGGTTATAGGAGGCTGGAGTAAAATCAACTAAGTACCACTTAAAACGGTGTTATTAGTGAATCTATGCTTACATATGAGGATTAATACAGTTTTGATTCAAATTGAAGCATGCCTAAATTCGCGTCCATTACATCCGTTATCTGTGGATCCAAATGATCTAAACCCACTGACCCCAGCACACTTTATAATTGGGCAACCATTTACATCAATACCTACACAAAATTTATCAAATGTTAAGGAAGCTTCATTATCTCGATTCAAGCGCTGTCAAAAAATGGCTCAAGATTTTTGGACAAGATGGTCAAAGGAGTATGTATCCGAAATGCAGATCCGAAGAAAATGGAAGAATACTTCATATCATCAGCTCAACCCTGATGATTTAGTCGTCATTAAGGAAGACCATTTACCACCGTGTAAATGGAGCCTTGGACGAATTATTAAACCCATCCTGGTAGTGATGGAATAACCAGGGTAGTTACAGTAAAGACATCTAGTGGTGTGTACAAAAGACCTGTCACTAAAATATGTGCATTACCCAGTGATAGTGATAACTAACTCTGTACTTAACTAAGTAAACATAAGACTGTGTTGAAACCTTTAAAGACTTCAATCTTTCAAGGGAGGGTGTATGTTGCTGCTTCTCCGCATTTTGTTAATTTATTTAAAGGTTTTTTAGTATATTTAAGATTTTAGATCCATTACTAAAATAAATAAATATATAAATATCTTTATTAATAGCTCATAGCTAAATTTAACATTTAAATTTAAACATATTTTTTATCTAAAAATAATATATATATATATATATATATATATATATATATATATATATATATATATATATATATATATATATACAATATGAAGTATAATAAACAAACATAAGTAATTAAACATATAAACAAACATATGTAGACTAACTTTACATTAAACTATAATACAAAAAAAAAAAGGAAAAGAGAAAAAAAAAGAAAAACCCTAAAATAATTGTCTATATATCAATATGCTCAATAGAATAATTTCTACATTTCTTTTTAAAGGATAAAAGGGATTCACTATTTTTTACATCATCTGGTAACTCATTATATTCAATTAAACCTTTGTGAAATAAATTATTTTGGCTATATGACATATTAACAGTGTCAACATAAAAATTTCCTCTTGATCTTGTTTCGTAATTATGTATGTCTTGAACAAAAGTTAAATCTTCAAGTAGATGGTGTGGCCATAACCCATGTTTTATTTTATATATAACGATCATCGTGTTAGTAAAAATAGTCTGTCTGACACTTAATAGTTTCATCCTTTCCAACATGTATTTAATACTTGTATATCTATCGCAATTTAAAATTTTTCTTAGTGCCTGGTTCTGTTTTTTTTGTATCTCATGTATCTGCGTGTTATTCAATAAATATAAAATGGTAGCACAAAAGTTCAGGTGTGGTAAAACAATTGTTTTATATATTAACAGCTTAGTCCAAGTACTTACGTGCCTTAATCTACCTATTAAGTTTACTTTTTTGGCAATTTTGCTGGTGATATATGAAGCATGACTAGAAAATAATAAATTATCGTCACATTCTACAACTTGCTGTATTGGTTCATTATTTATATATATTCCCATATGACTGTTTGTATCAATCATGTTATATTTACTTTTAATTAACATAAATTTTGTTTTTTCTGTATTGACATACATGCTATTTAGTTTTAGCCATGTTTGTAGAGTCTTAAGTTCATCATTCAAGGTGTTTATAATTTCATCTACATTATCACCTATGAAATATAACAAGGTATCATCTGCGAAAAGTTGGATATTGCACTTTTGTACACATTGCACTATGTCATTTATATATAATATAAACAAATTAGGTCCCAATACTGTCCCTTGTGGCACTCCGAATATATTCTGTTCTGATGTCGATATATTATCGTTATATTTTGTCACTTGCGTTCGATTTGATAAGTATTCATTAAACCACTTAATTATCGTAGATCCTAAACCATAGTTTTTCAATTTTAACAGTAGTAAATTTCTATTTATAGTCTCAAATGCTCTACGAAAGTCCAAAAATATAACACCTATAACCTTTTTTTCATTTAAAGCATTTTTCCACTTGACTAACACAGTTTGTAGTGCACTCTCACATGAATTTTTTTTTCTGAATCCTGCTTGATATTTAGTTAATAATTTGTTATCTTCAATGTATTTTATAATTTGATCATCCACTATAATTTCCATTAGTTTTTCGTATGTTGGTACCATATTTATAGGTCTATGTTCTTCGCATTTAATAGTATTTATTTTCTTCTCCAGTGGTATAATTGTAGATGTCTTCCACGTGCTGGGAAAACATCCATTTTCCAAACTAGTATTTATCAGCTGTAGAAATCTTTCTCCTATTACTTCAAATGCATATTGTAAAATATTTGTTGTTATGCCGTCCATACTGCTGTTCTTCTTTTTCATTTCTTTAACTATTTTCCTTAATTCACAAAATTCTAATTGTTTAAATTTATCTAATTTAACATCACATTTAATCATCTTGCTTAAAATCTCATCCATTTGGTTTTCGTTCGCGTTAGTTACCAGTTCTTCTATGCTTTTCAAAAAATATATATTAAATTTATTTGCTATAGTTTCTTCATTCTTTTCCAGTTCATTATTAAATGTAATGCCTTCCTTCTTGTTATCTTTTTTATTACTTTTAACTAGTTGTTTTAGAGTCTTCCACATTTCCACAGGGTTGTCTTTGACTTCATCGATTTTTTCCTGATAGAATACCTCTTTCTGGCGTCTTATTAGTTGTACCACTGAATTTCTTTTAATTTTGTAATTCTGCCAATCAATATCTTGTTGTGTAATGACCGCTCTTCTATACATTTTGTCTCTTTCTGCTATTTCTTGACCTATTGTTGGTGTCCACCACATCGTATTGGCCCAACTGCTTTTGATTATTTTTTGTTCTATTGGTGCATGTTTATCTAATACTGTAATTAGTGACTTAGCAAGATGTTCTGCTAAATAATTAGTATTTGTACAATCTGATAACCATTCAGTTTTCATCAAATCTAATTGAAAGTTTATTTCGTTGAATTGTTTGAAATTTCTAAATTTTTTTGTAAAGGATTCTTGATTATTGTCATTCTTTAAATATACTGTTAAAATACAATGGTCTGTTATTTTAGGTGTCAGGTGAATTTGAAATGGTATTTCTTTCTCATTGGTAATCATCAAGTCAATAATTGTTGCAGACTCTTTTGTTATTCTAGTGAATTTATCTACTTTTTGATATAAACCATTATTTCTAATTATATTATTTAGTCTATTGGAATAATATGTATTTTTTGCTATATTTATGTTAAAGTCTCCTACTAAAATAAGAATATCAGATTTTGTCGAATATTCCTCAAGTATTTCTTCTAATCTTCCTAAAAAATTTGCATCACTAGAACTCGGTGAATGATATACGTTGAGAACATTATATTTACAATTTTTTATATTTAGTTCGATTCCGGATAACCACATATTCATATAAATAGTTTCATTTAAAATTTCTTTATATTTATACTCTTTTTTTACATAAATTATTGTACCTCCAGTATGTTTGCTTGTTGAATATGTTATAATTGTATTGTATCCCTTTATATTTACTTCATTATTATGAAATTCTTAGGAGTTTGTAAAAAAAAAATATGACAATATAATAGCCTTGTTCGTAGAGTAGTCAGAAACCATCAGAAACTGTCCGACGCATGCGCATTTGGTGGTAGAGTTGCGCGTGTTAACTCAAAGCACTTTTAAATTTCAGAGCTCTATTAAAAATCACATCTCTACAGTCATCAAACTATCACAAATCGGTTCTACGAACAAAGCTAATATAAATAATTTGAAGTTGACATAAAAGCTGTAATAATATATAATAAATTTGTCTTTAAAACTTACAGTCCATTCAGTCAATTAAATATAAACTTAATTACATATCTCCGCCTGATTGGAAATCTACAGATACGGAGACGTTGTGAGGTAAATTTTATACTCAAGATTACAACGATACAAACCTACCGACTCATTAATAGTTTTAAATAAGCAAGAACCTGTTAAAACGCTGGGACTACTTTGATACTCTCATTCTGATACTATTCAGTACAGCATAACGCTAGATACCGACTATGAGATAACCAAACGAAACATACTTTCAAAAATAGCGCAAATTTTCGCACCCTGGGTCTAATTGGTCCCCTTGTAATAACAGCTAAACTCATTATGCAACATTTGTGGCAACACCACTTAGAGAGGGACGCACTCTTACCAGAGACACTTCAATTAACTTGGCAAAACTACTATAAAGATCTAGCCATTATCAGCAATCTTAAAATTCTGCGCAACATTAATCCAAGCAATATTGAAACACAAATTGACATCCACGGTTTTTGCAATGCAAGCGAAAAGACATTTGCAGATTGTATTTATGCTGTTAGTACAGACAACAATGGGAAGTCGCAAGCCTTACCTAATTTGTTCAAAGTCGAGGGTAGCCCCTCTAAAATCATTATCATTACCAAGGCTAGAACTGAGTGGAGCTTCATTATTATGTAAACTAAACTACTTTAGTAAAGGAATCGATTGAAAGAAAAGGTAAGAAAAATTTACCACTGGACAGATTCTACTATTGCACTAGCCTGGATACGAACCCCCCCTCGTACGTTAAAAACATTTGTTTCAAATAGAGTTGCTGAGATTCAAAGGTTAGCACCCACCAGATATACCATGGCATCACATCCCATCCAAACAAAATCCAGCGGATATTTTGTCAAGAGGGGTAGCAGCCCAAGAGCTAATAAATAATCAACTTTGATGGACAGGCACAGAGGGGCTATCTACTGAACATGACTGGCCTTGTCAAGAAATTGAAAATGTGGACACTAATGATCTGGAACTAAAACCTAAGGTGATATTAACCCTTACCCATCAAAATTCTATTGACATTTGGACAAAATTCACCTCGTTTCAAAAACTAAAAAAGTCATTGCATATTGTAAAATATTTTGTTTCAACATCAAAAAATTCGTAAAATTGGACCCCTTTCAGTGGAAGAACTGGAAAATTCGACCATTTCCATTCTATGTCAAGTGCAAATGCACTCATTTTACAAGGAAATTCAAGATTTATTACTGTACAAGAATATTTCCACCAGCTGCAAACACAAACAAAATGGGTTCATGATTCATATAATCTCAAAATTGATTCCATGGTACTAGTAATAGAAGAAAACCTACCTCCACTCAAATGGGTTCTAGGGTGTGTCATAGCAGGGGCATTTTTCAATATTCACCGGTGAGTACACCGGTCCAACCGGTTTCTCACCGAGCCGTTTCAGAATTGACCGATTAGCAAAAATAAGGTGTTTCTAAATTTACCGGTGTAATCAGCTGTTTCAACCGGTTAGGCACCGCATCCACCAGGTTCTTGAGTTGGAATTCGGTTGATATCTCGGTGGTTTTAATAACCTCACTTTAATTTTAGTAATTTTGTGTTTTGTGGTGTCATTTTGTGAAGGCTGAAAATTGTACATGTTTTTATTAAAATGAAGTCCTGCAAACCCGTATTCAACGAAAAATAAGTCATGTTAAATGGAAATAATATTAGTGTTACAAAATGTATTTAGTAAGTAAAATCGTAGCCCGTTACGGTAATAGCTTTATTTAAAAAAAAGTTCAATATAAGTATAATTTTTTGTTTAAGTTAAACTGATCAAATTTTGTTCTGCTTATCCGGAAATATTTTTTAAAATCAGAAGGTGTATAATTTAAACCAATATTTTCAATAAAATTTTTAATCTTATCGTGTTTTTTGAGTTCAATCTTGTTGGCAATTTTCTCTAACAATTCCTCGTCAGAGGAAGACTCGTTTGCTGCCTTTAGTATGTTTTTTTTTTTCATCTTCTGCAATATTACCATACTGACTGCTTTATTGGCCATATTGCAATAATACAATTATGTGAAAAGGCAAGGAAATTCTGATAAAAAATAGAAAGAAACTTTCCGAGCACAAAATGTCATTTTAAATGTTTTGTATACAAACAAATGTCAAAGTTGTCAACAGGAACCAAGAACTTTAACCGAAGCGTTTCAAAATTATTAACCAAACATACGCAACCGGACATTCACCAGAAAAAAAATTCTAAACCGGTTCTTTCAACCGGTAAATGTGACGGTGAATTTTGAAAAATGCCCCAGTTCATCCAGGTCAAGATGTTGTGGTGCGCTTAGTGTCAATAAAAACTGCTAGTGGTACCTATAAAAGAGCAGTGAAAAGGTTATGTGAATTACCATTAACTGATTAAGACTTACCTATTAAAACTATATTTATACTTACCAGAATACAATGACGTTACTTTTTTTAGATGTATAATTTTCTGTTAGCAAACTAGTTTAAATTGCAATATTTAAGAATATCAACGTTATTGAAGGCTACCCTGCAAGGCTCGAGTATGTTCCAGAAAAGGTCAGTGCAATTTTCCAGGCGCCGTCTCGCTGTCCTTGGCAGTGTGGCTCCCCACCAAAAAAATGTTTTTATGTAATATCATGGCGGAAGAGAACAATGTATCTTTTTTAGTAGAAAATAAAAGTGATTAAAAAGCAATTAAACTTCAACAAACCAGGTCCTTCGAGTTTTTTAAAAGGTGATATCGTACCTAAAGTAGGGCCAAGTACTATCAAGCAATTCAACTACATCCCCTACTAACTTTTGAATGGTTTCAAATATTTTTTTGAGACTTAGTGGTTATACTCTCAGATAGATTTGCGATTGTTTGACTTTAAATAAAGAAATCGATATTCCAAAATGGTCTTTGTTTCATTAATTAAAGATCATTTATTGTTATTATTAATATTATTATTAAATAGAAAAATTAAACGTGCAATTTGAAAATGTACTTTATTACCTTATATTTTTATGCTCTTTCCAAATCTTAAAACAAATTTTTTAAACTTTCGATACAGGGTGTTGTTTTTGAGATGTAACAATTCGGTACTTTTGTTCCGTCCGGCCCTGTATTTTGATTCCGCTAAATTGAGAAAACGGTATGCCTGATTTGAGTAAAACATACACACTAAATTTAGCTTTTTTATACTTGGTGTATACCCAATAATCAATATGATTATATATGGGTGGCGGCTAACGTGTTAATAAAACACCCTGTATCTTAGTAATTAACCATAGATGAAATGGAATCGCTCAAGTAACCTACATATGCAGGTAAAGTATATGTACACGTACCAATGAATCAAGGATTGTTAACTAGAAAGGATAGCTTATCAACACGGATTTATTCCCTCAAGGTCACGCAGGCCATGCCGGTTGTGACGTCGACAACGGTACCGGTCCGTTAGCGGCTTGCACCAGTGGTCCTTTTTACAATAGATACAACATTGGTGGGATGCCGTTTTATTTTTTTTAGCTAAATAGATTTTGATATTTTATGGACGGTAAAATAAAAATTCGTAGATTTTTATTTTACACAGTTATCATATACATTAGGTACTTCTATGTATAATGAATAACAATTTTTTTGTTTTAAAAACTTATTTTTGAAATTAACAAATAGTTATGTATATGTGCCTATGGAAAAAAGAATAAGACGCATTCTTTAAAATAAAGATAGTTTTAATACTAAGTATAAAAAAATATAATGAAATTTTAAATTGTAGAAAGTGCAGAGCTGACACGTTATATTTTAATTTATTATTTTTATTTTATTTTTTTATTTTATTTTGCCTTTATTGCCCAACAGGTTACACCCAATAACAGGACAATTTATTAATATTACACACACAAAAATTCATAATAATATACATAATAAACAATAAATACAAATAGAAAATTCCAACAATAAATAAGTGCAAATATGCAACTATAATACAAGCAATGAGCTTATGATTGGCTAAAGATTAATATTATTCGATATTATCACAGTATAATAGAGACTTAATACTAGAGAAATTAACATCACAGTCGTGATCCAACTCATTATAGTTAGCACACATAAAATTAATAGGAGACCTTAACATTATATTTGTTTTACATATAGGTAATTTAAATGTGTTAAAATGCCTTATGGATAATCGTGGTACATTAAATTTTATTTTGCACAACAAATCAGGACAATCAATATGACCGTGAATCAATTTATATAAAAATGTTAGTGATACATTTACTCTTCTAGTATTGAGAGAAAGTAAATCAAATCTATTCAACATCACATTATGGTCTGCACCTTGGAGTGGATACGTATGGTCAACTCTATAGGACTTTATTTAATTTATGAGTTTTCCCTCTTTTAGAATCTGAGGAAAACAAAAACATCTTCAAAAACCATAGACATAGAGGTTGGGGAGAACGCTATTTCATCAATTAGGATCTGTGACAATTGAAGAACATACATTTTGAAATTTAAAAGATACTTTGTAAATTACTTTATTTAGGTTTTATACAAACATAATAATAACAAACATATCCAATTTGACATACTTCTATTGATGTTTCATCTCTAAATATACAATTATAAAATCTATTGGACTTTTTTTAATACATGATAAAGAAACTGTTTTATTTTATATAAAACTATTTTAATAATAAAGCTGATAACAAGTGCAAACTTGGATAATCCAAGTAAATGTAAATTTTCACCATTAAACAGCAGGAGCATGTGACTGAATCCAATTTGAAGACATGAATAAAATTTTTATAATTTATACCTAATCAAATGTATAGAAATATTTTGCTTAAATATGTGTTAATATTTCAATCGATAGTAATAACCCGGTCAGTAACGTATTCAATTTTATTTAGTGAAAAATTAGGTATGTGGGCAATAAGAAGTTAAGAACATTTTGCTAAATACAATATATTTATACCTGCACTAAACATGTGCTTACATTACTGGACACATCGTTTTTTTTTGCATTTCATCTATTGTTACCAAGGATTTAAAAGTGCTATTGTTTTTCTTTATTTTTTACTTACGACCACTAACGTAAGGGTCTGAGGTGTCGTGTAATGTAATGTGACCATATGACCAATATTACAACACACTTATAGTTCATATTTCTGACGCCAGGCTAAAATTATTAAACATGCAAATGCATAACTTAATTTTCTAACGCTGTCAAAACTAACTTAAGAGATAAATAATAAAAAAGAAATACAAAATTGTCTTAATTTCAATACACAAAATCAACACAACTGACATCACAGAACCACAAAATAATTCTGTGACAGAACAGACAGAACATCGACTTATTGAACGGAAAGGTTGCCTTTGCGCAGTCTCAAACTCGGTTAATTTAATAATGCACAAAATCTCGCGCATCTATTGGCGGGAAGTATACATAGAGCGTTCTCCCCAACCTTTATGTCTATGTCAAAAACACACTTTTCTTAAACCGGCGCCACACATGCGGCATTCGGCGAAAGCAGCATGTGTGTAGCTGACGCTCGCCTATCGGCGTTCGCCATTCGCCATTCCCGCTTTGCGTCGGTAAATTGACGCGAATCAAAGGATTCGCGCGTCATAAATTCGATCGGTACACACATTCGCCCAATGTTTGGGATTGTTTTTTGCCAGTCTTGACACTTGACAGCGTTTGTGTTGGTTTAATAAAATGGAGTGGTTAAACGACGCTCGCCTATCAAAGCGTTCGACGAAAGCCAAACTTCGCCTTTCGCTGAATGCCGTATGTGTGGCGCCGGCTTTAGAGTCGAAAGAAACCAAAACACAGAGACGACGCGACGTATCGTATTGTATTGTAACCCGACCCGTGGTGAAGTCAACTATCGCCGCATCGACAATTCAACCGTTTAACACGTCACAAACGGTACCAAAGGCGTGGGGGGTGGGCAACGTTGCGCTTATGGAGATGAGCGATCCTTTCTAGTTAACAATCCTTGCCAATGAATCACCCTGTATATACCAATATTCGCTTATATATGTATTATGCAATGCTTGTACGAGTCTTATGGAAATAAAGTTTATCATTATTATTATAAACAGGTGTGATAGAAGAGAAATTAATGAAGGCACAGTCAATGATGTCCGATTGGCTTATTTTGCATTAATACAATCCCACATATCATATGCAATCGTAGTATTGTATGGGGACATGCATCATCAACGACTAGAGTATTTTAGCTACAAAGAAAACCCATCAGAATAATTGAGGGCCTAGCATTTAGAGATGACTGCAGACAAGTATTCATAAAACTAAAAATCTTGACTTTTCCTTGTTTATTTATTTACCACTACTTGTATGCTAGAAATAACATGATGTCATACATCACTCATGAGGATGTCGACGACTACGAAACTAGAAACAAAAATAATATCTACGATTCTTTTAACCGACTTAAAAAAACGCAAACGGGAACTAGATTCCTAGCACCAAAAATGTACAATAGGTTGCCACCCGCTGTGATACACCCAAATTCAAATACTTAATTCAAAACTATCTGATCAACAAATGCTTTTATGACATCGAAGAGTATTTTAAAAATAACTTCAATGACATGTTGGAGCATTAATTTTGTGTTGGCATTGGTATTTCTTTTCCTAGAAATCTGATCACCTTACTTATAATAAATGTTTTATATTTAATTAATATATTAATAGCCAATTTAATATTATTCAAATTGCACTAATTGTAATGTGTTTTTTGAACTCTTTTTCTTTTAATTATTTAATTATCTAAAAATTTAAATATTAATAGATATACTAAAATGTTGTTGAGAAAGAGAAACCAAATTGGAAATAATTATTTTATTATTTTGAATATACAGCAGTCGTCGGACATGGTGGCGAGGGGAGGAGGTGCGTAGTTGAGTAATTCTCCTAAATCTTTTATCTCAACCGAAAAAGGTAGACGCACGCAACAGTCGGCGGCGTATGACTAACTTCACGGTAAATTCACCCATAGTAAAAGGAGTCGCACGCCGCTGTCTAAATCTATTTTAAACTAGAGTGTAGCATAACCTGCGTGGACTGTCGCCATCACGTCTGACAGCTGCTATATATAACTTAACAATTCACCTGCCTCTCACCCAAAAATCCCGGGTTCGATTCCCGGCCTTGGCAATGGAAAATACTGTGAGAGTGATTTTTCCATTATACACGGATATTGGATGTGTGTCCCTTGTCTTTAAATGTGTAGCCGCCTCCCACACAAGGCTTTTCTAGCGCTTTCTGGGATAAAGGGGGTCGTAATTACATGTGGTGTATTATTATTATTATAATAAAATTTCAAAAAGTTAACAATTTTCGTTACCTAACCGGAGGTACAAGTCAATAACCAAAGTACTCTGAATATATATATCAGGTACCCGATGCATCTGTAATATATCGTAATAATGACAATGAGTTTCATTTTAAATATTTAAAAATATGGGTCATCTTTAATATAACAATATTAAAATTTATTTTTTCATTAAAACTGTCGAGTGTCTCTTAGAGTTTTTTTTTCTTTACAGGTGTAGATTTATCAATTGCCAAAGCTATGGATGCTCTAAAAGGTGGTTCTTCTGAAAAGAAACAAATAAAACTGAATTTAAAAAACCCGGTTGGGGTACGAAAATCAGATTTATCTGATTTGACTAGAAAAACAGAACCATCACAAGGTAAAAAACGACCAGCAAATTCACCACCTCCAGGTGATCCTAAATCAAAGAAAGCTACATCTAGAAGAGAGGAGCTATTAAAACAGTTAAAAGCAGTAGAAGATGCGATTGCTAAGAAACGATCTAAAGTGAATTAAAACATGAAATATACCTTTAAGGAATACATTGACACTTAGGTGATTACGCTATACTTTAGTGTATTTAATATATTTATATTAAGTATGGGACAAAATAATTAATGTGAACAAGTATTAATGTTTCAAAAAGAAAATAAATTTGATTTGCTCTTTTTTTTTTAAGGGTTGTAATACTTGACTGACTATCAACTGGAAAACTGGTTTAGTTTTTTTTTATTCATATGAAATATATTAATACGTGAATTTGTCTGATTCATTAAGATTTATATAGGTAGTTATTAGAATTAAGATAATTGTATTATATACAGTAGTAGTAAGACCTTATTAAAAGTTGAAGTAAATTTGTAGTACCTATATATTTTTTGTTATTTTATGGTTATAAAACTAATCAAAATTTATAGCTTTGACACAATGATAAAATATTTTTTTTATGGAGAGAAATAATGTATTTCCTTTAATCTATAAATTATTCGTTGTTGGTCAAAAAGTGGAGGATGGTGCGAATGTAACTAAATAAAATGCTTTTTTTAAAACCGATCAGAAAGTGGCACTTTCTGGCTTACGTTTAGGCCAGAAAATCGCAATTTATTGAACTGCGGCCGATAAAATGATGGTTGCTATGGTGAGAGTCCTGTAAAAGTTTTACAGGCCGCTCACCATAGCAAAAGAGTGTTTGTATTCTTTAAAACTATAAAATAGGTAATTTGACATATTTTGACGTTAGTTGAAAACGTGACAGTTGTTATAAAATGGAATTTTGAAATGGCGATTACGAATACAATACTGTGCCCGTTTAAAAAAAAAAATGTACGTAACACGTCCCAAAAGTGCTTTTACTGGACTCGCAGGCTTCCAGGACTCGCCTGCGGTTCGCTCTCGAATTTGCCTACTCGTCCAGTAAAATGCCATTTTCACGACTTGTTACGTAAACTACTATTTTGCCGGTCCAGCAAATTTTCAGTTATTGCAATAAGTAACTACCCATTGTAAACTACTAACATTAGTTTACTTTAAAATCTGTAAGACTCTCATAGCTATGATGAATTATTTATCTGCTCTGCACTGGCAAGAACCAAGAGGCTCAAAAACGAATATGTAGATAATGTTTCTGATTGATGATAGGAATTTTATTGTTTATTAACAATGTATCACCTTAAGCATACCTAAATGTATGTAATATAATATATGAATGTTTATTTATGTAATATATTATACTATATTATGATACTTCCGTTTATTCATAAATTTCACTATATTGATGCATGTATATAAACACTATCATGTAACAGCATGAATAAATCTATCATAATTTTATCCTGTGTAAGAGTATTTTTATACTTGCAATTAATCTCATGTTAGTGGTTTCTTTTTGCAATAAATTTTATTTACTCACGCATGCACATTTGTAGCTTGTCTTTTTTTTTAATAAAGAGGAAGATTATAAAAATTATGTTCTTTTTGTTTTACATAAATAAAAATCATTTGGTGGATGTCTTATAGCGTTTTCGACTTACTGCACTAGTGCTGCACTATTGTGCACCAGTGTTACTTGACGTGTTCGACTTATAAATTACGTTTGCCCTAAGCTAGAGTAACGTGTTCGAGTTAAAAAGAAAACTGCACTCAGTGCAGCAGTAGTGCAAGATTTTTAGCACGAGGATCGGAGCTCGTGCTGAGTATAGTGCAGCTTCAAAATGGTGGAAGTTGATGATGATAAATTGATATTTTTATTAGAGGAATTTTTATCTTCCTCATCCTCAGATGAGGAAGAGATAAATTACTGTTTAAATTATATTGAAAGGAACAAAATTCCAAGAATAAAAAATTTTGTTAGCATCATAAATACGGGTAGGTACTGATAAAGAAGTAAGTAAACATTTTTAAGGCTAAATTATAATAATATATATACATAAAAACAAACTCAGTTAACCCGTTAAAGCCTGTAAAACTTGAAACTCTTTACTCTTGACAGTTCGTAACCCGTACCCTAACCTTAAATTTTGATTCTCTAACGATTAATTATGTTCGACTTACTTTTGCACTAATTTAGTTTCATATACACCACGCATGATTTTACGTGCACACTAGGTTCGTGCAATGCGCACTTGGTGCAAATAAGTCGAAAAAGCTATTAGTACCCAATATCATATTAAAACAGTTGGTGTATGTTGTTATTTTTTAAATATGACATTTTTTTATGATTATCCTAAAGGTGGGTGTCCATCAGAGGACCTTCCGAGAGTTACTTTCAGTTGCATGTCCAATTAAGAGTATTTTTACTGTCGAAAAACTATTATGACTATCGGAGAGCTTACTGTCAGATAGTTCTCTCAGTGCCGAATATGTAGAATCGTGTTTGAAAACTTGGATGTATGTGAAAAAATTGCGGCAAATACTACAAACTCATCTCTTTCATATTTGTAATCAAATAAGTAGTGGTAGATTATTTTCTTTGTATTAGAAGTCATAATCCAAGATTAAAATTCTTGCGCTAAAATTCCTGCTCGTAAATTAAAATGGTTTAAAAGCAGCAAGAAGAGATATGCCTAAATCTGTGAGTGGTAATAATACTTTATTTCACGTTTGCTGTTACACACGAACAGATATGAAATGTCAAAATAGCATAAAATCGATAGTTACTTAATAAGCTTTTCATACACTTAAATATTAAAATACAATACAATAATATAATATACACAATAAGATAAGAAAATAAAAATTAGATAAACAACGTCAGACACATCAAGATTACACAAACTCATTAACATTATAAACACATTTTTCAATTAGGTAATGTCTGAGCAATAGTTTAAAATGACTAAAATTATTAGCATTTAGAATGTAGGTCGGAATTTAATTATAAACTTTAATGCCTGAGAAGTAAGGTGATTTTTCATATAAAGATAATTTATGAATAGGAATAGTTAATAATGATCCATGTCTAGAATCATAGTGGTGAAAACTACCATTCGTTTTGTATAAGGATATATTCTTTCTTAGATATTTGGCAATGTTATATATATAGTGAAAACGCCTGAATGACGTTTTTAGGAAATTTTTCGTTAATGGACTGTATGAGAGCAAATCCACGGGTCGTGGAGGATATAAATGAAATAATTACGCGATATTGGAAAAGGTTTCGACCTACCTTTGAGCCTGCGATCGAGTGCCCTGCGGGTAGAGTATAGAGAGCCCTTTTCTTGGTCACTTTCACTGGAAATTCTGGAGCACACCCAAATTTTACTTGTTATAATTTCGAGCGCGAGAGAGAGCTTGCAAAAAATTCTGACTTGACTTATTCTCAAATAGGTACTTAAATCTCTCCTTTTCCTGGAGGCGCGCGCCATTCCCGGCGCGGGTTGAGAGGGGTCTTGCCCTTTCCAATTAATATATAATATCGAACAAAATCAATACTAATACAGAAAAATAAATGAAACACTAAGCAGAATAATTGCTCTAGTAAAAACATTACAAAGAAAAATAAAATTACACGTAACTAACTATATACAGGGTGTGGCCGTAACATTACCGCCTACCTAAAATGCTATGCATTTTATTGAGTTTGAGGGGAAATTGGCAAAGGACATAATTTTACTAATGGCCTTTGCATTAAACCTTGGCAAGTGCGTACACTTGCAACTCGACATATTCCGTCTTTTCCTGGGTGAAGAGTTTCAATCCTTCCCAGATGCCATTTTAATGGTGGAGATAATTCATTTTTTATTAGAACTAATGTTCCAGGAACGACACTTTGAGGCTCAGATTGAAACCATTTGTTGCGTTGTTGCAGTGTGTGTAAGTACTCCAAGTGCCAACGCTTCCAAAAATCCTGCTGTAACCGTTGGATCAGTTGCCAACGAGTCAAACGGTTTATAGAAATTGAGGAGAGGTCAGGGTCAGGGAGAGTGGTGAGAGGTTCCAGGGTCAGAAAGTGTCCAGGAGTAAGTACCGATAGGTCTTGAGGGTCAGAACTTAGAGGATATAATAATAATAATATTTATTAGTCCATTCTATCATACTACATGATATATAGGATAAGTCAGGAGTTTTGCATGAAATATGCTAGTTAAAATATAAACACAAAGGTATAATAAAATATAAACATAAATGTATAACACAGTACATAGTATACAAACAAGTGTATAAAGACATAGGATTTAATCACTTAAGAAGAAATCTTCAATTTCGTAACAAATTTTATCTAACATATAGAGGACGAGAATTTAATACGGCTTCGATCTGAACCAGAACGGTATACATCTCCTCATACGTTAAGATCTGGTCCCCAATAACCTGAATTAAGTGAGATTTCATAGATTTAACCCCAGATTCCCACAATCCTCCAAAGTGAGGGGCAGACGGAGGATTGAAAGACCATAAAATTTTCTCAGTTTCTGCGGCTTGCTTGGTTAAGTTAGCTAATTCTCGATTAGCTCCGATGAAATTTGAGCCACAATCTGAAAATAAGTGGGAACACCGACCTCTTCGTGAAATAAACCGCCTTAAGGCAGCCAGAAAACAATCAGTTGTTAAGTCTGAGGAAAGTTCCAGGTGTATTGCTTTAGTTACTACGCAAATGAATAAGCATATATATGCCTTCTGAGATTTGACTCCCCTTGATTTTCCAAGGGTAATAAAAACTGGACCTGCGTAGTCCACGCCTACGTTCTGGAAAGGTTTTAGTTGATTAACCCTAACAGCGGGTAAATCGCCCATTGACGGTTGAAAAGGTTTAGGGTTGAACTTGAAACATCGAAGACATTTAGAAAGGCAAGAACGAATTGTATGTTTGGGAGATAAGATCCAGAAGTTTTGGGATAATAAAAAATGTAACGTTTGCTGTCCAGGACGCAAATGCTCCTTGTGAACATCATCGATGATGAGCTCAGTTAACCGATGCTTACTAGGAAGTAGTGCAGGATGCTTTTGATCATACTGTAGACACGAATGCGTGAGACGACCGCCCACCCTGAGGATACCATCTTCACCAATAAAGGGGTTTAACTTCCGGAGAGATTTTGGAATGGATTTTTTCCTTTCGAGATTGTCAATGACATCATGAAAAACTAGAGACTGCACACGCTTGATCATAATTAGCAACGCTTCATGAAGTTCCTGTGAAGTAAATGCGCCTGACCGTTTGTGAACCAAATTTTTCGCGTTGCTGACAAATCTTAAGCAATATGAAATAATTCGTTTTATTTTTGAAAGAGAAGAAAACTTTTCTAAAAGAGAATCGATGGCATCTAATGAAGCGAAATTAGCAAGTGTAAGTTTTCTTTCCTCCTCAAAAATATCCGAAACATCACCTAACTTGAACTCGTTGACAGGCCAAGATTGGTGAGAAAGTTGAAGCCACGGAGGCCCCGCCCACCATAGAGAATGGTCAACTAACTGAGTCGGAAATATTCCCCTAGAAGCACAGTCGGCGGGATTATCTGCGGATCGAATGTGAAACCAACGATCAGGTGACACTTTATCTTGGATATGGCTGACTCGATTGCTTACAAACGTTTTCCATCGATGGGGAGCTGACTTAATCCAAGATAAGGCCACCGAAGAGTCAGACCATGCAAACACTTGATTGATTTGAAGTTTTACAGAATATATTTCAACCACGAATGAAATGAGATTAGAAAGTAGAACTGCACCACATAATTCCAGACGTGGTAGAGAAATTCGTTTCAGTGGTGAAACTTTAGATTTGGCACAGACCAGAGAAACCACAAATTGGCTAGTTTGAACCTCAAAAACGCAAATAAACAACTGCAGAATAACCCTTTTCACTACTGTCACTAAAACCGTGCAATTGACAAGAGAAGAATTTATTTGAAAGTAGACAACGAGGAATTTTAATATTTATCAAACATGTTAATTCCGATTTATATTTGGCCCAACTGTTTAACACTTCAGATGGAGGAGTCTCATCCCAGTTCAGTCCTAAGGTCCATAAATATTGAATAAGATATTTTGCAAAAAATGTTATAGGTGCTAGAAATCCAAGTGGATCAAAAATCCTAGCTAGTTCTGATAGAATTGAGCGCTTGGTGCAGGGCCGATTAATAGATTCCACTGTGTATGAAAATACGTCTGCAGTTGGTAGCCATTTTAATCCCAGAATTTTCACAACAGAATCATCCACGTGGAATGGAAGAGATTGTAGCTCTCTTACATTCAGGAATTGTTTCCAGAAAAGGTAAACTATTACTTGCCCACTTTCTAAGATCGAAACCACCTTTTTGCAGTAAGGATATGAGCTGATTTTTAATGATCAATGCATCCTCCAGAGTGGCACACCCTGTAACTATATCGTCCACATATACGTCAGAACGTAGAATTTGTGCAGCCCGGGGAAAATGTTTATTTTCATCTTCAGCCAACTGCAAGAGAGTTCTAAGAGCAAGATAAGGAGCGGAAGAGACACCATATGTAACCGTTTTTAAGACGAATTCTTGTACAGGGTGGTCAGAAGAAAATCTCCACAGGATTCTTTGGAAATCTCTCTGACGTGGATGAATATTTATCTGCCGGTACATCTGTTTAATGTCAGCAGTGAACACAATAAAATGCAATCGAAAATGGAGAAGAAGTGTGACGATATCCTTTTGAAGTTTGGGCCCCACTAACAGTTTGTCATTGAGAGATTCACCATCGACGGTTTTACAAGACGCATCGAACACTACTCGAAGTTTAGTCGTGACACTAGACGGGTTAATGACACAGTGATGGGGAATGTAAAAAACCTTTTGCGAATGTACAGGAGGTAAAGAAGCAAGATCCATATGACCACTTTCTAAATAATCTCTCATAAACTCACAGTAGGATTGATATAGAGCAGTATTGTGAAGTAGACGACGTTCAAGAGAGTAAAATCGCCGCAGTGCAATAGACCTTGAGTCACCAAAGAAAGGCTCTGGTCCTTTAAATGGTAGGGAAACAATGTAACGACCAGATGGTTCCCGAAAATAACTGTCAACAAAGGCATTTTCACACTTAATATCCTCGGGAGAAGAGCTTTTAGTTTGGGGTACTTCTTCAAATTCCCAGAATTTTTTCAAAGTTAAATCGAGCGATGAATCGAGAGATATGAATAAGGAGTCAACGTGATCATGTGAAATCATACTCCCTATCTTTCCCATTAAAATCCAACCGAAAACAGTCTCTATCGCCGTAGGCTCATCACCGTTACCAAGTACTCGACCATTTCGCAAGATCAACGGAAAAACATCAGCACCTAATAATAAATCGATTTCACTTGGAATATTAAAGTGTGGGTCAGCCAACTTAAGATTAGCAATGTGTTCCCAATGTTGGAAGGAAATGTGAGCGCTTGGCATGTCAGAACATATTTTTGGAAGGACAACGGTATCTATGGTAAACTGGGGCCCCGACTGATCTTTGGGACGAATAGTGCACGTGACACCTCTTGAGGCAGAAGAAGAAGTTCTTCCTAAACCGAAAATAGATAACGAAATATTTGAACACGGCAAGCTTAACCGGTTAAAACATTTTTGTGAAATGATATTAGTTTGACTAGCTGAGTCAAGCAGAACTCTAACCGACTGGTAATGTCCACGGGAATCAAGAATATCTACTCTGGCAGTTGAAAGTAAAACTGTAGCCTTCGAGGAAATGACATTACTAAGTGAATTTACAGCAGTTGAAGTAGAAGGTGACACTATATCTGGCGAAAACGAAAGTGAACTTGCGTGATCCCCAGAAGGAGAGCTGACGGAAGCAGCCGCAGTATCACGTGAAATATGCAGGAGAGTATGATGTTTGCCTTTGCAGATGCGACAAGTTATTTGAGAACCACAAGAACTAACCCGATGTGCTGAATGCAAACAATTGGTACACCACTGGTTATCTTTGACACTTTGAAATCTCTCAGAGGGAGTCTTTGCCAGAAAAGCAGAACATTTGTAAATAGAATGAGAGGACTTGCAATAATTGCAACTTATTTGGCTTTTATTGTTTGCATTCAATACAAAGGAAGAGCTTCGTTTTGATTGAGTATAAGAATATTGAGAATTGTTCGGAGGACTTGATTTATTTTGAACCGTTTTATTAACTTTTGACGTTGAGAGAGAAACAGATTCGAGAGCTGTACATTGTTTTAATAAAAATGATCTCAATGTGGAATAGAGAGGAATTTCGGTAGAACCTTCTTGCAGTTCAAACCGTCTAACTGTTGGCACATCTAATTTTTGTATAAGCAGTTGAAATAAAATAAAATCCCAGCCATTAACAGGAAGGCCTAAAATTTCCAATGCAGCTAAATTCTCTGAGAAAGTGTCTAATAATTTACGAAGTCCATGAACAGACTCATTTGTAAGCTTTGGTGCATTATAAATTTCTTGCCAACATGTATTGGCAAGTAACCTTTTATTTTGATATCTCGCAGTGAGGGTAGAAAACGCGTTATTATAATTTTCCTCAGTTAACGGAATATTTTTAATAAGAGATAACGGTTCTTTGGAAAGAGAAGAGAGAAGATATTGAAACTTCTCAATATTTGATAAAGATAAGTTACCGTGTATTAATGAAGAAAAAAGATCAAAAAATGTTGGCCACTCTTTGTAATCACCGTCAAAACTAGGTAACGAGATTTTTGGTAGCTGGACATTAGAGGATTTTACAACATTTAAATTATTTTCCCTGTGAACGGGAAACAAATTTGCATAAATGGCTTGAACCTCAAAATATTATTTCATAAAGGATGACCGAACTTCTTTGTCTAAAGCGAAATCAGGATTTTCAGTAACAGCGATAAGAGCGATTAATGCTGAATGTTGCTTCTCAAACTCCTCGTACACTTGATCAATGTTTTGATATCTCAATTTAAATATATTACAATTATTGCGATCTGCCACAGCAGATTGTGCATGAACCAACATTTCATCCAAGTCTACTTGGAGTTCGCGAAGTGCACGCACTTGTTTAATTTTATTTGACATTTTGAAAATAAAGTATTTTGTAGAAAGAAACTATATAAATGGCCAGTAATTTACTAATAATACTTGTCCGAAACCAATTAAATAACAGTAAGTAAGTAAGTAAATCGTTTATTTCTACAGAGTAATACAATACAAAGATGTTTATTGGTCTGAGAAATACGTCAAATGTTCAAAAAGATTAAACAGTACACAGAATAAAATATTATTACAAACAATTTTACACAGAGTTCTAACATAACAATTAAAATGGTCGGTATCTATTATTTGGATTAAAAGAAAAGTATTCATCCAAAGAATAGGGTTCGATATCACACAAAAAATCACGAGCATGTTTTAGGAACATTTTATCACACTGGATATTATTTATATCAGATGGCAGATGATTATAGAACTTTAAGCAACGGTAGTACGTCCCTTTTTCATATAGTGTTCTTTTATGTATTGGAAAGGTAAAGTTTTCTCGAAACCTGGTGCTATAAGTATGGGCACTCAAACAAGAGTCAAACTTACAGTGTGAGTATTTCACACCACTACGAGTACACCCTGTATATATGAAACACGTTATTAGTTAGATATTAATTATAAACGCTGGTAAATAAACTACTGCAAATTACCACAGAATTCAAGAACCTTTTTAAACTTTTAATTATATTTATTTAAAACTATCTATAACGTAAAGTATTGTTTATATCCCAATTCTATCAAATATACGAAAGTTTGTTTTGAAATTATTAATAAACAGCTGATTTCAAAGATATGAAATGAATGAAACAAAAAACGATTTTTATTGGGAATCCAGCAAGAGCGCAAAAACTGAGTAAAGTATAAAAAGTTATCTAGATATTATTCTGAAATGAAAGAAATACTTTTAATAAGAAAGAATTAGACTAATTTAAATTACTAAAGCAATTATTGTTAATAATTAGTTTATGCTTATTATTTCAAATTAATCCGGGCTCGATGGAGCAAATGAAAACGCCTGAATGACGTTTTTAGGAAATTTTTCGTTAATGGACTGTATGAGAGCAAATCCACGGGTCGTGGAGGATATAAATGAAATAATTACGCGATATTGGAAAAGGTTTCGACCTACCTTTAAGCCTGCGATCGAGTGCCCTGCGGGTAGAGTATAGAGAGCCCTTTTCTTGGTTACTTTAACTGGAAATTCTGGAGCACACCCAAATTTTACTTGTTATAATTTCGAGCGCGAGAGAGAGCTTGCAAAAAATTCTAACTTGACTTATTCTCAAATAGGTACTTAAATCTCTCCTTTTCCTGGAGGCGCGCGCCATTCCCGGCGCGGGTTGAGAGGGGTCTTGCCCTTTCCATTTAATATATAATATCGAACAAAATTAATACTAATACAGAAAAATAAATGAAACACTAAGCAGAATAATTGCTCTAGTAAAAACATTACAAAGAAAAATAAAATTACACGTAACTAACTATATACAGGGTGTGGCCGTAACATATAGATCGATGGAAATGTTAATATTTTGTTTTTTATGAAATATGGTCTGCATGACTCGATGCTCTTTAAATTATAGATAAGCCTAATGGCCCTTTTTTGTAATATGAAAATTCTGTTGGCGGTAGATGCCGTGATATTATAAGACAAAAATGGATACACCATAGCATAATAAATATTCAGTAAATACTCATTTGGTATGTTTTGTTTTAAAGAATGCATAGCGTATATAGAACTATTGATTTTTTTTGGCCACATGGTCAATCTGACTCTCCCAAGTGAGATGAGAATCTAAAAATGTACCAAGAAATTTGACACATTTAGAGAACTGAATATTGTTGATTAAAAAATTATCAGGTATATTAGGTATTATTCTTGGAGAAAAGTATAAGCAATCAGTTTTGGAAATATTTAGAATTAGACAATTACTTGTGCACCATATATCAAAACTATGTATCACTTCATTTGCAAGTGACTGTAGTTCTACAATGTTCGATGCTGAGACCATAATGGATGTGTCGTCAGCAAACATGGTGATCCTTCCTTTCACATGGAGAGGAAGTTCATTTATATATAGTGAAAATAATAGAGGTCCCAACACCGAACCTTGCGGAACCCCCATATCAACATCATAATCCTTTGAAGAAACATTTCTTATTTGTCGATCAGTAAGATATGACTCGATCCAATTTAAAAATACGCCTCTAAAACCTAATCTGTACAATTTTTCAATTAGAAATTTAATGTTGACTGTATCAAAGGCACGACTGAGGTCGAAAAATAAGCCTACAATACACTGGTCTTTATTCAGTTCATCATAGATGTACTGTAAGAATTGATTAGTGGCAGTTTCCGTGGATCTACTTTCACGAAAACTGTGTTGTGAATTAGTTATAATACAATATCTTTCTAAAAACAGATTAATTTTGTTAAGTACAGCCTTTTCAATTATCTTGGAAAATATGCTTAGTAAAAATATAAGTCGATAATTGTCCTTTTCAAGTACATTACCTTTTTTGAAAATCGGTACTACAGTCGCTATTTTTAAATATGATGGAAAAGTACCTGTCTTCAGCGATGGTGCCATATACACTATGGGCCAAATTAAATGGGACCTTAATTCTTCTTGTAATAATTTCTTTATTATTCAACGATTTTTTTCCGTTTTTGGGTATGTTGTACTTAAAACTATCCGAAATGAAAGCCTGATTCAAATGTAGTAATATTCAACTGGCGTGCAAAAAAAGGGGCATTTATTTAAAACTGTGCATTTGAAGTCGTTGCAAATATTAGTCTAATAGTATAAAATTTTCAAAATAGGTAAAAGATATTTAAAAGCATCTAGACTAACGACTCCTACGAAATAAGATTTAAAAAGTTTTAGGTTTGAAATATCCATTTTTGTGAAAGCATTACACGGATTTCATATGAAACACCTGCAAGCAGTAGTTAACAATGAGGGTGGTCATATTCACAATGAATTATTGTAACTCAGGTTTTTGTGTTAACTAAATATTTGAAGATTTTCATTTATTTTCGTTGAAGCTTTACATATTTAATACAAATTGGTACTATTTCTTTGAGTAGTTAGTTGTCGAATAATAAATTGTGTTTTTGATTTTAGTGCCCACTTAATTAAAATACGCAATATTGCTACATTTGAACCAGGCTTTCATTTCGGATAGTTTTAAGTACAACATACCCAAAAACAGTAAAAAATCGTCAAGTAATAAAGAAATTATTACAAAAAGAATTAGGTTCCCATTTAATTTGGCCCACAGTGTATATGTATAGGTATTTATTAAATAATCTGCAGCTTAAATAAGAAAATTTTAGGTGATTATTGAAAGTAAATTACAAAAATATTTATGCAGTAGTTGGCAAATTATTTGAAAAGGCTTTCATAAATTATTTTAACACAAATAATCTTTTCACTTCGCGCTCATCATCAACAGAATAAAATATAAAATGATAATTTATTGACAACCAGATCAATCAATGTCAGTCAGTCACTTTCCGTCGCCCAGCAACCACTGCCTGTACTGATAAGTGACGTCACTGTATCATCAACCAATAGAAATGCGTTTTTATATCATTTTTTCAATTTTAAATTTTATAAGATTTGCTAAATTAAATAACTTAATAAAACAACGAATGTGATACGTATTATTAGTATATTTCCGAGATTTTCATATTTACCATATAAAAATATCCAAAGAAATTGAATACTGAGTTATGGAAATAACCCAAATGTTTATAAGATCTTAAAAGGTGGGCGAAAAAATAGGTTAGATTTGCCTAAAATAAGTACTTCGTAGTTCGACAATTTCTGCCGCATCCCTGAACCGATTCAATATATTTTTTGACAGGCTTTTAGAAAAAACTAGGTAGGATAGTACTGGACTATTAAAAAACTCAAGGAAATGACAATTTTCTTCTTACCAAGCTGTTAAACTTTTAACTTAATTTTGAAATAATTCAAAAAGTTGTGATCTCAATAAAATAGTACTGGTCCAATCCGCTGCGCTATATTAAACACACATGTTACACTTGTATGAGTTACACAACTCGGCTACGCCTCGTGTAACTTTCATACGCGTGCCTTAAACATGCATTATTCACACTCGTATCATAAATATCAAAAAGCTATTATTGCAATAAGTCTATGATTATTGCACGCTTCTACTACGGTAGTTTCTTAATAATGTCGTTTCCATAGTTACCATCATCAGTCACGACCAGAATATTTATTTATATTATTATGCCATATGAGGAATTTTATAGCACGCGTCTGATGTTTACAAAACGAACCAAAGGTGAGTTTTGTAAATGCAGACGAGTGTTATAAAATACAGATATGGCACGTATAATGGGCTTTCCTTTTAGACAAAAGAGCTGCTCTGTGCAGCTCAATCAATGTGCCTATCTCACTCTTTTACACGTAAGTGATATATGCACCTTCTCTATTCTGGTGCCTCATGCACCTAAAAGGAAAGTCCTAATAATATACATAATTTTATCTACGCTCGACTTTTAATTTTTTTATATACAGGGTGATTCATTGGTAAGTGTACATACTTTACCTGCATATGTAGGTTGCTTGTGCGATTCCATATCACCTATGGTTAGTGGGTCAATAATCCTTAATTACCAAGATACAGGGTGTTTTATTGATTTTGCGTATTTTTGTCTTGGACCATAACTTTAGAACCACTAGGTGTAATAAAGTAAAATTTGGTATGTATGTTTTACTCAATCAGCCATATCGATTTCTCAATTTAGCAGAATCAAAATACAGGACCGGGCAGAAAAAATAGCCGAATTGTTATATCTCAAAAACAACACCCTGTATCGAAAGTTTTAAAATATGTTTTAAGATTCGGAAATAGCATAGAAAAATAAGGCAAATAAAGTACATTTTCAAATTGCGCGTCTCTTTTTTCTATTTATTTTCTTTGATAAAAGGAAATTTTACAAAACTAAAAACCGACTATCTCATACAAAATAGCGTTTTTTTACCTATAATTGACTACGAATTAATAAAAACTTTCATATTCAATAAGAAACCATTCATACAACGTAAGTTCTGAAAAGTATTCAACCATTCAATTAAAACCAACAGATTTTACACATTATTTTAAAAATTTTAAATTCTGATAAGTAGGCTTTGAGTACAACAATTAAAATTTCAAACAATCAAGTGCATTTCTGACAGATAGTTTCTAAAAGGTTTGTTCAAATGTTCCTCACCTAAATAATAATAAACTTTACTTAACAAAATTTTGAGGCATTTTACTTCAAAGTTTATTATTTAGGTAAGGAACATTTAAACGAACCTTTTAGAAACTATCTGTCAGAAACGCACTTGATTGTTTGAAATTTTAATTATTGTATTTAAAGCCTGCCTATCAGAATTTAAAATTTTTAAAACAATGTGTAAATCTGTTGGTTTTAATTGAATGGTTGAATGCTTTTTAGAACTTACGTTGTATGAATGGTTTCTTATTGAATATGAAAGTTTTTATTAATTCGTAGTCAATTATAGAAGAAAAAACGCTATTTTGTATGAGATAGTCGGTTTTTAGTTTTGTAAAATTTCCTTTTATCAAAGAAAATAAATAGAAAAAAGAGACGCGGAATTTGAAAATGTACTTTATTTGCCTTATTTTTCTATGCTCTTTCCGAATCTTAAAACATATTTTTAAAATTTTCGATACAGGGTGTAGTTTTTGAGATTTAACAATTTGGCTATTTTTTTCTGTCCGGTCCTGTATTTTGATTCTGCTAAATTGAAAAATCGATATGGACGATATGGCTGACTGAGTAAAACATACATACCAAATTTTACTTAATTTATTATACCTAGTGGTTCTAAAGTTATGGTCCAAGACAAAAATACGCAAAATCAATAAAACACCCTGTATCTTGGTAATTAAGGATTATTGACCCACTAACCATAGGTGATATGGAATCGCACAAGTAACCTACATGTGCAGACAAAGTATGTACACTTACCAATGAATCACCCTGTTTAAATAAAATGACTTAATTAATATTATTTATTGTCAACACCACACAATATTTATCAAGTAAGTAATAACTAAGTTAATAACAATGACTGTTTGTTGATATATCTCCTTAGCAACTGGTGGTTTTGCGTGCTTTTTTTTAATGTGTGCGATAAATATATATCGCACTAATGCTATAAACAACGTCATAGTGACATTAATAAGAGAATATAGGTAAGTTTTACAAATATTCATAAAAATTGTCCCTTTTTACGATAATTGGCACGATCAAAGATAAAACGTTGTAAAGCCCGCCCTAAACGTACCTATAAGTTTGTAATACATGAACGTGCATAAAAGTATCAGATACATGAATAAGAGCTACACAGTAGTTCTTTACAGCAAACTTGTGTTACACATAACAATTTGTGCAAGCATGCTGATATATATAGCTATTTATAAAACTAGTTGCAAAATGAGCGTGTTTTTTGCACCAGATGTATCCAACTCTTCGTGTGCAAAAAACACGCAGTTTTGCATCGTGTTTTCTACAATATTTTTTGCAATTTAGTTGTTACGAAAAAAATAAAATTTTTGTTACGTTTTCTTTACGTTTAACATAATATAATAAATAAGATAAGTGTTTTCTCAATAAAAATGTTGTACGTTTAATATTTATGTTGTATTCTTAGTAAAAATAAATGGATCTGTCGCAATATCTGTTTATGTGATTAAACTCATTTTAGCACAAGTGTTAAAATGAAAACTCATTTTAGCACAAGTGATAAAATGAAAACTCATTTTAGCACAAGTGTTAAAATGAAATCTCATATTAGCACTTGTGCTAAAATGAACCACTTTTGACAATGACAATCAGTGTCAAAAAGATGACTTTTCGTAACTAAATTGCAAAAAATAATTTGTGTGTTTAGGCACAGCCCACTTAGGTATCAGATTTATTGATAACTACATTTACATTTCTCTTCCTTTTCTTTTTTGGGATTTATTACCACATTTCTTGAGATTCCTATCCAAAAAAAGTTGATTTATCTAAAAAATATTCAAATTAACCAGTTTAAAACTGGGAAATAACCTCTACGCCTTGACGTAATGTTTCAAATACAAGTTCGTCGCCTACAAGTTAAAACAATCCTACGGAAGCCCGGTCGTGCAGTCTGGGTTCTGAGTTCATAGTTCCCTGTTATTACGTCACATCTCGGAAATTCTGATTTAATGCGTCACAACTCGGAATTTCCGAGTTCTGAGTTCAAAGCCTAGAGCCGTGTTAATCCCACAGAACAATCACCGGCATTTGTCACATTATTTTAGTATGTATGTTCACAAGATTACAATTTCTTAAGTGTAAAAGGTTTTAAAAGAGGGTTCAGATCATGTAGAGTACCTAATATTTAATAAAATAATAAAAGTTTTTAAAATCGGTTCAAGACTTGATTGCTTTGTAGCTACTTGAATAAAATTTATCTCTGAGGCTTTTTTAAAATCAAAGGATTTTGTAAACTACAGGGAACAGATATAATAAAACTTTTACAAAACTAGCTAGAGAAAGTCCAAAAGGGTTTGTGAATCAGTTTTAAAGTAGGTATACTACAAAGCTTTTAAATAAATTATTATACTCTAGAAATACATTTAGTCTCAGATAAATCTATTATAAACTAATTCGTCTACAAACATCTTTTATAAACCCATTATAAAACGAGAACTAGGCCAAATAGCATTTAAATTGTTACTTGGGTTGTGACGCATTAAACATAAACATAAAACACACCACAGAAATTAGACAACCCCCCAAATCCAAAGCCTGTCCGGAAGGGGGCTACACATTTGAAAAAACCGACATTGCCATTTGCCGGTGCCCGGTCTCGAACCGGGACTCGATAGGTAGTGTAGCCAGAGCCATGTCTGTCACTCACGCTTTAGCCCACTACGCCACCGAGTGCATTAAATCAGAATTTCCAAGATGTGATGTGACGTAACAACTGGGAACTCAGAACTCGGAAATTCCGAGTTGTGACGCATTAAATCAGAATTCCCGAGATGTGACGTAATAACAGGGAACTCAGAACCCAGACTGCACGCCCGGGCTTCCGTACTATCCCGTATAGATCAGGTTGAGTAGATATACACACCAATCACAGCGCTTTGATCTTATTGGTTACAGAGTCAGGTAGGTTTACAATGGCGTTTACGAATACGAGTTGAATGGTCAATTGAGGTTTGCGTGTATCGACTTGTGACTTTATTCGCGAAAATCACGGAGTGGGCGATATCTATATTTTTTAGCGTAATCTCAATATGATAGTGAACCAAGGCTGGTAAACTCTAAAGGTTACCCAATCTGAACCTGACCTATCTCAATATATCATACGTCACTTGGCGACCGTCGGTACATCCATCTCTGTTCTACAACAGCAGAGCAGTGTTTAATGTCTCTTTTTAGTAGGTAAAATATATGACAGACCACGGTCGCCAGCCCTGCCTCAACCCGCATTTTCCTCGCCCTAATGCTGCTCATTGATGTAACCTGTACGTCTACAAGCCTTGATAGTGAACAACAACCCGCTGTCATTACTGTCACTGTCAGTTGGCGGGTTTCTTAAATTTATCTTGTGATTTTTTTAAATTAAGAGTGCGTTTAAAGTGTTGTTATTATATTCAGCTAGTTTATAAACAATATATCAATGCAATCAATTAATAAAACGGTTGACATGATACTTTAATAAACAAAAAGTGTTACTTAAATTAACCTCTAACTTTATCGTAAATGTCAAAACACTGACAGACGCGTCAAAAGTTTGTTATTCACTACCATACTAGATTTTCAGCGCCATCTCGTGATACGTGATTTTCGCGAATAGCTATTAATGTAACGAGATTATTATGTGATTTATAATAATCGAGGACGTTGCCAGGTGACGAGGCGCTAGCCGAGTCGCCTGGCATTGTCCGAGATGGTTTAAATCGCAAATACCTAACCGAGTTACATTCATTATCGTATTTGAGAACTGTCAAAATATTCACGTCAATGTTTATAAATAATAGTTTTACCATAAAATTCGTATCTAGGGTATTATGATATGGTAAAAAGTATTATATATTGTAACTATAATTATCATAGACTTAATATACGTTAGTATTATTAAGTCTATGATAATTATCAATAAAGATTAAACTTAAAGGAAACTTAATTTTCAATGATACGATAAAGTAATTAATGTGTATTATCCTAAATTTAACATTACGAATTACCATTTACAAATAATATAAAAGGTATTATAATAATTGTTGTATTCCCTTCAACTTTTAGCAAATAGATGAGTAATAAATCCAATAGTAGCCCTTAACAATGGCGCAGCCATAGACTTAATAATTAATAATACTATGGACCGAGCCTAGAGAGAGAGGTGATGAGGACGAGACCTCGAGAGAGACGGCGATAAATGATCAGCTGATTGTTGTAAAACGAGCGCGTGTGTGGACTTGTGGACTGCTATATGTTTTATGGTGGACTGTTGACGTGTGAGCTGTGTTTTACGCATTATCGAGTTTTTTTACACATTTTAAGTTAATTTTCTGTAAAAGAGGACATGGTTGTGTCTTACTGTGCCTATGGGTGCAACAATAAGTATAAAAACGGCAATGAAGTTTTATTTCACACGTAAGTTTCTTGAATAAAGAATAAATAACCTATTTTTGTCCTGTCATTGTATACGTAATTAATCGAATATTAGGCTATTTCTAGCTTAATAATAATAATAATAATAATAATACGTCATTTCATTTTATAGGTTTCCTAAGAATGATAAACAGAAAAAAATGGGTAATAGCTCTCAAAAAAGAAAAAACTTTTTTCCAACTGCGAGTTCAAGGTTATGTATTTTGTTCCTTAACCTTCTTTAGGTACCTATATACCTATTGCATAAATATCTGAGATGCACCTATTTTTATGGTTCACAAATCACTACAACGTGCTAAAATATATATTTTTTTATTGATACCCTATTTTGCTTGTTTAAAGTACGCCTCAGCGTGTTCAAATCCAATTTTCAAAAACGCGGGTTTTTGAAAGTTACCATGGCAACACCAATAACCCTAGAAACGTGAAGTGTAAATGTCAACTTTTTAATTATTAACAGAAGTACCTTGTAACGTCAAATAAAATATTACTGACAAATGTTTCAAAAGCTTGAACTGTGATGACAACAATTAATCTTATATGACAGAGATTGCAAATTAATTTTTGGTTTTCTCATTTCGATGACAACATTGACAACTAAAGGTATTTTACATTATTAGTTCTTATTTCCATTTTTTGAAGTAAGTATTTATGATTTCAAAGTGTACCAATAAAAAAAAATAGCGTAAAGTATTCGTGGATAACTGGTCTTTAAAACACTTGCTCTATTTCGAGCACTCCGGCTGCGCCGTCGTGCTCGAAAAATCGCACGTGTTTTAAAGACCTTAATATCCACTTATACTTTAATATACTATATAAAGAATGTCGGCAAAATGTTCCCATCCGCCGCGTAAAAAGTAACTTGGCCACGTGACTGTTCCTGTTAAACTAACAGTCACGAGGTCTCAAATCTTACTATCCTTGTTCGACGCACTCAATTTATATCTCTTATATCTCTTCAATGCCGTCCTCACACTGGCGAACGGAAAGTGGCACAAGGGCAAGGCTCCGTCCATACGTAGTATCTTAAGTCTATGGGCGCAGCACGTAGAAGTTGACACTGCGGCAGTTAAAATAATTTTAATTTCATTGCCACGTTTTATAAAATATTTTGAGATGAGTAAACCGCTCTCCGCTCAAGCCATGCCCACCACTGCAAATCTCTCATCAGAGTATGAAGCTTCGTTTACAACCAAATCGAAATTACGCTGGCACGTAAATTGTGCGTGCTAGTATTTGTGGAACCCACTTCTCTATGTTTACAATATACAATGGACGACATGACACAACACGAACAGCTGACGGCCCTGAAAACTGACCAAAACCTAACTTTATTTTTTAAACTAAAATGAAGTGCTTGAAAAATGTTTCAGAAGTAAGAGCAATGATGATGGGGAAACGAAAGAAAAGAGGGTGGTATTTATTAACAAACAGCAAGAGAATTGCCATTATTTTTCATGAGTTCATCGTTCATCATGGTAGAGATATAAGATGGTATGTCACGGCGCACATTTTGACTACCGCTAGGACTACGTCATCAAGTAGAAATCTTGGCGCGAATTTTAAATATAAAGTAGAATAATTGGATAGATTTTGCTGTTTCTAAATAACATCTAATCTTGAAATTAAGTACAAATTGAAAATCTACGATTTATATATAGCACGTGCTTATTATCGTAATGTTTACCTGCACTTTTAATTAGAATGTATTTGACATAATATGAAATAAACTTTGAAATGAATCATGATTTTTAATAAATAAAAATTGTAACATTTCACATTTGTAGACTTTAATTGAAAATAATTTATTCTTTCATTGAATATTAAGAATGTTAGATAATGTTTACATAATTGTTCATAATATTCGATAAAAGAATATATAATTTAAAGTAATGAAGGGATATTCAACAAAGTTGACATCTACTTTACTATTAAAAAGGACATGGAAAAACATAATAATAACTATATAATAAAGCATAATATAACTATTTTTTGAATCCTGTAAATTTTGCGATATTGTTTGTTTTTATATTTTCTTTCTGTTCTTATTTGGGATTTACGGCCACACTTCTGAACATTAATCTGATAATCTGAAAAATATCTGGATTATTTAAAAAATAACCTTTACGCCTGTGACTTTACGTCAAAGGAACAGTTAAAGGTTGGTTTTTTGACATAAAATATAATTAAAATAAAATAAAAACAATTATGTTTTGCAGACGTTTCGGAAACTTAGTCTGTTTCCTTTCTCAATGCTAAATAGTCTTTCTCTTGTGTAATTCGTGAAATTACACAATTTTAATGTTTATATTATAAGCATAGATACTTACTACGCTCACAGAAAAGTTGATTAGATTAGATATTCAAGTTGCTAAGTTCTTTTAGCATCGGTAACCATATTGTACAACAATCTACAGAATAATTTGATACGCATTTGTCTTCATTTAGTAAAATTATTGCAGATTCTTTAATTTTTCTCTTTTTACTGTCCGGTTCTTTTGTTAAAATTTTTGCTCCATTCCAATTTATTGGATGTCCGTTTTCGAAAGCGTGTTCACAAATTTTTGATTTTTCAATTTCATTTTTTCTAATATAACTTTTGTGTTCGCCCAATCTTACATTGAAGGGTCTGGATGGCTCACCAACATAATATTTGTCACAGTCACAACAAGGAATACTGTAAATACAGTTTTTTGAATTTTGATCACTATTAACCGGTTTTGTTTTTGTAAGTATAGATCTTAAAGTGTTAGTAGTTTGAAATACCGTTCTAACATTAAATTTATCACCGATAGTGCGTAGCTGTTCAGATAATCCCTGTACATAAGGAATCATTGTTAATGTTGTGTATTGCCGTTCGGGTACTTGTTGGCGCTGATTATTAATTCTATTTTCAATATTTGTCAATGTTCTATCAACAAAGACTTCTGGGTACTGATTGTTAATTAGTACATTTTTAATAAATATTTTTTCTGTATTTAATATTTCTTCAGTAGAAGAAATTGTTTTTGCCCTATCATATAAACATTTTATAACACCTCTTTTAACACTTTTTGATTGATTCGAGTTATAATTTAGATATCTATTTGTATGGGTTATTTTTCTGTACACGCTAGTTTCAAATCTATTGTTAACTTTTTTAATTAAAATATCTAAAAATGGCAATTCATTAGTATTTTCTATTTCTAATGTGAATTTAATAGATGGTTCTTTATCGTTAATATTTTCCAAAAAGCTGTTTAATAAATCGATTCCGTGGGGCCAAATTGCAAAAATATCATCAACATATCTCCACCAAATGACCGGTTTATATATATAATTTTGAACATATTTACTTTCAAAATCTTCCATAAATATATTACTTAATATTGGAGATAATGGAGACCCCATTGCCGTACCGAAATCCTGCTGATAAAAGTCATTTTTTAATTGAAAATATGTTGTTTTGATACAAATTGTCAATAATTCCATAATACTGTTTACACTAAGTTTAGTTCTATCTGCCAAAGTATTATCGTTTGATAATTTAGTTTTTATTAGTTAGTAAAGAGACTAACTACATTGTTAATAATAAAAACTAAATTATCAAACGATAATACTTTGGCAGATAGAACTAAACTTAGTGTAAACAGTATTATGGAATTATTGACAATTTGTATCAAAACAACATATTTTCAATTAAAAAATGACTTTTATCAGCAGGATTTCGGTATGGCAATGGAGTCTCCATTATCTCCAATATTAAGTAATATATTTATGGAAGATTTTGAAAGTAAATATGTTCAAAATTATATATATAAACCGGTCATTTGGTGGAGATATGTTGATGATATTTTTGCAATTTGGCCCCACGGAATCGATTTATTAAAACAGCTTTTTGGAAAATATTAACGATAAAGAACCATCGATTAAATTCACATTGGAAATAGAAAATACTAATGAATTGCCATTTTTAGATATTTTAATTAAAAAAGTTAACAATAGATTTGAAACTAGCGTGTACAGAAAAATAACCCATACAAATAGATATCTAAATTATAACTCGAATCAATCAAAAAGTGTTAAAAGAGGTGTTATAAAATGTTTATATGATAGGGCAAAAACAATTTCTTCTACTGAAGAAATATTAAATACAGAAAAAATATTTATTAAAAATGTACTAATTAACAATCAGTACCCAGAAGTCTTTGTTGATAGAACATTGACAAATATTGAAAATAGAATTAATAATCAGCGCCAACAAGTACCCGAACGGCAATACACAACATTAACAATGATTCCTTATGTACAGGGATTATCTGAACAGCTACGCACTATCGGTGATAAATTTAATGTTAGAACGGTATTTCAAACTACTAACACTTTAAGATCTATACTTACAAAAACAAAACCGGTTAATAGTGATCAAAATTCAAAAAACTGTATTTACAGTATTCCTTGTTGTGACTGTGACAAATATTATGTTGGTGAGTCATCCAGACCCTTCAATGTAAGATTGGGCGAACACAAAAGTTATATTAGAAAAAATGAAATTGAAAAATCAAAAATTTGTGTACACGCTTTCGAAAACGGACATCCAATAAATTGGAATGGAGCAAAAATTTTAACAAAAGAACCGGACTGTAAAAAGAGAAAAATTAAAGAATCTGCAATAATTTTACTAAATGAAGACAAATGCGTATCAAATTATTCTGTAGATTGTTGTACAATATGGTTACCGATGCTAAAAGAACTTAGCAACTTGAATATCTAATCTAATCAACTTTTCTGTGAGCGTAGTAAGTATCTATGCTTATAATATAAACATTAAAATTGTGTAATTTCACGAATTACACAAGAGAAAGACTATTTAGCATTGAGAAAGGAAACAGACTAAGTTTCCGAAACGTCTGCAAAACATAATTGTTTTTATTTTATTTTAATTATATTTTATGTCAAAAAACCAACCTTTAACCACGGCAAATAAAACAACCAGCAATATCACATCCTCTTTTTTCACATCTGCGCAAGTCTCCGCGCAAGATACTACTTGGTAGGAAATCCGTCAAACTGCCGCCAGTAGCGTCGTATTTTACCGATTAGTTTATTTTACTTGCTGTCGAAATCATAGGCGTGTATTTGTTAAATTGTGCAGTAGTTAGTGTTTAGTGTGGTGTAGTAATAATTGACATTAGTGACAGACGAACGTTATTTATGACAATGTATAATGAAAAGAGTCATGGTGTTTGTGCAGTGAGAAGTATCATTGTCATATATACTGTACAAAAGACATTAGCTAATTTAGTCAAAATGTAAAAAAGTTAACATCATGGCGTAATATACTAAATAAATAAATATATTTCATAATCCATTGATATTTAAAATTTTATATTACGACTCTGTTAAAGGATAGTCATAAACCTACAAATATTTCAAGCCCTGACTTTTCCTACCCAATTGACATAAGCAAGGTCAAATTTAATTTTGCGCGGGAAAGATAGAGTGATATTGCTGGTTGTTTTATTTGCCGTGCTTTAACTGTTCCTTTGACGTAAAGTCACAGGCGTAAAGGTTATTTTTTAAATAATCCAGATATTTTTCAGATTATCAGATTAATGTTCAGAAGTGTGGCCGTAAATCCCAAATAAGAACAGAAAGAAAATACAGAAAGATGCCACAAATAACTTTTAGACAATATTGTTTGTTTTTCTAGAGTTATCTTGTATTTTTCTATTGATTTCTCGTAGACGAATTTAAGTAAGTTCTTGTCCAAACGAGACAATGAATAGCATAGCTGGCAAGCATCTTTTGCTATATTGTCAAAGATTTGATCCTCTTCAATTTCTCGCCGTGGTTAAAGGAGTCCTCCATGACCTTTGAGCATTTTTCAATTAAAACTGATACCACCAGACTAAATTAAATTCAAATAACCAAAACTTAACAGACATATAGCCAGCTATTTAGTGGCACCCAACAAGTTTTTCTACTTGCGCAGTACAGTACGAAAATCGAGCCGAGATAAAACTATACCCTATACCATCATCAAAAAACCATAGACTCCGCCCCATTAGTTTTATGGTTGCGCAGAACGGTGTGCGCAATAGTCAGTTTTACACGATGAAATTAAAGAAAGTTGAGATAGCTTCAACAAAATTTGTTTATTATACGTGTTATATTTTATACTACAGCTATACTGTATTTTTATAATGTTTATTCCCATTAAATTTTCTATTATACATTATCAATTTTGGATTTTTAAAAATAATACTTATTCCCGCGAAAATTTAAACGAAGTTAGTCCGCATTGCGCAAACTCAAGTTACTTTATCAGAGACATTTATTTCTGATTTCCGGTCGTCTGTCTAGACCAGCTGATCTGATTGATGGTTTGTTGTTGACATTTGTAGTTTTTAGGTTAGGTGCTTTCGCGAGTTATTTCCACATATTTAAAAGAAAGTATGAGGTTATTTCAGGCAAAAAAGATTAGTTTGTGATTTACTGTAACAATTTCACATAGATTACTCCACTGGATAAACCCCAATGACCCCCATGCACTACTCAATAGCCAAATCTGCCGAGTCGTTTACTCTTGGTTTCCACCACTGTACATATTTATTTATTAATATCTATCGTAAGATTACTTTTGGTTCTTTTTACGAATAGTCGTGGAATGTTCAAGCAATAAAAACTATACAAACTATATATTATATAATATAGGTATCTACATCTTGTTTTATTTTTATTCTTAATCTTTAAAAAGCCTATCATTTGCTAGAAGGCAAGAACTTAACTACTTATAAGTTTTAACATGTCCAAATAAATAAACACATACCTACCTACTTCTTCTTAATTTTCACAAGGTTTTCTATCTATTACAGCTCCTACGTATAAGCAAAGTTTACTAATAGTATTCAGTAAACTTTGGTATAAGAAAGTTATGAATGATATCAATATAATATAATAATAGAATGGCTTTATTCATCATTACAATACATTTGGTACTTAAATCAGTAGAAAAAAATAGACTTTAAAAGCCCTACATATACATAAATTTGTAAATAATATTAAAACAACGATAATAAGATAAACGTATATAATATAATTGGAAAAATAATATATGATGTCACTTTTATTTTTTACACTGAACAGTCAGAACCGGCGAGCAGTTCCTATTTCTCCTTCGAAAAAAAAACCATAATTTACTTACAGTAAGGCCAGCGTTCACCCAAGTCTCATCTAAAAACTACAACTTCTATGTTCTTCCCTTAGGGCACTATTACGTGACCTTTTTGAGAACCTATAATGCCAAACACAATTACATTACAACACAAAGAAACAAAAAGTCCGAAAGTAATCGTCACAAAGTACTCCGTTTAAGATGAGGCAAATAATCATCTTCATGCACCGCTGCTAAAATTTTGTTTGCAGTTGGTGGTTCATTTCTTTCAAAAAAGGAATGGATTATACGCTTGAGAGCACTTTTAGTTCCTTCATCAATATTGTCCAAAACTACCCGTTGTCGGTGGTACACTTTTGGTGGCTGATGTTGGTGTGTTTGTTTGTATTCATGAAGAATATTAGAAACACTTGGAACACTCACACCTGCTGCCTTTGCAGTGAACTCCATGCATTCCATCTTTGGTTTCTCCGGATTCTCCCCATCGTAGGCCTTAAAAATGTTCAGAACCTTTTCCTTATCTTCCACCGAAAAATGTCTGGATAATCGTTTTTTGGGTGGAGAAATTATACCCCTTTCAGCCGTCATAAACCTTAAGAAAACCCGTTTTAACATTTAATCAATATTAATCGTTTGCATTTACGTACCTTATTACTCCCAGATGAAATGTGAAATGTCACAAAAACGAATAAGTTGACAGTCACGCCGGCGCCCCATTTATTCGAGTTTTTCATACGTTTTCGCCTTAAAGACGTTCAACACGTTTTCCTTATCCTCAAAAAATGCCTGGAGATTCGTTTTTTCGGTGGAGAAATTGGGCCCCCTTCTATTGAGTTTTCGATTTGACCTTAAAAAAAAACGATGTTTTAACATTTAATCAATATTAATCGTTTGCATTACCTACTTACCTTAATACTTAATACACAAATAAGGTTAATCCTTATACGTACCTTCACAAAAACAATTTGAAATAATTTCACATAGACGAATGAATATGACAGTTGACAGCACAGGTTTACAGTGAGGCCGGCTCCCCATTTATGCGCGATTTTTAATATGTTTAGCGTTTATACGTTTCGCGACAATGATAACATAGCTGATTGGTCTATTGCCAAAATACATACAAGTTTTAATGTGTGACGCCAGCAGTGGGATTCCCTCTTAACGATACGATAGCAAACGGCCATGTTTATTCGATAGATGTGATTCTCACTCCGCAACGATGGTCGTGGTCTCGTATCAAAGCTATTAAAATTGACGATACCTCTCGAGGTCTCTTGGAGTCATCCACGATATATGTATCTCTGTCTAACTCGTAGTAACTAAGGGAGACAAGGCAAGTTGACAGTATGGATTACATTTTATTGGTCTCGATTGTTGATCTGTCGATCTTCTTTTTAGCTAGGTTAGGTTTTGGTTTTTGTTAAAACAACTTTAATGAGGTAAGGACATGTATATTTTAATGGATAAATGTTTTTTAAAATAAAATAGCAATAATAATTATATTTACATAAAATAAAATACTAGTTTTTCACGGTCACTGCTTTAGTCAACATTGGTGGAAGAGCTATTAAGAATAAGATATCGTAATTTTTAGAAAAAAATGTCATTCAAAATGAATGATGAATAATTGATGATCTCTGGGAAGTAATACTCAATTTTATGGAGAAAAATTCCACAGTAGCCACACAAAAATATAGTTTATATATATAAAATATAACCGTAAATGGCGTAAATAAATATTCTTTGACATATGTAGGTCTCCTCCCATTGGTCCCATTTCCCATTACTTATAATTATTTGCCATCAGCTCAAAGAAAACCGAACATTTCCCGAGGAGATGTAACTATCGTCTCGATAGGAACCGAGAATCACAACTGTCGTGTACAGCTCTCGATATCGAGGGAATCCCACTGCAGTATTGTAGAGTCGGCCTTTGTCAAATTTAGTGGTTGCTTTGTAACTCGGGTTCTATAAATTCGACCAATAGAGAAATTCCATTCAAATTTATCGGGCATTTTTGGAGAGGAGTCTACTGCTTTTTGTTGGTGGTACAGAGTATAACCATATTTTATCTCAACCATGATCGATCATCTTAATTGCATTATTTCTATACGATTTACAGGACGTGTCCCACACTAGTTTTCAACAATATTAATTAATAATTCAACCTTATCCATATTCATATTAATCACATTATTCATATTCTATGTAGAAAACAACGGAAAAATATCTAATCTCAACATTACATAAACAAATTTGACATTTGTTGTCACATTCACCAAAGTACTCAATAGCACGCACAAAGCTTGGCTTCGCCAAACTTCGGCACACTTTTTGGTTTGTGCTGTGCCGTGCCCAACAAAGGGTAATTTTCTATATTACGGAACGTCCGATTTTTGAAATTTTTTTGCTGTTAACATACGTAGTTTTGCCTCCTGACAAAAAATTCTAATAAAAAAATCGGCGGTCGGCAACGGTTTTCGAGATATTTGGCCCCAAAGTCTCTCCTCTGAAAGTCGTATTTTTTCACTGCCATAATCACTTATTTTCACCAAATTTCTCACTTTATGCTTATGTATCCTCCAATACAGACTTATTTAAACATTATTAAATAGTTTCAACATATTTATTCCATCAATAACTATTTTCATGTTTTCATGGCTTTTATAAGAAGGTTCAAAAAATAGTTATTGATGTAATAAATATGTTGGAAACTATTTAAAAGTGTTTAAATAAGTCTGTATTAGAGGTGTACATAAGCATAAAGTGAGAAATTTGGTGAAAATAAGTGATTATGGCAGTGGAAAAATACGACTTTCAGAGACTTTGGGGCCAAATATATCGAAAACCGTTGCCGACCGCCGATTTTTTATTAGAACTTTTTGTCAGGAGGCAAAACTAAGTATGTTAACAGCAAAAAAATTTCAAAAATCGGACGTTCCGTAATATAGAAAATTACCCAACAAAGTTTTGCGGAAACAGTGGTCGCATTCAGCGAGCTCAACTGTTGAGGTGTAGCGCTAAATTTGATTGGTTCTTATTTTGAAATTAACCAATAAGAGACAAATGCTACTCAACAGTTACCCAACAGTTGAGCTCGCTGAATGCGACCAGTGTCATAAAGAAATCATTTGCCAAACTTCAGCACGAAAATTGTGCGTGCTGGAAAACGAGGTTGTAAACGAAGCAACGTATTATTAAAGGAATATCTGCTCTACAGGTCCGTATTTTAAAAATGTAGACAAAATTAAACGGTAATGTCTAACTTCTATGGTGTGTTTTATATGTTTGAATTAAGCTCAACAAAGTTTTGCGGAAAGAGAGTAATGAAGAAATCATTTGCCAAACTTCAGCATGAAAATTGTGCGTGCTGGAAAACGAGGTTGTAAACGAAGCTTTGGGCTCGTTTGCCTCGGACCGTCGGGTCCGTCGGACCTATTATATTCTATAACTGCGTTCGGTTTTAAAAATTGTACGATCAAACGAACTTACCTTGTGAAGTTCGATCGTAATTATACGATGGCGCCCCGCTCGAACAGATCACTAGGTAGTACACACTTTTTGTACTAGGTGGCGTCACTAGTTTAAAGTAAGAAACTTTCTTACCGACCCAACTCGGTCACCCCACCAACCTCATTACATTTTTTGCTTCTTTGAATTCCACAACATTTTATGGGGGGGTTAAAACAAATAAATAGCACAGAACAGCTAACATTGTTCTGTGTAAATAGGGTTGGGAGTGATCTGTTCGAGCGGGGCGCCATCGTATAATTACGATCGAACTTCACAAGGTAAGTTCGTTTGATCGTACAATTATACTCAGCGCCCCGCTCTCCAGATCACTAGGTAGATGTTTAAAGATAAAAAATGTTGTAGATAACCATAATCTAACAATTATGTTACAATATAAATGATAAGTATAATATAATAGGCTAGTAAAATAATATAGGTATTCCGGAGAGAAAAAACTAATCTTTATTAATGAAAAACCACAATACTCTATCTAAATCTACAATTCAGGACAGCCTTTGCAAAGTTATCAGAGTCGTCTAAGGGCAATTTATAAAACTTTGCAAAAGTCTCAGAATCTTTTGTCCAACCTGCTGTTTTCCTTATAATATCTAGCGAAACTCCTCGATCAAATGCAGCAGAAGTTGATGCATGTCTAGTTGAATATGCTGTAAATAACCAAGGATTTATCCCTGCTGAATGTAGACATTTCTTAATCCACCGACTTATTGTTTGGGTGGTGGCTCTCCTGTAGGGTGGCCTACTTGTAATTACTAGCTGTTCAATATCTCCTCTGATACCTGCAGTCTTCTCCACATAAGTATACAAAACTGATGATACACATACCTCCATCTTGTTCTCAAAAAACGGTATATTCAAACATGGTTGATATGTATTATGTCTAGTCGTTTTAATTGAATCAGGGATTAAGATCTTTATGCCCTCTTCAGTGATTACAACATTTTCAACTTTAATCAAACTTATAGTTTGCATACGTTGTCCAGTCGTTAAAGCTAATAATGTCACTAGCTTCATTGACAAATCATTTAAACACAAATTTTCATTGGGGTAAAATGTACCTAGTAATTTTATAACCTTATCAGGATTCCAAATACAATTATACTTTCTCTTTGGGGGACGTAGACGAGATAAACCTTTAAAATATCTTTTTAATATTAAATTTGTTCCAATTTCACCAGGGAGTATTAATGCTAATGCTGCTCTATGCGAGTTAAAGGTACCATAACGAATTCTTCCTTCTTTAAAAAGATTATTCAAAAATAAAATTGCTTTTGACACATCTTTCGTATAATAATTGACTTTATTAATACGACAGAATTCCCACCATTGCTTATAAGTGGTATTATATTGAGCTAATGTGGAGGCTGCTATGGACTCTACTGCAACATCTAGGCTATCTTCTGGTGTTCCCTTTAACTTGAGAGCTTGCCTGACAACATTCCTGCTACCAGGATAAGGCTGCCACCCAATGGATGCTCCGATCTAAAAGGTGAATGCAAAATTTTATTACCTTTCCCTAATATCAACGGATTACCGATTAATAATTTAATGAATAGAGGGTACCATGGTTGTGCAGGCCATTGCGGAACAACAACAATACCTACAGCCTTATCATTAATAATCTTTCTCAACATCCTTAAAATTAAAGAGAACGGTGGGAAAGCATAAAAAAATATATCTTTCCAACAAACTGTAAATGCATCACAACCTATAGATTCTGGGTCTAAACCCCAAGAATAGTAAACCTCACATTTACGATTAATATTAGAAGCAAATAGATCTATTTGTGGTTTACCAAATATATAAATTAATTGTCTATACGCATTATTGCTCAGTTCCCATTCTGTTTCCACTGAAATAATTCTAGAGCATAAATCAGCCTTGTTCTCTTTTGTATTAATGTATGTAGCATATATTACAATATCTCTAGACTCACACCACTGCCAAATATTTTTTGAAATGAAATGTATCTTTTTATGTTGAACACTACCCATCTTATTAATACTAGTTAAGGCCGTGATGTTGTCCACTCTTAATAATACGTTACAAGATCTCAAAACTTTTGCAAAGCATTTCAAACCATGTTGAATTGCAATTAATTCCAATAAATTTATATGCAATTTTTTCTGTTCCTTGCTCCACCAGCCAAATGCTGTTTTACCATTACAAAACGCACCCCAACCAGTTGAAGATGCATCTGTATAAATTTCCAATGAATATCTATCTTGTTTAATATTGTTGTTAACAGTCATGATATTACTGTCCCACCAATCTAATTCCTTTTCAATATTACGAGAAATTTTTATTTTTGCATCAAAATTATGTTTGTATCTTTTCAATAATAAAAATTTTTCTCTTTCCATTAGTTTAATGTAAAGTCTTCCGTATTTAACTGCTGGACAACTAGCAACTAACGAACCACTAATTCGGGCAAATTGTCTGATGGAGCAAGTGGGAAATGTGCTTAAATATTTGATATATTTTTTAATTTTTAATCTTTTTTCTAAAGGTAATTCTATACTTAATTCTTTACTATTCAACTGAAAACCAAGAAATGTGCACTTCTGAGAAGGCTTTAACAAACATTTTTCATAGTTAATTTTAAATCCCAATTTTATCAACAGATTCAGGGTTATATTAACATTCTGGGAACATTCGACTTCTGAATTACCAATTAATATCAAATCGTCTAAATAAATGACACATAATATATTCTTTTTCCTAAGGAAACTTACAACAGGTTTCATCAACTTAGTATAAACATAAGGCGCTATTGATAATCCGTTTGGTAAACAGACGAATTCATATAATTTATTATTCACTATAAATCTCAAATATTTTCTATAAGATTCCTCATAGAGACCAAAAAATATGCATCTTTTAGGTCAATAGTAGACATGTAACAATCTTTTGATATTAATTTAGAAACAGTTCTTATGTCTTCTAAATGAAAATGAGGAGGACTAATGAAACTATTCAACTTCTTTAGGTTTAAAATAAACCGATAATTATTTGATTGTTTTTCTACTAAAAAATATGTTGATAGACATTGACCCTTTTTATATTTTGCATGAACTATAGCACCTTTTTTTAGCAACTCGTTCAGTACAATGTCTAGCCTTTCTTTATCTTTTAAAGAGGACTTTCTAATTTTACATGAAGATAACCCATAAGGTTTTTTGACAAATGGGATCTTATACCCTCTAATAGTCTCTAAAACATTTGTATTGGAAGTTAACTCCAACCAGTAATTATAAAAATATTTCAAATGACCACAATACTGGCCACCTACCTCTACTGTTTTCTCTGGTATTGGTAACTCTTCCTGTTCCACCCCCCTTTTTGATGAGGCTGAACTTTGGGTGAGGTCTTGGTCTGGCGATACGCCCTTTGCTGCCTCATCTCCCTCCTGTAATGAGGCAGGTTCTTGAAGTTTTTTGACACATCACCTCTTTTAATTTGTATCATAGATTTTTCTACTTCGTTAGATAATTTTATTTGGTCCTGTAAATTATTACCAAACAACAAAGTTTCTACTGGGTTGTCTTTAACCAGGTCACTAATGCTACTTTTCAAATTATTTTGTAGGAATGCTCTTCTTTGTAAAGAGAATTTATAATGCAGATCAGTTAACAATCTTCCCGTGTCTCCCAATATAGGCATTAAAGTGTCAATATCACCTTTGCCATTAATTAATACATTTAGAGCTTGACCTAAGGCTGATAAACTTGTACCCAGTTGCTTCTGTAAGGTAACTTGAAAAGTATCCCTTTTTAAATAAACGGGAGACACGGCTTTTGCCACCTCCCTATTCAACATAGGAGGTGAGATTATCCGACAGTTGCTTGGAACCGGATACTTTTTTAATAATGCTGATAAAGTCTCAGGTCCCAAACCTCTGCTAAGAACTGGGAACCAGCGATTCTTAATCTCATCATGCAAACTATAACAGTCTTTATCGAGTTGATCAGGATTATCTCCCAAACTATTTAAAATATCCTCCGATAGTTTATTATCTTGCAATTCTAAATCAAAGGACTGCTCTAGAGAATTATCTAATGTATATATCTCATCCATGGTATTTTGTACCGATGTACTCGCCGTAGGCGAAGGATTCCTATCTAAAGCATTAGATGAACTCGCCATAGGCGAACTAGTCCTTGAATAATGTCTAGATGAACTCGCTCTAGGCGAAGAAGATCGTGATTGTCTAGCAATACGTGACTGTTTAGATGCTCTCGCCTTAGGCGAGCCAGCCTCAGAACTATCAGAGTCTGAGATTTTGTAAACACGTCTACCTTTATCTACACATTCTTTTGTTTGAGAATGAGACGAATGAGTCCTCTTTTTAGCCCTTTCTCTAGACCTATAACCTGATTTAGTCACACGAGGTTCGACATTTTCTTTATCCCGTGTCCGAATCTTCGCCGTAGGCGATACACGTCCCTAGGGCGTTTTGGTTCTAATCGAGATTCTAACATCTCTATTCGTTCTAATAGGTCTTTACTTGATGGACTCCTCCTCTTTCGTCTTTTTGACTTCTCCATGCTGAAATAGCTGAAATATTAAAGTAATTGTAATTGTTACGTGACGCTTACCTTCGCACTAAAAAATGTAATGAGGTTGGTGGTGTGACCGAGTTGGGTCGGTAAGAAAGTTTCTTACTTTAAACTAGTGACGCCACCTAGTACAAAAAGTGTGTACTACCTAGTGATCTGGAGAGCGGGGCGCTGAGTATAATCCAGAGGCGAGCGAGCAGATACAGATTTATCACACGTGATCACCGAGGCAAATGAGCCTAATTTAATTACCGAACGGATACCAAGGAGGAACATAAAACATAACCCCATAAATTATTATAATTTTTTATTTTGGTGTATCACTCAGAAAAAACAATGCAGTTTATTTAATCTATTGTGTTCTGTTATGTTGTACTCAATAAACCTAGAGAACAGTCTTCTTGTACTGCGTTCGGTTTTTCCATATGTGAAAGCTAGCTTTGCTCGTTTACCTCATTTGCCGTTCGGTAATAGACAATGCATGCTCTTTTAGATCTGCTCTGCGTTCGGTAAGCATAAATACGAGCGGTCAGCGCCATGATACAATAAATAAGAGATAAGATATCGCGCAGCTCATGACGTCAGTCGGTGAGCTAGGACGCCATTAACCGCCCGGCTGTCAGGAGTGTCAGGTAGAATTGTCAAGTTGTTGCGGATATTTTTGGGTTTAAAAGTTAAGAAATCGTCGAAAATGAGATGTGCTGTATATGATTGTGATGCTGATAATCAATCAAGAGATTCTACGCACGATATAAAGTTTTTTAGTTCCCTGAAATAAAAAAACTGCAGGGTGTATGGAAACGCGGTTGCAGAAAAAATAGTATGTGTATCATCGTAGTAAAAGCATATTTCCGAACTCCGTGTTGCTTACGCCTCGATAAGCAATCTGCACGGTCGTCCGGGAATGTATTAAGTTTTTCCTACTAAGCACACAATGTACTACTATTTAGCATCAATTCTCTTAGTAACTAGAAAATTTTTAGAGAAAGTTTATTTACATTTTTTACCTTAATTATTAACGTTTTTATATTTTTTTAACTTCCTACATATTAAAGGTAACATTTGACGTCAAAACTGGTTTTTCTTAGTATACTTAACTTTCGGCAAGAAACAATTTTTGAGAAATTAATTATAAATAAGTTTTCTATTATGCTGCATCCTGTCTGGCGATCGCACTGTATTTTTACGTAAAAACATTCTTCAAAATTCTTAAATATCAAATATATTGACTGTATATATGGTTAATTTATCCTTTTTTACATTTGACTTGCCATTTTTGTAATTTCGAAAACTTCGAATAACAAGAACCCCAAAATTATTAATTTGTAGGGCCAGACATATTCAACAACTACAAATCGAAATACATGCCTACGAAAATATAAATTGGGAGTTAATTTCATATTACTATACTTATATTCACGTATAATATAGAAATATCTGCATAAAATAAATCAAATGTAATAATCAGTGTTATCCTCTGGGCTCTAATAAATTTCATCTAAAATGTAATAATTTAAATAGCCGTCATTAACTTAGTATTACACTATAAGCAGTGAACCGATATTATGAATAAAAGCCATAAAACAGAGTTCCTAACTAACAAAATTTGATATTAAATTCGAAACCGCGACATAGATTTTAAAAATTACTCACTGTGTGACGTCATGCGCAAACCGGACGAAATTTGAACGCTTTGATATCATATCTTGTGTAGTTGTATCATGGGTCAGCGCTACCTCGTTTAGCTCGGCTTCAAGACGTCGAGCAAACAGATTTTTTAGGGTTCTTCTGTGATCTGTGTATCAGACACTATCTAAGTACATACAACCAAGAAGACTGTTCTCTAGGTTTCTTGAGTACAACATAACAGTACACATAGATTAAATAAACTGCATTGTTTTTTCTGAATGATACACCAAAATAAAAAAATAATAATAATTTATGGGGTTATGTTTAATGTTCCTCCTTGGTATCCGTTCGGTAATTAAATTAGGCTCATTTGCCTCGGTGATCACGTGTGATAAATCTGTATCTGCTCGCTCGCCTCTGGATTTTTAAAACCGAACGCAGTATTGGTTGTACTTTAGATACATGATATTATTGTATCATGCTTTAGATAAGGCATTTACGATAATTGGAGCGGGTAATGTATCCTGGTACATTGCGGTAATCAGCTGTTTTATGTCAATACATCTACCGAGCTAAGAATTACCGAACGCAAAATTTCAAATGTAACCTAAATTACTTGACTAATTAATAAATAATTGAAAATTGAATTACTTTTTTATTTTATGCTTATTCATAAGTCCATACTGCTCGCCATGTCAAAATGGAAAGTAAAACAACATTTATATGTATTGCATATTTAGGTATACCTACTTACTTACTTAATTCATTATACATATACATAAATGTTTCCATCCTCATCTAAAATTACTTCATTATTTTCGACAGTGATGGGTTTCATTTTTCTCAAATACTCACAAAATGTCAAAAATTAAGTTTTTTTAATCATATTTTAAGGTTGTACCGCATTTACCAACCGATGTAGTCGATCCATAAATTTTGGATCGGGTAGATGTAGCGAATACATTCGATACATTTACCGAACGCGGTTCGGTAGATATGTTCTTATTATCGAACGCTCTGATACATTGCGGTATGTAGCGCTCCAATTATCGTAAATGCCCATAGTATCTGATACACAGATCACAGAAGAACCCTAAAAAATCTGTTTGCTCGACGTCTTGAAGCCGAGCTAAACGAGGTAGCGCTGACCGCTCGTATTTATGCTTACCGAACGCAGAGCAGATCTAAAAGAGCATGCATTGTCTATTACCGAACGGCAAATGAGGTAAACGAGCAAAGCGAGCTTTCAGATATGTAAAAACCGAACGCAGTATATCTCTGTGGTCGGACCACACCTCGGTGATCACGTGATTCGCGTGTGATAAATTTTATTTGTATTTGCCCGCTCGCCTCTGGATTTTTAAAACCGAACGCAGCTGCAGTAAACATCTACTCCGTCTTTACGTTTGTTCTGTGATTTGTGGTTCTGTTTTCTTTTCTGTTTGAATTTATCCCCAAGATTCAAGATTCCTATTTCCTAAGGAAGTTGAGGTTAGGTGGACTATAATTTGTAGAATACGCTTGCACGTACATATTTATGATTAATTTTTAGGTATTCATATTTATCCCAGAAGATTTTTGCAATTATGTAATTAAAATGGCTTTATCCTTTTGCGGGAAACGCATCTTGTTTAGAAGAGCTTTGGTTACCTCAAAAAGGTCCCAACACGGATTCATTGTATTGTAAGTATTTTGATTTGGTTATGAATTGTGAAATTACCGATATATTTGAAGAGTTCCAGAAATTGGCGAAGATTTACCTGAAAAAAATCCCTTATTCCAAAATGATGGCCTTCCTGAGTTTAATAATATTACTATAGAAAACTGTAGAGCGGCAATCGCTAAGCAAACATTGGATTTTGAGGCAGGCGTGAGAATAATAGAAAAGAGACTTATTGAAAAACCATATGAAAATATTTTTGATGAAGTGTTTCAACCACTAGAAGAACTTGGTACACCCTTAGATATGACATGGGGTTTATCTAAAACATTATACTTGGGTAATAGTACTTTAATGCCTACTTCAAGTTACATGTCAATACATGATCGTGCAAGACGAGCACGGGCTTCAAAATTTAATAATGAGGAAGTTTATAAAGCTGTTAAGTTCGAACTTGAAAGTAATAAAAACAGGACGTGTGAAGAAAACAGAATATTACAGAAGTTTGCCATAGAGGGAAAATTAAATGGTTTAGAGTTAAAATCTGATCAACAAACTCTTTTGAGAGAACATTTAAGTAAATTAACAAATCAAAGGGAAACATTTAAACAGAAAATTGAAATAGCTACCAAGCAGTTTACACATGAAATTAAGGATAGTGGTATAGTACGTGAATTTCCAGAAGTTTTATTGAAGGCGATAGCTCACAATCCTAATTATCCTTCAAATGGACCGTGGAAGGCAACTTTAAGTCCACATATCTATATGCCTCTAATGAAATATTGCCCTGATCGAGAAATTAGATGGAATTTGTGGCAAGCATCGGTAAGTAGGGGATCAGGTTATCGAGATCGTGATCTAGCTACAAGTTTAAATTTAGAGGAAATTAGGTATATTAGACGAGATATTGCTAAATTATTGGGTTATCAATCTTATGTAGAAATGTCAATGGAAACTAAAATGGCAGGTAGCTTATCTAAAGTTCAAAGTATGTTATATGCATTGCAAAGTAATGCAAAATCTGCTCAAGAGGAAGAATTAAAAAATTTGCACCAGTTTGCCCTAGATAGAGGTTTTAAGGCTGAACATTTAGAACTGTGGGATATTCCATATTGGAGAAGAAAACAACAAAAATCGATATTTGATTATGATGAAGATAATTTTAAAAAATATTTTCCATTGCCAAAAGTACTGGAAGGATTATTTCAGTTATGTGAGAAATTGTTTAATATTATTATCAAGCAAAGAAGTAATATATCTACTTGGCATAAGGACGTAAAATTTTATGATATTTTTGAACCACATAGTAGTGCACCAGTCGCAGGATTTTATTTAGATCCATATGCGAGATCGGAAGAAAAAATTAGAATACAAAATAATGGTTGGATGGTAGGAATACAAAATCGAAGTCTTATAGCAAACACAAAACCATTATCGGCTTTAATTTTTAATTTTGAGCCACCCAGAATGGATAAACATTCTTACTTAACATTCAACGACGTTAAATCATTATTTCATAAATTTGGGCATGCACTGCAACACTTGTTAACAAGAACAAATTATTCAGAAGTGGCAGGTTTATCAAATGTCGAATGGGACGCAGTTGAAATAAGTGGTCATGTACTTTCCCACTGGCTTTACAATAAATCTGTAATAGATGCCATATCTAGTCATTGTCAAAGTGGAGATACATTGCCCCCACAAAAATTTCAAACTTTATTGGATATACATATGCATATGGCTGGTTTGGATTTATCTCGAGAACTATATTTATCTGCTTTAGATTTGGAGTTCCATTTGTCTAAAGATTTCTGGTTAGATATTGTAAAAAGATTATGGCCTGAATACCGGTGTTTCACACTACATAAAATAGATTCACATCCCTGCTCATTTACGGCAATATTTGCAGAGGAATGGGGAGCAGCATATTACTCACAGGTTTGGGCTCGAATGATAGCAGCTGATGTTTATAGTGCTTTTCATGAAGTTCAAGAAGATGAGCAACAAATTGTAGAGGTTGGAAAACGGTTTAGGGATACATTTTTAGCTTTAGGTGGTAGCAATGATCCAAACCAAATTTTTAGGGAATTTCGTGGAAGAGACCCATCTCCTAAAGCATTGCTTAGTTCATTAGGTTTAAAAGAACATCAGATTTTAAATAACAAATAAATGTAGGTACCTAATTTATACTTTTATTGTCATATTTCTAGTTAATAAAATATCAATAAACAATTAATTTACCTATTTATTACGGGCAATTTTTTTCAACTTCCTCCAAAATAGTCTTTACTGTACACTTTGCAATTTTCATTGCTGGCAATAAAAATACTATTGCGCTACTACACTACACAACTTTTGATCAGCTGTTGCAATTTTCCTTGCATTGCAGAAATTAGAACGGGACTTAATTTTAATTGCATTGCGGCGAAATCTAGTGATATTTTTAAGGTATTTATGTGTAGCCAACGGAATTGAATTCGGAATTTCACGTGCACATATGATGCTGCTGCAATTTTAGCCCTTTTGTTCGCCGTGAACATTTTATTCATCTCTTGAAAATATAAATAACCATAATCTCAAATCTTTACTTACACAAATCTTAATAATCAACGACCTATAAGTTTCTTGTATACCTGTTTCGTAACAAGAAAAATTGCTAAGTATAAAGTGACTGGCAAGATCAAATCCTTAAAAACCTTGCCGGCAATGAAAATTGGCAGCTTTTAAAGTATTCATTTGGAGTTAAGTTTTAAACTAATTTTTAATTCTCCGATGCCCTGCTTTACTATGTCAATTTTCCAAAGTGCTACTCCACATCTTCCGATACATAATGCGCTCTCTTCTAAATTTAATGGAACTTCTGGTTTTAAGAATTCCAACGCTATAGTGCAATCTTGAATTACTTTATTGAAATTACCTGCCTGTATTCAAATAATACAATTAATAACACACAAGATATAATGTTGAAATTTGAAAATTGATAGGTAATAGATATTAATTTTGTTGTCAATCTATCCGAAGGATAAAAAAATTATCCAGACATTTGACTGCTGCGCCTGGGTGTTGCAATTTAAATGTCGGTACTTGTCAGCCTATGCTGCAGAACATTGTATTTCAGCAATAATTCTATCTTTATGAATATAGTTAAACATAACCGAAGTGATGTTCTGTGGATTATTTTATTTATAATAAAATCAAATATCCCATATAAACTGGACTAAATTAGTAAAAAATGACATACGTAAGACTTAATTCATCTAAATTTGAAAAATGTTTTCTTAATCGTCTTTCAAATCACCGAAGTAACCTCCAGAAAATCCTAGGATTTTGTGTTAGGTAAAGAGACACGACCCTACAGTTTATTGTGAAATCCGAACCACATCTAGGGCATCCACAGTTCTCTCTCTTCATCTAAGTCGAAACAAATCGCAAATAATTTGTAATTTTCCTCAGGATGGATTCGAACCATCGATCTTCGCAACTGAGTAAGGGCCTTCCTAATTTACGGGTCACCATAAAAGCTTGCAGGTCAACCCCTTCTAGTGATGCGGTCAATTTAAAATTTCGCACAAATGCCACTTAATAAAGGCTCTTTCCATTTCCACACTCAAACTCGACCTACCCCTATTTTTAAAACTACCCCTTCTATAAAAGCTTGCAGATCAACCCCTTGTAGTGGTGCGGTCAACTTGAAATTTAGTGAAAATACTATTCAATAAAAATGCTCTTTCTATTTTCACAGTCAAACTCGACCTACCCCTATTTTTAAAATTACCCCTTCTATAAAAGCTTGCAGGTCAACCCCTTGTGGTAGTGCGGTCAACTCGAAATTTTGCAGAAATAACATTCAATAAATGCTCTTTCCATTTCCACACTCAAACTCGAACTACCCCTGTTTTTAAAACTACCCCTTTCATAAAAGCTTGCAGTTTAACCCCTTGTAGAGGTGTGGTCAACTTGAAACTTTGTAAAAATTCGATTCAATAAATGCTCTTTCTATTTCCACACTCAAACTCGACCTACCCCTATTTTTAAAACTACCCCTTCTATAAAAGCTTGCAGGTTAACCCCTTGTGGTAGTGCGGTCAACTCGAAATTTTGCAGATATAAAATTCAATGGAATAAATGCTCTTTCCATTTCCACACTCAAACTCGACCTACCCCTATTTTTAAAACTCCCCTTTCATAAAAGCTTGCAGGTTAACACCTTGTAGAGGTGCGGTCAACTTGAAATTTTGTGAATATACGATTCAATACATGCTCTTTCTATTTCCACACTCAAGCTCGACCTACCCCTATTTTTAAAACTACCCCTTCTATAGAAGCTTGCAGGTCAACCCCTTGTGGTAGTGCGGTCAACTCGAAATTTTGCAGAAATATCATTCAATAAATGCTCTTTCTATTTCCACACTCAAACTACCCCTTTATAAAAGCTTGCAGGTCAACCCCTTGTGGTAGTGCGGTCATATCGAAATTTTGTGGAAATACAATTAAATAAATGCTCTTTCTATTTCCACACTTAAACTCGACCTACCCCTATTTTTAAAACTACCCCTTCTATAAAAGCTTGCAGGGCAACCCTTTGTAGTGGTGCGGTCAACTCGAAATTTTGCAGAATTACTATTCAATAAATGCGCTTTCCATTTCTACACTCAAACTCGACCTACCCTTATTTTTAAAACTACCCCTTTCATAAAAGCTTGCAGGTTAACCCCTTGTAGAGGTGCGCGTGCGGTCAACTTGAAATTTTGTGAAAATACGATTCAATAAATGCTCTTTCTATTTCCACACTCAAACTCAACCTACCCCTATTTTTAAAACTATCTTTTGTAAGCAAAGTCTATAAGGCCGTGCCTGTATAGTTTCATTCAACTTAATTTATAACATATTGTTACGCAGTCAACAGTTTTTGTAACCACTCTTAAAGCGAACCCCCAATTTTTTAAGCTTATAGCTCAATCTTTTTTATTTCCAAGTTTTAAGATAAATATTTTTGAAACTATACCAATCAACAACGTTTTTAAATTCCTTCTTGTATACTCATATTTTATTCATATATTTTCTAAATAGTACTTGCATTTAAGGCCGCAACACCCTCTTATTTCGGAATGCGTTAACTGATTTAAATTTTTTTGGGGGATATAGTACCTACTTGATGAGTTCTATTTGATCACGTGGAAATATTTGAAATTTTTATTTTTTCAAGGCCTATTAAGATCCCCTAAAAGGGGTCGTACTTTCTATTACCCCGGCTCCACACTTGCGTTATTCGTCTACGAATAAGGGCCATTTTTTCACCTACAGGTAACTTTATCTTATCCGGCAGTTATTTACCTTGCAGCGACACTTTCGAGTTGTATTGGCCCAATTCAAAGTGTAACCTAACAATTAGCTCCAGCTAGCTACAGCAAGGTAGTGAATTCGGTGAAGCCTTGTTTTGAGTACTGAGATTCTATTGAAAGCAATATATGGGCGCCAGAGTATTTTTAACTAAATACACAAAAGTTGACTTAAAACACAATTAGGTATTTACTACACATAAATTTGAAAGAAAGGAAAGCTTAGATTTTAACAAGTTTAATTTTACAAATTCTGTACAAATAAAAAAATATGAATAAGTATAATTGAAATATTGAAACTATGAACAATGAAAAAATTGGAATAAAATTTACTATTAACTAATTTATCTGTCTGTCTGTTTTCGTTTGGGAAAGGCTTACTCAACGGAATGAAGTGAGACGGAAGGGGTTCTCCAGGTATCGATGAGTCCTGCGAGTACTCGAGGTGATGTAGAGGTTGTGAGAGCCTGTCTCCACACTCCTGCTCAATCCAGAGTGTCCAGGTTCCAACCAAATTAGTTACTTTTCGGGAACACCCAATATCTCCTTACTTCTGATGTTGTTAACTCTGTATATATAGATTTCCAGAGAGTCAAATTTCCAGAAAGCCAGATGTCATGAAATAAAGACAGAACAGTTGAGACAAGAAACAGAGAAATAAAAATAGGTCGAAAATTATTTCAACTAGTGGTAGATGAAAAAAATAACAAAGTTTCGGCAATATAGGTAAATTACTAGATAATATTCACAAAATTAATATTTCTTAATATTACAATAGAAAATTGTCAAAATGACACAACAAATATTAGAATTGTAAAATGACCAAATTTACATAAACATACAGTATCTGACACCAATTACTAAAAAAATTAATTATTAACAAAATGATACTAAAATTTGAACGCAAGTATTTAGTAAGGTTGCAAAAACTTCATTATCAGTTCGTTAACAAATCACCTAACTTGATTTAATTTGTCCTATAGGTTAAAAACCATGAGGAGACTGTAATTTAATGTCAGATTACAGAACAATAGAAACTTAGGAACGTTAATGAAATAATAATTGTAAAAATTTAGATATTTAATATTAATAACAAAATAATTAGTAACAATAATAATATTGAACTAAATTCGAAATTTTAACACACATAAAGATTTCAAGTTAATCTTTTATTAATAGTTTAACGGCAAAAATAGCAAAAATTAATATATGAAATAATCGATAATTAAGATAGCAAAGCCAGCAAAGGTCTTTCGCTTTTCGACAAAAAAAAATGATTGAATTTATGCCTAATTTAAAATGGCAGAAAATACTTGAAATCAAGGTAATTAATTATACACTCTTGTAATTTACACGATAATTAAGGAATGAACTAATAATAATAATTTGTCAATAATAAATTAGATATGGCGTGAATATGATGAAAAAACGGAAACCAGAAAATCGGACTTCTGTCACATCCGAAGCAAGTGATCAAATGTACTACAAATTGATTAATTCAAAGAGAATAAAAAATACTATAGATCACTTACCTCGTATGCTTTGGAAGTTCCTGGACAGAAATCGGTAGTTCTGGACAGTAAATAAATTCGGCAAAAACCCAAGTCTCAGATGGACTTTCTTACTATACAAAACCAGTTTAATCTCCTTTTTTCCAGCTCATATGAATCACAGTAGAACCTAATAACAATAAAAATCCACACAGAAATTGTTCTATGCACGAAATACGATAATCTGCAAGTTTCACTTACAGCGATAATTTATACAATTTAAATGTATAACGTGTCAATTTACAATAATTGAACCACGAAAAGTCTACTTTAGACAAGATACGGGAAAACGGAATGGGAATACCCATCCACGTGTTTAAAAACAGTACTACTAGGTAATTATCTGAAATTAATCCAAAATATGGAAATAATACGAAATACGGTAATTATTTTGACAAATTATTATTTTTACTATAGCACAATACGCTGAAGCAATAATTAATAAGCAAATTTTATGAATAGCGATATTTAAGCGACTACAAGAAGTACAACTTACCCCGATGAAATTCAAAAGGCGAAAGATAGTCTATCTAGCCTGAAATGTGCTTCGTTCACAACGTTCGACCGCTGTCGCGTTTTTGTTGCATTTTTTCCTACCACATACCGATCATCTACGCATACAGGGTTATTCAGTATTGAGGAGTCATATTTTAATACGCAAAATAGAAATTATAATCTGCTGTAACGAATTACAACTTAAATCGTTACAACCATTTATAAATAGTTCTTTAGATTATACTGCCGATATCATTGATATAGGGGACTGCAAATCTCTAGAAATAAAAATTATGGTGAAAAAGAAAAGTATAAGAGTAACCGCTATCTACAGATCACCAACTACTGATGCTGATTACTTTACAACAGAATTAAATAATTATTTAAATGTCTTAAACGGAAAGTGCGATTATGAACATAAATATAGATTTACTTAAAGATGTAAGAATAACACAAGACTATTTGAATGTAATGTCAGAGCATAATTTTATTTCCACTATAAATGACAATACTAGAGTGCAGGGAGATGCTCAATCTTGCATTGATCACATTTTTGTTAAAAGTAAAAGTACCAATATTGTAAATAGTTCATCGTACATACTGAAAACTTATATTACAGATCACTTTTCAACTTTATTTAATCTAAATTTAAAAAGAAAAATATATGATTCAAATAGTCAACAATATATGCAGTTTATTAATTATAAAAATTTAAAAAGTGATTTAAAAAAGTTTAATTGGAATGATTATTATAATATAGAAGATACATGCGAGTCCGCAAATTATTTTAATAAACTAATTATAGGGAAAATTGAAAATAATACAAAACTAGTTAAACAAAGAAATAAAACTAAAAAAAATATGGATAACGCAGGGTCTAATAAAATCTATAAATAACAGAGATAAATTGTATAAGGAATGGCAAAATAATCCTAACAATGTATTATTAAAACAAAATTTTATCACATATAGAAATTATTTAAATACTTTATTAAAAACAACTAAAATGAATTATTATAAAACTGAAATTAATTTAAATAAAGGTAATTCTAAGCAACTATGGGATACAATAAATGAAATTAGTAATTGCAATAAACAACAAGTTGATATAAAACAAGTTAGATGTCCTGATAATAAAACAAACCCAACAGAAATTGCTAATATTTTTAATGATTATTTTGCTGATGTAGGTCCAGACCTTGCTAAACAAATTGTAAACCGTCCAGGTTTACCCCAATTCAAACAGACATCGAGTCACTCCATTTTCTTGCAACCTGCAACAACAAAGGAAGTATTAGATATTATTTATAACCTAAAATCAAAAAAGTGTCCTGGAATTGATAAAATACGAGCGGAAACTTTGAAAGAAATTGCTAATGAAATAGTGGCACCATTAACTTTTCTTATAAATAAATGCATTGAAAAAGGAATCTGTCTTTCAGAGTTCAAGGTAGCAGTTATAAAACCGATTTACAAAACTGGTGATAAAAACATAACATCTAATTATCGACCAATTTCCATAATAACATCTTTTGCCAAAATTTTTGAAAAAGTAATTAAGATCCGTATTGAAAACTATTTAATTAAATATAAACTACTATCTGACAATCAGTTTGGATTTCAAAGAGGAAAATCAACAGAAGATGCTATTATGGATCTAACACAAAAAATGTATAAAGCTTTAGATGAAAGCGAAGTGGCCATATGTGTTTTCCTGGATCTTGCCAAGGCCTTCGATACTGTTGATCATCGGCAGTTATTGGAGGCCTTGCAAGACATGGGATTTAGAGGTTCTACATATAATTTAATAACCAGTTACTTGGATAATCGTAGGCAGTATGTCCAATTAAACAAACATATTAGCAATGAACGAATTGTTAAGTGTGGAGTACCTCAAGGTACTGTGTTAGGACCCATTCTGTTCATAGTATACATTAATAACCTACTTTTGCAAAATAGTGCTGCTTCAATAACAAGTTTTGCTGATGATACTGTCCTTTTTTACAAAGCAAAATCATGGATGATATTAAAAGTCTTAATAGAAAATGATCTCGGCAGTATAATAGATTGGTTTAACAGTAAGCTACTTACAATAAACTTCAAGAAAACTATGTTCTTACCGGTATCATGCAACAAATCCACCTTGCCAGATTTTGATAAACTAATAATTAATAATCACGGTAATATCATAGAAATTCTAACGACCGAAAAAGTAAAATATTTAGGTGTAACATTAGACAGTTTCTTACGATGGAATTTTCATGGGTTGAATATTGTAAGTGTTTTACGAACCATCATCTTTAAATTTAAATATCTCCGTAATATATTAGACTTACCTCAAATTAAGATTTTGTACTATGCCCTTGTGGAATCTCGCCTGTCGTACGGTATATTAGGTTGGGGAGGAATATCATCCACTTATCTAAAAAATATAGAGACTATTCAGAAAAAATTTCTGAAAATAATGTTGAAAAAAGAACATACTTACCCTTCTAACCTTCTTTACCTTGAAACGGAAATATTAGATCCTAGGCAAATATTTTATGTAAAAATACTACATTATAATTTTAAACATAGTTACATTTTTAAACCTTTGCAGAACATTCATCAAACTAGAAATAAAACAAAAGAAAACGTCAAAACAATAAAGGCGCAAAAAACAATTGGACAAAGAAGTTGTGCATACCTAGGTCCTAGGCTGTACAATAAACTCCCTCAAAACTTAAAACAGATAAAGTCATTTCCAAAGTTTAAAAAAGAATTAATAAAACATGTATTAAAAATTGAGAGAAGTCAAATTCACAGTCTAATTGATATAAAAAATAATTAAATGCATGTAAATTAGCCAATAGCTATGTATATAAGTATATTATATTATTTTAGTGAGCTATATATAGGTTAATAATGTATTATATTCTGTCAAATTAATTTAATGTTTCTTTAAAAAAAAAAAAAAATATTTATTCATTTATAATAATCCATCCATTAGGATAACATGTAAAAGAAATTTAAAAAATTCTTTTTACATAAATTTGATATTGCTTACTTAATTATGTTTTGTTACTATTACTGTAAATGAGAATAATATTTAAATTTTGTACCTTATGGAGCACCACTATAAATCTCCGCAGACAAGTATTCTTTTGCGGATTTTGTTGAAACATCTAAAAAAAAAAAAAATATTTATATTAAAATTTGTATTGTGTTAACGAATTAATTGTGAATAAACATATATTATTATTATTATTATTATTAACCTAGGACACAATGGGCTCATTTAGGAAAATTTTTTTAATTTATATTTCGAAAGTACACCTTGTAATTAGTAAATGTGCAAAATATTACATTTTTTTTTCAACTGCTTCTCCCTCAAAATAAATAATGAAAATAGAGCGCTGTGACGTCACACCACTCGCAGCGGTCGGCCGCTCGCTTGTTTCCTATAGTTTCATACCGGCGGCACTACACACACGGCGTAAGTGGTAATTTCGTTCATCTTTTAAGTGCTTCGTCCTTGGTACAGCGAAATCTAAATACCATATATCCGCATAACTCATAGAACCAGTGGAGTCGGGTGGTGTGACGTCATAGCCGTTTCAAATATGTTACGAATTTGAAACCAAATATTAGGGTTAATATTAACGCTAGTGATCTAATTTTTTCACTATACCGGGTGACCACGAAATGACGGCTCGCCCTTATATCTTCTTTGTTTTACAAGATATTAATTTCAAATTTGGGCACGTCAAATAACGGTTAAATATGCATTATTTCAACCGTTTTATCACTTTCTGTCGCTTCCGGTTTCACCGGAAATGACACTAACTTTCGTTTTTTAAATGGAACACTCTGTATATTTTTACATTTTTTGATTCAGAAGGTCATTTTGAATACAGTTAAGGCCTATTGAGATAAAAATATTATTGACAGACATTTTTATGAGCAAAGAAAAGACGACACTAAAAAGCACAACACGGCGTTTTCGGTGGGCCAACCACAGACCGGTGGGCGTGTCCTATTTCAAATATCGGCGGGTTTCATGTTTGTTAAAATTAAATTGATGGAAATTACTATTGTTAGTACATAATGAATGTATTTATTTTTTCATTTAAAATTTAATGTACCTACCCTAACTATAATTATGGAATTGAAAAGGTAAATATATTTTAGGTTTAAAATCTAATGTAGATAGGTAATATTTTGCATTTTAGGTAGGTATCTAAAAGAAATACCTAAATATTTGGAAACTTTTTTTTATGTAGAAATGAAATAAGTTTAATCTAGTTTAATTATTAAGATGTGTATTATACACAGGTATAATTGTTAGCTTCTGAATAAAATAAGCCACCAAATATCAATAAATTTTATATAGATTCTCATTGTACAATAAAAATTTATATTTTCTATTTTATGGTGATAAGAATAAGAATAAGAATAAGTTTATTTACAAAAAAGTAAGAAATATACAAATTGTATGAATAATGAAAATAAAGTAAATTACTAATTATGTAAAATAAACTCGGTAAGCCCACTAGGGTTTTATATACCCGTATGTGAGAGACATGTGTGGCATATACAAAACTATTAAATCAAGATAAGAAATAGATAACTAACAAAAGAAAAAATAAATATAACAAGGAATATAACACAATCTGAAAAGTATCTGCATTTTAAAAAATTAAAAAAACTTGAATTTGTAATTAAGTAAACAAAACAAAATCTTTCAGCTAATCAAATATAGATATAAAAATAAAAATCAAAATAAGCATAAAAATAAACATGGACATAATCATGAGGTTCTTACCATTATGCAAAGCAAGATGGATAAAAATGGAAAGTCGCCACAAAAGAAAAAAAACTGTACGTGAGCTAAACTTTTCAAAATTATCATCCCGCAGTAAACATACTTTGTAATACATGCCCTAATATATGCATATAATCTATCTATAATATAAGTTTCAGTTATGTATTTATTATGATATTAATCTCTTTTTACTACACTCTTGTGTTCCTCCTCCATTATTCCATAAATGTAAATAGAGTGGACATGCAACCACACTATTTTTTATTTATTTATTTTTTATATTATATTATAGGTATTCTTTGCATCAACTAGTGAATGAATTTTCAGTCTTGGTGTATTAGTAATCCATTTTTTAATATCATATTTAAATTTATTAGTGGAATTATTAGATTTTATTTCAGCCGGTAATAGATTAAATATTTTTGGGCCGATATAAGCATGAGATCTTTGCCCTATTGTTTTGTTTGCCATAGATAAGGTAACTGAATGTTGTTTATACCGTGTATTGTGCTTATGTGTTATAGGTAAACTAATATTTTTCTGTTTGTACTGGTTTAGCAGCAATATTTGACAGAATAATTGTCTAATATCCAATAGTTGACTTTCTTCATACAGTTGGTTAGTGGGATAGCGATAACATTTACCATACATTATTTTAATGATCCATTTTTGCATGACTTCGATTTTTTTTAAGTAAATATTATTCAAGCCACCCCATGCAATAATCCCGTATGATATATGCGATTGTACTAAGGCATAGTATAAAATTTTGAGCTGTGGTATATTACAAAACTCTTTACATAATTTAAATTTTGCAATCAATCCTCTAAGTTTATTTACCAAGTTCTTAGCGTGAATATCCCATTTCAAATGACAATCTATAGTTATGGAAAGTTATAGGCAGTAAGTATCCCAAAAAGACTGAACCGTGTGATGTAAACTTACCTGGGCCCTTCAAGAAAAGCTCGTGATCGAACCTACCTATTCATGTTGTGTTTATTTTATTTACCCATTACGGATGCACTAGTTACTTACGAAAAGAGGAAAATATTTGCAGGGCTGTCGAGAGTAGGTGTCAGCTGGGGTAACTGGACCGGGGTCTATCAGGTTCCCGGACACGGAAACAACTTATTCATATTATTACATAATATTACAAAAATGCTGCATATGACTGATGGTCGAGACGGTAGCGTATCTGCCTCTCACCCAAAAGTCCCGGGTTCGATTCCCGGCCGTGGCAATGGAAAATACTGTGAGAGGGACTTTTTCATTATACACGGATATTGGATGTGTGTCCCTTGTCTTAAATGTGTAGCCCCCTCCCGCACAAGGCTCTTCTAGAGCCTTCTGGGATAAAGGGGGTCGTAATTATATGTGGTGTTATTTATTTATTTATTATTATTATATCTTGCTCAAATGTCAACTTTGAATATATCTACCTTCGCGGATCGTAAGGCCCGCAAAGTTTTTCTTGATTAGTATAATGTATTATTTGTACTTTATACATATAATTATGGTTATCTTCATATTCAGCTAATGGTCATATTCTTTGGATACATACTGTATAAAAATGTAAATGAACTTGTTACAAAATCTTGAAATATGATTTATGCTTGCTAAAACTCGCGTGCTAAATCAAGGTATATGCTACTGCTACTTGACTATTTAAATTCATACTATAAAATGTGTATGTAGTAGGGCCCCAAAAATAACTACCCTGGGGCCCGCTGTGGCTCTCGACGGCCCTGATGAAGATTTGAGATGAGCATTAAACACAAATAATACAAGGTTTCGTAAATATCCCACACAGCAAAATTATATACAATGTATATACATATCATATGCACTTTATGGATATGTATATACCCTGATGGACTTGGTATATTCTATGTATATCTGATGGATCTGATGGATATTGGTTTGTCGCCGACTTCCAGATTCATTCTATATCCATAGAATGTACATACACTTATACAATGTACATTCATTACATATAAAACGTACATCAAGTACATGATTGTATAATATACGGATATACATTACATATCCTGTACATCTAATGTATATGAAATTTGCATACACAGCATATAATATCTGAACATAGGAGAGGGGGGCGAATTAGATAATTAGAATCAAATCTAACTAAAATACTAAAATGCACCGACTGGCAGCCGTAATCCGTAATTATTTCGAATTTCGGCCCAACCAATATCAAAGTCAGATGTCCGATCCACAATGCAACGTCAGGACTGGGGGACTTACTTCTCTCATTAACACTACCAATAAATTACAAAATTGGAAGTCCATCCATGAGAGGCCATCGCATCAGCTTGTTTATTATCATCTTCACTCACGATACACATAAGCTTACGCGGTATGTTCTTGCGCATCCTAAAGCTATCTCTCTCGCACAATATGACGTCAGCTGGATTACAAAATTCGAAATTCGTGATGTAATAGGTATGGAGAATTGTGATAAATATTATTGTCGCTGCTTTTAGGGCATTTTCCTTAGTTTTGTTATCATTTCTATCAAGTTGTTGCTATATGATTAAATTTAATAAACACATAATATATATTTATCAATGATCTATTCTATAACTTTCTTTTATAGCGCTATAAACATATACAACTCTATAAAATTATAGCAGGATGTAAATGGCAACTTTACTTTTTATTATTACTTTTTAAGACAGCCTATCTTATTACTTTCTATTTTCTATAATATTCAGCAGTTTATTTAAATGCAAATTACAAATAAAAATTTCATTCACTAAGTCTAGGGTTAGGTTTTTCTATAACACTTTACATCTCCGTATAATAATCTTAAATTAGGTACCAATATGTCAATGTCCACTATTAGTTTCTTCTTTCTTGTAATCCTAGGGCTAAAATTAAAATTCAGTAGATATGAATGCAAAAACAAAATACACACATAATAAATTAAGTATTATAGGTGGAATTGTAAGAATGAAAAACTTTGTTGGATAATTTATATTTTACTCACTTTTGGGTGTTTGTTGGAAGGAAAATATTTCTGTTTCTCCATTTTTAGTTTCTGTGTAGTTTTATTTGTTTTTTCTTGCAATTTACGCACAATTCCTTGGATGCCTTTCATAAACTCGGTGAAATTGTCATCATCTAATCCTTCTACGAAGTTTTGCAGGTTTTCCCATTGAAGACTTCGTGTGGTTTGTGCCTGGATCTCATCTGCTGCTTGATTTGCCTCTCCTACCGATAAAATCGTTGATTTCTTCTTCGTGCTGTGGTTTGATAACTGAATTTTCTCCCAAACACTTTGCAACTTCATCTAAAACAGAGTTAGTACGCATTCGCTCCTCATACATTCTTACCAAGTGCACATGCTTACACAAGGTATTCTTTACGACATATTCAGGACACTCACACTGGTAGCGATGAATGCAAATTTTGCATACTCTGCAATACATTCATTTTCACATACTTGCTTTAAATTTACGTTATATAATATGTTTGACGAATCTCTGAATGACGCTACCTTAAATTGTCCGTGAGTGTCTTCTTTCACCTCCACTTTGTTCTTGATTGATTCTGCCTTTTTGTGAGCTTTCATTATGATTCGGTCCTGATAGTTGTTCGCATTCGGCCGTTCAATATCCACAATCCTCTTCCACATTTTTATGTCCACTAGGTCATCGATTGTGTCCACTAGGACATCAATTGTCACGTTTGCATTTCTCCTTAGTTGGTTTGTCTTCAGTAGGTTGTTAAATGATTCTATTGCCATGTTTGTATTGATTCTTGAATTTCTTCTACAACAATGGGCCCACATTTTTATTCTTTCTTCATCCTGAAAATAATACCTAGAACAAAAAAAATAAAATTGGAACTTTAAAATATTAATTTTCATATTTATTTACCTTATCAGATAGTTGACAAAATCTATTTCATTTGCCTCTTGTAATTTTAACAGGTAGATATTGCACACGTCCATAAATCGGTCTTCATTATAGTTTCATTTATTATCCTCTTCATTTCATTTTTCATCTGTTTCTTCAAAACTTGATCCTGTATTTTCTTCTTCCCTTGAATATTCCAGTTCTTTACAACATGCCATGTACACAAGAACCGTTTTAGTTTATTATTCATGATCTTCACCCATGCGTTGTAATATTTTGCATCATCGTCTCGTCACTCATAAAGTATTCTGACGTGTCATCATCAAAAAACGCGCCAGGCCAGAAACGATTTATATGAAACCCGCCGAAATTTGAAATAGGACACGCCCACCGGTCTGTGGTTGGCCCACCGAAAACGCCGCGTTGTGCTTTTTAGTGTCGTCTCAATAATTAATCAAAAAATACAATTATGATATTATGTCGTATGACATTTGTGTTATAAGATCTTAAACATTTCGGAAATCGTTTTTCTACAGAGGCTTTATAGAGACAGAGGCGACAATAGGTGGTCACCATTTTGATTGGTAGTAAAGGTCACGTGGTATAAAATGAGGCTAAAATTTTTAAACAGATCATGTGCATATCATATTACTAACATAACCTTACATTTTTAGTTTTTGTAAATTAATTTTCAATTTTAATTTTAATTATTGTAGTTTCAGCTTAGAACCATTATAACATTTAAAAACTCTTTCAGACAGTAGATAGGTAGTAATTTTTAAAGGGTGCCTCTAACCATCCTTTATAAATAAACGGATTTGGGTTAATTTTTAACTGCCAAGAGTGTAACGAGAATACCAATTCCGTTAAGAGTTTCTGTTAATTTTTTTAACGGACTGTTAATTTTAATATTGCGAATGGGAATAGACCCGATAGAAAGTTTCAATATTGTAGATCATTAAAAATAGACTGCCAATTATAGGTTGGATTTCCAACCAACAAAAAGCATCTTATTTTATTAGATCAAGGTAATTACTCTTCAGTAATAATGCACTGAACAAGATTTTAGTTGATAGTACAGCAACCAAACAGAAATTTTGATAAAAGCGACATAATACTCCAAGAACTTAGAAAATGCACATTTTTGAGGTTAGTTGTAATACCACGTGCACAGCACCAATTGTCCTGTCATAATTAGATATTCTTGATTATTTTATGCTGTCATACTGGAGTGTTCATGTGCATCTTTCATTTTATTGGGATTTATTAAACGTATGAAAACTATTTGTGATTAGTGATTGTGATAAAATAGTTTCCCGGTATGTGTGGATTTCGATTAAATAAAATAGCCAACAAAAAGCAAAAAGAGAACAAATTTGCAAGTAAATCACTTGGTAATAGCATATTTTATCTTTTATGGAATTACATTAAATAATACGTAGATATCATTCAGACGTGGTTCCTGATGATAACTTCAGCAATACAAATAACGAAAGTATCACTCTCAAAAAAAGCTTATTCAGTTTTAGAAAAGGTTTCGTTAATATGCATCGAATTAAGCTTTAACTTCACAATCACCGTTGGAATTGTCACGACCTTCAAGCGACGATACAATAGTGTTATGATATAAGTTTTAAGTTATCATGTTTTGCTATCTCTACTATTTGTTATTGTGCCCCGTAGAGGGCGTTGTATGTTTTTTTAAAAGTTAGTCTAGTCTGTTAGTAACGAACATGTTTATTCAGTTTTTTCAATAAAGCAGTCAGAATCAGAATCAACAAGAAGAGTGTTTCTTTTACTGTATTTGAATACATCCCAGACATATGCAGCTTCATCAGTTTATGGGCCCAGTCACCCTATAGATTACGAATTTGTCTGGAAGAAAAGGTTTTCTCTTTTTTTGGTGAATTTCTTTTGGAGTTCGTGCTTTGTCGTCGCGCCGGAAGTATAGTCATTCTTCGGCAGTGAGTGCTAAAAGACAAAAAATCGAACAATGGCAGCAGAGTATTCAGTGAAACACACTATGAAATTCGATGGAACAAATTTCCAAGCATGGAAATTTCAAATGAGACATATTCTCATTTCCTACAACATCTACGATGTGGTTAAGGGGACAAGAGCTAAGCCGACTGCTCCTGTTAGTGAGACTGACGTAAATGCTGCAGTGACTGAAAATAAGTGGATAAGGGACAACTCGAAATATGTCGCTTATAGCAACTACGATGGAACCCTCACAGATAGAATATCTATTGACGTGTGAAACGGCCGCTGAGATGTGGACGAAGCTTTCAAGCATTCATGAGCAAAAGACAGCGTCAAACAAATTTCTTCTGACACAAAAGTTTCACGAATACAGAATGAATTCGACCGATTCTATTGTACAGCACGTGGCGAAATTACAAAACATGGCAAGGCAGCTTTCAGATATTCAGGATTTCTGATGTGCACGTGATGTCAAAAATCCTTGGAAGTCTCCCTTCAAAGTACAACGCTTTACGGACGGCGTGGGATAGTGTCGATCCAGCGAGGCAGACCATCAATTATTTACAAGAAAGATTAATTAAAGAAGAAAGCCGCTTAACAGTAGAAGATGAAACAACAAGCGCGTTCGCAGCTATAAGTTTTGGTAAACATAAACAACCCAGAAATGATATGAGGAATGAAAATAAATCACATTCAAAGAAGAAATCTGATTTTGAGTGTTATTATTGGAAGAAAAAGATTGTCGAAAAAAGAAACGAGACAGAAGAGATCATGGCGGTCAAAGTAGACAAAGAGATGATTCTGTGAATTGTGCGTTCGTTGCAACAGCGCCAAGTAATAGTCATGGTGACAAAGCTGGAAGTTCGGCGCCATCTAGTGAGCAGGTGACGTACATTATGAACTTAGACACCAATGAGGTCTGGATTACCGACAGTGGAGCCTCTAGGCACATTACTTACCGACGGGACTGGTTTAGTGATTTTTGTTCTAACCAAGGCGAGACAATTTCCCTAGGAGATGACGGCGAATGTGAGGTTAAAGGATCGGGCACAATTTTAATCGAGAAATTAATCGATAACAAGTGGCAAGAAGCTCGCATTGAAAATGTGTTGTATGTTCCAAAAGTGCGAAAGAATTTATTTTCAGTCGGTGTATGCACTAACAAAGGTTTCGATGTACTTTTCAAAGAACAATGTGTTGTTATTAAACGCAACAGTCAAGTCGTTGCTCAAGGTATTAAACAGGTGAATGATATCTACAGACTGCTATTAAAGGTTAGAACCCCTCAAATGTTCAGTGAAGCCAATGTGATATCAACAGACTTTCAAACCTGGCATGAGCGTATGGGTCATGTTAATAAAAGGACAATATGTGAAATGACTGAAAAAGGAATAGTGCAAGGTGTCAAATTCTCGAATAAGACTGATTTCTTTTGTGAACCGTGTCAGTTAGGCAAATCACATCGACTTCCATTTAAACAAATGGAAGCAACGCAAAGCAAGAAACCTGGTGAGTTCTTTCACACAGATGTAGGTGGGCCAATGTCAGTAGAATCATTAGGAGGTGCCAAGTTTTATGTGATCTTTAAAGATGATGCTTCAGAGTTTAGACATATCTATTTCATAAAACATAAGTCAGACGTGTACGAGAAATTCAAAGATTTTGAGAAAATGGTCAGCAACAAGTTCGGTCAGCCCATGAAGGTAATGCGATGCGATAATGGCACGGAGTATTGTAATCGTGTTATGAAAGAATACTTGTCGTCTCGAGGTATTCGACTGGAAACTACGGCTCCTTATACGCCACAACAAAATGGTAAATCCGAGCGTGAAAACAGGACAATAGTTGAAAGTGCTCGTACAATGATCCATGCCAAAGATTTACCATTGAATCTGTGGGCGGAGGCATTAAACACGGCAGTGTATGTACTCAATCGAACGCCATCTAGCAATAGTCCAACTACAACTCCCTATGAAGTCTGGATTGGGAAGAAACCTTGTCTATCTCATCTCAGAGTTTTTGGTTCTGAAGGATACCTACACATTCCAAAACCTCTACGACAGAAACTGGATTCGCAATCTAAGAAAATATTACTGGTTGGTTATCAAGGAGAGTCGTCAAACTATCGAGTTTACGATCCAAATACGAAACGTGTGTCAGTGTCACGAGATGTCGTATTCAAAGAAGAGTCTCAGAAAATGTACGTGCAAATGGAAGCAGGTGATGGTACCTTATCAAGCTTATCAGATGACAGCGATATGAACCATGAAGAACCTGAAATCAGTGTCGAGCAATTACCATGCGAAGGTGCAGAACAACAACCTAACCAAGGAGCTGCACAAGTTGGTCAACGATGCTTAAGAGACCGAGCAACACTTCACAGGCCTCTAAGGTATGAACTCAATATTGCAGTGTACAATACACCTGTAAGGTACCAGGAAGCTGTAGAGGGGCCCGATGCTGAAAAATGGGTACAGGCAGTTCAGAATGAGTTGGAAGCTCACAGGAAGAACGAAACTTGGACGATTGTACCTAGGAAGCCAGGTCTAAATACAATCGATTCAAAGTGGGTATTTAAATTACAACAAGATGAGTTTGGTAAACTGAGTCGGTTCAAAGCACGCTTGTGTGCAAGAGGTTTTCTATAACAAGAGGGTGTCGACTACTCCGAAACGTTTGCGCCAGTAGTAAGGTATGACTCACTCCGAGTATTGCTGGCTATGGTAGCTCAAAGAAATTTGTTAATGACACAGTTTGATGTCAAAACTGCTTTCCTGAATGGGAAGCTGAAAGAACAGATATTCATGGAAGTGCTTGAGGGTCTCATCATCGATGAAAATCCTGCCAAAGTGGTCTGTAAACTTCAAAAATCACTGTATGGTCTCAAGCAAGCGCCTCGTAATTGGAGTGACACATTTCGTGAGTTTTTGAAACTATATAACCTAAAAGCTAGCGAAGCAGACAGCTGCGTTTTTCATGGTGTTGTAAGTGAAAGTGATGTGTACTTAGCACTGTTCGTAGATGACGGGTTACTTGCATCAAAATCAAATTATGCCTTAGATGTAGTTGTCAAATCTCTTCAAGAACATTTTGAAATCACATTAGGTGACGCACAATGTTTTGTAGGTTTACAGATAGAACGTGATTATGTTAACAAAACTGTGTTCATACACCAGAGTGCTTATGCTGAACGAATTATTGATAAATTTAGTATGACCGTTGCCAAACCTGTAAGTGTACCTGCTGATCCAAATGTAGTATTAGAGCCAGCACATGAGGAAGATGTGAAACCAAATGTACCGTATCGTGAAGCGGTTGGGTCACTCATGTTTCTTGCAATTGTATCTAGACCGGATATTGCGTAAGGCTGTAAATGTTGTAAGTAGATATCTAAATACCTTTAACGATAATCATTGGCAAGCAGTCAAAAGAATATTCAAATATCCTGTCGGCACTAGTAATCTGGGAATAATGTATAGAAATGGTGGGAGAGAACCCGATTTAATAGGTTTTACAGACGCAGATTATGCACGCGATTTAGAGACACGTAGATCGGTATCTGGTTACGCGTTTAACATGGCAAATGGTGTTGTAACATGGTCGTCTCAACGGCAAAAACTTGTGACGTTAAGCACAACTGAAGCCGAGTATGTTGCAGCTGCAGCAGCAGCGAAAGAAGCTACCTGGTTGAGAAAGATATGCTTTGATATCGGATATCAAAGTGATACTCCTACGCGTCTATTTGTTGATAATCAAAGCGCAATACGGTTAATGAAGAATCCTGTTTATCATAAACGCACGAAACACATAGATATTAGATACCATTATATACGGGAGCAAGTAGAGAACGGGGAAATTTCTGTAGAGTATGTATCAACGGATCTCCAGCGAGCAGACATTTTTACGAAATCATTGCCTTGTGACCGTTTTCGTGTAAAAGTCTTGGCTTGATAAATCGTTCAGCAAAGCATTCAACTGGTGGGAGTGTTATGATATAAGTTTTAAGTTATCATGTTTTGCTGTCTCTACTATTTGTTATTGTGCCCCGTAGAGGGCGTTGTATGTTTTTTTAAAAGTTAGTCTAGTCTGTTAGTAACGAACATGTTTATTCAGTTTTTTCAATAAAGCAGTCAGAATCAGAATCAACAAGAAGAGTGTTTCTTTTACTGTATTTGAATACATCCCAGACATATGCAGCTTCATCAAATAGGTACCTAAAGAATCAAATCCAGTGATTTTTCAGAAATTAAAAAAGAAGCAGAAATTAGAAAAGTGAGTAAAATTGTACAAAATAAAGATTGTAGCGTGCATTTATATAGTCCGCCCCTGTACAGACACTATTTGCCAGTTGCCTGCCTGCTAGGCTAGGGACCCCCAAAAAACCGAGTAAGAGTATGGAGACTTTTACGCGGGAGTAAGACAGGGCCGAAAGTGAAGTGCGTATGTACTATCGCGGCCGAAAAAAAGTAATCGATTTTTTATCAAGTAGTATGTTTTTTCGAAAAATTTTCCTTTGTAAATGGGAGTGTTTACATCAGTTATGTCAATTAAATTATTTTGACAAATCATTGGTGGGGTCGTATTTATTTAAAAAAAAACTAATAAGAAATAAGTTAATATTTTTTAATTATAAGAAAACAATTAATTAGTATGGTTTTGAGAGAAGCAGAAGAAAGCTACAGCATCATCACACTTGGAGAAGGGTGGTCTTAACAACGCATGGCAAGTCAAATTAATTGCAGCAAAGGCACAATTCAAAAACTAAACAAAAAGATAGACCTTCCGCTATTATCTGTTTTGTACAAATATTCCTTATCAAACTTATGACCCCTGGGACGGTAAACTCGCAGTTGATCATTGTAGCAGGACTGAAATAACTTTTCGTCAGAAAAGACCACTCTCTCCCAGTAACGATCTTATTCATTAATAAAAGTATTTGTAAACTGCATTCTTGCCTCTTCATTATCATCTGTTAGTCGGTGCTTTTTGGCACTGGCACAGTTAAATAGACCTTGCTCTCGCAACCGTTTTCTTGCTGTCCTAACAGACGCTGGGAAGATGGTTTGCTCTTTGGCTCCAATAGAATTAGAAAATGGGTTTAAATTCACATATACAGGGTGAGTCGGGAGGAAAGTGCCAAACTCCAGGAGTGTATAGTACAAATAAATATATGACTAAAAAACCAAAAAGTTGTAATCCGTTTTTTATTTGTTTTCGAGTTACAGCGTCTTAAATGTTTAATAACAAGAAATGTTTTGCAAATATTTAGTATTGCTCTTTATAAGTTTAATCAAGTAGGATAGCACATTTGAAATGTCAAACAATTACTTGTCATTTCTGATTAATTGTCTACGGTTTTTTTAAAGTGATAAGCAATGCCACACATCTACTCGCATCGTGAATATGCAAATATGGTGTTTGTTTATGGTTTTTGTAATGGGAATGCTCGTTCTGCGGTTAGAGAATATCAACGAGCCAGAAAATGTCTGGAAGTCCATGGAGACATATTTGAAAATCTATTGTAGTTTGAACGTTAATAATTTAACTTTTATGACTTCTTATTAATTAATTATTAAACATTTAAGACGCTGTAACTTGAAAACAAATAAAAAACGGATTACAACTTTTTGGTTTTTTAGTCATATATTTATTTGTACTATACACTCCTGGAGTTTGGCACTTTCCTCCCGACTCACCCTGTAGTTAACCAGGGTATTGTCGTTTTATAGAGAACTCTTTCTTGGCCGCCCAGAACCCACTGCCCAGCTCAGATCATGAGTTTCTTTCCACTTTTTGTTTAGTTTTTGAATCGTGCTTTTGCTGCAATTAATTTCACTTGCTATGCGTTGTTGAGACCACCCTTCTCCAAGTTTGGCGATGATGTAGCCTTTTTCTTCTTCACTCAAAACATGATAAGGCATGATTAAGTAATACAAAATTTATTTTTGCTTAATGTGACAATGACGTTGACACTAATAAAAAAATATTGGGATTGATGCGACACTGAATAGAACCATAGTTACAACGGGAAAATCAGTCGATTACTTTTTTTCGGCCGCGATAGTACACTGCGCCTCATATAAATGTGGTACACTTTGTTTTTATCAATGGAAATCTGGCTCAACTTGTCAAATTTGACATTATAAGATCTGTCACATATACTTATAACGTCTTATAACGTGAACTGGAGACGTTGCAATTCTGACATCTCTGATTTGATCATAACCTACAAAGCTCTTAAATGACAGTTTGCATCAGTCACGCTCAGGAAGATCACCATAGACAACTAAAAAAACCTGATTTTCGGGTTACCAGTTACAACTGTTGTACACTTGATTTAAAAAAAAAGTAGTATCAGCTGAACTTTCGCTGAACCGCTTTTATACAACTGACCCTTAGATAAGGAAATGGGAAATGGCATTTTTTTAGTTGTCTAAATTGTTCTTTTGACAGTGAATTATTGAAATTAACTTATGAAGATGTCAGTCAGTTGTAATTACGTAAGTTTAAACTGATAAATAAATTAATAGTCCTATTATTAGTAGAAATATATTTTAAATATAACATTTTGAATAAAAATTTAAACCGCAAATAAACAAATTACAGCATAAATAAAAGTAATTAATATTTAGTCATTGCTCCATCCCTATCTAAAATTGCTTGTAGCCTCCTAGGCATTGACAAAACAAAACTTTCTGCAATTTGAGTATTACATAAATTTTCCCATTTATCTTCAATTATGGCACTAATAAGTTGTTCCGCATTTTGAGGATGATAGATAATAGTTATATGTCTATCATTATACGACTGGAATACTTTTGCATCAGAAACTATGAAATAATGCATGTTTTTTTTTCTTCCGTTAATTTGTATTTTTTAGCAGCAGAACTACACTTCAGAATGCTATTTTTAATTCTTCTACAGGCAGGATGCAGGAAAATTTGTTTCCAAAACTGCATTAACTAATTTATAACCCAAGAATAATCTAGATGGAAGAAACTTAAATAATAGAAAGTTCTCAAAAACCATGTTCATTTTTCCAACTGACACTAATGAAGTTAAAAGAGAAATAATGTCCTTAAAAAATAAAAAAGCTAGTGGATTTGACAGTTTAGCAGCTGAGATGCTTAAAGCAATACAAAATGAAATAGCTGATCCGCTCACATTTATAATTAATAAAATTTTTGAAACAGGAGATTGTCCAAGTCATTTTAAAATCTCTGTGGTCAAACCAATACTCAAAAAGGGGGATGAACTGGATATAGGGAATTATAGGCCAATTTCCCTAATCTCGAATGTGTCAAAAATATTTGAAAAAATATTAAAAAATAGGATAATGAGCTATCTTAATAAATACTCTTTGTTATCAAAAAATCAATTTGGCTTTAGGGAAGGGCAAAGTACACAAGATGCAATTAATACATTGACTCAAAATATATACAAATGTCTAGATGAGAGAATGAAATCTTTATGTATCTTCGTTGATATTCAAAAAGCCTTTGATACAGTCTCTCACTCTCTATTATTAGAAAAGCTCTACAATATTGGAATTAGAGGAACATGCTTTAAAGTATTAAAAACTTACCTTATTGGAAGGAAACAATGTGTCCAGGTAAATGATGCAAAAGGTAGCTTTGAAAATATAATATGTGGTATACCCCAGAGTACTGTATTAGGGCCAATCTTATTCAACTTATATATAAATGATTTACTTGAAATAGAAACGGAAGGGACTATAATCGCCTTTGCAGGTGATACTGCCATTTACTACAAAGATCAGACTTGGAGTAACCTGAAAGAGAAAGCAGAAAAAGATATGGGAAAAATACTCAACTGGTATTCTAAAAATTTACTTACCTTAAATAGAAGCAAAACAGTGTTCTTACCTTTTTCCTCTTATTCAAATACTTTACCACACTTTCCAAATCTAAAAATTAATAGGAACAATCATGACTTCATTATTGAACCTGCGAAAAGTGTAACTTACCTTGGTGTAGTTCTTGATTCACATTTAAGATGGGATATGCATATTGAGACCTTAAAAAAAAAATTGAGATACGTTTTATGTAAAATAAAAGTAATAAAAGACTTTCTTGACTGGAAACAACTGAAAATAGTGTATCATGCTTTAGTGGAGAGCCACCTTACATATGGAATTATCGCTTGGGGAGCTGCAGATGAGACATACCTACAACATGTTAGTATACTACAAAAGAGGATTTTGAAAGTTATGGCTAACAAACCGAATATTTACTCTTCAAATGCCCTATATAAAGAATTAAATATCTTAGACATCCGACAACTATTTTACCTAAAAGTTGCAATAAAAACACATTCTGAGAAAGGGGCTTTAAAACCGATTGAACATTGTTATGGTACGCGTTCTAAAGAAAAGCATGTTGTCGTTCAATTAAAGTCTACAACGAAAGGACAACATAGCTATGACTATTTGGCACCTAAAATCTACAATTCCATACCAGAAAATATAAAAAATGTGCAAAATATGGGAAAATTCAAGTATTTACTTAAAGGAAATCTTCTTCAAGGAGATAGATATAGAATTCATAGAGTAATTACCTGATGTGACGAAGATGTGTCTAGGCTGATGGAAATGAAAATAATTTGTTATGTATGGGTGTATATATGCATGTATGTATGCATATGTATATACATTTTGTTATTATATCTTTTTTGTTTATATTAATTGCATGGTTAATTATTAAAAAAAAGGAAAAAAAAAGAAAAAAATCTCTCTTGTGCCATAATATATGCTTGATAAAATTGCCATTACTACATTGTTATAAATCAATTTATTAAAGCTATGTTATCATTTTATGTATTTAATTAGCATTATCATTATTTAATTTGTATAACCTCACTCTCAAGCTAATTTAGCTTACGTGAGTATTTGTGTTTATTATTTATCATTTTTTGTATTAGACCTAATACCTATATATAGTATATTACTGTTATGTTCTTGAATAATAGACATTATTATTATTATTATTATAAACTTCATCTTGTTACTCATTACTTCGTTTAGGCTTACCAGTTCCATGCTTGGAGATATACCTAGTTTCTTTAATTTTCCTATATTTTTTTAACTTTCATCACAGTGGATTTATTTATGTTATATTCAGAAGCAAATTCCGTAACATCCATTTTCCAATTTGGAAACAATACCTAATCTTCTGAATTTCTGTTAGTTGTCTCTTCATCTTGAAAAAAATTGTGACAGTTGTCGTTTAGATGACTTATAAATATTTTTGCAAGAGTCATGTTTACATTGCTAAAATAAAGTGTACTACTTTTTTTTGAAATCAAGTGTACCACATTTATATGACGCGCAGTGTACGTAACCTGTCTAGTGCATTATTCTGTGTTTGGCAATTTTTCACTTATTTGTTTATCACTTATTTAGTATTTTTCTCATGTATCACTTTTATAATAAAGGAATCAATCATCCTACAAGATATTATTCTCATTCAAATCTTATCGTAATAAATTACAACATTGTAAAACTAAAATTAGATAGAAGGTAGAAAAATTTGTGGAGAAGAAAGACATCATCTTTGAAATCGTACCGTAATAAATTACAAAATTGTAAAACTAAATTTAGACAGAAAGGTAAATGAAAAACATTTTTAAAAAGCAATTATTGCCATTATTTAAAGTGCCTCTCCCTCACATCTACATTTTGTATTGTTTTGTATACAATCGTGCATATATACTGCATGTGATTATAATGATAATATTTCTTATATAATATATTTCTATATAATATAATAATATTCCTTATATATTTACTGTACCCATGTAATGGAATTTTGTTTATATTAATAAATAAATTAATAGATGTTAAAAATCGTCTGTGTCTTCCGCTTATTGTTTATTTGTTATTCTGTAAATGAGAACCATCAAATGGGATAAAGTACATATTTACTAAAGAACTAAATTTTGATTAGTTTTGCTTCAAATTAAGAAAAATTTTTAACTGACATCTTTATCGTATGTCGGCATAATTTATACAATCATATTTAGATATTAAGCATAAGAACAAATCTTTCATTCCTTCTATATTCAGTTAAGAAAATTATTAATCTTTTCAAATTATGTAATGTGCTTACGTACGGATCATGGGCATCATATTACTAACATAACCTTAAATTTTTAGTTTTTGTAGATTTATTTTCAGTTATTATTAATCTTTTCAAATTATGTAATGTGTTTCAAAATATTGTAGATTATTGAAAATAGACTACTAATTATAGGTTGGATTTCTAACCAACAAAAAGCATCTTATTATATTAGATTACAGCAATTAAAAGTTCATTAGTATGCACTGAACAAAATTTTAGTTGATAGTACAGGAATCAAGCAGAAATTTTAGAAAAATTTACATAACATCTGAAAATTTTAGAAAATGCATATATTTGAGGTTAGTTATGAACGTTAAATACATAATTAATTTTCGTCGTTATTATAATAAATTAAAATATTCTAGACTTTCATTAAATTACATTAATAATTATAACATTGTAATACGAATGTTTCAATACTGAATTAAATAAGACCAATCTAGAATTAAACTATTAAAATATGCTTGCATCATCTTATAAATTTAAAAGCGCCATTCATTTTTCTTAAAATTTAGCCTCATTTTGGTGGGCTTGGCCTTATTGTCGTCTCTGTCTCTATAAAGCCTCTGTACGTTTTTCCAGAATAAATCATTTTTTTTAAATGGCACCATGGTAACGGTAAATAGCGAAGCCAAGTTACTACAACACAAATTAGAGAAATTTATTTATACCGGTAACTAAAAAGGGTCAACTAACTTTTTTAGTTAACAGGTGTTTTTCTCAGTGTAGTACCTACCTACAGTTTCTTAAAACATACGTACAAAAAAAGGATCTACACACTACACAACATAATAACATAAAAATGTTATAATTGTTTTATCATTTTACTTCCCAAAAAGATAGAAGACTTGATTTATATATACTTCAAATCTAAATTTATGTATCGTGCTTCAAATCGTTATACCCAGAATTCCAGGGATTGTTTGATTTTTCGTTAAACAACAGACAGTACCTACCAACAATATGATTTATTAGTTATTAGTTGTTTCAATCCTGGTTAACCATTCATATTTTTGATACCAATTTGTATTAAAACCTCTGCTGTTATTACCGCGATTATATTTTACTATTAAATTAGTCATATTTGGACATGGTTTTAATACAGAAATAAAAATCTTGTCATCTAAACATAATCCAAATTTTTTTGCGACTGTACTGTGTACTATATTATATCTTGTTTATTTCGTAGGTACCACTAACCGGATTTGACTTTGACCGTGATTTTCATCCTTATCCAATATACCACTAGTAGAAGCCATAATAAAAAAAATTTGAATTTGTTTTAATGTCAAAAACCATGAAAATTACACCATGCGATTGTAAGGGAACTAAACTAGAACAATATATTTTGACTATACAGACTATACTATAATAGAACCCCTTCTGCAGAGAAGAACGATCACAGAGAAGCGACATAAAGGCTTTCAGCGTGAACAGTTTTCGTACGCGCATGCGCCAACTATGGTGTGTTGTTGTCACTTGTCACTTGCGTATATTTCAATATTTTTTTAGGTTATACCTAAGTATATTGAAAATATTTGTTCAAGCAGTAAAATAACGACTATTAAATCTATTTCGTTTAACGATTAAAGACAAAGTAAACGAAATACCTAATCAACTTGCCAATTTTGATGTACTTATTTAGGTTATAAAAACGCTATGAAGTAAATTACATCAGGAAAAAGTATTAAAATATTTTATTCTGTTAAATATACTAATAGGGATTTCAAAATAAATAAAGTAGATAGAAAATGGAAAATTTTAACCCATATATAAATAAAAATATTTGTTGTGAAACATCTTGTTTTATTTTTATATACATACTATTAACACATATTATTAATAATAAATATAAGTGTGTGAATGTGGCACAAAATCCTTCTAAAATGTATTTTAAGAAATGCATTAAACATCTCTAATATTAGTTTATATGTGAATCAAACTAATTTATATTTTATTATAAATAATGCCAAAGTTTTGCAATAGAGATTATAAATATTTTAATTGGTCTACATTTTATAACATTTACCCATGCGCTCTAATTGCGATGAACAATATTATATAATACACTGTCATGCAGTTCGCTCAGTGTACATCTCGGTGTACATGTACCAAAAGGATAACTTCTCTCAGTGTAAACGTGTGTGTTTACTTCAAATCGGCTGGGCCATAGAACTTCAAACGTTCCGCCGGCACTGTCGCTTCTCTGTGATCGTTCTTCTCTGCCTTCTGCCTTCTCAAGATGAGAGAAGCCGAGAATTTCCGGAGAGTCCCGAGGGCCGGCCCATACATTCTAAAAGCTGGCGAGTCCTTCCGCGCTGTTTTAAATTATAACAATACTATGTGCTAAGAAGTAATAATAAATAATAAATGTTATGTTATTTATCGTTTCACACAGATTTAACATTTCCATATTTAAAGTTAGTAAGTATATTATCTATAGTGATTACGCGTGTTGGCTAGATTTTTATTTTCTTGAACGAAAACTTTCTTCCGTTTGATCGCGCCAACGGGCCGGCCCCGCTCACTCACGCTGAAGCAGAATAGGTACGCGACATACGCTTGGGTACTTAGATGGCAGATCTAACATCAATGAAGTGAGCGTACTGCCTAGTAGCCTAGCTATTACCAAAGATCGTCTTTGCTATTACGGACGTTTAGGAAGGAGCATGGGCCAGCCCGATTCATATAATAGCGGATTAGAACGTATAATATTAAGCGGGATTTTAAATTTGGAAAGCGGGGGATATTATAGGCATTATCTCGAATAGTTTCTAAACTCCATTTTTAATATTTTCATTGGGTAATTTTCTATATTACGGAACGTCCGATTTTTGAAATTTTTTTGCTTTTAACATACGTAGTTTTGCCTCCTAAACAAAAAATTCTAATAAAAAAATCGGCGGTCGGCAACGGTTTTCGAAATATTTGGCCCCAAAGTCTCTGAAAGTCGTATTTTTCCACTGCCATAATCACTTATTTTCACCAAATTTCTCACTTTATGCGCTTATGAATACCTTTAATACAGACTTAAACACTTTTAAATAGATATTGTCTTAAAGTTATTTGTGGCATCTTTCTGTATTTTCTTTCTGTTCTTATTTGGGATTTACGGCCACACTTCTGAACATTACCCAGATAATCCAGATATTTTTTAGATTATCTGGGTAATGTTCAGAAGTGTGGCCGTAAATCCCAAATAAGAACAGAAAGAAAATACTTTTAAAGAGTTTCAACATATTTATTACATCAATAACTATTTTTTGAACCTTCTTATAAAAGCCATGAAAACATAACCTAAAATTTCAAACATTACGATAGTGGCGCGGGATCTATATTATGCATAAACTAATGTTCCTTCTTTAACATAAAAAGATACTGCAAAAAGAAAACAAAAAAAATTATTTCGATAGAGTGCGAAACAGTTCTTAATTTTTTTCTGGGTGGGCCCTGCCCAACCTGCCCACCCTTACCAGCCACCACTGTTTGTGAATAAATTATCTAACAGGTCAGTTGGTTATCATCATTTTTGCGGTTTACTAATTTTTCTGATTATGTTCTAAATTTTACTTTAATGTATTCTGTGTCTTACCCCAATATTGTTAATAGTAATTAAAATTATACTGCATCTTTTGTTGTTTATAGTGGATAACGTAAAGCCCCAGAAAATAATTTTGAAAAATTGTCATAAATAGACTATCTACTAGCGCCATGCGCGGAATTTTTCCGCATTTTTGTGCTGTGACTTTTATATTAGCTTTGTTTGTCATCAGCCATTAGTGTACACTTTTTTACACTTTTTGCCAATAAGTCGTTTGTTATAAATTAGTGCAGACAGTGCTAGCCGTTTGGTATACCAGTATAGTGTACACTTTCTTGCACTTTTGACACTGACTCCTGAGGTGGTGTAACGAGTGTAGATTGTGCAGCGCAGGCACCTGAGTTTGAGACTGTTAAGTGGTTTGAGACTGTTCAGTGGTTTGAAGTTTGAGATTTACTGAAACGGGTTGTCTGACAGAGGTATGAATTGAAATAATGTGATTTTGTCACAGTTATTTAATGATGAGAGTGAAGATACTGGTAGTGAATCTATTATTGCTATTATTTATAGGTTATGTTGATTTTCTGACAAGAGTACGTACACTCTAAAGTTGTTTGTTATAGAATTACACATCTGCACTAGTTAACATTTTGTACACTTTTAAACCTACACTTTTCTGCACTACACTTTGATGACAAACAAAGCTATTGTTACATGCGTCAAATTGGGTTTTTATTTTTTCTGGAATAAAAAATATATTGTTTTCTTCGAGGTTTTCTTCTTCCAACAGTTTTTAATCGTGAGTACATACAATTTTTTACAAAGTAAATACAATTTTCATTAGCATTGTATTTATTTTTTGTATTAAAACTGTTAAAATGATTTTATTTGCATGTCATTTTGAAAACCGGATTTTTTCGAAATAAAGTTTAATTTTGATTTTTGCCTGTCAACAAAAAGGAAAGTTGAAAAATTAATAAAATCTAATCACCTCATATATACACGTGAGGGAAACACAAAAAGAGACAACGACAATAATTGAAGATTTCTGACATCGTTAAGACGAGAATAGATCGATCTTTATTTGACCACTTTACATATGAAACATACATTTGTGGCAAGTCAATTGTTATAAACAAAAAACAGCAATTGTATATAAGAAAAAATTAATAAATAAAAATGATGATTACATCATGAACACAGCTCTAATAAAATAAAATGTAGAGAACAAACGTATAAGGAAACAAACTACATAAATTACACAAAACCAGGTAAAAGATAACAGAGATTTGGTTACTGCAAATAATATCAAATATCCAGTAAAGAATGTATAAACACTTCTACATAATTTCAGCTTTTAAATATACCTCTACAGAGTAAAAACAATTAGGTAACGAATTAACCAAGACGTAGGATCTAATTTTACTTTTGAATTTTGCGCTAACCAAAGTTTTCCATTCATTTGGCAGGTAATTTATTATATAATCTAATATCCAAGGAATTATTCTTAGATTTAGATAATCTATACTTTGGATTATATAAGTTGCACTTATTCCGAGTATTATGGGAATGAATGTTAGAGTGTGTCAACAAATGGCCTTTCCTACTATGTATTTCAAGTAAACTGTTGAAAATGTACAGATTGGGCAACGACATTATTTTTAATTTCAAAAACAGTGGTTTACAATGTTCTGAGTAATGAGCACCTGCAATAATTCTTATAACTCGTTTTTGCAAAATGAAGACTCTTTGCGAGTAACCAGAGTTACCCCAAACTATTACACCGTAAGTCATGTGTGAATGAAATAACGCGAAATAAACAGACAACATAGTATTTACATTTACTAGCCTGCTTAGTCTCCTGATGACAAAAATTGAGCATGATAACTTACTACAAAGTTGATCTATATGTACTATCGCGGCCGAAAAAAAGTAATCGATTTTTTATCAAGTAGTATGTTTTTTCGAAAAATATTCCTTTGTAATGGGAGTGTTTACATCAGTTATGTCAATTAAATTATTTTGACAAGAAATCATTGGTGGGGAAGTATTTATTTAAAAGAAACTAATAAGAAATAAGTTGTTAATATTTTTTAATTATAAGAAAACAATTGATTAGTAATTAGTATGGTTTTAAGAGAAGCAGAAAAAAGCTACAGCATCATCACACTTGGAGAAGGGTAGTCTTAACAACGCGTGGCAAGTCAAATTAATTGCAGCAAAGGCACAATTCAAAAACTAAACAAAAAGACAGACCTTCCGCTATTATCTGTTTTGTACAAATATTCTTCATCAAACTTATGACCCCTGGGACGGTAAACTCGCAGTTGACCATTGTAGCAGGACTGAAATATCTTTTCGTCAGAAAAGACCACTCTCTCCCTGTAACGATCTTATTCATTAATAAAAGTATTTGCAAACTGCATTCTTGCCTCTTTATTATCATCTGTTAGTCGGTGCTTTTTAGCACTGGCACAGTTAAATAGACCTTGCTCTCGCAACCGTTTTCTTGCTGTTCTAACAGACGCTGGGAAGTTGGTTTGCTCTTTGGCTTCAATAGAATTAGAAAATGGGTTTAAATTCACATAGTTAACCAGGGTATTGTCGTTTTCTAGATAACTCTTTCTTGGCCGCCCTGCTCAGATCATGAGTTTCTTTCCACTTTTTGTTTAGTTTTTGAATCGTGCTTTTGCTGCAATTAATTTCACTTGCTATGCGTTGTTGAGACCACCCTTCTCCAAGTTTGGCGATGATGTAGCCTTTTTCTTCTTCACTCAAAACATGATAAGGCATGATTAAGTAATAAAAAATTTATATTTGCTTCATATGACAATGACGTTGACACTAATAAAAAAAATATTGGGATTGATGCGACACTGAATAGAACCATAGTTACAACGGGAAAATCAGTCGATTACTTTTTTTCCCGTTGTAACTATGGTTCTATTCAGTGTCGCATCAATCCCAATATTTTTTTATTAGTGTCAACGTCATTGTCATATTAAACAAAAATAAATTTTATATTACTTAATCATGCCTTATCATGTTTTGAATGAAGAAGAAAAAGGCTACATCATCGCCAAACTTGGAGAAGGGTGGTTTCAACAACGCATAGCAAGTGAAATTAATTGCAGCAAAAGCACGATTCAAAAACTAAACAAAAAGTGGAAAGAAACTCATGATCTGAGCAGGGCAATGGGTTCTGGGCGGCCAAGAAAGAGTTCTCGAGAAAACGACAATACCCTGGTTAACTATGTGAATTTAAACCCATTTTCTAATTCTATTGAAGCCAAAGAGCAAACCAACTTCCCAGCGTCTGTTAGGACAGCAAGAAAAAGGTTGCGTGAGCAAGGTCTATTTAACTGTGCCAGTGCTAAAAAGCACCGACTAACAGATGATAATAAAGAGGCAAGAATGCAGTTTGCAAATACTTTTATTAATGAATAAGATCGTTACTGGGAGAGAGTGGTCTTTTCCGATGAAAATATATTTCCTGCTACATTGGTCAACTGCGAGTTTATCGTCCCAGGGGTCATAAGTTTGATGAAGAATATTTGTACAAAACAGATAATAGCGGAGGGTCTGTCTTTTTGTTTAGTTTTTGAATTGTGCCTTTGCTGCAATTAATTTGACTTGCCATGCGTTGTTAAGACCACCCTTCTCCAAGTGTGGTGATGCTGTAGCTTTTTTCTGCTCCTCTCAAAATCATACTAATTAATTGTTTTCTTATAATTAAAAAATATTAACTATTTCTTATTAGTTTTTTTTAAATAAATACGACCCCACCAATGATTTCTTGTCAAAATAATTTAATTGACATAACTGATGTAAACACTCCCATTTACAAAGGAAAATTTTTCGAAAAAACATACTACTTGATAAAAAATCGATTACTTTTTTTCGGCCGCGATAGTACATTCCATTTTAGACCATCATCAATAGATATACCCAATAACCTAACACTATCCCCTCTATGGCAATACTCGAATCAGAGCTAATGGTTAAAATCTGAGTCTTATTTTCATTTAATTTAAGTTTATTTGACGAGAACCACAGTTTGGATTTCTCGACAGCAACTTCAGCTTTCTCATTAAGTTCTCTCATAGTTTTTGCGGAATTTTTCAGGGTTAAGTCGTCTGCAAATAATGTGCTCTTGATAGTGTCAAGATATATAGGAAGGTCATTGATATATACAGCGTGTGTAAAAAGTATTGAAACATGACCATAACTTTTAAAATATTGATTGTATAAAAAAACCCTTGGATAGGTCGATTTTTATTTTCAATGGGCTCATTTCGGAAAATTTTTTTAATTCATATTCCGAAAGTACACCTTGTAATTAGTAAATGTGCAAAATATTAATTTTTTTTTTCAACTGCTTCTCCCTCAAAATAAATAATGAAAATAGAGCGCTGTGACGTCACACCACTCGCAGCGGTCGGCCGCTAGCTTGTTTCCTATAGTTTCATACCGGCGGCAGTTACTACACACACGGCGGAAGTGGTAATTTCGTTCATCTTTTAAGTGCTTCGTCCTTGGTACAGCGAAATCTAAATACCATATATCCGCATAACTCATAGAACCAGTGGAGTCGGGTAGTGTGACGTCATAGCCGTTTCAAATATGTTACGAATTTGAAATCAAATATTAGGGTTAATATTAACGCTAGCGATCTAATTTTTTCACTATATACTTAGAGGATGAAATACTTACGGAAAATGCTAAAATAAATTAAAAAGCAAATATCACGAAATGAGCCCATTACGCAACTTTTGGTGTGACTTATAATTTCTAGTTCTACACACCCCCTCCCCCAGCCACCCCAACTTTTTTTTTTCAAATGGCAACCTACCCTTTGTGATACCCCAAAAGAAAGGTATTTTAATAGACTATTCAACGCTGTAAAGAAATCCGAAATCCGTCGATGCAATTGGCTTCCCAAACGCATGAAATACATTTTTTTGTAAGAAAAAGAAAGATTAGTAAAACTTTATTACTGAAAAAAATTAACAAGTTTATTTATAATATAATAATACAATACAATACAATATAATAATATAACATAACAACAGAAATACAATACAAAGATTGTATAGAGACTACAAAATTATATAATAGACGAGTCAATTTAGTAGAAAAAGCCCCCTAACCTAGGACAAATTCCAACAAAATGTCTGTGAACGGTTTTTGTCATTGCTAGGTGTACTGATCGACAGAAAAAAAGTCTACCGAAATCTGATAACCGGAAGTGGGTTATTTTCAAGATGGCCGCCGCTAATCATGAAAATCGGCAAAACTCCTGTAACTTTGTTATTTTTAAGCGTAGAAAAATTATTTTTCTATCAAACTTACGGTTTTTATGGTCAAGGAATTCATTTCAACCAATAAATTTGGTCCACGGGGTCAAAAATGTGGGCCATTTTGGATCTGATGGATGTTTTTTGTATGATGACGTTTTTTGTAATTTGTCGTTTACAACCAAAAATTTGATGTTATTTATTGTTTTCTTTTGTTGCAGGTTTGAAACATGAGTGCTAATTCAAGTTTTACTCAGAATAATTGTCCTATCTGCAAAGACAGTTTGACAGACGGAGCAGTGATTCAAGTTCAGCAGAAGGGTGCTGATGGCATAAATTCACCAAGTGTTCTGAGAGGTGACAGCGTTGTTGTCACTGCTGGCTGTAACATACACGTGCAATGTCGGAAACGTTATGTAAATAAAAAAGACATTCAATTGAAGAAACGTGATACCAGTAAACTCGAACCGAGGAAAAGTCAACGTGTGTCTGCCGGGCCTTTCAGGAGTAAACGTGATTGCCTTTTCTGTGGGACACTTGTTTCCCTTAAAGGTTCTGACTACAGCTACGTAAGGACAATCGCATTTGCCAGGACCATCAAGGAATGCTGTGAAAGTCGTTCAGATGACTGGTCATTGAAAGTAAAGGGGAGGATTGAGTACTATGGCGGAGATCTTCATGGAGCTGACTGCATATATCATCATGTATGTAGTGTGAATTTTCCCACCGGATATGATTTGCCACGTCAATGTTGTGATCAGTACACAATGTGTGGTTATCTTGAAATGAATGATGAAGAACAGATCTCCGCCATAGTACTCAATCCTCCCTTTTACTTTCAATGACCAGTCATCTGAACGACTTTCATAGCATTCCTTGTTGGTCCTGGCAAAGGCGATTGTCCTTACGTAGCTGTAGTCAGAACCTTCAAGGGAAACAAGTGTCCCACAGAAAAGGCAATCACGTTTACTCCTGAAAGGCCCGGCAGACACACGTTGACTTTTCCTCGGTTCGAGTTTACTGGTATCACGTTTCTTCAAACTTTTTTTGCAGATAGGACAATTATTCTGAGTAAAACTTGAATTAGCACTCATGTTTCAAACCTGCAACAAAAGAAAACAATAAATAACATCAAATTTTTGGTTGTAAACGACAAATTACAAAAAATGTCATCATACAAAAAACATCCATCAGATCCAAAATGGCCCCCATTTTTGACCCCGGGGACCAAATTTATTGGTTGAAATGAATTCCTTGACCGTGAAAAGTTTGATAGAAAAATAATTTTTCTACGCTTAAAAATAACAAAATTACAGGAGTTTTGCCGATTTTCATGATTAACGGCGGCCATCTTGAAAATAACCCACTTCCGGTTATCAGATTTCGGTAGACTTTTTTTCTGTCGATCAGTACACCTAGTAATGACAAAAACCGTTCACAAACCTTTTGTTGGAATTTGTCCTACGTCTGATGGTATATTGACTCGTCTATAAATAAACTAGTAAATTGCTGAACCGGTAAATAAATTTACCGCTTGTGCGCAATATAATCCAACAACTAATAACAAACCGCTGCCAATTATGGGATCAAAACTTCCTCACCGTGTAGTGGAGTTTATAATAAAAGTAATTTTTGACGTATTTTGTATTTTGATTTTTTTGACGTATTTGGTTTTTTTGGCGTATTTTGTTTATTTCAACATTTGGACACATTATTATAATGGATTTGTATATTAGATCTTATTTCTAATCTTTCATCACGAAAATTTTTTTTGTAAAGTTAGAAATAAAAATGTTGGGGACCGGTAGACCCCCTTCCAGTGGACCGATTTTGCTCATCAACGAACTCAATCTTTTCCTTGACCTCTAGAACGTGTGTACCAAATTTGAAAGCTTTATCTCAAAAACTGTAGCTGCTATCGCGATACACACACACACACACACACACACACACACACACACACACACACACACACACACCCACACACACACACAGACACACACACACACAGACAGAAAGTTTGTTTTGTCTGAAATTTTGTGTATCGTCATAATTCGTCGAGAATCGTCCAGAAATGCAATACAAATTTTCAAAAATTTTTTCACGAATATATACCTTCCTCACTTTTGGTGAGGAAGTAATAACAATAGCACAGTATTTAATAGTATATTACGTAATGAGAGTTGTAAATCGCATATTACGCACGAATGGAAAAATTGCGCACGACGCCGCGTGGCGGCGGAGTGCGGCAATTCCATGAGTGCGTAATTGCTTTACAACTCGAATTATGTACTATACTTTACCTACGATCGTATTTATTGAAATTAAAACACAATTTAGTATTATTTGTTGCTTATGTCAGTTTTGACAGCGTTAGAAAATTAAGTTTTGCACCTGCCATTTTTAATAATTTTAGCCTGTTGTCAGAAATATAAACTACAAGTGTTGTGTAAAGTTGGTCACGTGGTCACATTGCAACACATTTCAGCGGCTGAGCGTGCGATTTGTTTACGGTGTGTAAGGTTCAATTTACATAGGTGGCTGAGAGTGCGTTTTCAGCTATTTACGTTAGTGATCGTAGGTAAAATCTAATATCATATTAGAACTTGATACATAGTGACATTTACACTCAACTGTACGCTTATACGTCATATACATATAAGGTAAATAACAGTTATAATTACGTAATTATTACTAACAGCAAAGTATCGCAAGGGAAGAATATGCGATAGAACATAATCCATTACATAATCAAAATTCATTAAATGCACTGGAATACCAAGACTTATTATTTGGAGATATCACAATCTGGTAAATAACTTAAGTAAATATAAAGGAATAACATACTGCAGTATAAAGGTAGCAAATATAGCTCATTTTATGATATATTTGTACAATATACATTTTCTATTACACTGGGATATTTTGATTTACTATTGTTAATAAATTGACACTGTTAGATTAATAATTTTATATATTTTTATATAAAATCTTTTTACATGACAGAATATTATTTTTCATACATAAAAACAATACATGACATAATATATCTTGATAAACTAAAAACTATAACACAGCAACACAACAAAAGAATCCAGTTAGATACTAGCACAAATCTAATAAGAAGCAATATGTACTACATCAACACACCTCCTTACATTTGATTCTTTAACATCATTACTTTAAACTTTAATATTCAACATTTCTCTGAATTTAACAAATTTAATTTTTCCTAATGATTTTGTAAATATATCAGCGATATTATCTTCTGAATCTACTTTAATAATATTAATAATTCCATCGATATAATCCTCATGTACGTAATGATATTGTACTTCAATATGTTTTGAGTTCTTAGTGAAATTACCATACTATGCAATCAGTACCGCTCCTGAATTGTCTTCAAAGATCTTAATAGGCTCTGTAATCTTTATTTCAAAAACATCATCAACAATACCATTTATGAACTTTATCTCAGTTACTGCTTCTGATAGTGCAATGTATTCTGTTCCGTTGTCACATCTCAATTCTTTAATAGTTTTTCCTGTTACATTTTGCACTTCTTTTACATATTCTGTAACACAATCAACGACTTGATCTTTTGACTTAATACAATATACTTTCGTTAATTTACTGTAATCGTCAATAAAAGAAAGGAAATACTTTTCACCACAATTTCCTGTAGTTCCATGAGGTCCATTCAGATCTGTATGAACAATTTCTAGAATTTCCTGAGCTTTTCTTTTATTATTATTGAAAGGTAAATTATGCATTTTATTTTCAATGCAAATTGCACACTTCATATAATCTGACTCTATATTTTCTGGTACTCCATCCAATAGTTTATTTTTACATATTATATCTAAATACCTAGTTAAAATTTACATGTCCAAGTGTGCGATTCCATTTCTCTTTCAACGTAATAGTTTCTTGACTAGTATTACTCGACACATTTGCACACATTTCGTTTGGTAAAATAAAGCTTGTCATCTTGTAAAGTCTATTATCCTTCTTTGCTATAGCTACCAGTTTATTGTTTTGATCATAAATCTTGGACAGATATCCCTTTGAGACAATCGTATGTGTATCAGTAACCCTTGAATAACTTATTAAATTTGCTTCCATTTCTCTCACATAAAATACATTTTTTAATGTCACTTTTGATTTTGTGCTATATACTGGAAAAAATATTGTAATTTTTCCAACTTTTGTAGCTTTTAAAAAACGACCAACACCAACTTTCACGTTTACAGGTTCTTTTAATGTGATAACTTCATCAAAATATTCATCATTATTTATAATGTGGTCAGTACACCCACTGTCAAGTAACCAAGTTATTTGTTTTTTATTCAACTTGATTTCTTCACTTATAGACGACATATTATTTACTATAGTCGTATTGAAACAACTTCCAAGTCCATCTCTATCTGATTTGTCTCGATAGTTACCACGATTTACACGAAAATTGTCTTGATAACCTCTACCACGATTGCCTCGATAATGTCCATAACTCGACCGACTGCGAATACTGTCTCTGCCTTCCTCTTGACAATTCCTTCTCAGATGACCTGGTTTACCACAATTAAAACAGATTTGACTATAACTCATTGACGGACCAGCCACTGCTTCGAACACATTTGATTTTGAAACTATTTCATCACTACGGTTATGTACTAATTTAACACTTTTAACTGATCTATTAGGATGTTATGATATTAGCATAACCATCAAATCCCCTACAAGAGTAACTGCATTTTCAAGTACGTGTATTGACAATTTTTTAATTAGTTCTAATATTGTAGACTTTAAAACTCAGGTTACCAACCTATACCTATCAGATCATTTTTCTCAGTCGATAAGTGTTTATACTGATGTTATTAGGAATAAAGAAAATAAATTTGTTCAAAGGAGAAATTTCTCCAAAGAAAACATCGTGCGATTTTCTAATCTTTTAGATAGGGAAAATTGGCAAGAGATTTATGCTCAGGTTTGTCCAAACAGGGCTTGTAAATATTTTATTGATACCATATTGTACTATTTTGAGCTATGTTTTCCACTAAGAAGAGTACCTTTAATTAAAAAACAAAGTAGGGATGATTGGATGTCCAATGATTTGAGACAATTAAAATATAGATTAACAATATTTGTGACCTTGCTAAAATTGATCAGGCTTATAAAGATGTTAGCGTATCCTTGCAGAAACAATATTGTAAATCACTTGTAAAAGCCAAAAGAGAGTATCATGATAGGCAAATTCAAGCATCCATTAATAAATCAAAGGCAATGTGGAGTACTATAAATAAAATAAAAGGCAATATGAAAAAACCCAATGTTATATCTATAACTGAAAATGGTCAAGAAATTTCAGATGTGGCAGTAGCTAATAATTTTAATAAACATTTTACTTCTAATTTATCCAATGATTGTGACTACGATCTTGATTTTTTAATTTCTAATGTTCCTTTTTTCAACCGTTCCCTTTTTTAAGTCCGTTGTTGGCATCTGATGTAATTGCTTTGATTAATAGATTAAAAACTTCCAATTCTTGTGGATATGATAATATATCCAACAATTTAATAAAAAACTGTAAATTAAGTATCTGTCAACCGCTAGCCTTTTTAGTAAATTTATGTTTAAACACGGGAATGTTTCCAGATATTTTTAAATTAGCTATTGTCCAACCTCTGTACAAAAAGGGTGATACGAATGACTATGGAAACTACAGAGCAATAAGTTTGCTTTGTAGTTTTTCGAAGGTATTTGAACTCGCTATTAAGGATCTTTCTTGCATGGAAACAACTATCGACCTATCAACATGGTTTTTCTAAGAAGAAAAGCACTGAGTCTGCTTTATGCGAGTTTCATCATTTAATTGTGAGCACCCTTGATACTAAGCAACATGCATTAGGGTTGTTTATTGATTTCTCCCGTGCTTTTGATGTTGTAGATCATAAATTGCTGTTAGATAAATTAGATCGATATGGGGTCAGAGGGATTCCATTAAAACTTTTTTCTTCATACCGTAGTAATAGAACGCAGATTGTGAAATTAAATCAAGTAGCAACAAGTGAAGTGTGTGATATCACACATGGAGTTCCACAGGGATCTATTTTGGGTCCTCTTCTATTCAATATATTTACCAACGACCTAATTACATACTTAAAGATGATACCAAATGTTTATTGTGTTTGTTATGCGGATGACACAAATGTCTTGATTATTGACAAGAACTTAAATACCATTAAGAATACCGCTGACTTAGTGTACTCAAACATAATCCAATGGTCCGAAAAAAATAAGCTTAACCTAAATAAAAAAAAAACTAATATGCTTTTATTCACTCTACATAGGAACCTAGATATGTCACTCTTCAATAACAATGTTGATGAAATTAACTTCTGTGATTGTGTCAAAATATTAGGCATAACTTTTGATAGACATTTTCACTGGGGAAGTCATATAGATACCCTGTGCAAGCAACTACGTAGTAGCTGTTATGGCTTAAGATTTATGTCTACACATTGCAGTCGTGATATTCCAATGACTCTGTATTATGCGAATTTCTACTCTCATTTGAGATATGGCATTACAAACTGGGGAAATAGTACTCACGTAAATCGAATATTTTTTCTACAAAAATATGCTGTACGAATCATTGCTGGTATAGGCTTTCGTGAGAGCTGTCGTCCTGCTTTTAAAAATCTAAAAATTTTAACTCTTGCTAGTGTATACATACTGGAGGTTTGCATTTTTGTTTATAAGAATCAACATAAATTTTTTGCCAATCAGGTTAATCATAAACATTCCACAAGATTTAAAGGATTGTTTCAACCAGAATCACACCGAACAGCTTTATACCAAAAAAGTTTTTATTACAATGGTTGTAAATATTTTAATTCTCTATCTGATGATATTAAATATTCTCAGAACGTGCATATTTTTAAATCGAAACTGAAACAGAAGCTACTTGATAAAAATTGTTATGAAGTTGATGATTTCTTTAAATAATTTTTTCTCTGTTTATGTTTTACACTAAATTTTTGTTTTTAATTAAACAACAAACAACAGTGTTTTTTGTCTTTGCATTAAGGTTATGTTTAATTTTTTTATGTATATATGTGTGTGTGTATATATATATGTATATATGTGTGTGTGTATATATGTGCGTATATGTACACTCATAATATATACCTAAATATTTATTTGTTGATTGTTAATGTAAAGTGACTGTTATTTATAAACTTTATGTACTTTTACTGACTGCTTTTGGATATTGCAAATTTCTATATGTTCTCTATTTTGTGTGATCTGACTTGTGTAAAACAAAAATTTTTTTTTCTTTTTGTTATTTACACCAATAAATTATTATTATTATTACTATTATTATCTGTTTCATTTTTTTCCTCCAAAGCCTTCATTTTAATTTTACTTTTCAAATAATCCACTGTTCTGTCCTTTTCTGGCAGTACATCAATTAAATCACTAATATGGTTGTAATTTTGTGGTAAAGCTTTCAACATATAATTTAACTTCTCTTGTTCACTTACTTTAGCGCCAGCACCTTTTAATGCATTTACAGCCTTTTCGAATTCATCAAAAAATATGTTAACTTCAGGATAATTTTTTAACTTTATCCTTTCAAGATTGTTTCTACAAATAATCCGCAGTGAGATTCCGGAGAGACGATACGATACTATGACGATACGAACCGCCCATAGTAGATAAGCTATGGGGCTATCAGACCAAAATCCCATGTTATTTTAAAGGGAGGTTCATCGTGGTCATTTTTTATACAAAATATGTGATGCGGGTTGCCTACCCTCGTAATTGCCTACCCCCTGGAGGTCATAAGAGGTCAAGGTCATCGAAGGTCACGTACAACCAATTACTTAATAAGTTCTAATGAATCTAATGATAATATATTAATAATAATAGATGGCTAGGTAATGGGGTGGAAGAATTTTTTATTTGTATTAAATTTGAATAGATAAGTCATTCGATGAATTAAATAAAGATGAAAGGGGTGCGTTGACGAGATGCAAGTTCACTGTTCCACATGTTATCTATATGTGAGAGCAGCGCCACTACTGACTGTTTCATGAACTAATTCAGATCACTGGAAGATATGAAGCAGTTAACAGCTCACGTAAAAATATGCTACGGCGAATATAGGCTTTCTAAATATATCTATTTATCTTAAAAGGAAGGATGGGGTTATATTATATTAGCAGAGAATAAAAACACAATTGAATTAATTGAATAGTATGCTATGCGAAATCTCTTAAGTAGGTCAACGAGTTCAATCTTATCACAATGTGTGGAATTCTGCAGGGGTCATAATAGGTTATCGGAGTTTTGTGAACATTTGCGTCTGATTTAATTTTTTTATTTAATAGCGAAAAAGGTAGGTAGGTATAAGTTATAAAAATGCCTAATGATGCATACTGTATTGAGGTAATGCTAAGCTCTCTGAGAAGTGTTTCGTCTAGGTAAATTTTAATTAAGCACCCCCACCCAGTATATCTTACAGTGAGATTTTTAAAATCTAATAGTGACGCTCTAGGTAGTGCAAAGAGATTAAAGTGTAGGTACATACAAGTATTTTTAATTCCAAAGACAAATTATTATTAAGTTCGTATACGATACGTAATACGAAATCGTCTTTAGTTCGATTCTATAGGGTATATGTCGTAAAAAATGTTTAGGAATATTATACGTGACGAATTTTAAACACAGAGGATACTAAGTTTTAGAAAAAATATAGGTAGCAATTACTGTTATCAGTTATAAATTAAGCAGGCCTTTATAATGTTCTATGAATATATGAGTCACAGAATTACATAACGTTCTCGAAATTTTTTTATAAGGAACCAAATTGATGTTTTCAACAATAGAAAGAAAAAGGAGCATGAACAAAAAGTAATTCTAACGATTTCTAACACGCGCGACCAGTCTGGCTTTTGGAAAGCCATAAATATGTTTAGACTACGCCCCCTAGCTTTCTCCTTGCCGATACAAAATTGGGAAAATTATTTTGACCAATATATGACTCAAGGAATTAAAATCTAAACCACGTTTCTTGACGCTAGAAACCCATCTCTTGATTGTCCAATAACATTTGGCGAGCTAAAAATGTGTCTTGATAAATGTAAAAACAACAAGTCCCCAGGTTCAGATGGACTTTCTTATGAATTCTTAAAGTACCTCCCCCAAAATTGGCTATTATATATATGTAAACTATTTAATGAAATATTAGAGAAGGAAACACTTCCATCGGAATGGTACCATGTCATAACGTCCATGCTACATAAAAAAGGGCCCAAAGAGGACCCTGAAAACTACCGAAGAATTGCTCTTGTTAACTGCATGACTAAGCTATTTACCTCAGTTATTTTAGACCGGCTATCTCATTACTGTGAATTGCGTAACATCCTACCGGAGGTTCAAAGTGGCTTTCGAGCAAACAGAGGTTGTATGGACAATGTGTTCTCTTTAAACGCTATTATTCAAATACATATCTTAGACTCAAAAGACGCAAAGTTTATGTGGCCTTTGTTGATTTTAGAAAAGCATTCGACGCGATTGATCACAACATATTATACAATAAACTCTACTCCTTAGGTATTAGCTCCAAAATTATTCGTATCATAAAATGTTTGTACGATGAAGCATTTATGACGATAAGAGCAAATAATGTATACTCAAAGCCTTATGAAATATCAGAAGGGGTTTTGCAGGGGGAATCTTTGAGCCCGTTATTATTTTTCTTGTTTATCGCAGATATAGAACAATTTTTTTTCGAACGGGGACATCAAGGCTTAAATATTGATAATGTCAATAATCTTCTGTTACTTTTATATGCCGACGACCTAGTTATTTTAAGCGATTCACAGTCTGACCTTAATAGAAAACTTAGAACCTTAGCCGATTATGCAAATATTAATAAACTTACAGTGAATACTTCAAAAACAAAAGTTATGATCTTTAGTAAGGGTGGCTTCCACAGTAACTATAACCGTTCTAATTTCTATTATAACAATCAAAAACTTGATGTCGTCAGACAGTTTTCTTACTTAGGCGTTTTATTTAGTTCATCTTCTTTATTCTTGGAAATGTCTACAACTACAGTAACCAGAGTCAAGCAGGCATTTGGTGCAGTTACTGCCATAATGTATCAGTCAAAAATGACCTCATGGGATGCAAGACTAAAACTTTATAATTCAATAATAATATCGATGCTATCATTTTGCGTTTCTTTATGGGGTTTAAGATACGAAGAGGTACTGGAACGCGTTCAAGTTAGCTTTTTTAAACACCTACTTTCTCTGCTACGGAATACACCGGATTATATTGTTAGGCTGGAAACTTCCGTTATTAAATTAAGTTATATTGTTTTTAAAACAGCTTTATCCTGGTTGGCTAATTTAATTTCAATGGACAATTCCAGGATCCCTAAATTATGTTATCTTCGGTTGTTAGAACTGTCTGATAACTGCGATATCAGATATAACTGGGTCGCCCAAGTAAAATCCACTTTTAACTTGTTGAACCGTACTGATCTCTGGAATGCCTACATACGGGGCACCAGAAATCTAAGAACTATTCAAACTGAAATTTTAATATTATATGAAAATAAATTACGGTCCGATGACCTCAACAGTTTGACATCATCCGAGTGTCTATGGTTGTATAATTCCCTACATAATAACACCTACCTGAGACACACAATGCCAATGTACATAACCAAAATAATTGCCCAAGTAAGAACAAGTAATAGAAAAATCTTTAAAATTACCTCTAAAGGTGTATCATATACAGCGTGTGTAAAAAGTATTGAAACATGACCATAACTTTTGAAATTGATTGAATAAAAAAACCCTTGGACAGGTCGATTTTTATTTTCAATTACGCAACTTTTGGTGTGACTTATAATTTCTAGTTCTACACACCCCCGCCCCCAGCCACCCCAATTTTTTTTTTCAAATGGCAACCTACCCTTTGTGATACCTCAAAAGAAAGGTATTTTAATAGTCTATTCAACGCTGTAAAAAAATCCTAAATCCGTCGATGCAATTGGCTGCCCAAACGCATGAAATACATTTTTTTTTTATTATTTTAAGAATGCCATGCATGTGAAGTGTCAAAAAAGTCGTACAATAGGCAATTTGTTTTTCAAAAAAGAAAAACTGTACCCATATAAGGTTCATTTGACTTTCATCATAGGGTGGAATTTTGTGAAATTATCCAGGAAAGACGTAACAATGACCCAACATTCACTTCTAACATTCTTTTTACTGATGAAGCGACATTTTATCTAAAAGGATCAATTCATAGACATAATTGTCGCTATTGGTCCAGGAACAACCCTCATTGGATGTAACCTTTGCATACGCAACGTCCGCAAAAAATAAATGTGTGGATGGGTATGATTGGACATCATTTTATTGGACCATTTTTTATAGAAGGTAATTTAACTTCTGAAATTTACCTGGACTTACTACAAACCGAAATAGTTCCCGCAATTGCTGCAATTTTTCCGGGTGATAATGATTTACCAGTAGCCGATAGCGTATGGTTCCAACAAGATGGAGCCCCTCCACACTATGGAGTTAATGTAAGACAGTACCTGAATGAGGTGTTTCCGGGCCGATGGATAGGCAGAAGAGGGTCAATCGAATGGCCAGCCATATCTCCGGACCTGACACCCCTCGATTTTTTTTTATGGGGTCATTTAAAGAGTTGCGTCTATAACAATAGACCAAATAGTTTGGAGGATCTAAAGGATAGAATACGGGCGGAGATTGGTCGAATACCCCAAACGGCATTCGAAAACTGTTTACAAAACTTTGAACAGCGACTTGTACAGTGCCTAGCTGTTAACGGAGCTCAGTTTGAACATCTTATTAGATAATTTGTTAATTTTTTTCAGTAATAAAGTTCTACTAATCTTTCCTTTTTCTTAAAAAAAAATGTATTTCATGCGTTTGGGAAACCAATTGCATCGACGGATTTCGGATTTCTTTACAGTGTTGAATAGACTATTAAATTACCTTTCTTTTTATCACAAAGGGTAGGTTGCCATTTGAAAAAAAAAATTTGGGTGGCTGGGGGCGGGGGTGTGTAGAACTAGAAATTATAAATCGCACCAAAAGTTGCGTAATTGAAAATAAAAATCGACCTGTCCAAGGGTTTTTTTATTCAATCAATATTTCAAAAGTTATGGTCATGTTTCAATACTTTTTACACACGCTGTATAATAAACAATGAACATATATGTACAATCTGCATGCAATTTAAATAAACCAGAGTCAAGTGAACATATATTCTTTGAATGCCCTCTGTATCATCCTTATAGAATCACTTTTTTAAATGAAATATCAGATGCAAATAGTCTGGCTGTAACGTTGAGCACTGGTGACCCTAGGCTCCTGGCAAAAATAACTTTTTATTTAGTGAACGCCCTAAAGTTGAGATCTTTTATTATGAATGAATAATGGCCTAAATATATTTTAATTGCCCAAAATATTGTTGTCGAGCACATTAGCTGTTTCTTTTTCTTTGTATTTTATTTTTGTTTTTTTTTTTCTTCATATTTTAGTATTTTAAGTTCAAACATCTTGTAATGAGAAATGTATTTTCTTGAATACAATAAATGATTGATTGATGTTTTCAACTCAGAGATATAAATTAATCAAAACTGATTTAACCCGAGATCAGTCGCCTTATGGTCATAAGGACCGACGATTCGTGTAAATGGCGGGGGTTTTCTAACTGCGCGTGCTAGTAGTATTTCCTTTCAGCTAATCTCCTAAATATAATGTAGTTTGACGTGGATAAACCAATAGAGGTAAAATTTGCGACGAGTCACTTAAAAATTGTGTTTGACCATATTGCGACATATAACGTTATAAAAATTTTGGTGCTTTTGACCGTACTGCGACTGATAGCGTTGAATAGGTAAAAGTTTCATGTTTTACTTATATTTCCTGTTATTTACTTATTTTTATATATATTTTACGACTACAAAATGGCGAACTATGAAAAAGAACAACGGCGGCTACAAACGCTTTTAGAGGAGGTTGAATCAGATATAAAATAATCATAAGAGTAAAAAGAAAATGGTCTTTTTGACCATATATGTGACTAATGCCGAAGTATATTTTACTGTTTTAAGTTTTTTTTGTAAATATTTTTTTTTGATGGACCAAAAATTCTCATAATAATTAGGTGCTTTTTTATGTGGTTAAATTAACTGACAGAAGTGTTAAAAATGTAAAAATAAAAATCGGTAAAAATGACCACCGCGCGACCAATAGCGTAAAAAAATATGCGCGACTGATCTCGCGTTAAGAATATTGTAAGAGGTAAAAAACAAAAACTTTTACAAGTTTAAACTAATAAAAAAAATATTTTTTTAATTCTTTTATTCATATTGAAGTGTAAATTTATATTCATATTTTTGTCAGCTGTTGTCTTAATTTAGAAGAGGGAATATATATATGGGTAAACTAATGGGTGTTATCAGAAATAAAACATTCATTATAGATAAACATGCTTTATTAAGAAATATATAGGGTTCACGATTTACAGAGGCTTTTTACATAATACATTTTCAGTTTCCTCAATTTACAGAGGTTGCATAATACAATATAAAATATAGGTCACTACATTTTTAAATAATATAAGGGTATATATTGGGATTAAATATTGTAGGTAGAGTATATACAGAGTCCTCAATTTTACTGAGGCTTTTTTATAGAATACATATTACAAAGGTGTTACAAAATAAATATTCATTAAAATAAGTATCATTAAAGTGTAAGATTTAAAATACAAACACCACCGGAAGTGAACAAGATGGGCAGGAATCCAAGGACCTGCGACTGGGGACTCTTTAATGAGATCCTGGAGCAAGGGCTGAAGGAGTGCCCATCGAAGCCACAGACACCGGTGGAAGTGGAACTGATGAATGAATACATTACATCAGCAATAAAAACAGCCTTCGAGCAAAGCTGCCCCCTAAAAGAGAAGAGGCAGAAACGTGAGACCCCATGGTGGAATCACGAGCTCTCCTCCAGGAGAGCAGCAGTTCGAAGGCTTTTCAATCAGGCGAGAAAGTCTGGCAGATGGGAAGAATATAGAACTGCCCGTCTCGACTACACATATGTCATAAGAGATGCAAAAAAGGAATCATGGAGGAAACACTGTGAGGAGATAGAAAACACTCCGGAAGTTGCTAGACTCCAGAAAATTCTACAGAGAGACAATCAAGGTAAAATTGGATCACTGCAAAGACAACAGGGTGACTACACAAATACTGAGAAGGAGACTTTGGACTTACTCCTAGAGACACACTTCCCGGGCAGTGTAGCTATCCCACGAGATCATAACGGTCCAATTGAAGACATACCTATTAAGAGGGCGTCAAAAGAGGACTGGAAACATGCCAATAGTGTAATTAATATAACAAAACTTGATTGGGCGATCAATTCGTTTGAACCATTCAAGTCACCGGGGGTAGATGGAATATTCCCGGCACTACTAAAACAGGATATAAGCAAACTTGCAACACCCCTGTGCACATTATTCAGGGCCAGTCTGGCCCTAGGATATGTGCCAACCAGCTGGCGGATGGTAAAGGTGGTATTCATACCAAAACCAGGGCGTGAGACCTACGCTCAGGCCAAATCATTCCGACCTATCAGGCTGACATCCTTTCTCCTGAAAACTATGGAGAAGCTGGTGGATAGGCATATCAGGGACGATGTTATGAACTCAAAACCTTTACATCGAAACCAATATGCCTACCAGACAGGAAAATCATGTGAGCTAGCCATACATGAGCTTACTCACAAAATAGAAAGGGCACTGGACAGCCAGGAAACGGCTATAGGAACCTTTCTGGACATTGAGGGGGCTTTCGATAACACCTCATACGACTCTATAAGCAGAGCAGTGAAGAGACGCGGAGTCAAGCAGTCGATAACAAGATGGATTGACTCGGCACTCAAAACCAGGAAAATACAAACAATGCTGGGCTCCACGACAGAGGAGGTGTCGGCAACCAGGGGCTGCCCGCAGGGGGGTGTCCTATCACCCCTGTTGTGGTGTCTGGTTGTTGATGAACTCCTAGTCAATTAGAACAGCAAGGAATATATGCGCAGGGTTATGCAGATGACATCACCATCCTGGCAACAGGAAAATTTGAGGGCGTCACATCTGAAATGATGGTGCACCCAGGAAGGTCTATCCGTCAATCCAGGAAAGACCACAGTGGTAGCTTTTACAAGGAAAAGAAAAATCCAGAACCTGAAGAAACTATTTCTTCGGGGAAAAGAATTACAAATGAGCGGTGAAGCCAAGTATTTGGGACTAACTCTAGACACCAAACTGAACTTCAAAGCTCATATAGAGAAAGTGACCACCAAAGCCACGCGGGCACTATGGGCCTGCAGACGAATGGTGGGCAAGAACTGAGGACTACAACCACGAATGGTACAGTGGCTCTACCAAAGTGTTGTGATACCAATAATAACCTACGCCTCCCTGATCTGGTGGCACAAAGCTGGAAAAGGAGAGTCGTTGAGGAAACTAAACAAGTTACAAAGACTTGCTTGCCTAGGGATAACGGGGGCCATGACAACAACGCCTACCGCAGCTATGGAAGCGCTGCTCTGCCTACCTCCACTATATCTCGTAGTAGAGAATGAGGCATTGATAGCGACTTACAGGCTAAGAAACAACGGGTATGAGACTTCTCCAAAAAAAGGATATCATACAGAAATAGCCCAACAACTGGGAAAAACTCGACTACTTGAAATGCAGTCAGACAGAATCAGCACAACTTATAACTTCACAAAAACCTTCAGGGTGATTATACCTGATAGGGAAGATGAGGGCAAAAGGCAGATGCGAGGTCACCCAAATGATACCATATGGTATACGGACGGATCAAAAACGTCAAGCAGTACCGGAGCAGGGATTGCGGGAGACCAACCAGGGACAGACTTCAGTCTGAACCTGGGCAGCAATGCAACTGTGTTCCAAGCAGAAATAACAGCCATAGAGGCTTGTGCACAAGAAATGATACGGATGTCATACACTAACAGAAGAATCCGTATCATCACTGACAGCCAGGCAGCTCTTAGAGCTCTGGAAGCAGTAGAAATACGGTCCAAAACAGTAAAAAACTGCCTGAAACCCCTGGCGAAACTGGCAGAACATAACAATGTGCAATTGGAATGGACGCGAGGACACCAAGGAAATTCAGGTAATGAGAAAGCTGACAGGCTGGCCAGAGAAGGAGCAAAAAAAGCCTTGATAGGACCCGAGTCGACATGCGGGATCGCATACAGCACCGCAAAAGGCGCAGTAAAGGAAATATTAAGGCAGAAACACAACTTGCATTGGAGAGAGGCACCAGGAATGAGACAATCACGCATATTCTTAGGCGACCCATCCAAATCAAAGACTAACGAATTGCTGAAGCTGAGCAGAAAGCAGCTAAGATGTGCAGTGGGTATCCTAACAGGACACTGCACACTAAACAGACATCTCACCAACATAAAGGTGAAGGATGATCCAGATTGCAGGATGTGTGGTGAAGAGGAGGAAACACCTCACCACATCATATGTGAATGCCCAGCCTTAGCGGCGAGAAGGATTGCACATTTCGGTGAACCATCAGTGACACCGGAAGAGATAGTCAATGCTCCCATCGACCGTATACTCGCCTTCATGGGAGGAACGGGTCTCATGGAATAGGGAGACTATGGGGGTACAATAAGCTTAAGCTTCAGTACAGCGGGCCAAAGAACCGCAACCCATAAGGAAAAAAAAAAACACAAAAATCATTAAAGTGCTCTTCCGAAATCTGGGTAATGCAGATCTTTAGTTTTAAGAAAATTACGTAAAAATTCTTATATTGTCTCTCGAGGTATTTTTGTAAAGTGGTGCCCTTCTGGTTCGGAAATTTTTGTGTAATGACTCAGTGCGTAGATTTTTCTAATGAAAAAAGCTATTCTACAGCAATTTAGTGCCCCCACGTTTTATACAACAATGCATGCATAACAAAAATTAGTATTATAAAAATATTATATAAAATAGAAGACGATTGGACAAAAAGTTCATTCATACGAAATATTGATCTCCTCAGCTCGAGGTCGTAACAGGTCAAAAATGATAAAAGGTTGTTGTGAACGACTATCTGTTTTATTTACATTTCAGTAGAATCTCCAAAAGCACGGAAATATTATGAACAACTCCCTGTAAACAGGATAATAACGAAAACGATGAATACTTTCAATAATTAGTATGTTTTTAGTTTAATTAGGGTTGCCATGTTTTATTTCGAAAAATAACTGACATTGGCAAACTAGGCATATAGAAAATACCATTATACAATACCTACTAAAAGCAGCTAGAGGGTCAAACAAAGCAAAATTTTAGGTTTTAAAATAATATATTATATATATAAGTATTTGTAAATATTATAACTACCGCTATCAGTTGTGTTAAATTTCAGAAAAAAAGACTAAGAAAATGGTAAATATCAAAATTTTTATTCGTTTTAATACAAAACGTCCTATATAAATTAATGCAAATGAGGGAAACATTTTATTACTCGCGAATAATAAAACAATATTTTCCATGTATTATCGAAAGCTGCTAAATAAAACAATTTTTATTATAAAAGACAAAACATATAGTCATTAACAATAATTTCAGAAATAACCAAAAAACAATAAAAACACCTCTTGTCTAAGTATAAAAAATTAAGTGGTGTATTTATAAAACAAACACTAACAGAGCAATTGTTCCTTAAAAAAATGTTTTCTTAACCGTTTCTGAAGTCACTGAAGTAACCCCAGAAAATCATAGTCGTTATTTCTGCTCCAAGAAAGTTGCTAGCGTATCTAAAAATATAAAACACATATTAAGTGATCACCCTGTATAAGGAACTAAACCTCTACAGCTAAAAGTTGAATTAAATATTTAGAAAATAATTGTATGTAAGATTCGATTCGTAATCATTGTTCAACGTCGAGTTGTAATCGCAATGAATGAAATATTCCTAGAATGCATATCTGGTCAAACGCGATAATGTTATTTCAATGGAATTTTTACACAACGTAAAGTGCAGATGCAGTTAGGAACTTTTAACAACCATCGTAGAACTACAAACGTTTTCTTATGTGCATCATACAGTGTAAAGTAATTAAAATATTTAATACATAAACATTTTGTTGTGCTTAAGTATAATTTTTTAAAACAGTGCCTTATTATAAAAGTGAACAGCACAGGGTAAGTAAATATTTATAGGTTTAACAAACTTCAATTAATTTGATAGTTATAGGTTAGTGAAACTATGTTGATTAATTTTTTTTAAGTCTCGGTAAGGATGAGCGTTTAATCTCTATGTTTTAGGTTAAATGTTCATATTAGTCAAGGATTATTAATGAAAAGTTAATTTTTCAAGTAATGTACTTGTATAAAACGTCGTTTTCTGTTAATTTACATTCGGTTTTTCTAAAATGATTAGTACTGTATAAAATTCCAGTTGCTTTGTAAATTAATTTACAAGACATATACTTATTTACATCAATAAAAAATATTGCCTATTTTCTCAAAATATAATGAAACTATTTTGAGCTTACTCAGCAAAAATTCTTACATGTATATAACTTGGTGTAAAAAAGAACCCAACTAATTACATATAGCGACTTGAGGATTTTTTTTTTGCGGATTCTTAAACTTTATGGTATCGAAATATTAAAAAGTAAATGCTTTTACCGCTAAGAGGGTGAAAACAACCCTGAATTTCAATACCTAATACTGACTCGAGTGGTTATTGAAAAAATTCATGTTTTTGAGGTTGATGATTACGAACTTGAAGTCTGAAATTTAAAATTCGCAATTGCACCCCAAATATTACCTATATAATAGTATATTGAGAAAATGTTTTGAGCAAATATAACTTTTTTCTTATAATTTAGGACGTAATATTCTAATAAGAAAATTGATTGCTCTTACCCCTAAGAGGGTGAAAACCACCCCTAACGTAAAAAATATAAGAAATAAATGATTTTTCAATTGAAATTTACTGACACGAAAAATGGATAGTTTTGTGGAAAATCAAATTTTTGGTTTAGCAGAAGTTTATCAAAAACAATTTGAAACTCATATTTAGCGAAAAAATCCCTTATTCCTTTTTTAATATTTCCTTTTGACTGTTTTAGAAGTTAGAAGTAAGATTACCTGTAGTATAATTAGTCTTTTTAAATTTTGCTAAAATAATTTGTTAATAATAATAATACAAGGTATCTTAATATACTTCTTTTAGTCACATTTTAAACTTAACAATTTCGTATTATTAGAATTTTTACTATATCCTAGTGTAGGTATATACTGAAAAAATTCGCTATACAGACTGAAACTTTCTAGGTATTTAACACAAAAACATAAATTGAAGGGTGGTTAGTATATCGAAATTGAAGAAAAATTACAGGACCTAGAAGATTTTTAAGGTAAGTTTACTGCTTTCTTATACATTTTTTATTTAAATTCAACAACAACAACACAACACTAATACTAATACATTAAATTATATATCGCATGAAAACAAGTTATATGTATATGAATACAAATAAACATAATTCGCTTAAGTGCCTTACAGCAACTTGTGTGCGAATGATAGCAATTCACAATCATATGTTTTTTAGAAGATGAATAGATGAACATATCAATTACACTGCTACTTATTTTAGCCTATGCATAAGTATTTTGAGACAATTACAAATTATATAAATACAATGGAATGCAACACAATATTTTTTATTTATTTTTTTATTCATTTATTTTTTTTTTATTATTATTATTTATATTTTCTTAGTCAAATATTTTGAGATATAAATTAATACCTTGAGATTGTATCCATATTTTCACTAATTTTTTGTACATTTTATCAAATGAAGTGCTTCTTTAATATTATTAGTAGATATACTATGGGGCTACGGCGCCAAAATCCCATGTTATTTCTTATGGAGGTTCATTTGGGACTTTTTTCGACCCAACTGGGCACCCCATAATTGCCTACCCCATAATTGCCTACCCCCTGGAGGTCGAGGTCGAGGTCAGGGTCATGAGAGGTCACGTACCATTAATTACTTAATAAGTTCTATGGTAAAATGTTATTAATAATAATATGTAAAGGGGTTGAGGAATTATTTATTTGTATTTGAATAGTTAAGTCATTCGATTAATTAAATAGAAAGGGGTTCGTTGACGAGACGCGAGCTCTACACGTCCACAGTGATAATGAGAGCAGCGCCACTACTGACTGTTTCATGAACTAATTCAGATCGCTGGAAGATATGAAGCAGTTAACAGCTTACGTAAAAATACGACGCGCGACGACAGGGAATCATTTTTCATGAACTAATTCAGATCACTGGAAGATATGAAGCAGCTTAAGATACCTACGTAAAAATATGCTACGGCGAATATAGGCATTTTAAAAATATCTATTTATCCTAAAAGAAAGATGGGGTTATATTATATTAGCAGAGAATAAAAACACAATTGAATAGTATGCTATGCGAAATCTCTTAAGTAGGTCAACGAGTTCAAACTTATCACAAGGAATTCTGCAGGGGTCACAATAGGTTATCGGAGTTTTGTGAACATTTGCGTCTGATTTTAAATTATTAATTTCTCAATGTAATTATTTTGCAAGGGAAAAAAATTGCTGTAAAGATGTCTGGGTGTGTGTGTGGCGCATATTTCCATTGCGTACTAATACGACAAAAACCGAATGACACCCTACTGCAATTTCAAACATTTAATTTAAGTTTTAGGAAACTGTAGCCGGGGCAAATAAGATAGTTAAAAATTAGAAATATATACTTTTTAAATACGTAAGTGTATTCAGTAAGTAATACATATATACAAATTAAGTTATTTAATCAATGCAATAACATAAAGAAAAAATCCTTTAATTTAAAAATCGCTGTGTCTAACATTAGAATAAGTATCATATTATAGCAGTGCAGTTCATCCGAAATCTAGTCAATAGGATTCAGATTGGGTACATATTTTTAGCACAGCAACATAGGCAGGTATTGACCCAGTGAAGTGTTTCATTTAGACAAGTTTTAATTAAGCGATCTCCTACCTAGTATATTTAACATTTGTGTGAGCCAGCTTCCCCTGGTATTCAATAGCCAATTCCTAATGTAATGGTAAGTGCGTAGTTTTATAAATGAAAAATCTCGTCCGCTGGTCTATCATATGCTTTTAACTAAACAATGCATTTATTATATTTTACCTCCTTAGGTCGGCTCGAGTTATTTCAAGGGTCAAGTCATTATCATAATACAATAATAGTTTAGTAAAATTTGTGTCTTATGCACATTATTTTCGCAGGTTAGTAGTATACATCAATATTTATATTTATGAAATAAAAATATGTCCGTCTGTATGGTACGCTTTCTATTCTGTTCCCTATCATTATGATAAAAAATACAAGCAACTGTAGGCACCCTATAATGTACTTCAATTTCAAACATTTAATTTGAAATAAATTCTAAAAAAGGGTAGCCGAGCAAATAAGATCAAACACTAAAAATTATACTACAAGTATAATATATTCAGAAAGTAATATTTACCAAACAATGCAAAACATAGTGCAATGCAATAGAATGTAATGTTATCGAAATCTATGCAATTCCTATCAGAGAGTAGATACTTTTCCTAATGTAATGATAAATTTTTTAAAAATCCTAATTATGCAGTTTTGAATAAAGTGTAGGTAAATTCAAATTACAAAGACAAATTATTATATGTTTATATTATACGCGATAAATTTTAAACATAGGATACTAAAATTTAGAAAAAATCTAGGTATTTCTGTTATAAGCAACCCTTTATAATGTTCTATAAATTTTTTATAAGCCTTCAAGTGACACCAGTTCTGAAACTTTTTATAAGTAACGAAATTGAACAGTTTGAAATAGAAATGGATAATCACGTTCGCTAAATAATTAAGCAATGAATTATTCATTGAATGGATAATTTCATTCGCAAGGCGCAATTTTGTAATTATTATTATATGTATATAAGAAAAATAATCTAAGACGCCATTATTAATACTGTATAGCTAAAGAACAGAATATACACGAATAATACAATTATATTATCACGCAACTAAAAAAAACAATTATAGTAGCTTATTATATTGATATAATTGAAATGTGTTGCATTTGGGGGGTCTCCTAAAATAGAACATTCACTAGTGATCTCATTCACATCTTGGAAATATCTAGATATATTAATTTGTTTCCCGATATTTCACTTGTGCTATGTGGGTACACAATAGTCGTAAACAATCTTCAGATCTAACAAAAAACAATAAAAGAACCTCTTGTCTAGTTATAAAATATTAATTGATGTAGATAATTAATATAAAGTAAACACTACAGAGCAATCGTTCTTTAAAAATGTATTCCTAACCGTCTCTGTAGTCACAGAAGTAACCCAAGAAAATCCTAGGTGTATTACAAAACCTGCGTGTTATTTCTGCTCTTTAAAAGTTATGTCTTATCTAGAAATATAAAACATAGATTAAGCGATTACCCAGTGTTTTGAAATACATTCTTGCGGCTAAAAGTTGATTACAATATTTAGAAAGTAATTTTTCTGCATAATTTAAACAAATTAAATAAAAAGTCATTCGTGTGAGAGAATATAAAATTCAATTCGTATATAATCATTTTTCAACATCAAGTTGCATTGCGATCCACAGTTGTAATTGCGATGAATGAAATAAACTACTAAGCAAATAATTTTATTTCAATGAATTTTTATACAAGGAGACAAAGAATCAGTGTGTGTTTTAACCAGCATCGGTAAACTTCATTCAGTTTTATGCAGAATACAATGCAAAATAATTGACACATTTTTTTTTTCATAGGATATATTGTTACTTAAGAAAATAGTGTAGTATTAAACAGTATAAAAACACGAGCACAGGGTAAGTTTAAAAAAAAAATCTTTTTAAGTTTAAGTATTTAATTTGATAGGTTGAAGACAATGTCGGTTAATTTTTTAAACACTGTTACTTTGTAAATTATTTTTCTGCAAGATAGACTTTAAAATTACATTATTAAAAAATATTGCATATTTTTCCCAAGTTATAATGAAATTATAAAGCAAAAATTCTTACACTTAACTTATCTTTAAAAATCACTTGGTGTCAAAAAGTACTAAATTGATAATGGTACCTATCTATATAGTGACTTGAGGAAGATTTTTTTTTTTTGTGGATTTTTAAACTTTAGGATAATTAAAAAGGAATGCTTTTACCCCTAAGAGAGTAAAAAACCACCCAGAAGTTCAAATTTAATACAGATTCAAGTAGTTATTGAAAAGATTCATGTTTTTGAGGTGTCAGAAATCTAAAATAGGGATTGCGCCCCTAATAACATATATATTAGGAGTATAATGGAAAAATATCTAGCTCCCACCCCTAAGAGGGTGAAAACATCAAAATATTTGAATAAATTAATGAAACTTATTCAATTTTAAATTTACTGGGACTAAAAATGATCACTTTTATGTAAAAAATCAAAATTTTACTATTTTTTTCCTTGTATAATTCTTGGTTTAGCAGATATCAAAAATTTATCAAAAAACAATTTGAAACGCATATCCAATGAAAAGCATCCTTAATCCTTTTTTAATATTCCATATTTACCCATTTTAAAACTGTTTTAGAAGTTCGCAGTGAGATCTACCTACTAATTAGTCTGTTTTTTAAGTTTCATTAAAAAATTACAATAATTTTAATACAAGGTATCTTTTATTTTCATAACATTTTAAAATTGACAATTTAATATTATTACAATTTTTCTATATATCGGCGTATATACTTAAAAAAAATCGCTTATACAGACTGAAACTTTGTAGATATCTACACCAAAAACATCATAGTATGACGATTGAAATAAAAATTGCAGGACCAAGAAGATTTTTATTGTTTGTATTGCTTTTTACTAACAAATTTCGGAATCGTTCAAACTGTTGATGAGACAAGATTTTTTTTTTTTATATCTAACAACCAACAGTCTGTCGAACGTAGAATAATATTTAACCTTCAAGAGAAAAAAATTAATTACACGTTTTTAAACCGAAAACCTAGGTACGAGAAAGGTCTTCGGACTTACGAACGTAAAATTATAAAAATTTACTAACTTACAAGAATATGAATAAATAATTTATATATATATATATACAGTATATCCTCGGATAGGGTTTAAAAGAGGGGAAATGGCTAAAATGTTCAACTTTTCGAGGAAAAGTCATTCCCGACAAGAATTTTTGCTCCATAAGAAAATACGATTCACGATAAGAAACCTCATGTTTTTAAACAGGAGGTCCTAAAATTACAAAAACTTGGAAAATGCTTTTAAGAGTAAATTGGTTGTATTCTTAATTTTTTAAACAAAATGCTAAATGAAATCCTTCAACAATCTAAGCGCAATAGGAAACAAGCATTGTAATTCTAACAATTTTTCATATACAAATTTTTTAGTATGCTATTTTTAAGATGTTTTATTTCATAACTAGATATTAAAATATAATTTATAAGCATATTTTATGAAATCAAGGGTACCAAATAATTTTCTGTGTATCATATAAAAATTTGCCGAAATTATACAAACGACAATTGGTTGAGTCAATGAAGCTTACAAATCGGCGAAAACTTAGGAATTTCTCAGGAACAGTACCATTATATGATTATTTTTTTTAAATATTACCTACTTAAAATCTGAAATATTCCGACATAAAAATTTTTAATACTAATTTTGAAAATTATGAATTATTGTCTTTATGCTTTGATAATTAATAAATTTCATAGACAAACTAGCATTTTCGACGAAAAAAAAAAAATTGTAAAGGTTTTTGGTCACTAATTAATACATTGTCAAAAAAGGTCTTCAAAAAAATTTTCTTTTGAAATTATCATTATTATTTAAATTCTAAAAGATTCATTTATAAAAAATTTACGAACAGTTTTCAAAATTAAAGAAAGAATTCTTGGTTCATAATTTTTTTCCAGAGAAAATTAAATGTATAGAATATTCCAGTTCAGGAGTAGAAAATTTGGGATAAATAAATTTGTAATGAATTCAACTAGGTATAGTATTTTTCAACATTGATATGTAAATTTTGTGTATTAATTTCAGAAATAATCCATACAAATATTCCTACAGTATTTTGTTGCTGGTTCTGTAATATAAATAATAAAAGAAGTAAAAAAATTTTTTGAAATGCATATAGAAAGACCAGAAACTTCCAGAATTGGTTAATAAATACATCCTGAATTACATAACAAAAATCAAAATTAATGGATAAAATTAGATATATATATATATATATATATATATATATATATATATATATATATATATATATATATATATATATATATATATATATATATATATATATATATATATATATATATATATATATATATATATATATATATATATATATATATATATATATATATATATATATATATATATATATATATATATATATATATATATATATATATATATATATATATATATATATATATATATATATATATATATATATATATATATATATATATATATATATATATATATATATATATATATATAAAACAGAAAACAGTAAATAACGTATACATCATGCAAGTGTATAAGTCATATTGGAGTAAAATTTGCTCTCAAACAGAAAATAATACGAAGGAAATGCTAAACATTGTTGAACAATGAAATAAATATTTAAATAATATTTTGAGCACTGTAAATAATTTCACGAGGCACTTATATGTTTGCATCATGTATAAGGTAACAAATATTTCTCATGCCAAAACCGTAACAAACTGTTTTTAAGTTATAAAATACGTAGTTTGTCGTAATATAATAACTTGAAAGTTGATAAAAAAAAAATATTATAGTATGTTCGGGTATCTTCAGCAAAACTCGGTATAAATTAAGTATAAGTCACATGCATAGTAAAAATTAGCCATTTTATTATTATTTAATTATAAACAAAAAACCTTAGTATTTATCCAAATATGCTGATATTTAGTTCAGATTACAATGTACTAAGGCTGTACGGAATATAAAGCTCCAACTAAAAACCGCCAACACTATTGAAGAGAAGCAAGGTCTATTGTCATCTTTGGCTCAAATCAAAAGCTTCAGAAACCAAATTAAGTTTGAGCAGAAACGTGTAGCAGGGATAACGCCAAGGAAGGAAACGAGTAAACATCGTGTTAGCTGGGGGGAATCAGCAACAGCATTTTCCGGCCGCATCAGAACTGGGGTTATTACAAACTTACAACATACAGATCCCAAGTTGTTCCTTAAGGATTGCGAGGCCCTCTTCCACCTACGTATGCAAAATGCTCTGAAAAAAGATGAGTCTTTTAAAGTGAATGCCGTTTTCTGTGGTCTGTTCGCCCTAACTAAGGTGGATATGGAAATTAAGGAATTTAAATACATTAATACAAAAAATGCCCCGATCTATCTAGACACTGATTTAGAAAAATGGTTCACAGAAAACATTCAAGCACCTATTCTCCTAGAATTAGAGGAATTTCAGGAAAAAGACAGTGGCTGGGCACTTGAAGCAATTTTAAATCTCCAAGTGAACATTAATAAATTTACGCCTCAATTAGGTTCATTATATAAAACCATCTAATTTTATGACATGTAAAACTCCTTAATTTTCACTTGTATTGTAAAGTGATAAACTTAGAATATAAGCTATGTTTTCATATAATATATTTTTTTTATCAACTTTCAAGTTATTATATTACGACAAACTACGTATTTTATAACTTAAAAACAGTTTGTTACGGTTTTGGCATGAGAAATATTTGTTACCTTATACATGATGCAAACATATAAGTGCCTCGTGAAATTATTTACAGTGCTCAAAATATTATTTAAATATTTATTTCATTGTTCAACAATGTTTAGCATTTCCTTCGTATTATTTTCTGTTTGAGAGCAAATTTTACTCCAATATGACTTATACACTTGCATGATGTATACGTTATTTACTGTTTTCTGGTATATATATATATATATATATATATATATATATATATATATATATATATATATATATATATATATATATATATATATATATATATATATATATATATATATATATATATATATATATATATATATATATATATATATATATATATATATATATATATATATATATATATATATATATATATATATATATATATCTAATTTTATCCATTAATTTTGATTTTTGTTATGTAATTCAGGATGTATTTATTAACCAATTCTGGAAGTTTCTGGTCTTTCTATATGCATTTCAAAAAATTTTTTTACTTCTTTTATTATTTATATTACAGAACCAGCAACAAAATACTGTAGGAGTATTTGTATGGATTATTTCTGAAATTAATACACAAAATTTACATATCAATGTTGAAAAATACTATACCTAGTTGAATTCATTACAAATTTATTTATCCCAAATTTTCTACTCCTGAACTGGAATATTCTATACATTTAATTTTCTCTGGAAAAAAATTATGAACCAAGAATTCTTTCTTTAATTTTGAAAACTGTTCGTAAATTTTTTATAAATGAATCTTTTAGAATTTAAATAATAATGATAATTTCAAAAGAAAATTTTTTTGAAGACCTTTTTTGACAATGTATTAATTAGTGACCAAAAACCTTTACAATCTTTTTTTTTTCGTCGAAAATGCTAGTTTGTCTATGAAATTTATTAATTATCAAAGCATAAAGACAATAATTCATAATTTTCAAAATTAGTATTAAAAATTTTTATGTCGGAATATTTCAGATTTTAAGTAGGTAATATTTAAAAAAAATAATCATATAATGGTACTGTTCCTGAGAAATTCCTAAGTTTTCGCCGATTTGTAAGCTTCATTGACTCAACCAATTGTCGTTTGTATAATTTCGGCAAATTTTTATATGATACACAGAAAATTATTTGGTACCCTTGATTTCATAAAATATGCTTATAAATTATATTTTAATATCTAGTTATGAAATAAAACATCTTAAAAATAGCATACTAAAAAATTTGTATATGAAAAATTGTTAGAATTACAATGCTTGTTTCCTATTGCGCTTAGATTGTTGAAGGATTTCATTTAGCATTTTGTTTAAAAAATTAAGAATACAACCAATTTACTCTTAAAAGCATTTTCCAAGTTTTTGTAATTTTAGGACCTCCTGTTTAAAAACATGAGGTTTCTTATCGTGAATCGTATTTTCTTATGGAGCAAAAATTCTTGTCGGGAATGACTTTTCCTCGAAAAGTTGAACATTTTAGCCATTTCCCCTCTTTTAAACCCTATCCGAGGATATACTGTATATATATATAAATTATTTATTCATATTCTTGTAAGTTAGTAAATTTTTATAATTTTACGTTCGTAAGTCCGAAGACCTTTCTCGTACCTAGGTTTTCGGTTTAAAAACGTGTAATTAATTTTTTTCTCTTGAAGGTTAAATATTATTCTACGTTCGACAGACTGTTGGTTGTTAGATATAAAAAAAAAAAATCTTGTCTCATCAACAGTTTGAACGATTCCGAAATTTGTTAGTAAAAAGCAATACAAACAATAAAAATCTTCTTGGTCCTGCAATTTTTATTTCAATCGTCATACTATGATGTTTTTGGTGTAGATATCTACAAAGTTTCAGTCTGTATAAGCGATTTTTTTTAAGTATATACGCCGATATATAGAAAAATTGTAATAATATTAAATTGTCAATTTTAAAATGTTATGAAAATAAAAGATACCTTGTATTAAAATTATTGTAATTTTTTAATGAAACTTAAAAAACAGACTAATTAGTAGGTAGATCTCACTGCGAACTTCTAAAACAGTTTTAAAATGGGTAAATATGGAATATTAAAAAAGGATTAAGGATGCTTTTCATTGGATATGCGTTTCAAATTGTTTTTTGATAAATTTTTGATATCTGCTAAACCAAGAATTATACAAGGAAAAAAATAGTAAAATTTTGATTTTTTACATAAAAGTGATCATTTTTAGTCCCAGTAAATTTAAAATTGAATAAGTTTCATTAATTTATTCAAATATTTTGATGTTTTCACCCTCTTAGGGGTGGGAGCTAGATATTTTTCCATTATACTCCTAATATATATGTTATTAGGGGCGCAATCCCTATTTTAGATTTCTGACACCTCAAAAACATGAATCTTTTCAATAACTACTTGAATCTGTATTAAATTTGAACTTCTGGGTGGTTTTTTACTCTCTTAGGGGTAAAAGCATTCCTTTTTAATTATCCTAAAGTTTAAAATCCACAAAAAAAAAAAAATCTTCCTCAAGTCACTATATAGGTAGGTACCATTATCAATTTAGTACTTTTTGACACCAAGTGATTTTTAAAGATAAGTTAAGTGTAAGAATTTTTGCTTTATAATTTCATTATAACTTGGGAAAAATATGCAATATTTTTTAATAATGTAATTTTAAAGTCTATCTTGCAGAAAAATAATTTACAAAGTAACAGTGTTTAAAAAATTAACCGACATTGTCTTCAACCTATCAAATTAAATACTTAAACTTAAAAAGATTTTTTTTTAAAACTTACCCTGTGCTCGTGTTTTTATACTGTTTAATACTACACTATTTTCTTAAGTAACAATATATCCTATGAAAAAAAAAATGTGTCAATTATTTTGCATTGTATTCTGCATAAAACTGAATGAAGTTTACCGATGCTGGTTAAAACACACACTGATTCTTTGTCTCCTTGTATAAAAATTCATTGAAATAAAATTATTTGCTTAGTAGTTTATTTCATTCATCGCAATTACAACTGTGGATCGCAATGCAACTTGATGTTGAAAAATGATTATATACGAATTGAATTTTATATTCTCTCACACGAATGACTTTTTATTTAATTTGTTTAAATTATGCAGAAAAATTACTTTCTAAATATTGTAATCAACTTTTAGCCGCAAGAATGTATTTCAAAACACTGGGTAATCGCTTAATCTATGTTTTATATTTCTAGATAAGACATAACTTTTAAAGAGCAGAAATAACACGCAGGTTTTGTAATACACCTAGGATTTTCTTGGGTTACTTCTGTGACTACAGAGACGGTTAGGAATACATTTTTAAAGAACGATTGCTCTGTAGTGTTTACTTTATATTAATTATCTACATCAATTAATATTTTATAACTAGACAAGAGGTTCTTTTATTGTTTTTTGTTAGATCTGAAGATTGTTTACGACTATTGTGTACCCACATAGCACAAGTGAAATATCGGGAAACAAATTAATATATCTAGATATTTCCAAGATGTGAATGAGATCACTAGTGAATGTTCTATTTTAGGAGACCCCCCAAATGCAACACATTTCAATTATATCAATATAATAAGCTACTATAATTGTTTTTTTTAGTTGCGTGATAATATAATTGTATTATTCGTGTATATTCTGTTCTTTAGCTATACAGTATTAATAATGGCGTCTTAGATTATTTTTCTTATATACATATAATAATAATTACAAAATTGCGCCTTGCGAATGAAATTATCCATTCAATGAATAATTCATTGCTTAATTATTTAGCGAACGTGATTATCCATTTCTATTTCAAACTGTTCAATTTCGTTACTTATAAAAAGTTTCAGAACTGGTGTCACTTGAAGGCTTATAAAAAATTTATAGAACATTATAAAGGGTTGCTTATAACAGAAATACCTAGATTTTTTCTAAATTTTAGTATCCTATGTTTAAAATTTATCGCGTATAATATAAACATATAATAATTTGTCTTTGTAATTTGAATTTACCTACACTTTATTCAAAACTGCATAATTAGGATTTTTAAAAAATTTATCATTACATTAGGAAAAGTATCTACTCTCTGATAGGAATTGCATAGATTTCGATAACATTACATTCTATTGCATTGCACTATGTTTTGCATTGTTTGGTAAATATTACTTTCTGAATATATTATACTTGTAGTATAATTTTTAGTGTTTGATCTTATTTGCTCGGCTACCCTTTTTTAGAATTTATTTCAAATTAAATGTTTGAAATTGAATTACATTATAGGGTGCCTACAGTTGCTTGTATTTTTTATCATAATGATAGGGAACAGAATAGAAAGCGTACCATACAGACGGACATATTTTTATTTCATAAATATAAATATTGATGTATACTACTAACCTGCGAAAATAATGTGCATAAGACACAAATTTTACTAAACTATTATTGTATTATGATAATGACTTGACCCTTGAAATAACTCGAGCCGACCTAAGGAGGTAAAATATAATAAATGCATTGTTTAGTTAAAAGCATATGATAGACCAGCGGACGAGATTTTTCATTTATAAAACTACGCACTTACCATTACATTAGGAATTGGCTATTGAATACCAGGGGAAGCTGGCTCACACAAAGGTTAAATATACTAGGTAGGAGATCGCTTAATTAAAACTTGTCTAAATGAAACACTTCACTGGGTCAATACCTGCCTATGTTGCTGTGCTAAAAATATGTACCCAATCTGAATCCTATTAACTAGATTTCGGATGAACTGCACTGCTATAATATGATACTTATTCTAATGTTAGACACAGCGATTTTTAAATTAAAGGATTTTTTCTTTATGTTATTGCATTGATTAAATAACTTAATTTGTATATATGTATTACTTACTGAATACACTTACGTATTTAAAAAGTATATATTTCTAATTTTTAACTATCTTATTTGCCCCGGCTACAGTTTCCTAAAACTTAAATTAAATGTTTGAAATTGCAGTAGGGTGTCATTCGGTTTTTGTCGTATTAGTACGCAATGGAAATATGCGCCACACACACACCCAGACATCTTTACAGCAATTTTTTTCCCTTGCAAAATAATTACATTGAGAAATTAATAATTTAAAATCAGACGCAAATGTTCACAAAACTCCGATAACCTATTGTGACCCCTGCAGAATTCCTTGTGATAAGTTTGAACTCGTTGACCTACTTGAGAGATTTCGCATAGCATACTATTCAATTGTGTTTTTATTCTCTGCTAATATAATATAACCCCATCCTTCTTTTAGGATAAATAGATATTTTTAAAATGCCTATATTCGCCGTAGCATATTTTTACGTAGGTATCTTAAGCTGCTTCATATCTTCCAGTGATCTGAATTAGTTCATGAAAAATAATTCCCTGTCGTCGCGCGTCGTATTTTTACGTAAGCTGTTAACTGCTTCATATCTTCCAGCGATCTGAATTAGTTCATGAAACAGTCAGTAGTGGCGCTGCTCTCATTATCACTGTGGACGTGTAGAGCTCGCGTCTCGTCAACGAACCCCTTTCTATTTAATTAATCGAATGACTTAACTATTCAAATACAAATAAATAATTCCTCAACCCCTTTACATATTATTATTAATAACATTTTACCATAGAACTTATTAAGTAATTAATGGTACGTGACCTCTCATGACCCTGACCTCGACCTCGACCTCCAGGGGGTAGGCAATTATGGGGTAGGCAATTATGGGGTGCCCAGTTGGGTCGAAAAAAGTCCCAAATGAACCTCCATAAGAAATAACATGGGATTTTGGCGCCGTAGCCCCATAGTATATCTACTACTATTATTCGGAAGAATATTGAATAATTTTTGCCCAACGTATATGTAGTATTTTTGTCCGATACTTTTTGACACTTTGTTTGTTTTAATGACACCCTTCTCTTTTAATCGGGTTGAATAATTATGTCTTACTGGGCAACTAGAAGCCTTATTAACGTATTGGTATATAAGGGCAATATAGCAATAAAGTTGTCTAATATTAAATAGTTTAGATTCCTGATAAAGTAAGTCTGTAGGGTAGCGGATATCTTTATCTAGAATAATTTTAATAAACCTTTTCTGTAAAATTTCTAATGGTTTAAGATAAGAAATACCCGCTCCTCCCCAACTTATTATACCATAACATATTAATATTGACTGAACTAGTGCTTTATAAACTGCTATTTAGCTCTTTAATGTTTAGTATTTTTTGTAATTGTTTAAATTTATATATTAAACCTCTAATTTTTTGTACTATACTTTCAATTTGATAATTCCACCTTAAGTGGCAATCAATATAAATTCCCAAGTATTTAATTTTTTTCGTAGCACTGATGCTAGTTGTTTCATTATCATTGACTATTTCCAACTTTTGAAATGGTGGTAAATTGCAGCTATATGACGTGATTGGTAAGTAATATGTTTTTTTTGCAATTAATGGTTAATTTTAGGCTGTCAAAGGTATTTTTTATCTGTTTCAGATCCAACTCCACCATTGGTTTCAGGTTCTCCCATGAATTACTTTGGTAAAATATGGCTGTATCGTCCGCAAAAGAAATAATAGTGCCGGTACTATTTAAGGCAAGTACTTCATTTATATAAATAGTGAATAAGACAGGTCCTAAAACTGTTCCCTGCGGGACGCCATATTTGACTATTTCTGGTAAGCTAGTTGTATCTCCAATTTTTACATATTGTGTTCTTTCTTCCAGATAACTTTTAAAAAGATTTAGAACGGTCCCCCTAATTCCAATAAGTTGTAGTTTTTCTATCAGTCGTTGATGGCAAACCGTGTCGAAAGCTTTGATGAGGTCCAGAAAAACACATAACGCAGGTTTCGTTTGGTCGACTGCATTGTACATAAGAGAGGTAAGTTCGGCAATAGCATCACTTGTAGATTTTTGCTCCTGGAAGCCAAATTGCATATTTGATATACTTTTATACTTTTTGAGAAAGCTTGTTAACCTAGTTTTTATTATTTTTTCCAGAATTTTACTAAAGTTTGAGATGAGTGATATAGGCCTATAGTTGCTCATTTGACTTTTATCGCCATTTTTAAATATTGGTGTGATAATTGCATCTTTAAATAGAGTTGGAAATATACCCGTTTGAAATACTCTGTTAAAAATATGGCAAAGTGGTGTTGTTATGCAATCTTCCATATCTTTAATTAGTTCTGATTTTATGTTGTCCTTACCTGGTGCTTTATTATTTTTTAATTGCCTGATACAATTTTTTATTTCAGGTTCATCGGTGGGATATAAGAAAAAGAAATCAGCTATTTGTGTCTCGGGTGGAGTTTTTGGTTGATTTTTAATTTTTTTAGCTAGTTCTGGACCTACGTTTACATAGTAGTCTAGAACTAATTCTCTAAAAAGCCTTCGGAAATCACTGTTAGAAGCAAATCGTATTACTTTTTGCCAACCTACGTTTTTGGGGTAATTCGACCCTGCTGATTTCGAAAATTCCGGTTGTCATCTCGAAATAAGGGTTGAACTACCCCAAAACCACCCCTAAAGTTACATTTTTTCAGTTTATTGAGAGTATCTCCGTAAGTAGTGACTTGAGAGAAAAAAGTTAAGAGAGCTAAAATGTAGCTTATAAAATTTTCTTTAAGAAGATGTATATAAAGCGATAACTCCACTGGCCCATTGGCGTGCAATGGGGGTTTAAAATAAGAATTTATAAAAAATCAGCGAAATAGTTAATTATAATTAATCAGAAGGTTTATTACTTCACATTATGTGCGAAATATATTCAGATTTTCAACACCTGTAATATTACGAATGGCATGGGTGTAGAAAAGGGGTACTCGTCTCGGCTTGATTTTCAGGAAAGACTTCTGAAACTCCTAGAAGTAAATCATATCAGTTTTTGACAGTCTATGGTTTAGGGGTAACTGTTTAAAATTGTTATGTATATAAAGTTATAATTCCACTAAGTCATTGGCGTGTAAGGTGGGTTTAAAATGAGGTTCTAGCACGGTGGCACAGTTGGTTAAAGCGCGTGTGGCAACCGCACAACCGGGTTCGAATCCTAGCTTCGGCACTGGCAATGCCGAATGGGTTGGTTGTGTGTCTGAGTTTTTCTAAATATAACACCCTTCCGAATAGCTCTGACTTTGAATTTGGAGGTTGTCTAATTTATGATGTGTTATTTATTTATTATTTTAAAAAATCAACAAAATAGTTAACTATAGTAGAGGAGCTCTTACGCAAAAGTCAACAAGTGCAGCAAATCGGGTCGGGTTGGGCTAATTTTCTAGCTGTTTGGAAAAATAAGGCAGACCTTGCAGCACTTCTTCCTTGTGAGCTTATAGCTCACAATTTTTTCCAATTTGGGGTTATCACTGCAGGAAGTTTTGAAAGTGAAAGAAAAGTAGCATCTAATAACCAGTCTATGTTATTTACTTAACTAGAAGCTTCTCATGTAGAAGCTGATACCCGTCTGATTCTCCACGCTGTCAACAGTTCAGCTGAAAAATCATTTGTTATGTGCAGGGATACTGATGTTCTGCTTTAATTAATTTATCATTTTGAGAAGATTAATTACGATGAGTTACGTATAATAGCTGGTACATCACATTCGAAGAAGTACATTCTAATTCATAGCATTTGTCAAAAACTTGCAGCACTTCTGAAATCCAATTTGCTGGCATTTCATGCGCTTACCGGATGTGATGTAACATCATTCTTTGCACGCGTGACAAAAAACCGAGCTTGGAACATCTACATCAGACATACAGAACTGCTCAGTGACTTAGATAAAATTCCGCTGACATCAGCGATAGATTCAGCTGAAATGTTTGTACTGAAACTGTATAACATTGATGCTGAATCAGCGGACGCAGCAAGATGTACTCTATTTGAAAAGCTGAAGCAACCTGAGCAAATGCCACCTACATCTGATGCTTTACATCTCCACATAAGAAGAGCACGTTATCAAGTGTTTATTTGGGAAAGTGCCCACTTTCCCGAAGTATCCATATCTCCGACGGATAATGGTTGGAGACTCGATATTGGTATCGTATTTATTTGTACATTTTAACGTTATTTTTAAGGGTTAAAGCCAGTTCTCACCACCTTCCCACCGGTAAGCAGCGCTCGTATAGAAATAGTCACGTGCTCATGCAAAACTAGTCTCTGCTCGAACAGATTATGCAAATGTCGCAAATCTGGTTTGAAACCAGCATGTGCTCATGTTCGCCTGGTTGCTTGAATGTAGAGCTAAATCAGCTACACGAATATCCGGATGCAGATGAAACTGATGATTCTGATGATTCTCAATCCAATTATTTACAATTTTTTTTTGACATTTCACATTTAAAAACTCTTTATTTCCTTTTTCAATTTATAGTACTTTTTTACCGCCATCTTGAACTCTTAACCGAAATTTTTGAAATCGGTTAGGTCGAATTACCCTTAAACCATAGGTTGTCAAAGACTGATATGATTTGCTATTTAAGAAGGGTTTACTGAAAATCAATAAGAGCGACTACCTCTTTCTACGCCCATGATATTAGCAACATTACAGGTAATGAAAATCTGAATATATTTATATTTCGCACGTAATGTGAAATAATAACCTTCTGAACAACTATGGATAACTGTTTCGCTGATTTTTTTATAAATTATCTCATTTTAGACCCTCATTGCACGCCAATGGGCTAGTGAGATTATCAGTTTATATACATAATTTTAAAGAATTACCCCTAAACCATAGGTTGTCAAAAACTGATATGATTTGCTTCTAGGAGTCATTTCGGAAGTCTTCCCTGAAAATCAAGCCGAGACGAGTACCCCCTTTCTACGCCCATGACATTCGTAACATTACAGGTGATGAAAATCTGAATATATTTCGCACGTAACGTGAAGTAATAACCTTCTGAACAACTATGGTTAACTATTTCGCTAATTTTTTTAAATTATCTCATTTTAGACCCCCATTGTACGCCAATGGGCTAGTGGGGTTATCACTTTATATACACAATCTTAAAGGAAATTTTATAAGCTACATTTCAGCCGTCTTGACTTTTTTCTCTCAATTCACTTCTTACGGAGATATTCTCGATAAACTGAAAAAATGTACCTTTAGGGGTGGTTTTGGGGTAGTTCAACCCTTATTTCGAGATGACAACCGGAATTTTCGGAATCAGCGGGGTCGTATTACTCTGTAAACTTAGGTTGGCAAAAAGTAATATGATTTGCTTCTAAAGATTTAAATTTGAAAAAATAAACCTAGACTATAGTAGTTATTAAATGCATTAACAATTTGCTCTGTATTTGTAATTTCAACTTCATTTTGTACAATACATTTGATATCACTATAAGCTTTTGTTTTATTATTAGTTAAAGAATTTATACCTTCCCACAAGGTTTTACTGGATACTTTATTTTTATATATTAAATTTTTAATATAATCGTTCTTACATTTCTTCACTAGGCTATTTATTTTGTTTCTGTATGTGCGGTATTTATTTTCTTTGTCAATATTATTAGGATCTTTTAGATGCTGTTGGTACAAAGTGTCTCTTTTTTGTATGGAATTTATTATACCTGATGTCATCCAAGGTTTCCTTTTTTTTACTTTATTATTATATGTTTTTTTGAAGGTTGAGGTTATTATTAATGATTTAAGTTTGTCAAAAAATATTTCCGTTCAAATATTAGGATCTGTATTCGCGTATACCTCAGACCAGGTTTCCTTTTCTATATGTGCTAAAAACTTTTGCTTATCTAATGTTTCATAGGTATTTATTTCAGATTTTGAATTTTGTTTATTTGTGCTAGAGCCGATATATAGAAGTACTGTATAGTGATCAGTTATATTGGTCTGTATGATAGCTGAAATATTTTCATAATTTATTGTATTATTAGATGTTTGTAAAAATATATGATCCAAACAAGATTTTGACATTTTATTTTCTCTGGTATACCGGGTGGCCACGAGTCAATGTACGCCCCCAATTTTTTGGTTATTTTTGAATTTAAAAATTTCATTTTTGGTATACGTGAATAAGACAAAAGTGGGCTATTTTTAGACTAACAGGAACGAAAATATCACATTAACTTTTTTTTCTTAAATGGAATGACTATGTTTTTTTTGTGGTGTTTTATAAAACATGAAATTCTAATTGCAGTAGTTTTTTCGAATTTCAAATATTCCAAAAAAATAAGTGAGATATGAACGATTTTTTATTTTGTACGAAATTGTCGCGTCAGATGAATGCGATATAAGAAAATTACTAAGTAGGCTATGGAAATTATTAGCAAGGTAGCAAGCTTGTCTGTAAACAATAAAATAGTTATTTAAATTACTGATAGATACGACTATTTTTAGGTTTTTCTCAAAAAATGGAATTTACTTTTCATTTTCATTTCCGTAGGGATCCTATGGAAAATTTTTAAATGGAACCGTACTATTTTTTTTTTATTATTCGGATATAATGATTCATAAGCTTTAATTTTTTCGCCAATAATAATTTCTTAATGAGATCCTTTGTAATAATAACAGTGTATTTAAAAGGTAAGCACAAATTAAACAAGAAATAATTTTAATGAACCTTTTAAAAACACTTTTATTATTACAAAGGATCTCGTTAAGAAATGATTATTGGCGAAAAAATTAAAGCTTATGAATCATTATGTCCGAATAATAACAAAAAATAGTACGGTCCCATTTAAAAATTTTCCATAGGACCCCTACGGAAATGAAAATGAAAATTAAATTCCGTTTTTTGAGAAAAACCTAAAAATAGTGGTATCTATCAGTAATTTAAATAACTGTTTTATTGTTTACAGACAAGCTTACTACCTTGCTAATAATTTCCATAGCCTACTTAGTAATTTTCTTACATCGCATTCATCTGACGCGGCCATTTTGTACAAAATAAAAAATCGTTCGTATCTCACTTATTTTTTGGAATTTTTGAAATTCGAAAAAACTGCTGCAGTTAGAATTTCATGTTTTATAAAACACCACAAAAAACATGGTCATTCCATTTAAGAAAAAAAAGTTGATGTCACTTCCGGTTCAACCGGAAGTGATATTTTCGTTCCTGTTAGTCTAAAAATAGCCCACTTTTGTCTTATTCACGTATACCAAAGACGAAATTTTTAAATTCAAACACAACCAAAAAATTGGGGGCGTACATTGACTCGTGGCCACCCGGTATGTGTTTATTTGCGAGACGTAGCCATATTCATTTAGCAAATTTATGTAATCTTGGACATATGGATGGTTGTCTAAAATATTAATATTGATGTCCCCTATTAATAGGGCATATTCGGCTTTGTCTAAAGTTCTTAAATAGTTTTTTAAGTGCTCATTAAATTCGTTTGTGCATATAGCGGGAGATTTATATAATGCAAGCACATTTATTGTTATATTATTAGATTCTATACTGAGGTGAAGGGTTGCGACACTTCCCAATTGTGTAATATTTGACTTAAAATTATGTCCATTTTTAACATAGACAACTATACCATCATTTTGATTATAATTTCCCCCGTTATACACTACACTATAATTGTTTATTTGAAAGAAGGACAAATCGTCTATATTCCAACATTCACTTAGAACTATACAATCGAAAGGTGTATCAAATTGAGACAAAAATACACAAAACTCTTCAAAATTTTTAGAAACACTTCTTATATTATTGTGTAATATGGAAAAATCTGTAGAGAATTGGACATCTCTTCTAGACACTATTTGTTTATATTCTTGTGCATCTTTGCAAATATATATATTAATAGGTGGATTATCATACTCGCTAATAAATGCATCCATTTTTTATATTTATATTTTTACACTTTCTGTAAGTTAGATTAATATATAGGATTTAAAACAGGGTTATTATCTACTAAAGAAATAATTTAAAATTTAAAATTAGCATTCAAAAACAACAAAATAGTCTTACAGTGGCAATTAATCTACGTCTTCGTCTTCGGAGTAACTGACGCTGCGTCGGCTCCATCTTTATTTGTGATTTTGACTTGGTCTAGCTTTCTTCACTCAGTTTTCTGATCTTCTGGTTCTTTTCTCCTTTCTCTTGTATTCTAGATGAGTTTCTAATTACTGTGCCGGTGTCGGTTGTACTTGTTTTTTTTGGATAATGTTTTAATTGGTTGACTTCTTCCACATTTACTTCTCTTTCTTTGTCTGTAGCAACTGGTGTAGACGGTGCACTATTGCTTTCTCTAATTTTTGTTTTTATTTCAACAAGTTTGTTTTCAATTTCTCCATTTTCTGCAACCTCTGCATTTGTTTCTAATTCTTGGACGGTATATGGGTCACCATTTATATATATTTTTTCTCCCTTTATATAAGCATGTATTTTTCTTGCCTTTGCGTCGTTAAGATGTTGTCTAAGCACTTTTTGTATTTTAATCTCGTCTGAGGAAAGTTCTTCTGCTATAATTATTTTTTGATCACGATTTTTGTTTACTTCTTTAAGTTTATAACAGTTTTGGATAAGTTCTTTTTTCTTCAGATAAGAAATAAATTTAATAATTATAGGTTTGTAAGTTGTTTGTTTACCGATAGTATAAATATCATCTATATCCCTATTTTCTATGTTTAGTTGCAAATAAGTATTAACCCAATGAACACAAGAAAATCACCGTGAAGTACTTAAGAGGTAACTTTGTGGAAATCAATGTCCCTTGTGATGTCTTGCACAACTTGCATAAGATGCTTCATAATCAGCGAAATGTCCGCCCCGTTGAACATTACAGACAAAGCTTAAAGGAATCGTTTTGTGAACATTGGTCAACCTCTTACAAAACTCTTGTAAGAGTTAAATGATGGAATTCTTATTTAAATCGCAATTACATCTATCTAAAACACCACTGTGTAACTTAAGAGTATCTCTGATTGTAATGTTAAAAGGCCTTACTATGTGATTGTGCTTTTAAGCTTTTTAATGATTGCTGATAATACATTGCATCTTTGCAGTTTTTAAACATCGCTATTGGATGTTAATAGGCCATTGTTTGTGAAAATCTATAGCACTTTTTGAATGACATAAAAAATATGTTTACTTTAAATTACTTACCGTAGTCTCTAACAAATATACATTGAGGACCTTTTTAGGCCCTTAATAGGATGGAACAGCTGCTAAGTGATGGCATGGCATAATATATAGTGTGTCTCCGGATGGAGTTGACAAGAGGAAACCAACCTTTATTATTGATTTTTCATTCTTCATAAAAATCTTAATTTGATGTTATTAAATTAAGAAAACATGAAAATTTATCAAGCGATAAGTCTACCATTATTTACTTCTTTAGGCAAAATGTTTATCAAACAAAGTTGTTTATAATTCAAAATAGTCTAAAAATAAATTTTTGAAGCCTAAATTTAGAATTTTGTTTTCATTGTATTTATCTTTATGAATATTCAAATTAAAAATTCTACACAATGAGAATGAAACAATGAGGTTTGTCAATTCAATATTATCGACAGCAAATTCTGTTTTTAATTTGAATTTTCATAAATTCTACTTAAAAGATAAACACGATAAAAACATAAAATCCAAATTTAGGCTCAAAATTTGTATTTAGGCTTTATTTTGAATTATAAACAACTTTGTTCAATAAACATTATTTTAATTAAAAAAATAAATAATGGTACCACTTCCTCTTGAGGCATTTTCATGTTTTCTTAATTTATTACTAGGTATAACTAATTTTTAAATGGTAAACACATTCTTTCAGACAAAACATTTTTTATAAATAATCACTACCTACCTATTCATCGTGAAACCAATAATAAAGATTTTTATTCTCTTGTCAACTCCATCCGGGGACACACCTGTATGTCATGAGGGATTTTATATCGTCTTACATGTTAGAAAAGCTTTCCACAAAAACAGGATCTCGGCATCAAAAGTACAATGAGATGTACAGGGTATTAAAAAAAAAACAACAAAAAAGGATAAAATATGCTATAAAATAGATTTTAAAAAGAAATAAATTGTTTCAATAGTTAGTAATTAGAAAATTTAGAAAATACTACCAAATTAACTTTCTAGAAACTTTTCTATTTGGCATTTATCGCTGTAAAATATAAAAATAGTTTTTTCCGAGGTTTTTTCTTAGCATTTGGATACCCTGTTTAATTGTATTTTCTAATGTTAATTCTATTTTTGTGGAAACCACAATTCCTCGAGAGAATTTTTGTAAAATGTAAATATTCCTCTGGATAGTAGTTAATTCAAAGGACTAACTAAATATAAATAGGTATACATAACTAAATTAAAACTTATTTTCACTTATTTTAATTTGCTAAAAATAAAATAAAGTTTTTGGTATCTGCAATTTTTCTACCTGTTGCCATTTTATAGCCGCTTTACACTTTTTATTGCTGGCAATAAAATTACTCTTGTGCGTTTGCACACTACTACGTCTTTTGATCATCTGTGGCAATGTTTCCTGCACCTGCATTGCAGAAATTATAACTGATGAATCTAATTTTAATTGCATTGTTGTGGCTTGAGATTTTTTCAAACATTATTGGTTTAAAGTTAGGGAAAATATTCAGGAGAATAAGGGCAAAATTGAAACTGGCGTAATTCAAAAACAAGATTTATTTTCGATTCATCCACATACACTACAGGAAAAAAAACCATTATTAGTGAATGTATTTTATAACATTGAATATTACGTAAAACGATGAAAAAAAAATTATTTTAACGAAAGTGACATACTTATAATAGACAGACTTCAAATAACCAAGGCTCAAAATATAAAATGCACTTTTAGAATATTTTAGATGTTAAATACAGTACATCTGTGGCCTCAAAAGCAAAATGTCGTACTTATGTGCATTCTATTACAAATAATTAGATGAATATTAAAAACATGCACAGATTTCAACTTTCCAAATTTGCATATGCACAATATACTTACTTTGATTTGCCCTATTATACATTTAAGGCTATGACTACCTATGTGAACATATAATACCTATCTAATTATTATTCCTAATTTCCTCCCGCTCTCTCCTTTGTTTGGAATGCCTTAGCCACTATTTAACAAAAATTTCAAAATCACATATTGAGTAACGCCAGTGGAGTCTTTTGAACAGCAGCTGAAATTAAATGCATACATTATGGTATATAATTACCTATAATAAATAGTGTATAACTACATAATAATTACCTACCTATATTTTTGTAGCAATAGTATCTTGATAGGACAATATTATTATTGAAAATTCAAGTCTGATTTTTATGCTCCTCACACAGAAGTCAGTGGCTTAATAAACAAGTAAATTATTATCACATGAAAATCAGACGATCGGCCAAGAAAAGCATCTGCTTTAAGTAGGTAGTGATTATCTGTTTTCATTAAAAAACTTTTGTTTTACTTGATTCGCAAATCTTTATTACATTAAAATTCTTACAAGGATGAAAATAATGAATAAAACAGAGTGAGAATATTTTGATAACCTAATGAGTAGGTATTTTATACTTATTTTAGTACCTATTTTAGAGCGAAAATATAGACATGGAAGTTGTAGACGCCATTTTCTCTAGAAACCTTTCTTTCCGAGGTGCAAATAAATACATATCGAGATTGGATGTAATCTAAATTTATAACTTATCTTAGGTATAATAAATAAATAAAAACTTACTTACCTCTATATAACATGAAGAATAGTAATTAAAACAGACGATATTACCGGTATAACCCCCTTTCTGGGATATAAATAAACACAACAGTAACGCGTGATGGCTGAAACTAAAAAGGGCGAGGTTGAATTTTCTCATCTAAAATAAAGCCTTATGTTATGTCTTATATAAGGATTTATGTAATTACCCATATGACGACAAAATGGGTAAATTATATAGATCTACACAAATCTATTCAACACTACCGCCAACCGTTGCCTTTAAAAATACATTACAGTTAAACCAAAATGTACGTAACGCTGTGAGTTCCATAAGATCAACAACTGGCAAAATTATACAAATTGCAATCAAAGATCGGCGCATTGTAATAAAAATATATATCCTTCTATACATTTATTATATTGCACCCAATGTAACCACTCTTTTTCATCACACTGGTAATATTAAATGAACATCCGCTTTTTTAAGTATATGCAGCCTCCATACGATGTAACAAATCTAATGTAACATTTTAGATATAATTTGAACATTGCAAAACCTCCTATACAGTTCTGTGTTCATTGGGAAGTGTCCTGACTGTATAGTTTAGTAGATTTTCATCTGTGTTGTTTTGCAAACCAAATACTATAATATTATTTTTTCTCAAGGCTTTTTCAAGCTTTTCGTATTTACCTTTCAGTAGATCATAATTACGTTCAAGTTCCTTTCGTTTTATTACTTCTTCTTTTATTGTATCCTTAACACTATCTATTTCCACTTTTACTTCCAGGGTTTGTTTTTTATTTGCCTCTTCTATAGTTGCATTTAATTTTATAAAAAAATCTTCATTTAAGGTACCTACTTGTCATTTCTTATATGGTTTTCTTTTCGTGAATTTGTATCTGTAGAGATAAGTTTTTACTCACGTGTAGTTTCTTGCACCAAGATTTGATTTAACATATAAATATTGGCTGATTTTAAGACACTTTATTATTGTTTATAAGGTATATTTGGTAACTTTATATTTATTTATTTTACTCACTGAGCTGTTGATTAAGTTTTGCAATTGTCCTTCTTACTTTTATATTTTATTTTGGATTATTTATCACTTTATTTTAACTTATATTGGGAGTACTGTTCACTGTTCACTGTTCACTTCAATCGATCGAATATCATTCATTCTTTTACTAACAAATTCGTTCAAACTGTTGGATGGGACAAGATTTTTTATGTCTAACCACGAAACAGTCGGTCGTAACGTAGAATAATATTTAACCGTAAATTCTTTACCAAATTTACAGTGATATTGTCTCTACGCAACTTTCAAGACAAAAATATAAAATTACGCGTTTTAAAACCGAAAACCGAGGTAGGTACGTGAAAAGGCCTTCGGGCTATCGAACGTAATACTAGATAATTTACTAACTTTCTTCTAATATAATAATGTGAATAAATAACTTTATATTATATTAAAAGCGTAGTAGGAAACAAACATTGTGATTCTAATAATTTTCCATTTTATAAAAATTTTTAGTATGCCATTTTCAAGATATTCTATTTCATATTACAATACAATTTTATAGACATGTTTTTAGGGGATATCCAATAATTTTCTGTATATCATAAAAAACTATACGAAATTATATAGAGGACAATAGGATTTTACTATCATAAAGCTCATTATCAATAAAATATTTTTTCTTTTTGGGGTGAACCTTCCATGTATTAAATTTAATTGAAAACAACTTTTTCTGGCTGTATAACAATTTTTACTTTACTCTATATATTTTTTTCATAACATTACGCAATCGTATGTCACAAACACGTAGGCGTGTTCTAGGAACAAGAACAAGTATGAAGGTTCTTTAAACTTTAGTCATAGCTTGTTTCGTTTTCAAGTTACAGGGGTTTTCAAGGGAATATGTTTGCGATCTTAAGCAAAAAATTGTGACGCTAAAAAATAATGAAGCATAGATACTTGAAAAGTAATGAAGCTAGACTTTTCATAGGGTCTTCAAAGAATCTATATGGGGACTGGGGACAAACACTAATCAAAAACACCCATTAGATAATTTCAAAATATCTATTTCGTAACGATAATTTGGTAAATTACGGTTACAACTGGTTTCTACCGGAGACAATTAAATGTAGCTATGTTATGCGCGCGTCGACGGCACTGAAACGTTCTCGATCCTACCGCATTCCTCCTCCACCAGCTTTTTCCTATCTTCCGTACTGGTAAGTCGTAATTTTATGAATATCTAATTATTTTTCTCGGATGTAGAATTTTTCTGTACCTTATCGTTATAAAGTATTATTTGCAATACGTAGCCTAGTAAATATTTAGCATGTTGGTTATTTATTACAGTCAAATGTGGTAAATATCGATTTAAATCGAATTTATCAATTGGGTGTGTTTGACGCCGGCATTTTAGCCAAATTTAGTGCTCTCCACGCGTGATTGATTTCATGCAAATATCTACACGTGGTGTCGTCTTGCAAGTTAACTTATGTTATTACCGTTCCTTATTATCTTTTGCAATTAAAATTTGCAATTATCGTTATTATCTTTATCGAGTTATTCATAAAATATATGCACTTACACAGATCTCTTTCGTTTGCGGAAGGTGGTAAAAAACTCTTCGAAATTAATAGTTTTCGCTTAACGGAAAATATTGGTTTTTATCTTATCTCACAATTTGATTATTGTAATTTTTCGTAATTTAATTTAATATTTAAATTATTCCCTGCTATATCTTAATACGATTTGAATTAATTAAAATTCATAGTTATTATCTAATTGTCGTAATTTAATTGAATAATTAAAGCATTCCTTACCATTTCTTACTCCAATTGTTTCTTATCGTTCTACAGTAAATAGTAGAAATTAACTTTAATTAGTAATCTAATTAAATTAGTTATAAAAATCAGAATACCTAACTTTTTACTTTCTTACTTATTGTATTATTTTGTGATTCACACATTTTCTATTTGTGAAAAGATTGCGTTTTAGCAATATTAAAACTTAATTTTCTGAGTGTCTTATTGTGATTTGTCTATTTAATTACTGTTATTAAATTTAAATAATATAACAAATTTCTTCCTAACATAATTTCTTATTCAGAGGAATTATTTTTATTGCTTTAATCTTGTCTAGTTATATCTAGAGTAATTTCTAAAATTTCATAGTTTCGAAATTATAATAATTAGTTTATTATAATTTATATCTTAAGTTATTTTTAAAATAAAATAATAAATTCATATCTTTGTAATTATAATAATTGATTTATTATAATTCATATCTTTGCTAAATTGTTTAGTCAACTTTTCTAGAAGAAACTTGCCTTCAGTAAGTTTTTTTCTAATTTTATCAGCCGTAAGCTAACTTGCATATTTCCAACTTTACTTTGTACATTTTTGACACTGGTATATTTATGTTTTATTGAACGAGACCAAGAAGAGGATTCGCCAGATTCAACTTTACCAGACCACATCAGACTGAAATCCAGATTATCCTATTATCTTATCCAGGATTGGTTACATCTTTCCCAGGTGCAGGTGAAGTCTAGCTAGACCCAGAAGATCAGTATACACCAGCATAGGCCATCTTGGCAAGGGAATAGATCATCGTGGAAATTCTTGGAAATTAAGGTCTGTAAGTCTGTGGTAGAACATATTTCCATCATCAGGTCTTCGGTTCCAGCGTAACAAATAATTGCCAGTAATTGTTCTTGTAAATGTAAGCCTTGCAGTTGATAAAATATTTTCTTTCATTCATTTTTTATTGTGATAGCCCTTCAGGCACTTATTTCCATTGTTTTGCCCTTCAGGTAAATATATATTTTTTATCATTGTTAAGAGTAATTTGTTATTGTTAATATTTATTTTATTTGTTAATATACTATTTATTTGAGCTGAATCGTTTTATTTCTCTTATTGTGAAAATCTGATATACAAATTGTTACTAATTTTTTTAGTAGCTGGCGCCCAAAAATTATCTTAATTTATCTTAATTTTACTTGATAAATAATTCCTTAACTTTTAATCTCTTATAACTTGCAGTTTTAAATCTTACTAAGCTAGAAACTTAAAGTACACTCTTCAAGTTCTTTTGTTAACAAATCAGGGTTTTAACCAAATTTAATAATAAGTTTGTTAATTTATTAAACACCATATTCTGACTCACGACCCACCGGAAAAATCTGAGCAGCCGACAGGTAAAATAAACTTTGAAACCCAGAAGCCCATAAGGCAAATTAGATTTATTCAGTCTGGGGTTACAAGATATATCAAAAATGTAAAATACAGGGTGACATCATTATTTTTAATCATTGGTGTTGTTACCTTAATATGTTTGTAAACGGAATATAATTTTTTCGCTTCTTTTGTTTATCTCATAAGGTTTCACAACCGCATAACGACTATTTTAGTAGATAAGTAGGTATATTTTCCCATATACTACGTATATTTTGTTTAAACTAAAGTTGTTCCACAATCGCAAACCTTTTCATTCTAAACGTACCACAATGATTAATATACTTTTTAAAAATAAGCACCATGTATATTGCAAATAAAAAATAATTAGTGAGTAATATTTTTATAGTTCATAAAAGAGGGATGTGGAAATATGATATGAATATCTTAAATATAAGAGAAAAGTAATTTTAAGAGTAAATTTTCAGTTGATAGCTGTTTCAATTTCCTTATTCTGAACCTATGGTCCGGTTTGAATAATACACTGACGATCAATTGAAGTGACCCAAGAAAAATTTGCATCAACTTCCAACTCATATATCTTTTGATGCAAGAATCGCAAAGCCATAAATCTTTTTAGGTATTATAGATATACGCCTCAAGAATATGTGACACATTTTGCTTGTCCTTGTCTCGTTTATTTTTGGAGATACGGTGGTGAAAGTTGAGCCGTGTTTTTCTACCAAAGTTTGAGATTGTGCATGGAGTGTCCCAAAACGTTTTCGGATATGACAATATAGTCATTTTGTACCCTCATTCATTGCGTCATTTTCATTTTTGATTGATTGTGCTAACTCAATTGTTGTTGATATTATGAGGATTTCTATACAACAGGACATTTTTTGACTTTAAATGCTTACTTTTTTAAATGTTTACAATTAAATCTTACACGTACATAATACACAAATAAAAATTTTTAGCATTAAATGTCAATAACAAGTGGGTCCACCTCTTGCTCCTATAACAGCTTGATACCGTCTGGGCATACTGACAATGCAATTATCTATAATTTGCTGATCCACAAGAGGCCATTCCTCTGAAACCGCAACAGCAAGTTCTTCCAAATTGATAGCTGGTACCATTCGTTTGCGAAGGCGTCTTTCAAGTGCGCCCCAGACATGCTCGATAGGGTTAAGATTCGACGAGCAGGAAGGCCATACCATTCTTGTGATATGTTCTTCGAAAAAATTGTTTACTACTCGAGCACGATGTGGTCTTGCATATATAGAAATTCAGGGTCTGTTTGATTCTCAAAAGGCAATACAATAGGCCGCAAAATTTGATTGAGGTACCTATCCCGCGCATTCATAATTTCATTTGCGATAGATATCAATTCAGTTCTCCCCCTGTCAAAAAGTCAAAAAATGTACTGTTGTATAGAAATCCTCATAAAATCAACAATAATTAAGTTAGCACAATCAATTAAAAATGAAAATGAACGCATTGAATGAGGGTACAAAATGACTATATTGTCATATCCGAAAACGGTTTGGGACACTCCATGCACGACCTCAAACTTTGGCAGAAAAACATAGCTCAACCTTCATTACCGTATCTCCAAAAATAAACGAGACAAGGACAAGCAAAATGTGTCACATATTCTTGAGGCGTATATCTATAATACCCAAAAAGATTTATGGTTGATGCAAATTTTTTTTGGGTCACTTCAATTGATCGTCAGTGTATTTCTTTTATATGACGATAAAATATAAACTGCAAATGTAGCTTCATTGTAAATAATGAATTTTAATATCAACAGTAAGTGATAATATAAATAAACTTTAGCATCATCGAATTTATTTAATAATCAACAAAAAATTTTTAATCATATAATTCTTTCCTTTTACTCTTTGTCTTTGAATTGAGTGAATGTTCGAGCGATTAATATGTCTGCACACATACAATTTTTAAGAGAACTGACT